>CM029548.1:63567925-64767925 GCA_017141385.1 Sogatella furcifera
AAATGAAATTTCGTAGAGCCAACTATATTTACTTCAACTAGATATTCTAATTATGATAGAAAAAGAGAGGAGAAATAATTAAACAGAGAGAGAGAGTGAATAATAAGTGCTTGTTTATTTCTGATTTCTGAGGTCTTTTCAAAGTTCTGAGTCCATTTCAAGAAAATGACATCAGCACTAGCCTATTGCAATTATTGCGCCGTCTAGACTGGCAATTGTGATGCTGTGTAAACAGAAACAATCGTAGAGACATAACAACCGATCAATAACGAAATTCTGCAAGAAATGCAAACCAATAATGCGAATTCTATTTAGCCAGTACAGAGTCCAGTAAGCTATACAGTATTATGTAGGCTATATGCACCTGTAGGCTGTACCTTCAGAATAAATTAGTCAAACACTTAGAACTATAAATTATGCAAAACTCATATTCATCACCGTAAATGAATTCTATATTGAATTGTTTTTGAAAAATTCTATTTACAATTTCATGTTTTCCAATCCCGAAAATCCCGGGATAGACGCTGAGAAATCCCGGGATTGTTAGGTATTGAAAATGGACCGGGATCCCGGGATTCGGGATCCCGGGATCCCGGGATTGACATCCCTAATTACAATTCCCCACTTCCAGAAATATTCTACCACAAACAATTCTGAATTTCATTTCCAATTACAATTCTGAATGAGAGTCCACTTTCAAGTTCCAAAAATAAACTAGATGAATATTCCATAGGATTTCAATATTTTGTGTTTACTTTGAAAAATTTTAGTTTTCACTCTTGAATGAAAATAAATCAACTAAAAACAATACAAAAAAGCCTGTTATGTGAAATAATGATGATTCATCAAGTGACTACCGAGCCGGTACCTTCACTAAATAAAATAAAATTAAAATAAATAACCTTTAAATAAAATTGGGTATTGGTATTGATTGCCGTTTATGAAAATTATCATTTATTTTTGTTCAAGAGAATAGAGAAATACATGTACAGTGGAACCTCGATAATTCGTACCCCTATAATTCGTAGTGAAAGCCCAAGGTTATTAGGAAACCTTGTCTTTGATAACCTTAGTGAAAGCTCAGTCCCTTGAAATAATTTTCCATTAATATTAGCTTCTGTAATTCGTTATCTTCCCTAATTCGTACAAAAGCTTTGGTCCCATGAGCTACGAATTATCGAGGTTCCACTGTATATATTACAATAGCCATATATTGAATGTATATTACAATAGCCATTAGATATAAGAACATATGATTTGAATACCGTAATTCAAGAAAATATTGTGATAATAATGACAGGCTATATAGAATACTGCACGGTGCCTACTTGTTATTGTAAATATGTAAATAATAAATTGTAATTATTATGAAATCCAAAGTAATCAATTTGTATGTTATTATTGTATGATTTGAATTCGACAACAAATACATAATAATGAGCTGGTGAATTCGAGCTCCTATGTAATTCAATACGTTTTTCCTTCTTTGTTTTTTGAAAAAATAAAGCTGAATAAAATTATTATTATTATTATTATTCATTTCTCCATAAATTCCTCTTTCAACTCGTATAATTAACATTTTTTCAATTTTGAAAGTTCACAAGTATTTTTCAAGGATAGCCTGTGGATCTTTTCAAATCGGTAATTGAATTGACAGAAATAATATTTCAAATTTTATATTTAATAATCATACAAATATTATATTAATATTGAACATAATATTTCAAAAATTTTATAGGCTGTCATCAAAAACTAAAGAGTGGTCTTGGCTATCCTTCGCCAATTCCTATTATTTATGGCCAAAGCGGTAAGAACCTGAGCTGAGGCATGTCAGCAAGAAAAGAAGACCCAAGCAAAGAAGACCCTCTGGCAAGATGAGAAAATAACTCCTGATCGGTAAATATTGGTGCAAGAAATATTGATTTGGTCTCAAATTGTAGATCAGAATGTTTTCTACAATTTCAGAACAAAGTTATGAAATTTAAACCAATATTGACCGAGCTGAAGTCATTTCTCATCTCGCCAGAGGGTCATTCTTTGCTTGGACAGGTTATACCTATGTAGTATAGCTGATGCCAAAAAGTTAGGCTGTTTTGTCTGTCCCTTGTGCGTGTTTTGTGTAACCTGCTAACAGCTAATGTAAAGCATATATTGTCTCTTCTGATTTGAAAAATCAGCTACGCATAGCTGGATAGCTGAATGAGATCACTTCATGACAGCATCAGATTTTTTCTTGTGAGGGCGATGCCCACATGGGCTCTTGGGCCTGTGCGTGGGTAATGGGAAGGATGGTGATGAGAGATGAATGGACGAACCACCGGGAAGCGAATTCAGCTGTTGGAGGGCAGCAAAACCGCCTAATTTTTTGATGACAGCTATGACATGGATTACCTATTCTTTTTAGGCAATACAATGTTAAGCACCGCTTTGAATCAAGTCCATGATATAGAGCCTGTGTCTGTCCAAGCAAAGAAAAAAATTCTGGAAAGATGGGGAAATGACTCCAACTATCGGTCAATATTTGTTCAAAAGTTATAAATTTTGTCTCAAATTGTAGATCAGAATGTTCTCTACAATTTGAGCCTAAAGTTATAAGTATTTAAAATATATTTACCGAGCTAAGGTAATTTTCCCACCTTGTCAGAATGTCTTCTTTGCTTGGACAGATTATACAACCGTGAAGGAATAGATCACTCCAGGATTGACAAAATACTATACACAACCCATTAATGCATTCTCTATATTATTATGAAACAAAAAATGACAAGTTAAGCCACTGTTTCAAAAACATTTTCTTACAACAATGCTTGGAATAGCTGACTATAAGATGCCAACACACTAAAACATTCACTATAATTATTATTTTATTTTTACATAAATTTCGTCCTTTACTTATCTTTGTCTAGTGTGAAGGCATCAAATGTTCAGCTGTTCCTATATCTAAGTAGGGGAGAGTGGTGTACCTTTGACTATAATGTACCTTTAACCACTGAGCTTACCGAGGCATCTAGTGGCCCTTTCATAAATCTAATAGTCATAGTTCATATAGTTTTCACTAGGGAATCCTACCATCCTAGCTTCAAGACCGCTGTTTGATTCGTTTGAGCGAAAAAAATCTGGAACTAAAATCACCAGTGAAAAGTAAGTAATTTTCCCACTTGTATATATTTTTGTATTTTTACAGAGTCAAATTTATTGAATTTGTGTGAATCTACACTAATCCTTACTATTCAAACTATCTAATGCTGTATCACTTGAATCCACAAACATTACCTCAATGCAGGAAAGGAATAAGGAAAGAAGAACTGTGTTGTACCTTTGACCAGATAGCTATGTTGTTCCTTTGAGCAGGTTAAATAAGTTTAAGTTGGAAAATGATGCAGCCTTCTATGAAATAGATGCTGAAGATATTGTTGCAAGCTTTCTAATCCAGATGCTATGGGAGGCTCTGCTCGTCAACGTGAAATATTATGTTTTGGTGTAAATTTAACAAAAGTTTCATCTTTTGAAAATATTGCCTATTTTATCAGTCAAGATAAATTTCAATTAATATATTATTGTGTGCATTTTACTTTATTTATTTTAATCTACCATACCAGTAGGCTCAACTTAGCCTAAACCGACATCCCAATCCAATCTTAGCACTGGTCAAAGGTACAACATGTTGTTCCTTTGACCACTTGGTAGTGATTTTTAAAATAATTCAAAAAAGGTACTTTGGATTAAGTTAGGAAAATTATATTTCAGTAGAAGATAGTTAACTAATTGAAGTTTAGATTCATACGAACACATGTTACTTTTAAGCCGAAATAACGTTTTAAAAAATCTTAGAAGCAAAACTGGTCTAAGGTACACCACTCTACCCTATAGCTGACGCCAAAAGAGGTTTCGTTTGCTCCTTGTGCTCCTTACAGCTGATGTAGTGAACCAGAGTTGTTATGTAGCTATGCCTAGCTGATTTTTCCAAATCAAAATAGACAATAGATGCTTTATATCAGGTGTAAACAGGTTTTGTGCGAGATGAATACTAGTATAGTCTGTCCAAGTAAAGAAGACCCTCTGGCAAGACGGGAAAATGACTCCAGCTCGTTCAATATTCTTTCAAAAATTATAAATTTTATCTCAAATTGAGGTAAACAATTTGATCTACTATTAAGACACATTTATAATTCTTGATCAAATATTGGACAAGCTGGAGTCATTTTCCCATGTTGCCAGATGGAGGGTCTTCTTTGCTTGGACCTTGGACAGACTATATTTTAGACAGACTTGGATAGACCTTATTATTATAATATTATTATACACTATCAGTACCGGATTTAAGTGTAGCCAACTAGGCTGGCGCCTAGGGGCCCGCATCACATGGGGGTCCGCACCACAAAAATATTGGAAAGAAAAAATATATTTAGAAAAATATAGTTTTTAGAACTTGGCAACTTGCATTAGAACAAACTAATATCAATAAATTAAATGGCCAAACTGTGTTATATAATCTGTTTTTTGTTAAATGTAATGTGTCTGTTCAATAATAATACATGTTGAACCTATTTAAAACCCTCTTGAACAAAATCATTGTCTTTGGTGATAGATCTGCGATTTGCTGTTGATGAATTTTATTTGTTTAAGCTTACAATTATTTACAATCACTTATTATACAGCAGGGCGTACTTAATAAATGAGAAATTAATACAGTAAGTTTACAAATAATGGAACTAATAATAAGGCTTAAAACTCTTTAAAAAATATAGTTTCAGAGTATTTTTTTGGAAAAATTTTCTCCCTGGCGGGAGAAATACTTCTTCAGTTCACCATCATTGATGGCTATTCTTGTTTATGACCGTGGCAGGGAGTATGAAATTGTATATATATTGCTAAGCTGTTCTGATAGTTGATAATAAATTATTGTAATAAGTTATATGCTTTGTCAGTTCGCACAACCACACTACCGTACCAAAATTGGCAGTTTGGCACTTATTTATTTTATGAAAGTTGAATTCAACTTTGAATAAATAAAATGAAAACTTAATAGAACCTTCAGCTTGAAAATCGAAACAGTTCTATCGGGATCAATTATTTAATTTTATTTTATTTTATTTTACAGTGAAGATTTGTTAGTAGAGACTGACAGACTGTAGCATTGAAAGAATGAGTTGTATAATTTTAATTTTTATACCAATCTCATAATGAATGAGTTTTCAATAACTCATGGATCTTTCTTGAATTTGTAATTTTTTTTTTTATGATAATAAATTTTTATTCCCATCGTGAAAAAATTACATATTTTCGATATCAAAAACTAAGAAATTACATGGTCACTATATCCAGTAAATGTGGCCAGTGTTCAACAAAAGTTAAGAATATGAAATATATAAGAATACAAATTGTGATTCTAGTCTATACTACAATTTACAAAGTTAGAAAACTTCCTGCAGCGCATCGTAATGAAATAATTATACAAAAATAAAAGACAAATTTTCAATCACTCATGAGAATAGTCGTGACTCCAGCTCCTTCACGTTAAATTATAAGTGGTTCATACAAACAACATATTACAAGCATTTATTAGAAGAAAAAAATACAATTAGTCATAAGCTATAAGATTTTGAATCAAGGCAATATTACAACGATTTATTTATAAAAATATCAAATATATGCTAAGAAACATGGAATTCTTACACTTCTCTACCTTATTGCACTTCTAAGAGGCCAAGTGTCGCTCACAGTAAATAACCATCCTTTGGCTATTTTACAAAACATTGTATGAGAAGGATATATCCTAAATTCGATTAGTATTTTATTGAATAAAAGTGGTCCCATATATTATTTTTGAATCTTAAACTATCAGTTCCGGTATTGAATTGATCTCATATAGGCTATCATTATCAATATTTTATGCTTAAAAAATGGAAATTTTCTCATTTAATAGACCATAGAAAGGCCTTCTAAAAGGCAATTTAAAAGTAAATTTTCACAAAATTTCCCGGGGTAGGGCCCCCGGACCCCCCGCTTAGGTAAGAGGGCACAACCCCCAGATCCCCCCATCGGGGCCCGCACCACAAGCTGAGCCTAGGGGCCCAAAGATCCTAAATCCGGCCTTGGACTATAACAATAGTTTGAGGTACGATATCCTTAGATTGAGATCTTTGAAGGGTCCTTACTATTGAACATAACCAAAATTCAGGCTGGTAAGTAGCTCATCTGCTAGAAATTGATATGAAATAAATTATTATCAAAGAAAAACTCAATATAAGCACGTATAAATTTTTTTTGAAGAGTATTTCCCCCAATAATAGGGGTTTTTTAAATATAAGGATATATTTTATCTGCTCTAGTTCAACAACTACATAAGATAGAAAGGTCTACTTGGTTTTAAATTGTAGAGGACAAAATTATCCCTAGAGGGATTTTGAGTCAAACAATTTAAATTAAATGTCAAAAGATCTGAGCAAACAAAAACTGAAAATACTCAAATTCTCGTTTTTCTTCAAAATTAACCTCTTTTTCGAGAAATCATAACTCGGGTTTTAGTGAAGACAAAGAGATAATCCTGTTACCATTCTCTTGAAAATTTTCTTTACTAAAAAAATATGAGATCAATTTTTTCTGTCCGACGCTTCGTTTCGACGTTATTCTAAGAAAACGAAAAAAATGAGCAAAAATTTTCCAATATGGCGGCCAAAAAAACAACTTTTCGACACGAGTTGAGAGTGGGATTTTTTACACGTTGAATAGGAAGGTATCAGCTATCATTTCCATCATTAAACATCCTTGTTGCAATTAGTTCCACCTCAAACCCTAGAATGACTCCACTATTATGATATAATAGTAGGCTACTGTATTCATATAATATGAATCTACACCCTTATACCTACTCTAAACAAAGCCACAAAGTGACTGACTGATCTATCCAAATATTATCGACCACTTGCCAATAATTTATGCGATATACAGTACTTGAATTTGAAACTTTAAAAATCAATAAAATCAGAGTACCCTTTAAAAATTATTTTTTATTTCACACACAACACGTTTCGGCTAATTTGCCATTTTCAAGTTTATTTACATTTGAAAATGTCAAATTAGCCGAAACATGTTGTGTGTGAAATAAAAAATATTTTTTAACTCTCTGATTTTATTCATTTTTAAAGTTTCAAATACAGTAGCCCTAGAAGAAAAGTAGTAGTAGTTGAATTGTACATTACATACTGGAAAACTTTGCTTTATTTGTGGAGCATACATTCATTTCTCCATCTTTTAACATTCCCATCTTTTTTAGTATTAATACATTATTGTATTATCACTACCAGTAAGTTAACTCATGTAATGATTTGTTTTTGCTGAAATTTTTAACGTGTTTATAACGTATCCTTTATTCTTGTGGGTTTTTATTGATGTATTGTTTAAAAGAATGTACATTTAGACAAGTATAGTAGTATAGTATAATATATATAGTATATATGTATTAATAGTTAGTATTGAACTATGAATAATTGTGAATTCAATGGCAGAATCATTCATGAAATTCAAATAAATCAAGAAATCAATGCTTATTGGTTCAGATGCCAGCTACAGTCAAATGAATCACCATTATATTGCTTATTGAACATTAAAATGGTGAAACGTTGTACCTAACTTATTTTTAGTGTTGATGGGTTCTAAGCTGCTGCTACCCATCATGGATTCCAATAAAAAATTATCCTTTTTGAGCCAAGTTCAAATTGTTAAGTGACACAAACCAACAAAATCTAAAAAAATGAAAAATTGAAAAATTTTAAAAGTTTGAAGTTGATTCAATGCTTTTATAGTTCAAAATCGAATACAGTTTTCTATTCCAGATTCTATTCATCATATCTTGATCCTTATTATAAAATATAGCAGTCATAATAATTAGAAAATTTCAATTGTAGGTCATGAAACCATTTCATTAACAAACTGGAATAGAATGGTACATATATCATACTCCAATCTATCAACCCTAAATAGTGTTGACTTGACTCAAATGAGTACAATCTATTGCGGTTAAACCAAGATTCTCATATTGATTCCTTATTTCAAGCTCAATATTTACAATTACTTACCTATTTTACCTACATACAATGTGGCCTGTCACTTTTCAAAAAAATCAGATTGTGTGGGGGAGGACAACACACTGTACTATTCATGTACGGTACCAATGATAAATTACTAAATTTGTGCATAGAATGGATGATTATCATTTGCAAAACGGAAGTGAAATTAACACACTGGACGAGTCTGGTATCACTGATGCCTCAAATAATAAAATAAAATAATTTCTGTCAATAAGCTATGAAATGATAGTGATGAAGTGATTTGAATGTGCCTGGAAAAAATGAACAAGCTAACTATTGTTATTTCGACATATTGATGCTACTGTATTCAATTCTATTATGACTATTATATTTAATAATTACGATCAAGATGTAATGAATAGAACCTGAACTGTATTTGATTTTGAACTTAAAAAGCATTGAATCAAGCTTCAAATTTTTAAAATTTTCCAATTTTTCATTTTTTTAGATTTTGTTGGTTTGTGTCACTTAACAATTTGAACTTGGCTCAAAAAGGATAATTTTTATTGGAATCCACGATGGGTAGCATCATCTTAGAACCCATCAACACTAAAAATAAGTTAGGTACAACGTTTCACCATTTTAATGTTTAATAAGCAATATAATGGTAATTCATTTGACTGTAGCTGTTATCTGAACCACTAAGCATTGATTTCTTGGTTTATTTGAATGTTATGAATGATTCTGCCATTGAATTCACAATTATTAATAGTTCCATACTAACTATTAATACATATTAATGTAAAGTTGATAATATTCACTGCTTGAAAAAAGGTTGTCATTCTATTTCACTTCCCTGATATCCAGGTCACATGTCTTGAAAAAGGACCAATTGCAAACATTTATTTGTTCCTTTCAATCAATTGTTATTAAGTTGTATTGCATGAAGCACATTAAAAATTGCCGTTAATATGAAATTATATCACATTTTCTCCAACTCCAAAACTCAGTTGAAAACGTTCAAAGACTTTTGAAATTTTCCTATTTTTAACAAAATATCAAGATTTTCAACCACTTTGGGGCACCTTTCAATGTAAATTTAGAGTGTCAAGATTTTTTGGTGATCAATTGATCACCATTCAATCAATTGATTAAACTGAACTAAAATCCATATTTCATCACGATTCTGAAAAGTAAAATTTTCAACAAAAATTTTTAAAAAAAGTTCAATTTTTGCTAAATTCTTCAAACTTTGATGCCTTTGGGGCACCTGAAGATGTTAATTCTCTGAACCCAAATTTTGAGGGTCTCATTTACTCCCAATTTGGCAACTACTCCCGGGTATTCCATCACTATTATCAAAAATTTTCATTTTTCACTCCACCCTAATGTACATGGATTTAAGACAGCAATGTAAATAAATAAATCGAGCAAATAACTAGAATAAATCAACAACAAGTTACAAATGTTGTTTGCTACCATTTGTCTTATTTAATTTGTGAATTGTTTATTTCAATACCGTAATATCAAGTCTTTCTTTCCATATACTGTGAAATTTCTTCATAATAAGATGAATAAGTAGAAACAAACATTTTATCTATTCCATTTGAACTTAGTTTATACAAAAATTACGTCCCCCTTTAAAGATAATACTATATAAGAGCATTGAATCTCGAGTCTGGTTTTGAATAAACAAAATTTTGTGTAGTCATAACTCTATGTTTTCACTTATTAGCCTAGCCCTAGGTACCTAATTTTAATTCTTGATACTCGGTCAATATTGGTTCAAAAATTATTTATTTGGTCTCAATTGCAGGAAACATTCTGATCTACAATTTGAGACCAAATCAATAATTTTTGAACCAATATTGACCGAGCTGGAGTCATTTTCCCATCTTGCCAGAGGTTCTTCTTTGCTTGGCCAGACTATACTTGCTTCTGCATGTTTGAAATTCTCCTTTAAAATTACCGGTAGCCTATCCTTATTTTATTTGTCAATCTTCTATTTTGTTCCATGTAGAACATTTATTAATATACCGTATTTCTGTTGTCCTTCTAAAAACTTTCAAATTTTTCCTTCTTATTTTCTGTTTTTATGGAAAATCTTCTCTTGATTTTTATTGATTTTATTTATATACTGTAGTATTTTGCATTATTCTTGGTTGATTATTTTCTCAAGTAATTTCTCTTTTCAGTTTTTCTCCAGTGTGAAATATATTTTGTGATACCGGTACTTATGTTCGTCAATACTCGGTTTTTCCCCAAAAAATTAATCGTTCCAGAATACTGTAAAAACGAGAGAGATTTTCCATTTTAATAATTTTTAATGAATGTTTAGGAGAATCAGGTCATGCTGCTTGTTATTTTCAATGATTCAATAAATCCCTAGGAGAATGTGCCCAGTACCGAAGTTAATTAAACCGAGGTGCTGCAATTGATTGGAATTTGTAGTAAAATTGAATCTATTGTTTTCAAAGTTCAGAAGAGTAACTTATACAAATAAATAATATAAGTGAGTAATAATAATAATAATATAAGTAAATAAGAGTGAGTGGAACAAGTAATAGTAATAGAAATGAGTAATAGTAATAGTATAATAAGAGTAAGTGAAACAAAAAGTTTCCATATTCCTCTCCCAGATAATATTGTCATAATATTTTTTTTTCAAATTTCATGGATGAATAAGTGGGCTTGATAATAGGTCTATCTCTGTAATAATAAATCACAGAACCCTATTATCACAGTTTTGTTATTATTTCATTACTAGTAACGTACCCATACAGTTTCTTACTCATAGGAGACATTCTCAAGTCAGTATTCAATGGTACAGTGATTTATAAGGTATTCATTTTATTTATATTACAATGATAAGACAATGATTACAAATATAAGAGAACTATTCTATATTGCTATTTACAGGCAGGTTCATCCAAAGGTTGAAGAACTAAAAAAATTCTGTATACAATCAATAATAATTATGGCATTTGTATTTTATTTATCTAGTACCTACCTATGTCAGACATTTATATTACAGATAACATTCTCTAATATATAAATAATATAAATAAATTTGACTCTGTAAATTAATTATTTTGCTTTCTTGTCCGTCAATTCTATAATCTGTGTGTCCTATGTTAAAGTTTATTTTCAAGAAGATATATAATTATTAGTACATGTATCAGATGAAACTCCTTATTTAAAGCTCTAACAGTGTAAATAACGATTCAAAAGTATAATACTGTATCACGTTTGCAAACTTTTTTATTCAAGGTCAAAGATCACGAAAATCAGTTTTTTGCGAATAACTTGTTTCCTGTTCAAGTTATGTTCTCAGATGTTATCATAAGAATTGTAGAGCTCATAAATCCCTACAAAATTGGTCATATGCATTTTTCTCGTGAAACTAAAGGTTTTCGAGATACAGCGCGGTGAGGGGGAGCGCGCACTTCATCGAGGGATAATACCATAACATGCGAAGTAGAATGTTCAATTTAGTGCATGAAAGCTTTCCAAACCTCAAGGTAGCATTCCTAAGAATTCTATTCAGGCAGAAGTCTGGAAAGCGCGTCTTTGTTCAATCTAGACTTTAACTTTATCCTCTAAATAATAGTACCAGACATTATAGGATTAACCTCCCAATGAGAGCAGCTAAGCTGAATTTTGGCACAAATTCTTTATCTGTTTTGATACCGATTCTCCCCTATTATATTTCAAAGTTAGCCACGGCCGAGGTTTAGCAGTAAGAGTGGTTCTACTTACGCAATAATTCGTAGTTATATTTACAGAACTAGGAACTATTGGACTCCAATCCTTATACTTTATTGATAATCTCAAGCAGTTACCCGTAACTCCCACTGCTATCCATAATTACTTTACTTAACATGGTCCTTTCATTTGAGAAAAATCCAATCATAGCTTGCGAATTTGCGGAAATAGATTTTAAAGATGACGGAAGCACCCGAGGTGAATTGTATTGATGACAGATAATTAGACAAGAGAAATGACAATTAGAGATGTGTTTTAAATGCATGTAGGCTACAAAGATTTTCGTCTAAATTGAAAACACTACTAATAAATTTGGAATAAAGTTCAAATGTACTCGGACATCTTCCTTCCTATTCACATTCTTGAATCAGACTTTCAACATAGTTAAGTTATGTGAGGAAATTACAGATACATTTTTATGTATTGGGCCATCTCCCTTGCTCTTCAGATAATATTTAAGTGTATATATACGGTCTCTATAAGTTACCTTTTTCTATCATCCTAGATTGAATTTATTCACAGCTGAAAGTTCGGCGTTGAGCTCAAAAATAATATTATTCCATCAGGATACATGGATCATTTCAAAGTCGTTTACAATGAAATCCTTGAGGTTCAAATCCTCGATTTGAGAATGATTTAAATGAACATCTTCCAGTTAAAATGGTGTAATTTGCTCCTATCGGATGTAGGCATATGATTAGGTACAGTATACTAGTCCCGCAGCAAAAGCGATGAAACATTCATCCATGGGCGTATCCAGGCAGGGGCAGGGGGGGCAACTGCCCCCCCCCCCCTAGAAGTTGACAGATTTTTTTTGTTATTTGAAAAATAAATCCACAGCTAAAGTAAATAAAATAAAATTGAATAAATATCATAAAATAAAATAATTATTATTATTATCATCAAATTTAATAAATTTAGAACTTCATTTCGAAGATTGCAAAGTCATTGACAATGGGCTAAAAACTTTCATTTCACTCTCCAATCGAATTCTGTATCATATCTTTAATAATTCCTCATCTTGAATCTCCAAACATTCATTGGAAGTCAGATTTTCAAATGAGAATACTCTTGCTTTCTCTCTGACACTTATCCATCCTTTATAATTAATAGGGTTAGCCAGTTTAACGGAAAGATTCGAATAAGTCACCAATTCTTTGAGAAAATCAACTTTCATACACGTTTTCTCTAGTTACTCTGTTCGGCGACAAACTCCTAATGTCCCATGAGCATATGCAGGCAGGGGCAGGGGGCAGTTACAGATAATTTTTTTTACTATTTTGAACCAAATTATAAAGATTTTGAAATCAGAGACTTACAGAAGTTATTTTCCATCTGAATATCCAATTCACCAATTGAATACTGGAGAAGTGAAATGTTAATTCCTTATATGACTCTCTTAATCAGTCATTGGAAGTCATATTTTCAAATGAGAATACTCTTGCTTTATCATTTTATTTTCTCCATCTATTAAATAAAGAGTAACTCCAGAGAAAAACATTCTGAGTCTTTAATAAGAAGTTTCATGGGCTTGAATCCATGACTGTGAGATTGGAGCTGTGGTATAATGTATTTGAAAAAAATTGAAAATATATGAGTTAAAGGAAATTGAAGTAGCTACACTTTTGGTAAAGGCTAATACTATTTCCAATTACTAGGTATGGTGTAGTGTTTGGAGGCATTCTAAGGCGAAAGGCATTCCAAGTGTTTTCCCATCAACCATCAATCCCATCACAGCAACTGGAAATCATTTAGTACCCTTCATTGGGTAAAGACATGGCTCATGAGCTGAATAGTAGAGAAAAGATTGACGGGGTTGTGCTTAATCAGTATCAATCGTAAATTTTTGAAGGAAAACAAGGACCAGATTAAAAAGAGAGTATTAAATGAGTTCTCAGCAAATCCATCAATACAAGAATAATTGTAGATAACCATATCTATTCAATTTACCTTGATTGATCTATGAATTTACTGTGGATTTTGTAATTGCTGGAAATGTTTTCAAAACTTTCTTTTGAATCTGGAGTCTTCTGCGCTCTACATTTTTTCAATAATCTCATACACAGCTAAATAGCCATTCTATAAGCTATGTGATATAGTCCAGTAATAAAATGTTAATAAATTATTTGTGTTAATATAGATTGTAAGCTATTCACATCCACCCATCAATATAAAAAATAGATGGACTTGAAATTATTTACCCAGCAAATAATTTTAACAAATTGTTCTGATTGTATAATAATTAAGAAATTTTTCTAATTTTCTATTTTCATGATAAAATGCGGGGCTTAATTTGTGACGGTACGCACCGGTACGCCGTACAGGTTCCTCTGAGTACTTGCTACTCCTGTAGTAAATCATTCAAATTT
Source organism: Sogatella furcifera (assembly GCA_017141385.1). Lineage (NCBI taxonomy): Eukaryota > Metazoa > Arthropoda > Insecta > Hemiptera > Delphacidae > Sogatella > Sogatella furcifera. The sequence continues at coordinate 63,582,090 of CM029548.1, forward strand.
ATTATTTAAAAATATGGAGGAATAATGGTAATAATACTCAACTAGAAGCTTAAAAATGACTCTAAAAATGAGTTTTGAGAAGTCAAATTTTCGTTCGGGGGGAGAACCCCCGGACCACCCTCACCAGTTTTCCGCCTCTGTACCAGAACTTTTAATTTTACAAATTAAGCACTGAGTAAATATTTAAAATATATATTGTAACTGAACAATATTATGGCTGACAACCCCCGTCGCTGGAGATAGGGGAAAAGGGGCAACTTTCTTATATTCTGCAGAAAAGAAATTGCTTGCCCCCCTAGAAAAAATCCTGGATACGCCCTTGCATTCATCTACATGAGTACGGTATATTAATAATATCGGATACCAAGCACTGCTCTGAGACTGCAACCACACTGCTGCATAGTTGGTGGATTGGTAGATGTTCATGAATACATGATTAATAATATATATTATAAACAAAATGTCTAAAATGCCTGGACTAAATGTATTTTGTCAAATTAATAAATAAATTATTAAAAATCAATTTGAGTTTTACTTTTTCCAAAACCTATTCGTCAGATACCGCGGTAGTTTATTACTTTTTCAATTAATTCCAAACAAAGACTTCCTACCACAAACTCAATGATTTTTTATTAATTTGCATGTCGTTCCTGTTATCAGTTTTGATTATCAGTATAACTGTAGCCGCGATATTATCTGCACCAGCAATCAGATAATAGCTCTGTGGATAATAACAAACTCAGTCAGGCTGTTCACCGATCCATTCAGTATTGCTGTTCAATGCAATTTCGTTTTTCAGTTTTACATTCGGTTTTATGAAAGTAACAGTCACTGTCAAGGATTTTTGTGAATTTGTTGTGCTAGGCTCTCGATTATTAATCAAGGATTTCCATGAATTTGTTGTTGTAGGCTTCGGATTTCAATACAAGTTATTCAAATTTAATTTTTTGCCAACCTATTACACTAAGCTTTCGGTTTTTAATACCGTAGTTTTTTTAATTTATTCAGCTAGGCTTGAGAATTTTATAGAAGTGATTTTACATTTCTCAACGAATTTCAATAGAAGTGATTGAAATTTCATTTTCTGGCAACTTATTGGGCTAAGCTTTCGATTTTTTGATACTCTTATGCATTTATTCAGCTAGGCTTGAGAATTTTATAGAAGTGATTTTACATTTCTCAACGAATTTTAATAGAAGTGATTGAAATTTCATTTTTTGCAACTTATTGGGCTGAGCTTTCGATTTTGTGATATTCTTATGAATTTATTCAGCTAGGGTTGAGAATTTTAAAGAAGTGATTTTACATTTTTAAAATTGAACGACCCACTCCAGTTGATGCTGTTGTAAAATAATTAGCCTACCTAGCCTAGAACTTCGTTTAAAACTCTATTTTATTGTGGATTGAAATTTTTGAGCTGATTTATCGATTGAATCCAAGAGTGATTATTGAGAGTCATTTTTGCAATTCCTACCGTTTTTATACTGATAGAAGATCCAAAATGTCTTCTTACTAATTTGGAAACAATGAGAATAAGCAGGTGAGTAATTATAATATTGTTTCATCAGTTTCAGCTACATATCATTTTTCTAAATTTGATGCTCTACCATTATTTTATAAAGGGAATTTTGGAGATTAGTTTCCAGTTTTATGCATGTGCATCTGCTTTATTATTCCTATTTTACTATTTTGTTTTTCAGTCCTGCTATACCCCCTACAGGGTTTACACACGAAATGCTATTATTCCATAAAAAGTTGAGATGTTTTTATAATGACTTTCATTACAGTAGGCTAAACAATATCCGAATTTGAATAGGGCTTTGAATTTCAATACAACATAATTATAGTCTGTCCAAGCAAAGAATACATTCTGGCAAGATGAAATAAATAAAATAAATATAATTTTATTGCTAAGAAACAAATAACATGTTATGGGCAACGTCAAACAATAATATTGAATTTTTGTCAACAGAAAAATGAAATTTGAAAATCTAACAATAACTGTTTTCATCAGTATATTAAAAATTCAACTTAAAATAATTGTAATCATAAATAAACTTAAGCTATTGGTGAAAGACCTTACTCTTCATTTAAATCTATGTATCCTGGTTATAGTTAAGTTATTTGTTGCTCGAGAAACTCGTTGATAGAATAACAAGGATTTTTGACTAACCAAGAATACAGTTTTTGCCTGTAAAAGTTATACGGAACCTCCATCCAAACCTGTGGTAATCTATTGAATAAAGTAACACCAAAAATTTTATAACTACTCTTTGCCTTGGATAGCCTGCTTAAGGGGATGTCAATATGCCCATTTCCTCTTGTATGGTGAGAGTGTATATCCCTTTTGTGGCGGTGCTCTAACAAATTCTTCTTCGTATATAATAGAACTGTAAAAATGAAAAGATTAAAAGCGTAAGGATTTTCAAATCTACAAATAGGGGTTTACAGTGAGCTAGTCTTTCGGAATTCGAGATTATCCTGATAACTTTCTTCTGGAGTATCAATAAATCCCCAATATGTGCACTATTACCCCAAATTAAAATACCTTGAAAAAAAGCGAAGTATGCTGACCTTACATAGGGCGTGGCAACATGATTCTTCAAATTTCTTAATAAGTATACAACTCTAGACAGTTTAGAACTAATGTAGTTGGTATGAGGTTTCCATGATAATTTACCATCAACCATTATGCCTAAAAACTTCACGCCATCCATATTGCCATCTTCTGGTATATCTCTCAAAGCAAATAGATTTTGTTGTGTGTTATCTTCATTAAGAAGAAACCTATTTGCTCGAAACCAGATTGAAGCTTGATATATGCTGTCTTTGGTCAAGGTTTTTAGGATGTTAAGATCTGAACTGACATTGAAAAAAGTTGGTAAGATGGTATGAGCACTCATATATGATTAATCATTCATTAATCATAAGAGTGAATAACAATGGTCCCAGAACTGACCCTGCGGTACCCCATGCTTTATTTCAATTATTTCTGATATTTCTTTCCCTATGCACACTATCTGTTTACGGTTTTTGAGGAATGACTCAAAAATATTATAATCTTTACTCTCAACAATCCCATAAAAAATCAGCTTATCTAACAGTGTATCATGCTCTACACAGTCAAATGCTGATTCCAGTTCGGTAAATATTGAGCCAATATTATTAATTCGGTCTCAGATTGTAGGGAACATTCTGATTTACAATTTGAGACCAAATTTATAACTTTTGAACCAATATAGGCTACTGCACTTACCGAGCTGGGGTCATTTTCCCATCTTGATGGATTGTCTACTTTTCTTGGACAGACTACCAATTCTGTAATTTATTTATTCACATTTGAAAATGACTATAAATAGTCGAAATATGCAACTTTTCAAAATAATTGAAAAGGGTGCAGTGATTATTATTTAGAATACCAATACTGTAGTATGGCAATGACTATTGCCATCACTAGTATGGAGGGCTAAAAATGATCCAATAATGTGAAATATTCATGTTTCCATAATGATTATCAATAATCATTCACCTTAAACTTATATAATCGTGGAGATTACATCATTGTTGTAATTGAACATATTGTAGAAATACAACTATTATAATATACTATCTGTTCAATCTGTCAATATCTCTATTCAGAATTTCATCTTCATTAATCTTAAATGACTTAGATCATTATTGTGTCGCGACCAACGACTATCAAAGACCATCAAAAGATGAAATAAGCGTCGTTGGTCCACTGGCGGCTCGTACCCACGAAACAGGCGAAGTGCCCGATCTTTTACTGTACAGCACTTCACCTGTTTCGTGGGCATGAGCCGCCGGTGCATTGGTCGCGCACTCCTGAGACGCTTCTAAATTAAAAGAATGGACGTTAATCAATCGTCAAATCTATCCAATCAATACATACATGAAAATGAACATGAATGCTTCTTCATAATAATTATCATTTCCAACAAAATAATAAAACATGAATGAATAAGAGAAATATATATAATTATAAAATATGTAATTTATAAATTCTTCAAAACTGTTCCCATAGTTAATGCAATAATCATTCTAATAATAATCATCATCATCATCTGTATTGACTAATTTTACATGGAAGAGTTCAACGGGCAAAGCCCAAAACTGTCCTTCTTGTAATAATTAATTTATAGATACTTACCAATAATATGTTATTTATTTATTGTCTTTCATTACAGGTTAAGATATTTTTCCCACATATTTCCACTAATTTTCATGAACTATATCCTGAATGACTTTATTTATGCATTATGTTATTTTATTATACTTTATATTATTACTTTCATGTCTTCCAATTATACAGATCAGTAGCCATTACTTTCATGTCTTCCAAATATACAGATCAGTGTATAGCTGTTTGTTGTCTATAGTACGCGATATCTTCTTGACACGAAGCGAGCCAATGTCAGATTCTAATTATTGCTCAACTTTTGAGTGTGCGCTGATGGTGGGGGGAGGGGGGGCATTATGGAACGCGGGGAGGGGGGGGGGGTTCCCGTGGTAATCCTTGGCCCAGAATAAGATGTTTAGACCTTAGCCGCCGCGCACCGACTAGAACAGCTTTTTCAGGGTTTTCTCGAATTTCCTAATGCAAAATATATGGCATTTTATACTAGAGTGAGTTGTTATTATAAACTCCGCATTGAAACCTGTTCTGTTATGATGATTTCAAGTGGAACAGTGTTGGTGGCTCTGGCTGTCGTGATATATTCACATCAATATTGTATCGATATTGAAATATAAGTGTATGTTAGAAGATAAAATTTGCAATAAAAATAAATAGTCAACAATAATAAACAATGGTACTGTAAATAAATTGCAGTAGGTACTCTTTTGCCCTAGACAAAAAGGAAACATTGAATTATTGGTATAATAATTGTTGGTTCAGATCGATTCACGTTTGCTTCCACTTATTTTTAATTCATGACGTCTTATGTCACAATTATTTCAAGTTAACTTATGAATAATTTCAATGTTTTTTTCTGAAACTTCTGGTAGCTAGGCCTTTGGGAACTCTCAATTATTGGTAATTGCATTTAAGAGAAGGCCTAACATCAATCAAATATCAAATAGGTAGCCTATTTTTTGAAATATTGGATTGGCCCATTATGATACTGTGGTTAATGATAGATTAATAATGTTATTCATTCTCTGAAAAAGGTAATACCAATTAGGCTTTAACACTATAACATCATAATTTTGTCACATTTTTAGTAATGAGTATAATTTTCAATAGATAAACGCAAAAGCATGTAGAATGGGCTACAGTTCTGTTGTCCTTTCTCCATTGGTTCAATCATCAATAACTCTTAAATAGCTTCATATTTAATTTTATAACTGAAGATTTAGTAAACGTAAAAATAAAACTGTTGAAATTGGAATTAAAATTTTAAAAATTGAGGAATTAATGACTAAATTCTGATGACAATGACAAATTTCAAACAAGATTTCCATACCCAGCATTTAATTTTTTTGTTGACTTTTGCTAAAATTAATTGATTTTGATATAAAATAAAATAAAATAATTATTTTTCTGTGGTCGAGTGCGAGAACAAGTTTACTTTTGATTGAGATACTCGTATTTATTTCTCTCCGTATTTGTAGGCATCCGCATCTCATCCTCATGGTATGAATATTTCTGGTACAGTTTAGAAAATTATATCATAATTATTAAAAAATTCAATTTTTTCAACAACACTAGTAGACTATTGCTATGATACATGAATTTTAATAGTTATTCAGTAAGATTTCTCATTATTTTTTCAAGAGAACGTATGTTCTATTGTTTGAATTTGATAAACTTTTGATTTATTCGGATATTTTCCTTGAATTTGAAATTTTGAAACTACCATAAATTATATTCGATTGTTGTCTTATGTGTAAATTTTATTTGAACTCGATTAGGAATTGATCAAAGTCACACAACACAGTTATCGAGCTTGCTGTTGTTCAAATTTGAAAAATTATTAAAAATTATTTTGCGAATTTTCATAATCTGCTATACGGTACTGTATACATCATGCTTAACTCAGCATAGAATGCCAGTAAACTTCAGAGTTTCATCTATTCTATACCAGGACATTACAGTTGTAGGCCTCACTTTTTTTAAAAACTTCTAATTACTCTTTTGGTGCTTTCTGGTTGTCTGACAACAAAATAAGATGTTATTCATTCATCAAAACATTCGCAATTTGTGTCACAACAACGCATCCAGGACAACACACGATTTGTTTTTGAGATATAGTGTTTAATACTTGGTTTTCTAGTATTTTTTACATTAATAAGGATTTTTTCTCGAAGATTTCGGTACTTTTATACAATTAATTCCAAGTTATTTCGCTGATTACGTAGTAGTGATGCTTCACCTTGCTGTTTGATCTCGCTGCTCGATAATTATTATATCGTCTCGTCCTCATTCATATGTCAGATGCCAGAAAAAGTGACGGTTAAAGAATATCTGTTACCAAAGCTCAGCTCTGTTAGGACAGTCTCAAAGCTGTCTACAATAAGTGCAAACGGTTCAACTGAGATCGCTCTCGATTTGATACTTCTTTCATCCCGCTCACCGACTGTCCTGCGAGAGCTGAGCATCAGTAGCAGTCATTTGTAATCCGCCAGGTTTGTCTAAGCGCTGCCCTGCTCTTTAAAGAGTTGATGTTAGCGCATGCGCAGTTATAGACTGTACAAGCAAAGAAGACCCTCTGGCAAGATGGGAGAATAACTCAACCTCGGTCAGTCTTGGTTCAAAAATTATCAATTTGTTCTCAAATTGTTGGAAACAATTTGATCTACTATTATAAACACATTTATAATATTCTTGAACAAATATTGACCAAGCTGGAGTCATTTTCCCATCTTGCCAGAGGCTCTTCTTTGCTTGGACAGACTATATAGCAAGGACGGTCAACTTTTTCTGTCGTGTTGTAAAATTTCGAAAAACCTGCTACACAAATCGATGACGAAAGGCCAACCACCTTCTTCCTATATCTTTCCTGTTGCTGGCGATCGCCATTAATATGTTGCTTGATGATTTTTGGATTCGACAAATGTTTTTTTGATGTAGCTGTAGCCAAAAATCTAGGCGGTTTCCTTGCTGATGTAGCCTACTAACAGCTGATGATGCATCTATCATCTACGCTCTTCTGATTACAAAAACTCCTAGTATGGGCCTGATAGACTACAGAGACGGCATAATCTCTGTAGATTATGATCTCTCTATTGATTATACAGTCTCTCATGTTTCATCCAGTAGGCTACAGTACCTATTACATCCACGAATACAGTATACAGTATATTGTATTAAATAAAGTATTCTCATCCACGAATACTAGAACACACGAACACTGTATTCTAGTAAGCTTGGTCTCATCTATACCTAGGTCTAACTAAAATAACAACTATAATTGACAACATCAGGTCATCAGCTGTTGGAGCGCACAAGGAGCAGCCGAGAGCACCCAATTTTTTGGCGTCAAATATAGCAGCATTTTTTAAATTCTCCACATTATATCTAAATCATCTACAATGATTTGTTGTTAGGGTTTGTGATTACAAAGTTTGTCATAAAATCTAAAATCACAAAGTTTGAAAACCAATTAATTGCATTGAAAAAAATACTAATCGATAATATTACATTTTTGAGTGGTGCGAGATGTGTAAACATTTTAAAATTTACGGCGTCTCAGAGGTCTATGGACAATTCGTTTAAAATAAAACTTGAAAAAAGTTCTTGATAAGATAAAATCTATAGAACTTCAAAAAAGTACTTCAATATGACAATATCAATTTCTAATCAAATTCCCTCAAAAAGTCTTGTTCAGAATATTTTTGCGAAGAAATTTAATTTTTGTGTAAATTTCCGCTATAGTATCGATTCAGATTTATATGCTGATTTAGCTGTAAAGGGATTGTTGAATATATTTTTCAATTCAACCAAACTAGAAATAAAATACATTGTACCAAAAAAATTGTTTTAAAAACAACTTACAACCCGTTTGAAACAAAAACTGTTTTTAAAAGGAAAAAATACAGTTCTTCAATTCCTGTTTTTTAAAATGTAAAACTTCTTGTTAAAGAACATTACATCATGAAAATTTCTAATGTTGATCACCAAAATTATTTGATGAAAAAATGACAAGATAATTTACTGACAGAATTAGTCTAATTTAGAATAATCGCAAACTAATTTATTAAGGAAAAATAATAAAATTTTGATAGCAAATTTTATGATTACCTTGACAAATCTACTTATTATTTATTTTCACAGAAACCAATATTGGAAAACTCCGTTATTATCCTAATTATCACACTGTAGCCCAATAATGAGTGCTATTAGATGAAAATTATATTGGTTCGATTGATGGAATTTGTCATATTTGACTTTTCACGATCCAAAAGTTTTTAAAAGCTCCTAATATCAGAGTAATTTTTTGGTTGTTCTACTCATTTCATCATATTCATTTATACTGTCACGATATTCACTCTCACAATTTTGTTTGAAGTGAAGCAATCAACAAGAAAAAATTTGTCGCTAGTTTAAATTTTACATTGTTTAGTAAGTTTGGAAAAAGTTTCTATTACTCTTACAAACCGTCTGATGAAAATACTGCGTTCATTTTATTAATTTTTCGGTCCGGAAATCTCAAGGTGTCAAGTGATTTGTCTAATAAATTGAAACTACATTCAAATGGGGTAGGTATATTCTTGATAATTTTCAAATAATATGATTCAAATATGTATTGCAGTAGTATCTTAGTTTTTATATTTAATAAATCTATGGAAGTTTTAATCAATAACATGTTAACACAAGCACATGCAAGATTTTTAATTATTATTCCATTATTGAACACTTTTTAAAAAAGAAGCCTACCTATATTAAATTCAATTTGAAATTCTCCCAAGTTTTAAAGATTTTCATCATTAGTAGATGGATTTTTTTAATGTCATAGAATCTATTATTTAAGTATTCATGGGTCAATTGAAATTGACATATTTGATCACAATTGTTACTCTATTGCTGCCTAGAGCTATTGTCAATGTATGTTAATAAATTTTTAAAAAATCTAAAATTTAAATAAATACTAACAGGGTACGTTAGTTAACTTCCTGTGATATTCATCTATGAACATTTATTTATTGATAATTTACAATGGATAGGCTAATATTGGCAGAACTTCCATAGAATAAAGCATCAGTATTAGCAAGTAGGCTAGTAGATTAAAACATCAGTGCCATGTGCTTCGAAGTTTATCAAATTGTTTTCAATATTCTCCAAGATTCTGACCAAGGTCTATGAGGTATCTCAAAATTTTCGAGATTGACAGTTTCTCTTATTAAAAGGTCCAAAGTAGTTCCTTGTGTTTGAAAATCAAATTGTCTAGATATTATTATATTTGATTGAATCATTGCAATTGAATGAAATTTATGTGATTACAAACGGCTTCAAAGAATAGTTGGGAAAAGAACTAGATCAACTCTTTGCGTAACGCAAAACTAGTTTTCTCAGTATTTATCCAACCAGGAGACGAAACACATAGACTGATACTTGTGTATAGATAGATTCAGAATTGTGAAGCATTTTTGCTTTCAATATAACGTGCTTTCCGGCATTTAGGCTTGGTCAAATGGTGAAAGTTTATCTGTTTTACTAAAATAGCTCCTGACAGAATAGTGATCTACTAATCTATTCAGCTTCTAATAAGTTTATATTATTGGATGATAGGATAGGCTAATACCTATAGCTGGTTCAAATGAACTACCCTACTAACTAACTTCATTCTCAATTACCTTCTCTGACTACCTCACTGTGTTCTATTAATGATTAGGAATGCAATAAAGATAACCCAAAATAACTGCAAATTATTGTTCGGTGTATGTGATATGGCAGTTTTAAATATATCAGAAGAAAGGACATATAATTTCTCTAGACAGAAATATCAGTGAAATTAGTTGTACTGCTTATGAAAAATAATTTAAATTTGAACACCATTTGTGTTTTTGGCAATGGTCATTTTCATTTCATACCCCTGGAGAGGAGCTCCATCAGCCTCATTAGAGTTGAATGCATGAAAGTCTAGTAACTTGAACCAGCAACCTACGCACCTATAGACGTTGCCAATTCGTCAGGTGTATCATGTAATTGACCGAGTTTTTATTCATAATCAGCTGGATTGACAACATTTCATCAAGTTTCATTGGACTGTTTTCGTGTATTCTGCTCTAGTTTTTGTCATGGAAAAATATCAGTGTTGAAGAAAGGTATTCACATATTAGTTTTCCTTTCTACTGCTCCATTTCTAAGCTGCAGGGATGAAATTGTAAATTTGAACATCCATTGTATTGTAATAAATTAATTGGTTATCGAGTTATAGCTCTGATCTGTATTTAGAAAAATTAGTATTTGTATTTACTGGTTATCAGAGTTATAGCTCACCGTAACAAAGCGAACTTACTGCGTTATCAAGGAATTGATTCACCGTGTACAGGAAAGGGCTTAGAAGGAATGACACAGGTGAAACTAGATTATACACATTTATCAAATGAAAAACAATCGAGAAAATATGTTAATGAGAACCACTAATTTCACTATATCTTCCAATCAGATTGTTACAATTGTTCCATTTGATACACTCATGTTATATCTTGTGTTTTTTGTAACTTTCAAAAGGAAATGAAACCGCGAAATAATAATGTTTAAAAAATTAGTGTATGGGTGCTCGGTTGCCCCACTAAGTAATCTATTAGTGGTGCCTTGTGTCTTAGTGAACCTTATTAGTGGTCAAGTAAACTCAACTGGTGCCCTACTAAATTTTATTTTATTGAATAGAATTAACGGCTTAAAATTAATGAAAAATTAACTGCTTCAGTGTGAAAGTAGCGAGTGAATATCATGATTGTGAACTGCAGTCAGCTAACTATAGTCTGTCCAAGCTAAGAAGACATTCTGGCAAGATGGGAAAATGACTCCAACTCAGTCAATATTGGTTTAAAAACTATTGATTTGTCTTAAATTGTAGAAAATTTTCTGCTCTACAATTTAAGACCATTTTCATAAATTTTCAATCAATATTGACCGAACTGGAGTCATTTTCCCATCTTGCCTGGATGTCTTCTCTGTTTGGTCGGACTATAAACAGCTGTTTTTGGGCACGGCATTACGGAAGAACATAGAGTTATTATATAAATGCACAGGAATCTGGTGGTCAGTACTTGTTCATTCCCCCCGCACCACTCATGTCTGAATCCACAGGTGCTTTACTTCCACTTTCTCCTATTGTCTCCCTCCTTCTCTACTCCACTCTCTCTCTCTCTCTCACCCTCTCTCTCTCTCTCTCTCTCTCTCTCTCTCTCTCTCACTCTCTCACTCACTAGCTATCTCGTACGTACTCTCTCGCGTGTTTCCTCTCATCCTGCTTGGTGTAGACTACTATTATTATGTTCATAAATAAAAATTGGAATCACATTATACCGAAACTTATAAACATACAGTACAATGAGTACATTAATAGTAGCCCTAGACTGGAAGGAAACATTTTTGTAATCATTTTTTAATTTTTCCATTTAGAGACATTAATTCAACTCTTTTTAAAAATCTTCCTTTTTCAAATTTTGAATCTTCCTGGCTATACACCGTTCTACTGATAGTATACCGTTGTGATCTATATGACGCCTGATTGCAATTTATTCACACACTAGAGTGCATGAAAGTAGTACAATAAAAACTGGACCAGTTGAGTCCTCGCTCTGAGACTTTACCAATTCGTCAGCTGTATTATAAAAATGTAAATGAATTTTTATTCATACACAGCTGGTTGAACAACGTTGCACCAAGTCTCACTGGGCTATTTTCGTGCATCCTACTGAAGACAGATGCTTATTGATTGCATACCTTGGCTTGCTAGGTGATAATATTTTAACCAAAATTGGGAAAAAGAGACGTTTTGGACTTTGTCTGTGATTCAATCCTATTGTATTTCAATCTCGTTCATGTGTGAATAATAGTGTTTAGCTTTCAGTCAATAAATAAATGAAATAAATAAAGAAAGCACAAATACTGAATTCAATACAGAAGAAAGAGAAAAAACAAAATAATTTCTTATATTTTTGAAAGGAATGAACATCATAATATTAATGCAATAATAGTGACTAAGCTGCAGGCCTAGAATGTTTTCCTTCTTTTTCAATCAATTTCTCGATGACTTTTACAACAAAAGAACAAAGAATGAAAAATAGAAGATGGTATCGAAAATTCTAATCTGTATTCTTAAAATGTAGGGAATGGTATAAAGGAGAAAATAATATTGTTGGAATAAATAGGTATTAGAAAATGAAGTGTGAAATAGATTGAAAAAGTTGAACAAGTGGAAATTGAAGATTACCGTAGTAGAAGATTGACTCACAACAGAATGGAGGAAAATAATATATAGTAGATCTAGTTAGAGAAGTAAAAGATGAAAATATATGAATGGGAGAATATTTTTTTCCTGTCTTCAGAAAGGACCATTAAGGAAGGGTTTGAAAAATATGTGAAGAAAATTTGATGGGAAGCTGATCAAAGACAGGAAAAAACAATATCAAATGAAAAAAAAATAGAATAAAATGAATAGATGGATTCTTCTGCAGGTTTATTATACAAATACATAAACTCATATATACTGTACATACTCGTAAATACTGTACTTATACATATACTGAATTTTAAAATGAGCGAATATATTCATGAAAGTAGCAGACAGAGACAAGACAAAATAACACAACGAAAAACATAGTAATTAGCCAAAAGCTGACAGATGATAGAGTTGGGGGAAAATGAAGAAAGGATTTCACAACGAAAATAAAAGCTAAATAGAAGGAACGCGACAATCCAGAATCAAAATGAAAAATAGAAGAATTAAATAGACAAATCCAGTGCATCAGTAGGCCTACTACACTACTTATGCGTCTGTGGTCAATTCTTCCCCCACCCCTCCACGAAACACCGTCATTCAACAATGCGCGGCCATAGTATAACTTCAATATGTATAGTAATAGAATCAATACAATAATAGTTCTATACACGCGGCTCGCGAGCCACAGAACTATATCTATTCCATGACCATATACATATACACACCAATGCTGATAGCTGCGACTGTAGAGAAACCTACCTCTACCTGTTCACTTGATTGCTTTGGTGGTAGTAGGAGGAAGAAGGTGGTGAAGGGAGGAGGAGGAGGAAGAAGAAGTAAAAGAAGAGGATGGAAGAGGTGAGGAAGGGGAAAACCTCTTGGCGTCCGAGGCAGGCAGCTTCTTGGGATTCCTTTTCAGTTTCAGTTCGACTTGCAACGAGCCAGAAGCTGTCAAAGTAAAGTTGTACATGTGCAGTAGAGAAATTCAGATTTAGTTTCAGTTCAGTTCTGGGGGGACAGTGTTGGTCCTCTGAGAGTGTATGCGTTTTGTAGAATAATAATTTTTGAATAGTTTGTTGTTGTGCTTTTCACGGGAACTCTTCTCAGTTTCACCAAACTCAGGATCACAATGGATCAGGCGCAAAGCGATAAAATACGGAAAATGTTCAGTTGGAGCAGCAGTTTAACGTAAGTTTTCAATTCAATAAATTCATTCAAATGAATAGATTATTATTCGGCGATTGTCACATGTCTTATGTTGGATCGTTGGATGGATGCATTAACTTATTATTAATTACAATAATTATTTATTGTCACATGGCCTTTATGTTACCGCAGTAGTAGAGTACTGTACCTACATCTAGAGTACATCATAGATTTACTATAATATTATTCCAATCCTCTTTGATGTCATTTAATAATAAAAGTACATTATATTTATAATAATTATAATGTTACATTACAGTAGCCTATGTATTGTAATAATTATGATAACCTACCGCAACAATTTCAGCAGTTTGACGCCAGTTTTTTTATGAGAATTATAATATTAGATTCGGATAAATGATTATTATTATTGGTAACTGTCACATTGCTCATGTTAGATTGATTAAATTATTCATTGCCAATAATTGTCGCATGGCTTGTGAGTAACTACAATAGAATTCAAATCAAATTTTATTTGCCATAAATATTATACAGGTACATGATTTGCTATCTAATTACAAATTTGAATAAAATCAATAAAGGTTATGCGTAGTAATCTCACATATAGTGTGAATCAAATAAGTTAAGTAAAGGTTGCAAAGCAATAGTAGTAAAATTAGTAGTATACAATTTATAATGATATACCACAACTATATAAATCAATTTTAGTACCTACAATTCTCCTGTAGACGGGCGATCAAAATTTTGGAAGAAACATAGGAGGATGCACAGCTTTTAAAAAATGGACATGAATCTATAACAAAATAATCTCTACACCTGAAGGCCTTCATATAATTACATAAATTTGAATGATTGGAATGTAAGTTCCTTTGAAATGGAAAAGTACTCTCGTGTAGGCCTACGCTGCTTTGTGCTGGCATTGCACATTTTCAAGTCATGACCATTCGAAAGTATAATTTTACTTGGAATTACAAATTGATGAATCATAAATGTTGGGCCAAAAACAAAATGAAACTACGTTATTGCTCAAGTCCGTGAACTCCTGCTGTAAATTGGAATATTTAATAGAAATACAAATCATATACCGTACCCATAACCACGTGGTTCCTTTGATTTTCACTTCATTCGATTTTCTTTGATGTTCTGCTACAAAGAAGCAAGCAAGCATTATAATCATGTCTTCTGTGTAGGTGTAATGTGATTTTAAATATTCTCTTTTTTCTATTGTCATGAGTAGCCTACTGCATAGTAAAAAATGTGGTCGAGCTAGCTGCTAGGAAGTAATAATCTACTTCGTTTGCTCGTTTGTTGTAATTGCATTTCATTTCATTGAATATTTCCATTTCTCAATATTTTCATTTTATTTTGTCAGTCGATAGGAATTATTTCCGAAGACTAGAAAAAGAAAAAAAATATGAAAATATGAAATACCCCTTACAAGGCAAGTGCAGTGAGTTCTCCATCCGATATTTCTCCGCTTGAGATACAGGCTGTATTCAAATACTGTTGGCTCATAACCCGAGTAGCCTACTATAATAAAAAGTCTGGTATGATTGCTACAGTCTGTCCAAGCAAAAAAGAGCTTCTGGCAAGATGGGAAAGTGACTCCAGCTCGGTTAATATTGGTCCAAAAATTATAAATTTGATCTCAAATTGTAGAACAGAATGTTTTCTACAATTTCAGACCAGAATCATAATTTTTTAACCAATATTGATCGAGCTGGAGTCATTATTCCATCTTGCCAGAATGTCTTATTTGCTTGGACAGACTTTACTACAGTAAAATGTCTCGTATGAATGCTACCATGCTGTGTAGTAATATTAAATTT
The DNA here is from genome assembly GCA_017141385.1 of Sogatella furcifera. Classification (NCBI taxonomy): domain Eukaryota; kingdom Metazoa; phylum Arthropoda; class Insecta; order Hemiptera; family Delphacidae; genus Sogatella; species Sogatella furcifera. The sequence goes on from CM029548.1 coordinate 63,597,499, forward strand.
ATTATATAATTTGAGCGTTTCTAGTAGTAGTGCATACTTTTTTGCTAACATACCGAGTGGATTAAGTGAGCCGTTACCAATGTGGCGAAACTAATCTACTGGCATTAAGTGTGATTTTATTCTGTTTATTGCAACATTAGGCATTTTGTAGAAAAACGTGAAAATTGTTCAGTGCAGACGTGTGACATGGATCTCTGGAACAGGGCAAGAATTGCGGTTTTGTCAAGATTATTCCAGCCTTTTGATTCAATTCAGAAGTTGAAGAAATTCCGTAAATTCTATTAAACAAAATGAATCATTCCGTTTAAATTCTCATTTCACAAGACATTGTTCAGTCAGCCCAATCCATTTGTCTCAATCATAATAAAACGTGTTTCCAAGCCATGTTCTTCTGTCTAATGTGGGTCTGCTAGGTGTGAATGGCTCGCGAAATTTGAAGACACTCTACTGTGTAAAGTGTATTGTTTATTTTTCTTGTGTGAACTAGGCCCACCATAATGACACAAGGATGACTCAAATTCTGTAGCTTTGGAATTCCTCAATGATGAATCATTTGAGCTATGAATTAGCTAGCCTGAACTAAGTGGTGTAGTAGGTTTCACCGTTTCATACATTTGAAAGATGATGCATTGTATATGCCTTTAATTTTACTACGGACTTGACACTTGAGTTGATATAACCATTGAGTATAGTGTATCCATATACATATATAACATATCCATATATAATGTATGCATGTATACCTCATATCTATACTCAATGATATAACTCCCGTATCTTCTATAGTTCATTGTTGATTTCCCTGTCATTTACCTTATTCGCTGAAATGGAAGTTATTCGAGTGTATAGTATTTTGTCAGTTTGCTCTAATATAAACCTGAAAGCTTGAAAATATTATAAAATATTAACGAATTCCTCATACTTAGAATACAACTGTAGTATGCTGTAGTGATGATTATTATTTTATCCACATTGATAATGGGCCGAATGTGCCGAAACATGTTTGTGCATTAATAATTTTAAAGTTTTTAAAATGGTATTTGATTCTCATTTTTTATTTTTCAATTATACTGTAGTAGTAGGAGTGGAAGTTTGATAAGTGAAGTAGTTTCAAGCCTGTTGTAGAAGTCTACTATGTGATGAAGACACTTTGGAGTTTCCAACTTAAAACATAGGAATTACATTACTTCCGCGGACATCACACTACAGTAGTTGTTGCTAGTAGGCCTACTTCATAATACAACTTTATGGTAACCTACTAAACAATTTGATAATTTTAAGTTACATGACCTTTCTTGTATAATAGGCGTAGCCATCTCCCTTATTTCCTTTGCTATGCTATCCAATTCCTCATTTTTATGTTGAATTTGTTGTAAGTACTTTCCATAGTTGAAAGTGATTTGATGTTTTTTCTGATGAATTTTTGCTTTCATAGGCTGCATAACTGTGTATTACAGTTATGTAGTCTACGTAATGTAATCTCCATAACATTAACATGAGCATTACAATACAATATCATTCTGAACTCAATGGAATTGATTTCAAGCTGGAATAAAAATTTACCTCATTATTGTTCCTTAATTTTGATTGCTTATCATTTAACATTACTAAGAAATCAGTTTTTATGTACAATTTAAACAATTCACATCGATAGAATGATTTTCTCTCAATTCTCAAACCCTGATAAACTTGAACTCGTAATAACTCATAGACATAGAACTCATAATAACAGATTTCAATGTAATAATTCTCTCTGAATTCTCAACCCCTAATAAAAGATTATTATATTTTAGAACTAGAAAAATAGTATATTTAGAACTCATTTCAGTAGAAATTGACCCAATACTGATTGCTATTGATGAGCTGTTTTAATAGAAGACAAAGAACTTAGAAGCCAACGTTAACACTTGAGCAAATTCCTATAGCCTGTTATTTTTCCTCATCTTGTATATTTGTACATAGATGAAATGAATAAATAACTAATGCGAATTTTCCATAAAATTTATTCATTTATCTCATTTCAAATACAATATGAAGCAATGAGAAAACAGGCGTTCCCCCACAAAAAATTTTCAACTCCAATTTAGATAAAATTTATTTGCATTCTTCATCTTTACCAACATTTGATCAGGAGTAACCATGGCTTATGAGTTTGGAAGAAGTGATACCAGTTGCTAAATTTGTAGACTGCAATAGCTTGAATGGATGAATAAGAGAAATAAATTATCAGCTGATGAGTAGCACTTCCGCTATCAGCTGCTCTTTTCTTGACGAAGGTTGTTGTGAAGCAGTCTGACCTGGAGATGCTGAGATCTAGAATGCGTAAGAACACAAGAATATAATTAACGAAGGCCGACCGGAACTAGAGCTGCTTTCAATACAACTTTTGAATTATTCGGAGTCCTTTTGATTGAAAATGCTGAATTGAACTGAGTTCTATAAGCTGAATTGAGCATGGCGGTTTGGCTGTTTCAAATACATTGTTGAATAAAATGAAGTCAAATTCCTTCTAGGAAAATGAATGCAGTTTTCAATTTAGTCTGTGAAAATACTTGTAAAGCAGTCTATAAACTAAAGGAAACTCCCTATTGGAAAATGATTAATCATTTAATTATTACAGCCATTTGATTCGTACAGTCATTTACAATCGAAATACAATTGAAAATACCATTACAATACAATTTATACAATCTGTTATGTTTTGCGAGTTGATACTGTCAATATCGATGGTATTCGATAGTCGATCTTATGATGGAGAGGTTGATCGAGGGTAAATGGCGGAGGCTGGAATGTGGAATATTCTATGTAATGTTTTGAATATACTTTATTCCAAAATCCAAGCATAACACTGTCATTTAATTCAACTCGATGATCAATAAGTGATTTTATTGTCCGAGATTAGAGCCTTCTAGACAAATGAAGAAGTGAAGACTGGGTGGAGTGAAGTGAAGATTTCATATTCTATAGTCTCTATACTATTTTTTCATCGACCCAATACTTTCAATACGATCTTACTATCAATATTCTCTATACTCTGGTTCACGCCAACATTAAAATTGTTTATCACAGCAAAATACTATCTATTAATAATTAACGTCTTGAAAAATGTAATAATTATTGGTGATAATTCTTATCAGTCACTTGCGACTTGAAAAGTGATAAACCAGTTTGAATGCCCCAGTTGCACCGGTCAAGTTAAGCAACAACAGAGCTGTCCATTCATGGATGGATGACCGCTGGAGTTGATTGCGTGCTTTCTGATTGCTGTAGCCGTTTCTCCATCATTATCCATTTCTTATTCCATATCCTAATGTAAGAATGTACTCCCAAGTAATACGATTATTTCACCGGATGGAGAGACTGTTGTTTGCAACATTATACATCATAGCATGATAATAATTGTGTTACATTGGAACATCGTTACATTGTGTTACATTGTCCTACTTGCGAGCAAGTTTTATAATTTAGCAAGTAGTATTTTTTATTTTGGCATTTTTTTAGCTTTTGGCATTTTTGTATATGGAACATTATCGATAAATCTTTTTTATGGTGTATACTTTCATTTTCTTAAAAACTTGTTTCGTTTGATAAATTGTATTGCTCAAGTGTCAAAATAAATAAATATTTGATTTGATTTATTTGACATAGTGTACTTCACTGGAAAAAGTTACCAAAGTATAAAGAAACCTAAGTTACAATCATGTAATGAATAGTCTGTCTTAGCAAAGAAGCTAGACACTCTATTAAGACGGTAAAATGACTCAAGCTTGGTCAATATGTGTTCAACAATTATAAATTTGGTCTTAATAGTAGATCAAATTGTTTCCTACAATTTGGGATCAAATTGATAATTTTTGAACCAATATTGACCGAGCTTGAGTCATTTTCCCATCTTGCCAGAGGGTGTTATTTACTTGGACAGACTATAACATTGTAATGTAGCGTGTGAGTATAGTATGACCAAGCAAAGAAGAGCCTCTTGCATGATGGGAAAATGACTCCAGCTTGGTCAATATTGATTTTAAAATTATCAATTTGAACTCAAATTGTAGGGAACGACTTGATCTACTATTAAGACCACATTTATTATTCTTCAACAAATATTGACCAAGCTGGAGTCATTTTTCCATCTTGCCAGAGGCTCTTCTTTGCTTGGTCGGACTATATTAACGGATGTGATTGCATATAATTATTCAAGTTGAACCCACATTATCTTTTTTAATGAAATTTTATTTTAAGTTCGTGATGTAGGCCTATAGCTTGATATTATATTAAGTATTGTTTCAATGATAATGTATTGATTGTTGAAAAATAAACGAGAATCAAACACCCTTTTAAAAAACTTTAAAATTATTAAAACACAGAAATGTTTCGGCACATTAGGCCATTATCAATGTGGCCTAATGTGCCGAAACATGTCTGTGTTTTAATAATTTTAAAGTTTTTTAAAAGGGTGTTTGATTTTCATTTTTTTCAATTATTTTAAATAGCCATAAGTTTTAAAGTTCAGTTTTCAAATATTGATTGTTGATAAAACCTAGATATAATATCTTAGTATCTAGATATGATATATGATATCTATAAACTTGATATGACCTAGATGGCATAGTTGACGCCATAAAGCTAGGCGGTTTTGTCTGCTCCTTTGTATCCTACAAAAGCTGATGTTGTCAATAATAGTTACCATTTAGCTATGCCCGTATGATGTTTTTTAAATCAAACGAGACAATAGATGCTTTGAAACATCTGTTAGTAGGATATATCACGTACGTGCGGCACAAGAGACAGTCGAAACCGCCTTTTTGCGTCAGCTATATCACAATACTAGAGTCTACTGCTCAAAATATTATTGAACTACGATAAACTGGATGCCTTATAAATTACTTGGGTCTTATTGTGCATTTTCAGGGCCAGTCTAAAGAAAATTTAACCAACGTAATAATTATAATTTACCTAACGTAAGGTTGAGTGGTAGAAAGGACTTCCTAGTCCCAACTCCGCCTAATAAAGAATATTCACATTTCATAATATTGTTACCTTAATAAATGAAGTTTTTTCACACCGGTTGAATTAAATCTAATCTACTTCTCATGATTTTGTGCACGTGTGCTAGTATGAATTAATATTTAATTTAATGAAGCCTTTTTACAACGGTTAAATTAAATTAATTTTTCATATAATTGTCAGCGTGTGTTAGTTTAGTACGTTAATATTTAGAATACATACTCAGGTAGGCCTACTTGCAAATTGGAGGCTCTAATCTTTCGCCATCTTCTCTTCCATATCATTGTTCAATTCTATTTAGTTTTATTAATATATTTCCATTTTTATTAGTTTCCTTATTATTCTTCATAACTTTTCCCAGCAGTTTTTGTTGCATTCTATCCACTATCGTTCATCAGTATCTTCATTTCACACCGCAGTAAACTCGCTAACAAAGTTAGGGGAAAATGTTGCACTTTTTGCAAAACGTCGAGTTAGTATAGTTTGGTTGAGCAATGAAGACATTCTGGCAAGATGGGAAAATGACTCCAGATCGGTCAGTATTGGTTAAAAAATTATAAATTTAGTGTCAAACTATAGAAAACATTCTGCTCTACAATTTTAAAATTAATTCATGATTATTGAACCAATACTGATTGAGCTGGAGACATTTTCCCATCTTGCCAGAATGTCTTCTTTGCTTGACCATACTGTATTTTCCCAAATCAGTTTTCCCACTGAGATGTTTGCACAATTATTACCAAGCTTATTTCCGGTATTAAGTGAGTAAAAAGTAGAGTAATAAGTGAGTGAGAGAGTAGAGTAACTTGCTCATCAGTGTCCGTTTGGTTTGCTTTTATTGCAAACCTGACCAGCAAAACTTGTATTTCTGTTATGGAAAATTCCCAAGTGTCCTCCACACTCCTCTTCCCACTCATCACCTTTCTTCCTCGTCCCTCTCCTTCTTCCTCCACCTTCTTTTTTCTTCCTCTTCTCTCCTTTCTTCTTTCTTGTTCTTCTTCTTCTTCTTCTTCTTCTTCTTCTTCTTTTTCCTCTACTTCTTCATCTTCTTCTTTCTCTACTTCTTATTCGTCTTCTTTCTTCTTCTTTCTTTCTTTCTTTCTTTCTTTTTCATCTACTTCTTCATATTTTTCATTCAATACTTCTTCTTCTTCCTTTATTTCTTTTTCCTCTACTTCTTCATATTTTTCTTTCTATACTTCTCCTTAATCATCATCTTCTTCTTCTTCTTCTTTCTTTTTTTACCTCTCATATTTTTCCTTCTATACTTCATCTTATACATTATCTTCTTCTTCCTCAACTTCTTCTTCTTCTTTCTTTTCCATCTACTTCTTCTTTTTCCTCTACTTCTTCAAATTTTTCTTTCTCTACTTCTTATTCATCATCATCATCATAATTTTCTTTTTCTTCTTCTTCCCCTTTTTATTCTTTTTCCTCAACTTCTTCATCTTTTTCTTTCTCTACTTCTTATTCATCATCATCATCATCTTCTTCTTCTTCACTATCTATTTTTTTACTATTTTCTCCTTCCTCCTCCTCCTCCTCCTCCTTATTCTTATTTTTCTTTCCCTTCTCCTACTCCTCCTTCTTGTTCTTGTTGTTCTTCCCATTCTTTTCCTACTTCTTTGTTGTCTTCATTTTATTTTCTCCATACGACAATAATATAAATATTATTCGTGAAGTTCTTCTAATCCTTCCATGTTGAAAAAAACTAGAATCTTCACATAACTATTATCTATTGACTATTATCTATTATCTATATTATCTATTGACAATAAACCATCCCATTTCTTTGACTTTCTTTTGCATTCATAAATTTTCTTTCCTCAAATATAATTTTTCTCACAATTTTCCATCTTTATCCATGTTATTTTTTCCCAAGTTCATTTTCATTTTATCTTATCACATTTCCTTACTCCATCATGACTTTCTTCTTCTACTTATCAATCTTCAACCTCTCACATGTTGCTTTTCATCAATCTTCAACGCCTTTCTCTCTATCAACGTTCTTCCATGTCGATTCCCCACCTTATATCCCCCCCCCCACTTCATCCTATTTCTTCCTTTTCTATTCACCTCTATTCCTTCATCAACCTTCCTCCTTGTCTTTCTTTCATATCTGGAGCTAAAAATCAAGGCGATCGGCGAATGACTTTTAATTATGCTCAGTTCTGTCAGGATAGTATGAAGCTGTCTTCGTGAGCGAATTAGTGTAGCTGGGATCGCTCTTGTTTCGATGTGTGCTTGCAGACAGCTTGCCGACTGTCCTGACAGAGCTGAGAATTAAAAACAGTAACCGCCATAATTCCGGGCGTCTGCTATAAAGTCTGTTCAAGCAAAGAAGACCCTCTGGCAAGATGAGAAAATGACTCAAGCTCGCTCAATTTCGGTTCAAAAATTATCAATTTGATCTCAAATTGTAGGAAACTATTTGATCTACTATTAAGACCACATATTTATAATTATTGAACAAATATTATTGGAGACAAGGATGTTGATAAGACAACTACAGTCTGTCCAAGCAAAGAAGACATTCTAGCAAGGTGGGGAAATGACTCCAGCTTGGTCAATATTTGCTCTAAAATAATGAGTTTAGTCTCAAATTGTAGGAAACACTCTGATCTACAATTTGAGACCAAATTTATGATACTTCAACCAGTATTGACTTAGCTAGAGTCATTTTCCCATCTTGCCAGAAGGTCTTCTTTGCTTGGACAGACTATAACTTTTCTGTTTCTTTGAGCTCTTCCTTCCTTTCCTGTTCACCGTTCTCGCAGACAAATCGCCATGATAACCAGCGACACGATGAAGGAATTATTGAGATTTTTAGTCTGGTTCCGTAATAATCCCAATGAAGAACAAGCTTCGAACAGCTTATCTACGTCACTGCAAACCTGTTCTATTACGTAGGCCGCCACCAGTTTGATTAGTTTTTGATGGCATTTAGTACCCCTACCTACCTCATATCCGACCAGAATAGAATTTAACTTGTCTTGGAATAGGTTTTGCATTATTTTATATGATTATTGAACAAGTCACATTGTTTGCTGAAACCTGAAATGAAGATAATACAAATATTATTGGTTTGTCTTCCACAAACAATAACTTTACACAGCGGCTTTCTGATACACAGTTGTGATACGGAGTCAAAAATTGATACAGGAAGAAAGCTCGATGATATAGTCAGTCCAAGCAAAGAAGACCTTCTGGCAAGATGAGAAAATGACTTCCAATGATTGAGACCAAATCAATAATTTTTGAACCAATATTGACCGAGCTGAAGACCCTCTGGCAAGATGAGAAAATGACTCCAGCTTGGTCAATATTGGTTCAAAAATTATTGATTTGGTCTCAATCGTAGGAAACATTCTGATCTACAATTTGAGACCAAATCAATATATTTTTTTAACCAATATTGATCGAGCTGGAGTCAATTTCTCATCTTGCCAGAGGGTCTTCTTTGCTTGGACTGACTATACCAGACACTTTGAATGCTCATGGATCACCGCCATATTGATAAAAAACATTTTAAGAGCATTCAAACTTAGCTTACGTATTTTTCAAGTTGAATAATAAAAAATAATAATAAAACACCAAGTTCCAGAGATCCAAAAGTTATTTTTCCCCGATTTACGGCATTACCGAATTAATCAACCTATGCAACGTAGCAACCACATATTGTCAAGTAGCTTCCTTCCTTCCTTCCTTGCGTATCAATTTTAGTGATTAACTTTTCGATAAATATTCAACAATATCAAACTATTTTCTCAAATCCATTCTATTGCTAAATTATGCATTTCAAGTATTCAAGGTCAACACTGCGACTACTATTTTGAGTAAATTTTTATAGCATTGATTGAGACAATTATAATACTCCATTTGAACCGTGGGATACCGTAATAGGCCTGTTCTACCTTCTACAAATAGACAATGACTTGGTTATTTCTAATTATTGCCACATCAATCAGAAAAACGTCCGTGTAGGAAAGATTTATAAATGTAATGAGTCACTTAAACTTGACCTAATTAGAAGCAAATAAAAAAAAATTGAAGCAATACTTTATTCCTATAACCAGAGACAATGTATTATTATAATAATTGTATAATAATTTATTAATAATACATTGTCTCTGCTATAACTTAAGTCTTTATAATGTTGGATGGATTTTTTTATTTTGATAATCTGACGAATGCATGCATTTTGTTTGTCTGTCTTATGCAATTATGGATGAATAGTATAATTAATAATAGTTATTCTTATTCTGTTTCATAATGGAAAATTTTCTCCATTATAGTATAGTATAATAGTATACTATAGTATAATAGTATATAGTATGGTATAGTATAATAGAATATTGTAACTGCTTGCAAGAATTGATATGGGCTTATAATGGAGGGAGGCTATCCATATGGTATTTTGTATGGAGCTCAACCTCATGTAGGCTACCTAAGAATAGAATATCATATTGAGTTGCAAGTTTACCGTTATGGTTCCTCAATACATTGTTTGGAATAATATTCGTGTGACGGACTGAATAATAGCCTACTTTCAAATAATGGACTTCCATTCAGTTTTACTGTCTAACGAGGTAGAAATGTTGTGTAGAGGAAACTTTGTGTCCAGCTTTTTTGGGGGGTCGTGGAGTCGATGTATGTCAACCTTTTTTCTTTATTACAGGACTTTTGAACTTTCATGAAATAGGTCCCAATACGTATTTATTTCTCCCTTTTTATTCACTTCATTTTTTCAGCACTTTTTTCCAAGGTTGATGACATCCGAAGAGGGTATTTATGGGATATTGTAAACGCACTTTAAGTACATTATTGTACATTAAGTACTTCAAGTACTTTAATGTACATGTACATTATTCATTACAGATTTGTTATAGACAATTATTATAAAGATACTGCCTTCCATCAAGAGAGATTGGGTCTCTCTCGTTTCCTAATTGAATAGTTTCAGAATTTCCATACCTGACTCTTGAGAGTTTTTTTTCGCGGTAGTTTAGAGTGTGTGCGCTGCAATTAGTGAATGCTGGTTGTTAGTAATAGTAAATCACCTAACTCATCTTCCTAAATAGTCCTATCCATTTCAATAATGCTGTGTCATTTCAGCACGTCATTTTTTGTGCAATAATAATTATCAACAACTCCATTAGCAAAGACCTCGGTCCCTATCTCTCTCTCCTCTCTCTCTCTCTCTCTCTCTCTCTCTCTCTCTCTCTCACCATATATTTCTCTCACTCTTGGTCTAATCACTTTTCTGCCTCATTACCGATGCTTCTGTCATTGTCATCTTTATCATTTTACTTTTGCTATCTTTGTTTGATCAAGTCTTGATTACCTTTATACTTCTTTGGTGCATGACTTGTCCTTCCATATCAGTGATGTTTTTTTTTTTTTGCTTGAAATTAATAAAAATAGATGCACCAAGAGAAATACTTGGTATGCAGTCGAATAGCCTACTAGTAATTAAAAATGTGTTATGAGTTTTGATTTGATACTTGCATTGCCATAAGAAGATTATGTGTAGATTATGGCTTTATGAAGTCTTAATGTCTTTATAGCGCCGTAGATGAATCGCAGGAATATGACTATTTTTCCCAAGATGGCGGATGTTTTATTGAATAAAAAGAGGGATCGATACTGCGCAAGTAGGTTGGGTGAGGACCTAACATACTCGCTGAAAATGACTCTCAATAATTATATTCAATGCAATGAAGGTAGCTGTAGAATAAAAGATTATCCAAGGTTGGTTGAAGTTCAATGAGACAGACATAACCGTCTAATTTTTTGGCGTCAGTTCGCGTAAGCTGAGAAGACACGCCGTCACAATGTTAAGTGTACTGTAAGGGCGGGTCTTCTCAGTTTGAGCTGTGCGAACAAGTATTGTGTGTCTAGTTCTGTAGATATTGTAAAGTTGAGAAATCGATTAAAAACCAGAAAGCCTGATTTTAATGACTAGCCAGCTATTTTGATTTAACCTTGGAATTGCCTCAGAGGCCGTTAGAGGCCGGGCACTCTCAAACTCAACTACAAATTGACATGAATTTCGTCAAAATTCTCAGAAAAATAATTGAATTAAATTGTGATTGATTTCAACAAAATTTTCATCTGGGTACAATACCGTATTTTAATAATTGCTCACTGCATAATTATGATAATGGAAATCGTTTTTTTTTACATTTACAAATATATTTGAATTTGCTTAATTTTTTCATTTGTCTAAGTTACTTGGCAGCATTTTTGTAAGTTAATTTACGGTTCAAACTCCTCATGGCTATTCTTGGTACTTTTCTCTTTGTTTCTTAGTACTTTTTAAAATCATTAACGCCTTGTTTACATTTATCTTATCAGTGGACTATTTTTCTGTTTTTTTTTCAATCTAATTTAATAAATTAGAACGATTTTCCCAAAAAAATAGTACTGTATTACAAATTATACATGAATATATAAATATTACGAGCGATTATATTGATTATTATTTTATCCACATTGATAATGGCCTAATGTGCCGAAACATGTCTGTGTTTTAATAATTTTAAAGTTTTTTAAAAGGGTGTTCGATTTTCATTTATTTGTCAAATATTACAAGTGATCTATTATATAATGCCAAGCGATCTGTGTTTTCAAGTATTTTAACAAATAAATGCTATTTATCATTTGAAATTTCAATGTTACTTGATAAAATATCTCATAAATGGAAACAGGAATAACATACACTCTTTATGTTTTTCTGAAAATTTTGAAAAAGTACCGGTACTAATCACTTTTGACAGTCAATATTGTGAATAGACTAAAACCATATTTTCTCATTTTCATTACTGTACTTTATTTTCTAATAAGTTATTGACTTGATTTCAGTTCTGCATTTTCTTGTGCTATAGACCTTTTATTTCTTTCCACAAGAAATAGTTCAAGCTGGTTGCAGTCGATCATTTCACCTTCACTATTGTAACTGAAAATATATAGTTTGCACAAGCTGAGAAGACACGCTGTTACAATATAAAGTGATCGCAACGAGGTATCTTCTCAGTTTACGCTAATAATAATAATTTTTTAGTTTACGCTAACTGTAGGCCTACCACCACCTTGATAAAAACGTTCTCCAACGACAGTCAGAAACGCAATAAAACAAATTATAACGAACTAATCAACTAAGATTATTTGAAACGAGACATCTTTTCTTAGCTTCATAGTTAGCTCATACCAAAAGTTTAGACGATTGGCAAATGACTGTGATTGGTTCTCAGCTCTGTCAGGACAGTCTGCGAGCTGCCTTCGAGAGTTTATTGGAACGAGATCGACCCCAGTTATGATAATTCGCTCTTGAAGACAGCTTTAGACTGTCCTGACAGAGATGAGCATTATTAACAGTCATTCGCCAACCGCCTGAATTTTTGGCACCAGCCACTAGCAGCGGTTCGACACCACATGTGAAGTGCTGCATAGTAAAAGATATGAGCACTTCACCTGTTTCGTGGGCTCGAGCCGCCAGTGGCACCAGCTACAACATAAGAAGAAAATGAAAGTAAATGTTTTGAGTAATACTAAATTACTGTGGACACTTTAATTACTTCATGGCATAGTGGACAGCAATAATTATTTCGTCAACAAACATATTTAACAGACTTTCTCAGTCTTCTACAAGTAAATAACCATTAACATCTAGCATGGAAAACGAAATTGAAACTGAATTTTTTGCAGCAACCGAAACTGAGGTACTGTTTTGATTCTGAGCCTTAATTAAACAATCTCCATCAATATCTAGCATGGAGAACGAAATTGAAACTAAATTTTCTGCAGCAACTGAGGAACTGTTTTGATTCTGAGCCTGAATTAATTCTATAGATAGAATATTTCTATAGATAGAATATTCCTATAGATAGAATATTTCTATAGATAGAATATCGATAGAATAGTCATCAACTTCTTGGCGGCAACTATACACGATGAATTCAACAAAACATTTCGCTTAGAATTCTCTCATCAAACAAATGAACTTGGTAGGCCTAGTCTGTGGAGACTGTATAATCAGCCTGATTAAAGTATAGTCTGTCCAAGCGAAGAAGACCTTCTGGCAAGATGGGGGAATGATAGAAGCTCAGTCAATACTGGTTCAAAAATTATCAATTTGATCACAAATTGTATGAAACAATTTGATCTACTATTAAGACCACATTTAAAATTCTTGAACAGATATTGACCAAGCTGGAGTCATTTTCCCATCTTGCCAGAGGCTCTTCTTTGTTAGGACAGACTGTACAGTGTATTTGTAAAGTGATATCATAGCGTAACCATCAATGAAGAAGCCATCTATCATCTCTCATTCCCAGAATGATAAAAGGTTATGATATGAGGAACGTGATAACACAGCCACCATGATATGCATACTCGTGTGGAAATCTTACAAGTACACTATTCAATTTGGAGTTCTACATTAGATTAAATTTGTTTAAAAATTCAGGCGCATTGATCATTTCCCTACTTTTTGGATTTCATTGATATCTACTGGTTTTATGAACCCAGTCCGCATGAAAACCAGATCGCAATTTTCAAATTACATGTTCAACAACTAGCCAATAACAGAAGCCTAAAATTATTGTCAAGGATGTGGTATTGGGGCAAGAGTGATACTTACATTGAACTATAATTCATAATACTTACATTGAACTTACATTGAACTAGATTCCAGTTTCGAATCGGAACTGACATCCCATTATAGTGGTATTGGTGGTCTAATACTATGTTAATTGTGGAGTAATACAGAGTAAAATAGAAGAGAACAGAGAAGTGTCAGAGAACAGAGAAGAAGAAGAAGAAGAAGAAGAAGAAGAAGAAGAAGAAGAAGAAGAAGAAGAAGAAGAAGAAGAAGAAGAAGAAGAAGGTCTCAAATCCAAACGAATACTCTGACAAGACTGTCTAACCACGTGAACGTGATGTTAGTGCACAAATACGTTGGAAATTATTATGGCATAGGCAATAGGCATACATAAATATTATTGTCATGAGAATAGTTCATTTTATAGTTTGTACAGTTTAGTTACTATAAATGAATTAATCTCCACTCCCCAATGGACATTAGCCTACACATAACAGAATTAGACGATAGATTGATTGTTTAGAACAGTGATATTCCATCCATCAATACAGCTGCCAGCAATAATACAATTTACAATTCTAGAACACACAATCCCTCCTCCCAACTCCAATTTGTAAGACGCTACTGTACTGTTAGATTTGACACTCAACTGAAAGGAATGTCTCAAGCGTATATGCTTGGAATGACAATGAGTTCTACTGGCAGTTTTCTACGATATAAGGTATAAAATTATAATATAGTTACCATGATAGCCTACAGACGAAATAATAAGAGGTTGGAAATAATAAATTCGCCAAAAGATTCCAATTTTCAATAAAAATCGATCGTTTCATTCCCACATTATATGATTTTTGAGCATCCGGTTTTTAAACTGATGGTGATGTTGTGAAATCTCTCCTCAATAAAAAAACTAAGATGTTGTCAAATTTCACAAAAATTTAGTTTCTATTTTTTTTCAAATTCCAGTTTTTAGTTTTCAAAATTATATTACAAGATTGTTATCTTGTAATATTACAAGAATTGTAATAGATTGAAAAAGCTTGACAAATTATGTGCGAAAAGGTACATGATTTTGCCTAGTTCTGTTGATCATAGTAAAATTCATTAGAGAAAAAACCCTTCTATTCATCAGAATTAATTGAAATCTCTACTTGGAATACCAATGATGTTCTATCTAACTTTGATTAGAGTTCTAATTCATTATCTGAGAAACAATGTCAATTTTCCCGTCCAACATTTCCAAGTTTATCCAATAAAAATCGTAGACAGGAATCAAAACAGTTTAATTTATTGATGTTCCTCCCCGCTCAAATCTAGTATAGATCGTTCCCACGAAACAGGTGAAGTGCTCGTATCTTTTACTGTACAGCACTTCACCTGTTTCGTGGGCACGAGCCGCCAGTGAGAGTAGATTCAATCTTTTGGGTTATTTGTACCTTGCTCGGCTCACGGTTATCGAGGTTTTAGGATAGTCTCTGACCCAATTTTGGAAAAGAATTTTCGGTATAAAAGTGATTTAGCACTTTGAAAACTGAATCCACTCCAAACACTAGGTGAACAGAGTTTATTTGTTGACTGTTAAACAGTTCAATGGAGTAATGCACTTTTGTAGGTCAGGTACTGCACGGTATCATATCATGCTGTCTTTGTCTTACACACTTAACTCTTAACTCTTCCACTATTCTTCTGATTGAGAGTTATGCGCTAACCGCGAACTGAGTAGGATTAAAAGTGGGTTTATGGGAGGGGAAGGGGGGATTAAGTTGTATACTACTGTCCGGGACTAACTTCCTCTTATAACACTGGTGTCCATTTCCTTTCGTTTTTATTGCTTATGCGGTGATGGGAAACGCATGCTGTTGGATAATAGTAAACATTGAAAGTGAAAGTGATGGTCTTCGCTGTTATTTATGCGTTTTTCTGCAACTGGCTGCTACTATTCTATTTTTGTGATGAGAAGTATCTTTTCAATAATACAGGAAACTTGGCTATCGATTACGGGAAAGAGATCTACTGTGTGCTAACCTCAAAATAATTTTAGTATTAAATTTAAATTTAGTATTCATTGAGATCTATATAGCTGACGTTGAAAAGTTGGGCGGTTTCGTCTGTCTCTTTAAGTACTGGCGGCTCGTACCCACGGAACAGATGAAGTGAAGTATGCTACAGTGAAAGATACGAGCACTGCATCTGTTTCGTGGTCACGAGCCGCCAGTGCTAATAACCTACTAACAGCTGATGTAAAACTGCCTCTTTTGATTTCAAAAACATCATCTAGACAATAACTAAATGACAACTCAAATTGACAACATCAGCTGTTGTATTGCACAAGGAGCAGACTAACCCGCATAACTTTTTGGCGTCAGCTATACCTCAATAATTTGAGAAAAAGTGAACAAGCCCATCCGAGGGTGGCTACTGTTATGATGACAAACCATAGCAACTATTCGACAGATTTCCGACAAAACAATTACGCACACATACGCATTTCCAATGCTAAACTTTTGCTATGTCTTATATTTGTTATGATTTGTCATGGCTAGGTCTCTTAACAGACCTCTTTGCAGAGTCAAGGCTGAAACCCACTCCAGAGAAGTTTTGAACTTTTTGTTCTCTTTTTAAATTTTACTAGAAGGAACAGAACTTTTATTATTATCTATTTATTGTTTATTTTTACAATTGCGACTTGATAGCAAGTATCTTAAGCAGAGGAGGTAAGTGGATGATGATGTTCACATAGTGAATGAATGATTACAAATGTAATGGATGATGAATGTTTACATTACAATTTTAACTTTGAAAAACACATTGTCATGATGTGTCTCTGCGTTAACCTGAGCTTAATTTAAACTAATGGAATCTATTAGAGAACCAAATAACTGAACTCCAAAAAATTGCGGTGTTTATAACGGTATTAAGCAGAGAGAACATCACGGAGTTTTATTTAATTGATATAATTTGCACTGGCGGCTTGTGCCCACGAAACAGGTGAAGTGCTGTACAGTAAAAGATACGGACACTTCACCTATTTCGTGAGCACGAGCCGCCAGTGATAATTTGATATCAATGTATTCATATATGCTATTAACTATTGTATAATATTTATATATTAATCAACTGAAATAGAATTTGATTTGAATTAACAACATTCTGCAAGCGAAATTGATAGGTGGCAAGCTTTCAATGCATACCAATACCAAGTTACTATGGAATGAGGAATTACTAGCCGTGAAGTAGCAGCTAGCGGCGCTATCAAGGATGGCTACAAAAAATAGCAAGACTCGCGCAAGCTATGAAGAGACGCCATCACAATACACTTTACATTGTGGCGGCGTATCTACTCAGCTTGCGCGAACTGTATCAGAAATTGTAACAATTCAATTGTAATATGAATAATAACCTAACCTAGCCCAACTCCATACTATTGAAACAATGTGTGAATGCTAAAAGCTTTATTATGTAATAATTACTCTCGTGTTCCGGAATGAGATTCACATGCAACCACCATATCATTATACTCGAAAATAATACTAATCAAATCAATTAGCGAATCAATAAACAGTGAAGATCAAGTTCAATTTCAGGACTGCCAAAATAATTAACGAACTACAGAATTGCGTAACATGTAGGCCACTGGCGGCTCGTACCCACTAAACAGCTGAAGATCCCGTATCTTTTACTGAAGAGCACTTCACCTGTTTCGTGGGAACGAGCCGCCAGTGATGATGTAGGCAGTAATTGGATTAAATTGAATAATGTTGCATAATAGTTAAAGCTGATTCATTGATTGCAGAAAATCACTGACTGTGCATATGCAAAAACGCGAATGCGTTGAATTTTGGCTAATTAGAAGAAACATTTTCCTGGATCAGCTGTTTTATACATTTTGCAGGGTCATTGTCAAGGTTGATTGTGGACGAATCAATGGAGAAAATACATTGTCATATAGTATCGTTATTGGGAACTACATAAATATTCTGATTTTATGAGTGACTGAAAATTATTTTTAGTACTGATTATTACAGTAAAAAGAAGTAATTGTAAGTTTTCATCAAATCAGAATGTAGTTCCCAACAACGATACTCACGCCCAGCGATAATAGAATATGATCTATGATCATATGATCTATATCATATCTATGATCATATATATATGATCTATATTCTATTCTCTCTGCTCACGCCTGATGTTTCCATAAAAGACTAGATTGATTGCGTGGGAGCAAGATAAAGGTAGAAATTGAAAAAGCCTGATTCAGCTGATTCATCTGCCAGTGTCGTTGTTGGAAACTAGATCAATACAAGGGCAGCCTATGTTTCTTTTATCTTAGGGCTACATTATTACTATTCATTATAAATATAAATCACAGTACCCTTTTCAATTACTTTTATTCATATATAACATGTTTCAACTGTTAATATTAGAAAATGAATATTAATAGTCGAAAAATATTATGCATGAATAAAAATAATTGAAAAGGGTACTGTGATTTACATTTGAAATAAAAAGTAAGGGCAGCCAATATATGCGTATTGCTTATTAGTGGGGTCAAATATATTTGTATTGTAGGTCTATTTATAGGTTGAGGTCGATTCCTCCTCGCCAACATGTATTTGGTTGAGAATGGTCACCCATCCAAGAGCAGTTCACAGTGTTCAACAGAAGTGATGGAGTTGGAGAAGAATCGAAATGTTTATCATTGTATTGTTTTAATAAAAAATTATGGAAGTGATTTCAAGCAAATTTGTTTTTGAGCTGGAGAAGATTACTAGAAAGAACTAACTGATGGTCGATGATTGATTAATTCTGATTGGACGACTGCACTTCATTGACTGGGAAGCTGTGCTGCAGCTGACGAAGGAGAAAGGAAGTAGACCAAGCCAAATGAACCAGCTGATTACATCATGCCACTCGGATAGGGCAAGGTGGGCCAGCCTTGCCTCCTATAGGCTACTCAACATTCTTGTTTGCTTTTAATTGATTTGCGTTGCGGTGTTTCGGAAGAGGCATAGTTCGCGCTACCTGGGAAGACACTCCATTACAATGTAAAGTTAATGTGCGGACGTGTCTTCACATCAGATTGCGCGAAACATAGTTCGCGCAACCTGGGAAGACACGCAGTAACAATGTAAAGTTAGTGTATTGACGTGTCTTCATATCAGATTGCGCGAAATACTGCCGGAGGACTTTACTTCCATTCGAGGTATAGCGATTGCGTGAGTCTTTCTTTAGCATTTCTAAATCTATCAACATCATTTCTTTCTAAAATGCTTTACTAATACGTCAATGGCTAATGCCCGGTTTTTCCAAGCACACTCAAATTTGAGGGACCCTCAAGTTTACTACACTTTACTACATTTCCTATACTTATCATAGAAAATGTCAGCTGTTCATCAAAATTTGAGGGTCCCTCAACTTGAAGTGTGCTTGGAAAAACCCGGCATAAGAGTCCTTAAGGCTGAGGCCGCACTGCCGGTGGGTAGAGCGTGGAGGGTGGAGGGTAGTTGGTAAATCTATAGAACATACACACCATCCACAGTAATACATCGTATGAATGGTATGACGTCATACTGTTTTTTGTTGTTATTTTATGTTGTCCATATTTAAGGATGTCAAAATGGCGGATGAACACATACTATTCATACGATGTATTACTGTGGTTGGTGTGTATGTTCTATAGATTTACCAACTACCCTCCACCCTCCACGCTCTACCCACCGGCAGTGCGGCCTTAGCGTTACAATCAATAATAGTTGATTTATTGTTAACAGCTCATTGTGATAAACTTGGAAATTTGAAAAGAAATTTTAAAGTTCAATGCATGTTGAAATTATTGACGAATGATGATGGATCAAAATACTAGAGATTATTGTAAATCCTCGTGTTTCTCTTCCTCCCAAATTTTTTACAAGTTATTCTCTTTTGCACATGTTCATCTTCCACTGTTTCCTTCTTATTTTCGTTGTATTTTCTTTCGTATAGTTCGTATCCTCTTTGATTCTCTTCATTGTCCTCTTTCTCTCCCTTCTCTCTTCACAGCACTTCATTCTCCTTCCTCCTCATCTTCCTCTACCCCATCTACTTATTTTCTTTCTCTTTTTCTTTTTATTAAATTTTAATAGCTTTCTTTTTTCACTAACCTTCTTAACCTCTTCTCATTCCCTTCCTCCTCCTCATCCAACTTTTCCACGTACACCTCCTTTTCCTTCTCCTCCTCCTCCTCCTCCTCCTTCTCCCCTCTCCTTCCTTCTCCTCCTCCTCCTACCTCCTCTTCTTTCCTACTCTAATCCTTCTTCTTCTTCTTCTTCTTCTTCTTCTTCTTCTTCTTCTTCTTCTTCTTCTTCTTTCTTCTTCTTCTACTTCTTCTTTTTTCTTCTTCTACTTCTTCTTCCTTCTTCTTTCTTCTTCTTCATCTTTTCTTCTCTACTTCTTCTTCATCATCATCATCTTCTTTTTCTTCTCCTCTCCTCTTCTACTTTTTATTTCTTATTTCATTCTCCTCCAACCCTTCTCTTTCCTACTCAGCTTCTTCTTCGCCTCTTTTCTTTTTTCGTCTGCCTGCTTCTGTAAATGTTTTAGTGTTATCAAATCTCACATAACCTCTCCTCCTTCTTGTTCTCCTCCATTTCTTCTCGCGATTGCACAAGTTGTGAAAGTTGTCGTGAAAGTGGACGCGCGCTGCGTGTGTGTGCGTGCGTGCGGCAGATAGTTGCGTGTGGTGCTGTCCAAACCGTTTCAAAAATTATGATTGTTTTGGAGTGGTGGGGTGGTATACTGGTCGTTTCAGGGAAATTAACTGTATATCTGTATATTTGTATCTTGAATATCTGTTTCCGGTCACGGTCAAAGTCCAGGTGTAAATTTCCTCAACAAACTGTGGCTAGAAACCCACCTTTACCATGTATTTGTTTTTTGGAAATGTTGGATGTTATATATTATATAATATTTATCTGCTGTCATGGGCGAATTAGAGTATCTATTTTATTTATTTACATGACAATATCGTTAATATATTAGAAGTTTTCAATCCTAATGATTCAGTATGAATATTGTGCAATTAGAAAAGCTTTTGTAATCTCCTCATTCGGATATTACTCACATTGAAATGAATTTGGAAAGGATTCTCATAAAAACAAAGTTGTAAGCTTTTCTCTATATCTACATTATTCTTCAGTTAAACTGCTATACTATCCTTACAAACATGATATGAAAACATAAAAAGTATCAACTAATATGTCGAATTAGATATCTGTAGAAGAAAGAGATATATCCGTAGAAGTAAAATCTTCCTCACTCCATAGGCTCCACCTTCAAATCCAAGCAGCACTGTGATTGGCCGATGGGCGGAGTAACCGCCATTTTACGTTTTTGTGGCTGGCAGCACGATAACAAAACTGAGTCTTGACGTCACTATCCACTGGCGAATCAGAATGGTTCTGGTATTTGGAGGCGTGGCTTCCTCTTCCACTGCAGCATTGACGTGTTCTGTGATAGGTGTTTGGCGTTGAGTTTCTTTTAGGGTCTGAGGAAAATTCTGTGAACTTCCTATAGTTGAATTTTATAAATTATATTTTGTATCTTCTTGGATGCATGTATAGTCTGAAAGGGAATGTATCCACAGTATTGATTCCATGAAAAAATTCGACTGAGTCGTTTTCAGTGTTGTAGAATCGTTTCACATGAAATATAACACACTGATAATGTTAATTCTACTGTTTATCACTGGCGGCTCGTACCCACGAAACAGGTGAAGTGTCCGTATCTTTTACTGTACAGCACTTCACCTATTTCTTGGGCACGAGCCGCCAGTGCTGTTTATTTTGGTACAGAACCTTGATTTTGTGGCCGCACAGTTTTGTTCCAGAATATACATATGTAGGATTGACATTATCGTGGTGTGTTTTATTTTATCATGATTTCAAATAGAGGTGTGTTACCTTTCACATTTTCATTTAAATCCTGTGATAAGAGATTGGACTGAAGTGATTGATTGATCGTGTTGATGTGATTGGATGTTATACCGATTGCACAAAGCTTTTAAAAATTCTAAAATTTATAAACTATTTGATCAACAGGTGGTTTCTCCTTCTCGTAGGTTTCACAGTTCGTTCTCACGTGTAAATTTCGTAAAACGGAATCCAAGTCCGTCTGTCATGTCTGAAGTCTGCAGACAGTATGTGCGGTTACCGGACGGACACGGTCTGTGATCATAGCCAACTGATCAACGTCCTCCAACTCCTGACACATATTGATCTCTCTCACTCTCCCTGCCTATGTAGCATTCTCTCTTTTTCTCTCAGTCTTGATTCACTTTCTTTGCTGTATTATTTACTGTTGTGGTGCACTTTTCCATTTTTGTGCTTCCATCTCAGTTTACAAAACATAGCTGTCTCTTTTTTTAACATGTTACGAAAGTGAAGTAGGTATAGTCTGTCCAAGCAAAGAAGACATATTGGGAAGATGGGGAAATGACTCCAGCTCGGTCAATATTACTTTGAAAATCATAATATTGTTCTCAAATTGTAGAGCAGAATGTTTCCTACAATTTGAGACCAAATTTTTAATTTTTGAACCTATATTGACCGAGCTGGTGAAGTTTTCCCATCTTACCAGAATGTCTTCTTTGCTTGAAAAGACTACTATAACTGAAGAGTGATGTCAGTCCAGAAGAATGCTGAATGAATAATTATATTTACTGTACAACTAATGAATTATGTAATTACTATAGTAAGTTT
Source organism: Sogatella furcifera (assembly GCA_017141385.1). NCBI lineage: Eukaryota > Metazoa > Arthropoda > Insecta > Hemiptera > Delphacidae > Sogatella > Sogatella furcifera. Next base: position 63,619,840 of record CM029548.1, read on the forward strand.
TTCTACTATGTGTTATTTTGTGTGTGAGTGGAAAGACTGATTGTCAATTGAAAATGACAATGATTGTTCATTCAAAATGTGGAGGAACCATACAATTTATTTCTATACAATCAATCTAATATTGATGTCTGACAGAAAAAAATTACTCAGGTTAACTTCGCTAGCCTCCAATATTATGAGCTAAATACCATCCAAAGCAAAGTTACTTTGCTTGCCAGTTTAGTGATCAGCTTTCAACAATTTCTTTCCAAAATTATTCAGAATAGTCCTGTGAAACAATTGGAAATTCAGATGAATGTCGATTTCAGGCATCTATAAAAAAAATCAAATAATTGATTTGTATTCCTGAGGAAACCCTAAACTATGCATGTAGACTAGATAGCTCTTTTTTATGCTCAAAATTTTATTCAGGTTGGTACCTTGTCTACTTGATTCATATGAGATCCAAACTAGTATTACTGTTTATATTCAAATACCTTCAGCACATATTTTTCAATGCAAATGTGATAAATAGGTCAGTACGAGTCGGATGAGAGGTATTCAGACGTCTAATACAAGTAATCATAATTCGCGTAATGACATGCTTCGGGCGAAAAAGTGTTACAACTTGCAGAACAACTTCAAGTTACAGTTCCAAAATGTTGGCCTAACAATTACAGGATCTAAATCCGGATCGTGAGGAATAATCAATCTTTTTTACTTGAAGTAGCGTGATTGATTACATGTAATCATGCTTACTTATTCCAAGCTTGTATCGCAAATTACAAAGAGTGTTCCAAAATGAAGAGCTCTCAGACATAAATTGTATACGTAACATAATGAGTAATTTATCATTTTAACCTGTTGTACTCTGTGAAATAACTAAATAAAGATGAATATGAATATGATGAATTTTAGAACTCTGTCTTTCAGTGTAGTATGCAGATGTTTTGTAAATTAATTGAACCAGTTTGATGAGGCCATCACAATAATTACTATTTTCTATGAAATTATATTAGTATTTTCATACAGCCCAAACGTCGACTAAAAATAAAGAAGTCTACCAGAGGTTTACTAGAGATTGATAATGGCGTAGCAACCGATACCGGTATCTCAATCTTTCATAAAATATCTTGTTATCTTGTCTTTCCATTGAATAAAGAAGTGCTTTTATTTTTTCCAAATATCTCATTTCCGTATTGAAATTAAGTATTTCTTCAAACTATTCGCGAGTGAGGGGGACTGGGGATCTTGTTACTTGGAATTGCTTGTTGTTGAGAATTGTAATGTAGGAATTCATTGATTTATCAGTGTGTATTATCTTTCTTTCTTTGTATGCCTCTTTTTCTTTCGAAAGGGGATCTGGATCTTGTAGCTTGGAATTACTTGTCACAAATTGGATGGAGTAATTCAATGAATTATCAGTGTTGTATATTACATATCACTATTTCTTTCTAAACCTCTGTGTTTTTTTTTCTTTGTTCATGTTATGAACTCTACTACAAACTCACAGTATTTGAAATACAGTATATACTTATCGAAGTACCGGTTGTTACACAATTTTCAATCTCACCCACTATTTATTATCTACAAAGTACTTGTTATAAAGTTAATTAACGCATGTTAGATGGAGCACTTTCTAAGAGACACTGTTGATGACTTGTACAAAGTACGGGGGTAATTAACCTTTCAAATAATGACTTGTTAAACAATGAAGTGAGAATATCGATGACGCTTTATCTATCTATTTATCGATAGTCTACGAGGCTATCGACTTATTCCTCAACATCTGATAGGAAGAAAGCTGACTGATGAAGTGACCTAGTAATCAAAACTTTCATGTACGAGTATCATGTAAACTTTCATGTAAACTTTCATGTATGTATGATTAATTTTGATTAAATGCATAATGTATCCTTCAATTGATTTTTTGTTATACTGATACTAATAATCAGATTGATAATATTATTTTTAAACATGTGTGGAATAAATAATGTAGATGATAATTGAGAATATTGTTAACAAATGAAAATTGGAACTATTACAGTGCCCTATCAGTATATCTTATTTAAACACAACATATATCTCTCTTCTAAAAGGAATTATCAAGTGTGAATGGGCAAAACAGTTGTAGCTCTCGATCTCACTGGCGGCTCGTGCCCACAAAATAGGTGAAGTGCTGTACAGTAAAAGATACGGGCACTTCACCTGTTTTGTGGGTACGAGCCGCCAGTGCTCGATCTAAATTATAATATTGTAAATTACAGGTATATAACCTTCTCTGTATAAAAATACACAAAGTAATTATTCCAATTCAAAGTTTATTCTAATTTTTATTATCTAGGAAGTGAAACCTTATTTCAAAGAGAAACGGAATAGGGAAATGCCAATCAATCACAGCAAGAATATTATGTAAGATTATATAAAGATTGTATTAGATTGTTTAGATATACAATATATATATATATATATATTGTATTAGATATAAAGATTGTATAAAGATTGAAGTTGATATCAATTATTAATATATCTCATTGTAATGATATTATCATTTCATTTTGATGGAATTTTTCAAGAAATCTTATTCAGACCTTGTAATCAAAATCCTTCTAGTAATCTTAGTAATCAGAAGTATCGAAGGAATCCCGTAGTAATAGTGTAGCCTACTCCAAATAATGAATGTATTTAAATTTTAATATTTTTTAAGGTGAGTACTCCTTCTACTTGATATTGTATTTTTTAGAGTGCATGATTGACCTTGACATACTTTTCTTCTTTGTACCAGTACCAGTTCTATGTAGGAAATCAAATTACAATTTGCTATTGAATTCAATGTTATTTTTTTGTAACAAAATACAGGCTACATCAATGAGCAACTTATCGTTGAAGCTGAATGTACACAAAATGTCTTCACTTTTATTTTTCCAGTCTTGATTTCACTCGTTGAAATTTTGTTGTAGAATGATGTCTCGTATTTGAAAACCTTCAAACTTATAATCTCCATTTTAATACAAGGAAGCATCTCTAATGCAGTTTCTAAACATATTTTCCAAAAACATCCAAGCTAATCGTACACCAGATACAGTATACAGAAATATTTTCAAAAAACATTAGTTGTCCAGTACAGTAGCCTCAAATAGTTTCGAAAAATTTCAACCAGTAATCTCCAGCGATCTACTTCCGCTCTTCCTTAAATTATTATCAGATATAACCTCACTAATTATCTTCCAACCTTCTCTCAATTTCAAGCGCAATTGAAAACGAATCTGCAAGAATAAATTACGACGTTAAAACAGGCAATACCCGGCGCGAAAAGAGAAAGGCTGCACAGCAACCACGTAATTCCACTTATTTTTGTATTCAGTGGTCGCACTCCATACAGCAGACGCCAACGCAACTGGCGGTTGGCTGATGACTGTTATCAGTGCTCAGCTCTGTCAGGACAGTCTACAAGCGGTCTGCGAGTGCATAACGAGTCGACAGCGACCTTAGCTGGAATGTTCGCTATTGTAGACAGCTCCCAGACTTTTCTGACAGAGCTGAACATTAATAACAGTCGTTATCCAACCGTCACTCTTGTTGGAATTTGCTATGATTAGCGTGCTGTAGTTCGCTAATAATTCTATTAACCGTAGGGAAAAAGTGGACCGTCTTTCTTGAGTAATAATCGGCTGTTGATGTAATAATGTGTTGTGCTTTTCGCTTTTAAACGCAATTAGACAATCTGGGTGCTCTATTCCTGACAGACGTGTGTTCTCAACCGGAAATTACTTACACTTTTAGCACAGATAGTTGGTAGCCTAGCTTTTCAAGTTTTTTAACATTCCAATAGTTCACTTGAATATTGAAGATTAAATTGGTATATAAACATTCTATATAAACATTGGTGTACCATCATAAAATATTATTGGCCAAATATTATTTCATCATTGTCTGTGAAATTAATAACCCTCAAAGATGTCATAATATGAAGCACTTCCACACAGTGATACATTTTTAACACGGCATATTCTTTACTTCTGTAACTTAATAATAACAAAAAAATATATATATAGTAAAGAAAAAAATCAATCTTTAAACATTATTTTCCCATTTTGTATCATTCAAAATTATACTGCGTTTACACATTTCCATGTGACTAGCGCAAATCAGCAATTTTTCAAATTATTTTTAGATTTTCAGGTATAAAAACTCTTGATTCCTCTATATAAATCTATTGGGAAGAGTCATTGAAAGCTACAGTGACTATATAAGATTGACTATGTGACTATGACTACAGTGACTATGGCTGTATTGGAAGCCATTATGTAGATAGCCATTATAAGGCAATAGGTATTATAATATTTTTGAAATATTTCTCATAGATTCGTTCAAAATCGACTGGCAACTTGTAAACACAGCGTATGATACATTTTGTTCGATTGTTATGGGAACTCTTTTTATTCTCCTAAATTGTATTATGATTCTATGGAAAAGTGCCTCTTTTATTGTAATCCTTAAATTTATTCAAATGTTTGATGTATTGGTATCTCTGTGGTGGAGGTTACTCATTCAAGTCACGTTCTTGGATGGGTTATCAGTATTTTAACCAAGTCAAGTAGGCCGGTATTGGCCGGGCTGGAGTCATTTTCCCGTCTTGCCGGGGTGTCTTCTTTGCTTGGACGGGTTGTATAGTGGAGTGAATATGACACTGGCAACCAGCTGGTAGGCCTAGGCCCTTCATAGGGCTGTTGCGCCATTGACAAACAAAAACAAGTAGGCCTATGTATTGAATTATATTGGCGTAGTAGAACCTATCCTAGGCCGTAAGGGTCTTCCCACTATTATTATTCCTGAAAATATTATTGAAAAATGCATCGACTGGCAAGATACAACTTGTACTTGCGGCAGAAAATAACTCATTTTTCCCCAACTCACTCTGGTTTCAAGCAAAATAGGAAGGAAACCAGAAATTTCGCACATTGCGTCGAGGCCTTCCGGGATGGTCAAGGTTTGGCTGCAAAGAGTTGTTGAGCCAAAGCAGGTTTTCTCTTATCACTAGCTCCACATGCGGTTGATGATTACTGTGTTGTTGGGGGGGGGGGTTGGAAGGAGGAGTAAATGTGAGAGAGAGAATGAGAGTGTGCGTGAGAAGAGTGATAATATAGTGAGAGAGAGAGCGTCACATTCCTTGCAAACAGGAAGCTCCTCGCGAAGAGCGCTCCTCTCCAGAAAGTGCTTCGTCACTCGAGAAGAGTGTCTGCTTCTACAGTCTGGTCGAACGGAGAAGACATTCTGGCAAGATGGGAAAATGACTCCAGCTCGGTCAATATCTATTCAAAAATTATAAATCTAATCTTACATTGTAAAAAACATCCTGCTCTACATTTTGAGGCCAAATTCATAGTTTTTGAATAAATATTGGTCTAGCTGGAGTCATTTTCTCATCTTGCCAGAATGTCTTCTTTGCTCGACCAGACTACTACTACCCCCACCACCACTCAATTGCAACTTGTTTACACTGATGATAATCATGTTTTTACTGAGGTTTACTGATGATGATGATTATGATGGTGATGATGATTAAGATGATATTGGTTGATGACGTTGTAGATAATGTTATAGGATGATGATGTTGGAAACTTTGATGAGGATGACGTTAATGATAATGTTAGAGGAATTCGATGATGATGATGATGATGATGATGATGATGATGATTTTGGATGGACATTTGCATGTCCTCCAATAATTCTTGAAGGTTTTTCGCTTGGCTGAAATACTTGACCGCTCTTTCGTCTTCATGAGAGATTCATTGGACGAGAATTTCAAGAATGATGATCTTGGGGAGAACCCTCCAATAATTGTCTTTCCCCTTCCATTTAGCAAAGGCACTTGGTACTTGATGACGAATTTGATACCTCATCTGTTTGTTTGTCAATGTCTCAACAACCCATGAAGGGCCTACCAGCTGGTTGCCAGCCAGCTTCATATTCACTCCACTATACAGTCCGTCCAAGTAAAGAAGACATTCCGGCAAGACGGGAAACGACTCCAGCCCGGCCAATACCGGCCCAAAAGCCATAAATTCTCAAATTGTCTATCAGAATGTTTCACACAATCCGAGACAAAAGCCACAGTCCCCGAACCAACACTGACCGAGCCGAAATGCATTACTGTCTCAGCCAGTCTGATTTTTTTTTTAATAGTACCTGATTGCAATTACATATTATTTTTGTTATTACATTTTGTAATTTCATTTTATTTTTGAAATTAATCTCTTCAGTTTTCTGATCAATTTTCGTTCTTTTTTCTACTAGCCCACAGTTTCCATGTTTCTATCGTCTATATTATCTTACGGTTGCGAGTGTATAACTTCAATTTGGAATATTTATTAAAATCTGGAAATTAGACTTTTCAGACAATTTTCTGTGTTTTATCCATAATGAATTTTGTCAAATAAATGAATAAATGTAATAACGTTTCGTTTTCTTTTGCAGGTAAGTGAAACACTCTCATCGATATGTGAAGCACTGGAGTTTGGTGAATACATCTAATATATACTTTCAATATAATGCCTATATCCTAATATTATTCACAATTTAGCTATTTCGAGTTATGTCTAATTATTGCCATTTATTGCACAGACTGTGGTATAAAACAGGTTCTATAAAATGTATTCGCTGTAGGGCCATATTTTAGATAATAGATAATCAAGAGAAGAAATTATACAATTTGATATAGATACAAGATAGATAGCTCAATATAATATAATATTGATAGATATATACAGTACAATATGATAAATTGATAAGCATATTTAAATTTGGTTATAAGAAGTAGCACAATTTGAATTCCGTTGTTTTCATTCCGTCAAGTGATGGCAGTTCACTGCTATTGTATTCACTATTTAATTGTACGTATATGACAGTAATTATTCATTATTAGGTTATGTGCGCTTGGCCGCTATGATATAGTATGGAATAGATACAAATCAAAACTCTTTCTTATCCAATAGAAAAAAGATAGAATGATAAAAGTTTTCAAAATCAAATTCATAAAACAGAATATTTTGTTGAAAATAATGAACCTGGCACAAAGATGGCGTAATGTATACAAGTGAACTATAATTTTTATTAGTGGGTCACATAATTAGTATGTAGTTGATGGGCCTTGGTGTCAATGTCTTTATAATCTGTGGAAGGATTTTTTGCAACCAGCTTGCTGGACGGGAAACGGAGGTCGGCCATTAGAAGTAGTTTCCTTTGACTTTTCAAGTATTTTTGCTTGAAACTTCACAACGATTGAACGACGTTGGTTCGGTATTATTCGACCTTGGGAATTGTACTTTTAATTTTATTTCGTTCATTTATTGAAACATACAGATAATCGAATCGAAATAAATTTAAATTTACACTTTTATCAGAGATGTTGTGGAACTTATCCATAATTTAGGATAAGTGAAAACAAAGAGCATTGAAATTTAAGGATTTTGTAAAGTGAAAAGTGTTTTTTAAGGTTAAAATTGTAATGTAAACATTCAGCAACCATCATCATTCATTCACTATGTAGCCTAAACATCATCATCCACTTGTCACCTTTGCTTGAAATACTTTATATAAGTCGCAATTGTAACAACAAATAACAACAAACCAATAATAATAATAATAATAATAATAATAATAAGTATGTTATTTTAAATAAACTTTGTGGATCTGACAACCTTTGTTTTCACTTACCTAAATTAAAATTATTCCGGTGAATATAAACAGGCTGTGCTATCCGAATGCGGTGATATCACATAAAAACATGTTGAAACATGTAATTCAATAATTTTTTTATTCAATAGGAATAAGTTATTCAATTGAGGATTCACCTCAAGAAATATGAAAAGCTAATATGACTATAGTTACATGATAGTCAGATAGGGTGATAAATGAAGGTAATGTACTAAAGCTCTGGCTAAACCCTGTTATACTGTATTGAATATTGATAGATAAAAAATGAATAAAAAAATAATATAAATCAAATACCCTTTTATAAACTTTAAAAGTATTATTTTTTATCGAATATTTATACCCTATTAAAACTGCTTTAGTACCACTAGCAGCAGTACACTTTTATAAACAAACTGAAAATATATTAATATATAATAAGAAGTTCTACGAAGAGATGAGAAATCATATTTACATCTCTTTTCATATTATAATAAGAATATTAACGTGTAATACCGTCCTTAGAGCAGTTTAAGTCTGAGTATAGACAAGTTACTGTTCTCTCAAGACTTGTTGAACGCAGTTTGACAAATATTACTTCCATTTATTTATAATTTTCTGGAATTTCAATAGAGAAGTGATAACATTACTATAATCTAAATTGGAACAAACTATTCAACCCCTGATTCAATGTGACTAGTCAGCTTTCGGCAATGAAAATATACGTAAAATGTGGAAAATAAGATACGGTACTTCGTGATAACAGAATACTTTTTCAAAATTTGATTCGTGTGAGTTGTGTTGTTTGTATGCCAAACATTCGTCCGATATATTATTTTTATATTATTTCATAGAAGTATTAACGTCACCGGCCGCTCGTACCCAAGAAACAGGTGAAGTTTTCGTATCTTTTACTGTACAGCACTTCGTGTGCACGAGCCGCCGTGATTATGTGATTAACATAATCTAGAAAATTCTAAATCTTGAACGTTTTATATGTTTGTAGGAAAGCAATAGGATTTCAGTGACTGTAATAAAATTGTAGTAGTGTGGCAGCCATTCTCCTTAGAATACGGAAATATTTTTCGGTTAGTTGCTCTGATCTGTTATCTGGCCATGCCATAGGCCTTCCAACCGGATCGTTTAAAAAAGAGAAAGTTCATTGAGTGTGAGCGACTTGTGTGTCATTAGCGTGGACATCTCATTAATTTCAGATCAGCAGTTAGTGTTAACTGGCGGTTAAATTTTGACGCAGTGTTCTTGCATCATTGAATATGATGCATATTCAATGCATCATAATTCTTCCGGTCGTTAATTTAATATCGGTTTTGGGAATTTAAATTTATTTATTTCATTGAAGAATACAATAAAAGGAAAGAAAAAACAGGCGCTAAATCAAAACTTCTTCTATTCCGATTCCGATTGAACTGTGCCATTGTAATCTTTTTTTTTGCACAGTTTACATTGCTTAGACATGAGTTATAGTATACATTTTCTCAACATTAATACATTTAACATTAAGATATACAACATTATACATTTTTCAACAGATAATTCTCATATCGTCAATGAACAGTACAAAAAACATGAAGCTGACAAAACTTACTAAAAAAATGAAAAATATGCGTCTGTCTGATCGTGAGCTTTAATAAAGAAAAAATAATTATGCTGAAATAAAAATAATTCCAAAAGGGTGCTATGAATCATATTTTAAATGAAATACAGTACAAAAAAATTAACTAAAAATGACAGGCAACAGTATAAAAAGTTGGTTACAGAAGATAAAATGGAATGAGTTGAAAATATAAAGAAATATAAAATATGAGAAAGCACTATCAAAAATGATAATGAAATTATAGAAATAATAAACACTTATTCTATATTGTATGTTTGTGAGAATTATTGTAAGAGGGCCAATTTTGGGCCTTGCCTGTAGTACTTTCCCATTATAATTACACTATAAACATTATGTTTATGATAATAGTCTATAGAAGGAAAAAGTTTTGTTCTTAATATTATTTACTTTCAGATTTCGGTGACTCAATAAAGTTGATGATTATGATTATATTATATAGAAGAAACGTCTTATTCTTAACTTCATACTCTTTGGTTTCGTTGTCTGAAAATGTACCCAAATGAAAAAATGATAATTTCAGTTTTGGTGGCTGAAAATTTGACTAATGAACTGTACTTTAAATGAAACGTGTGCTCTCTCAACTGCGGATAATGTTTTGTAGAGGTGGATGTACTCCACAAATATTGTTCTGAGAAGACACTTATTAACAATGTTAAGTGTATTTAAACGGCGTGTCTCCTCAGCTTGCGCGAACTGTAACAGATAACTGTTTCAAATAAGATGTCATTGAAACGTTTATTAGCTGCTTGGTTTGAAAGTATTGTTGTCACAGTCACTGAACAATAACAAATGGCTAAAAGATATTTAAAAATGAAGTTCAGTTCTCAAAGATATGCTTGATAATTTTTGGCATGGGAATCAGGAAAATTCATATGTATTCTAGTAGTGAATAAATAAATCCTTATGGGTTTGTTAGTATGGTGACACTTGTAGAATTGGAAAGATATAAGGCGCTCTATATTCATGTCTTGGGGAACATGGTGGACGTATTTTTCTAGGTGGGTTCCGAACTGTTCAATATAGATTTCAATTTCAATTATTAATTCATTCTAATCATATCTTGGCATAAATGAAAATTCAAGTTTTAAATTCAATATTTTCTGATTATGTAGGTACTATTTGTAATATTGGTTTCCAGCTTCCCCTAAGTATTATTTTGTCTATACCAACCTTTATCATTGGCGGCTTGTGCTGCACAGTGAAAGATACGGGCACTTCACCTGTTTCGTGGGCAAGAGCCGCCAGTGAGTCATTTATTAATACATTTCATGAATTCAGTTCACGAATAGGCCTACATTTACGCTATTACTTTCTCTGTAGACTATGTTTATTACGAAGAATAGAATGTGAATTTTTTCAATATTTAATGAGAATTAGTAATAATATTAAATACTAGTGGTAAGTAAGTTATCCGTATTGAATAAAAATATTAGATTTTGGCAACACATGCAGGTGCATGAGTTTGACGGATTCCATTATAGTTTTTCTATTCATATGATAATATCATAATTATATTTATATTATGAATTAGTCCAGGTATATTCAGTTTATGAGTACAATATACACCTAAGGGGCTATTATACCCTTAAAGTGTTATCAGAGACTGAATAATATTAAATTCTGTACAACTTTAGAAGGCAGTGTAAGCATCTTGGTCTTGTTTTCTATTGGCTAATAGCTTCGGACGCTATTGCCTATTTCGTTCTGTTTCAATGCATTGGCTTGTATTTAATATGGAAAAATCTATTCCAATATATCTATTAAGATATTCATTTTTCATTTAAGCTATGGTCATGTTGTCACCTCGGTTTTCTATTGGCTAATAGCTTCGAACGCCATTTTGTTCGGTTACAAAGCATTCGATTGTATGGAAACAAAAATTGCATTTCAATAATTTATTATTACGGTTTATCTATTACGAATAACGTTAATTATTTGAGCTATTGAGTGCTGTCATAACACTTCACTTGGTTTCTACTTTCATATCATGATAGATTGCACTATTACTGTTTTAGCTGAAAGTGATAGTGGACGAAAACGCACTCTAGCGGCCCAGTTGATAACTACAACTCGTCAGTCGTCACAATAATGATAAATATTCGATGAGGTTTTGCCGTTAGTGTGTCACGGTTACTATTTGTGGATTAGACCCGTTTCTTGGGGCAATCGGATCGTTGGAATTCCTCGACTATTAATTAGAAGTTGGAGACAATGTTGCTGCTTTTAAAACCGCCCAAGGACCAGCCTACACTCATTGTAATTAATTTAACAAAATTATAATTTTAAGATTTTTGAGGCTGTTTTTTGTGGATTGAGGAACGAATTTGTGTGTTCATCATTGTTACCGTAGTTGTTCAACATAGGATTGGAATATATTTATAGAGGATTCGAATAGGATTGGAGGATAGGTCATTTTGGAACATCTAGTTTCCCTATGGTTGTGTGAAAATGAGAAGGAATTTGATTGGTCAAGAGCAAGCGACTGTTCTATGAATTTACACAATAGAAGAGTTTTTCAAAATTGATTTTTAATTTGTCTGTTGTATTTTATTGTGTTGAAGTTTTTTAGTATTGTTCATAGATTTCAAATTTATCAATTGTGATATTGATTATATATTGTAAGTCACATTTTGTTATGATAATATTATAATTTTGACGCTGAAACATTTCAAATGTTTTTCAACAATAAATAATTTCGATTCTGATTTATGGTGCCTAATGTAGATTTCTACTCACCATCTCTCCTTTCTCACTCACCATAGATCTCTTAGATCTCGTAGATCTTTTCTCACTCACCATAAGAAATTGCCATTCCTGATCAGTGCAAGACTTATATTTATGGTGATTCAATTATTTACAATATTATGACAAAAGATCTATGTTGTTGGATATAACTTGCCATTCCATTTATTATACAGTTTGTTGGTGAAGTTTCCATAAGCTAAGCTTGAAACAAAAATGGATTGCAAAGATTTGAGATTTCTAATTATTTCCGTAATGACCAATTATTTTAATAGAAAATCAGCATAGGATCAACTATCAACAGCAGAGAGAGGAGTATAATTTAATTTTATTATATATTTTATACTCACTGATCAATGTGCTTTCCAACTAAGAACAACGCGACTGAAAACCGAGAGGCAGAATAGATTGAAAATGAAGATCAGGATTTTGGGAGGTCAGAGGAGAATGACCTTTTGGTTGGATTTTGACAAATTGTGGACACTCAAAAACCTGTCCTGAAGTTGAAAGAGCATAACGCTAACGAAGGATACAAGTTCAAAAACTATGAATTTGTGATGAATAAGAGTTTTAGTTCAATGTTCAAAACTATTCTTCCAATCTACAATTTGGTATAGCTGTCGCCAAAACATGTAACTATGTCTCTCCTATACATCTATTCATCTATTGTCTCTTTTGATTTTGTAAACATCAGCAAGGCTACTAGCAAAATGGCAACTGAAATTGACAACATCAACTGTTGGAGCGCAGAAGGAGCAGACGATACCGCCTAACGTTTTGGCTTCAGGTTTATTATCCAAATATTAATTTTATAACCTTAAAATAGTTTGAAAACCAGTAAGTACAGTTGTATACTTTACCAGTAACAATGAAATGTATCTTTCAATTTTTTTTACTTGTATCCATATCTATGGACCCACAATATAGGTCTCTTGAAACAGGTAAAAAATGAACCCTTGATATTAACTATTTTCAAAGATATTGATAGTATTTTAAAGCAGCAATCTTAACGCATTGCTCTGCTCCACTTGCGGCTCGTGCCCACAAAACAGGTGAAGTGCTGTACAGTAAAAGATATGGGCACTTCACCTGTTTCATGGGCACGAGCCGCCAGTGTTCTGCTCTCATAATTCTCCTTATCAATGAATTCCCCAATATCTGATAAAATTATACAATTTTTCATTCGACATTTTTTTTTTTAATCTATTATTTGTAAGCCAGTGATAGTGTAGTAACTTTGAGTCTTGCTTGTTGTTATTCATTACAGACTATTTAAAAAATATCACTGACATTTCTTTCTTCAGAGGTTGATGCCCACATGTGCTCTAAGCTTGTGCATGGGTAATGAGAGGGGTGAGGAGAGATAGCGACTGCCATTTTAGCATTTGAAACCGGCGTCTTTACGACTCCTCCGAAAGAAAACAAAAACATTGTTACCAAATTTATAAGAAATCTTCAATTGATCGGTATTGTGAAATAGTTTTAAATTCAGACTAAAAAACTTCTCGTGAATGTCGGGGTAATCGCGCCTAACAAAGAGGTCAAAATCCAGTCAAACAAGTTGAATCGCAATGACGTATCACCTGTGACGTAAGCACCTTCTTCGCCTAATGATTACGACCTTGCCAAACCGCTGTTCTCTACTCTGAACTGACGTAACTTCCGACTTTACGTATCATTTATAAGATAAGGAATATAATGTATTTCATTTTTAAAGTTACATCGAGTAATAGAGAATAGTCTCTCAGCTGTACAGGTGCTTCAGTGAGCTGTTCAAAATCTCGTGCATGCAAATGAACGTGAATCAAATTTAACAGTTGTAAAATATCGTCAGATGCAAATAAGGCCGATTGATTGAACGCTGATCAAATTTGACTGTTGTAATTAATACAGGGTGTTTCGGGAGGGATTAACAATACTTCTCAGGTTGATTCCTTACACGCTTACATCAAGTAGTGGAAAAATTCCATAGAACTTGTTTTGTTACCGAGAACAATAGCGGAATATTGAAATTTCCCAATGAGTCTGAAATCCCAATTTTTCAGAGGCTTTATGAAGATACAAAAATTGTTATTTCCTATATATAAGAAGCTGTGACGTGAAATCTCGGGAAAAATTTTCTAAAAACAATATTTAATCGAATTTTTATTGATACATTCAATTCCAATAATCTTGTAAAACTACCCAAATTAATATTAATGTACATTATATACATTTTATTTGGGTGTATTACTACCCAAATTAATATTTAATGCGATCAAAAGGGAACAAAACACTGATTTTCCACTGTTTATCAAGCATGTGCTATGTTTTATTTATTTATCTCTTTTTGGTACCCAAAGTTTCTGGTTATACTTTCTGGAGAATGAAACTTTAAAAAATGATTACAATCATTGTACCTTTTAAAAAATATATTTTTATTTCAAATACAGTAGCCCTAAGAGAAAAGAAGTATTTCTGGAGAATAATAATAATTATTATATTCTATACTCCCTTGTTTGAGTCAACTAATGGTCTAAACCTCTAAACTATAGAGACTGTTTAAACTATAGAGACTGTTTAAACTATAGAGACTGTTTAAACTATAAAGACTGTTTAAACTATAGAGACTGTTTAAACTATAGAGACTGTTTAAACTATAGAGACTGTTTAAACTATAGAGACTGTTTAAACTATAGAGACTGTTTAAACTATAGAGACTGTTTAAACTATAGAGACTGTTTAAACTATAAAGACTGTTTAAACTATAGAGACTGTTTAAACTATAGAGACTGTTTAAACTATAGAGACTGTTTAAACTATAGAGACTGTTTAAACTATAGAGACTGTTTAAACTATAGAGACTGTTTAAACTATAAAGACTGTTTAAACTATAGAGACTGTTTAAACTATAGAGACTGTTTAAACTATAGAGACTGTTTAAACTATAGAGACTGTTTAAACTATAGAGACTGATTGTACAATATCTATAGTGTAAACTAAAATTAAACTTGAACTGCTGTTGAGCTTACGACCTCAATAGCTATTTCATATATCATTTTGTATATATTGAGTTAGAGCCAATACTCAATGAACCTTATGAGAACCAACTTCAATGATCATGAAGTTGAGCCAGCCAATCATCTCAGATTGATTCGATGTGGCGAATTGAGCCCAGTACAACATTCCCAAACTTGTTAGATGTCAAGGCCTACCAGGAGTATCTTGATTCTATTGAATCAAAATTATAATTTTTGTAGTAGACCTCTATTCGGCCAAATTTCGTTCATTAGAATGATTAGCTGCAATAATTGACGGTGTAAGTATGTTTTTTCTCATACGCTATAATTGACCACGTGCTCTAAGAAGAGAATCTCAATCTCAGCTTAGTTGCATAGACTGTAACCAAATAAAAGAGTGCTTGTTACACTTATTTCTGGTGTATACAAGAATAAGTTAGAATATGACACTCTATGTTTATAATTTCAAGACCCTTATAGATACTATATTCTATACAGTATCAGATTAAAAAATATTTTGTAACTTCTTGAAAGTAATTGAATTGTAAACGCACATCTCTCATTGTGCGGACAACAGAATAATTTGCCATAATTCACTAATATTGTTGATTGATCATATTTTTGAACTTGAGTATTATGTATATATCAGCAGTTTGTGAATAAGATGATCTATTATTATAGCTCTTCTAATAGTTGTTTGAGTATTATAATTAGCTTTAATATTAGTAGTTTTTATTGAAGTAAAAATTGATTAGAACTTGGTGATTACTAACTTGAGTATACATTCCCAATTTTAACTTTTCCAATCATATTCTGATAATTAATAATTAGAATCTCCATATACTGCAACTATATATAAATAGACAAAGGACTTTTGCAACTGCAAATATTGACCAATGTACTAAATAGCAAGCAAGATCTAAATATTTGCAGTTGCAGAAGTCCTTTGACTTTTTATATAGCAGTATATGGATATTCTAATTACAGTTCTAATAATTATCCAGCAGTTGGTGTACTTCAATGCAATATCTAATAATTCCTCCATATTCTGATTGTTTCATATTGATTTAATCAATAATCAATATTGGTTGTTTGAGTATTGATTTAGTCATTTAGCTTCAATATCAGTAGTTTTTATTGAAGTAGAACTGAGTAATCAAAACTTACTCAAATCATATACTGATTGTTCTCCTTTAAAAAAATTGTTATTTCAGTGTTATTAGAGGATAGGCCTATGCATATGCAATATCAATGCCATGAAACTGAATGCTCCACAATCCATTTCAAATTATCAAACTTTTAGCAGGACTACATAACTATATTTCCTGTGTAATCAAACCTCTCAGAATCCAACTATTGCTCAGAATGCGAGATTTCGAAAATTGCAGAGTGATTCAGATAGCTCTGTAATGATAATATGTGATGGAATTTCATAATACAGTAGTGGAATGACGTAGAATTCAGAATGAATGTGGATTCGAACAGGTTTATGATGTTTGGATTAGCCCAGTCCACTGCTTGAAGGTCATAGACAGGTGTTCGAGTGATTATCGATTATTATCAAAATGTTATTAGTATTCGATTGATTGGTTAGCTTTTTTGTTAGATTTGCTGTCCAATCCTTTTCATTATTGAAATGAGGTATATTGAGAAGAAGAGACATTTTGGAATTTGCCTGTGTTTCAATCATATTGCATTTTAATTTTGTAAATAAATAAATAAAATTCAAATAAAAACATCCTACTTATTATTGACATACAGTAGGTATTAACATTAGGTTATTTCAACTATACTCGAAATGTAAATCTCTGTAATTTTGTACCTTTATGAATTCCTACCCCTAATTATTGAATAATAATTTCTGATTGAAAATTCACATAGAAATTATGTTAATCTAGTAAATAGCTCGAACAACAAAGTCTTTAAATACTCTCTTTATACAGTAAACAGTTTCTGTGGCACATACACACAGATTGGCATAGAATTCACAGAAATAATTGTTTCTTATTTTATAGTAATAATAATTTTTTTCTTGAAATTCACAGAGTAATTGGGTAAATCTAGTGAATTGCTCAAACTACTCAGTTTTAATACTATTTGTATGCAGTAAACAATCTCTGTAGCTGAAATTGAAATCACACATAATAAACATTATTCTTGTCAAATTTTACATCTTCATGCATAGCCTGTCAAAGCAGAGAAGACATTCTGGCAAGATGGGCAAATGACTTCAGCTCGGTTGATATTTATTTAAAATTAATTAATTTAGTCTCAAATTGTAGAGCAGAATTTTTCCTACAATTTGAGACTTAATTTATCATTTTTGAACCAATATTGACCAAGCTAGAGTCATTTCCTCATCTTGCCCGAGTGTCTTCTTTGCTTGGGCAAACTAAACAAAAGCACACATGACGATGACACCAAGATACATAAGGAGTTAGAATTGAGGATGCAGAAGATATTATTGTCTGAAGAAAGCACTACAGTGGTCACTTTCACTCTTATCTGCTCTACTAGAACAAATTCTTTCTCTTACAAAATCCCCCCCCCCCCCTAATTTCATCTTCATCTGTGCCACACATATTCATTTTATAGTCTGTCCAAGCAAAGAAGACATTCTGGCAAGATGGGAAAAATATTCCAGCTCAGTCAATATTGGTTCAAACCAGGCTCAGGCAACATTCTGATCTACAATTTGAGACCAAGTTCTTGGAACAGTATTAACTGTGTTGGAGTCATTTTTCCATCTTGCTAGAATGTCTTCTTTGCTTGGACAGATTACACTTGGTTTTATTTGATTATTTCTCTTCCTCTCTATTCACTCACCCAAGAATGGACATTTATGTGTCCAAACTTCGCCTTCTCTATGTGATTACAGCATCAGTTATATTACCGTTAACATAATCAGTAAATCCTACATTTGAATCATTTTCGTAAGTTTCCATAGTTTATACTTAGTTATTAAAGCAAGCGATGATTAATCGATAATTACATCGCTTGATTAGTATCATTTTCAATTTGCATAATATAGGGGTTGAGTCGATGTATTTTGTAAGTTACATAAATAGAGTGAATGACTGTTTTAAATGTTAATCTCAGTACCTTTTTTCAATTATTATGCATGAATAAAAATAATTGAAAAAGGGTACTGTGATTAACGTTTAAAACAGTATTAAAGTAGCCCTAAGATAAAGGAAACATTAATAAAGTAAATGAATCTGAATTCATCTCTCTTTACTTTTCAAATGAAAACGTTTCACTCTTATGGACTTAATTATTATTCAAAATTTCAAATCAAATTTTCTGATGATGAGTTGCAAACAGAGTAGAATAATTTCAATCTGCGTATTTCATTTCATATTTATTATTTCAACGTCATATTTTAACTATCATTCTCTTGCCTTTCCTTTCTGATTCCTTTTTAGCTGTCTCTATCCTTTTGTTCTACTTGAAATGTTCTTTCTCTTGGCAATTCTCTTCCTCTTTATTTATTATAATTTATATATAATTCTCTTCCTTTTTCTTTTATTCTATTGTGATTATTTGCTTATTTTGATCTCACAAAAGTGATTGAAAACCGAGACTGTAGAATAAAACGGTTCCAAGATGGTTGAATCCTGAAAACTTCTGGATGATATTGT
The DNA here is from genome assembly GCA_017141385.1 of Sogatella furcifera. Classification (NCBI taxonomy): domain Eukaryota; kingdom Metazoa; phylum Arthropoda; class Insecta; order Hemiptera; family Delphacidae; genus Sogatella; species Sogatella furcifera. The sequence continues at coordinate 63,638,529 of CM029548.1, forward strand.
ATAGTCTGTCCAAGCAGAGAAGACATTCTGGCAAGATAGGAAAATGACTACAGCTCGGTCAATATGTACTTAAAATTAATTCATTTGAACTCAAATTGTAGAGCAGAATTTTCCCTAAAATTTGAGACTAAATTTATAATTTTTGAACAAACATTGACCGAGCTTGAGTCATTCTCCCATCTTGCCAGATGGTCTTCTTTGCTTGGACAGACTATAACTAGGAAAACGTAGACGAGGGTGAACGCGCACTAGTCCAATGTAAAATTGATATGCAGGCTCTACCCATTTCAATATAATGAGTGAAGTGTAATGAAATTGCTTGGAAAGATATTACTGGATGTGTGATTGTCTATTTTCTTGAAATACAAATAAAATCCTGAATTCTTCAGCAGACTAACTCTTTAAATTATTGTCTAATTGATACAGCTTCGGTATTTACTTCTGTAACACGATGTTACACCTCAAATATACAATGTATCTATTCAGAAGTTACATCATATAATTGAGTATAGAACAAAATATTGTTACTATTATTGCATAACTTCTGTATTAAAGTGTCATCTATTGCAAAAGTCGGACGTTTCCGTTTGTTATGTTGTCTGCACTGTTATTAGATGGGAATTTCAGAAAAACGTTATAGCACAGAAGCACCATACCTAGAAGAGTTGCTTTATAACAATGCATTGTCTAAATTTTAATAATAGGATGGATCCGGCGATTATAAAGCGTTTTGTACTCATGCCCAAATAAAGTGTGCTATCAACTTGAAAAATTAGGGTGATAGTCAAAGTAGTAAGTAGTATGTTTCTTCTTCTTCTTCTTCTTCTTCTTCTTCTTCTTCTTCTTCTTCTTCTTCTTCTTCTTCTTCTTCTTCTTCTCCTTCTTCTTCTTCTTCTTCTTCTTCTTCTTCTTCTTCTTCTTCTTCTTCTTCTTCTTCTTCTTCTTCTTCTTCTTCTTCTTCTTCTTCTTCTTCTTCTTCTTCTTCTTCTTCTTCTTCTTCTTCTTCTTCTTCTTCTTCTCCTCCTCCGCCTCCTCCTCCTACTCCTCCTCCTTCTTCTTCTTCTTCTTCTTTCTTCTTCTACTTCTTCTACTTCTTCTTCTTCTTCTTCTTCTTCTTCTTCTTCTTCTTCTTCTTCTTCTTCTTCTTCTTCTTCTTCTTCTTCTTCTTCTTCTTCTTCTTCTTCTTCTTCTTCTTCTTCTTCTTCTTCTTCTTCTTCTTCTTCTTCTTCTTCTTCTTCTTCTTCTTCTTCTTCTTCTTCTTCTTCTTCTTCTTCTTCTTCTTCTTCTTCTTCTTCTTCTTCTTCTTCTTCTTCTTCTTCTTCTTCTTCTTCTTCTTCTTCTTCTTCTTCTTCTTCTTCTTCTTCTTCTTCTTCTTCTTCTTCTTCTTCTTCTTCTTCTTCTTCTTCTTCTTCTCCTCCTTCTTCTTCTTCTTCTTCTTCTTCTTCTTCTTCTTCTTCTTCTTCTTCTTCTTACTTACTTCTCCTCTTACTTACTTACTTACTTACTTACTTACTTACTTACTTACTTATTTACTTACTTACTCCTTACTTACTCTTACTTACTTACCACTCTTACTTACTTACTTACTACTTACTTACTTACTTACTTCTTACTTACTTCTTACTTACTTACTTACTTACTTACTCACTTACTTACTTTACTTACTTACTTACTTACTTACTTACTTACTTACCACTTACTTACTACTTACTTACTTACTTACTTACTTACTTACTTACTTACTTACTTACTTACTTACTTCACTTACTTACTTACTTACTTACTTACTTACTTACTTCACTTATTTACTTACTTACTTACTTACTTACTTATTTTTAACTTACTTTACTTACTTACTTACTTTACTTACTTACTTACTTACTTACTTTACTTATTTACTTACTTACTTTCTTATCTACTACTTACTTCACTTTACTTACTTACTTACTTACTTACTTACTTACTTACTTACTTACTTATTTCCTTCTTCTTACTTACTTACTTTACTTACTTACTTACTTATTCTTTATTACTTATTATTACTTACTTAGTTACTTAGTTATTACTTACTTACTTACTTTACTTACTTACTTACTTACTTACTTCTACTTACTTACTTTTACTTACTTACTTACTTACTTACTTACTTACTTACTTACTTACTTTACTTACTTACTTACTTACTTACTTACTTACTTACTTACTTACTTACTTACTTACTTACTTACTTACTTACTTACTTACTTACTTACTTACTTACTTACTTACTTACTTACTTACTTACTTACTTACTTACTTACTTACTTACTTACTTACTTACTTACTTACTTACTTACTTCTTCTTACTTACTTACTCTTCTTCTTACTTCTTTACACTCCTTTAACACCCACAAATCATATAATCCATCCTAAACAGGTATAGCTGACGGCAAAAGTTATGCGGTTTCGTCTGTTCTTTTGACCGCTCCAGCAGCTGTACTGATGTTGTCTATTAGAGTCGTCATTGAGCCATTCCCCGATTATGTGCTTAAGATCAAAAGAGACAATAAATGCTTTACATCAGTTATTATTAGGTTACTTAATGTACAAGAGACAGACGAAACCGCCTATTTGGCGTCAGCTAGTCATATTTTGATTGTATGTGAAAACAGGCAACAGAACCAGCCCAGTACTTTTTCTAAAATACTATAAAATATTCCAAAAAAAATGTGTATAGTTGTATAGATTGTTAGTTTGTATAATTTGTATTATTCAACAATTTTAGAATCTGTATAGATTGAATGAAGTCTGTGTTCAATTTACAGTGATAGAATGGAAAATTTGAAAGAACTCATATAGGTAGGTATGTTCATCATCAGTTTAATACAATTATGTATAAAAACATGCAATTATATTTTTGGATTTTTCATGAATTTAACAATCCTATTTTGTTCTTTACAGGTGAGTATTCAATACAGTAATCGAGATTTGGATTATTGCTGTTCATATTGTGAGTAGCCCATTACAGTTCTCCAATAAATTCATATTGAAACTTGAACAATAATTAAGAAGTCCTCTCTCTCCCTATTTTCGAAGACTAGTGTTTCATAGCTGACGTCATAACCTAAGGCAGTTGATGAATGACTGATTTTAATTCTCAGCTCTGTTAGGACAGTCGGCAAGCTGTCTACATCAAAACGAGAGCGACTCCAGATATACTTATTCGCTCTGCTGGACAGCTTCAGACTGTCTTGACAGAGTTGAACAACTATAACAGTCTTTTTCCAATCGCCTTAATTTTTGGAATCAGCTCTAGCAAGTCATACCTTTCAAACACATATTTCACTAAATTCATGCACAATACACACTAAACATGCACTAGCATTATAGACTGTCCAAGCAAAGAAGACAATCTGGCAAGATGGAAAAATTACTACAGCTCCGTCAATATTGGTTCGAAAATTCTAAATTTGGTCTCAAATTGTAGGAAACATTCTCATCTACAATTGAGAATTAAATTTCTATTTTTTGAACCAATATTGACCAAACTGGACTCATTCTCACATGTTACCAGAATGTCTTCTTTGCTTGGATAGACTATACGTATACATGAGTGACTACTCTTCAAAGTGAATCGCTTCGAGCGCTTCTGTTATGTCATCGAATCTTGTGAAATTTCAATGTTTGCTAAAATAATAATAGACGGTTTGCGGCGGCAGTCACAAGTGAGTGAGAGCCGGAAATAGCAATGTAAAAACTTGGAGCAAAATACTGGAAAGACCATGACCGAGATATACCAATAACATGTAAGAATTTCAAGACTTAAGCCCTATTTGGACATAAACTGATGAAGAGTGATACGATTTTTGACAGAACAACAGAAAAATTGATATTCAATATAAAGGCTTTATATTGTCAAATTACTAATTCAATTGAAATTGAGTTACCGGTTTCGGTTGCTACACCATTATCAATCTCTGGTAAACTATAACTTGAAGTAGATAGTAGAGTAGATTTGCAGATATTGCAGTATTGCAGCAATAATAATGTAAAAGTATCTGGTGTTATCACCCACATTCCTGACCATGACGTCAGCTATTGTAGATTTTTCGCTCAGCAGTAGATTGATTGATATCTGAATCTCCATACATAAAAGCGAAATGGCACTGACTGATTCATTCATTCATCACCAGAACTAAAAATCCACTGAACAGATTGCGTTCAAATTTGGCAGGCATGTTCAGTTGGACGTTTAGACGCGCGCTAAAAACAGATTTTAAAAACTTTTCAAGGATACGCCAAATATTTTAGTTTTTCTATAGTTTTTCAACGTTTTCTTCATTTTGTCGAGAACCAATCGGTAGAAAATGTTGATATTTGGTGGGCAGATTCAGATAAGGTCTAGAAATGTTGTGTTAAAATATCTTTGCAATCCGTTCAAGATTACGCCAGTAATCAGGTTTTCAAAATTGTAGATGTGTTGCGGGTTGCATATTCTCCGCCTTTATACGACCAATCCTAACTGTAAATTCAATGGTTCAGCGAGATTTTAGATGAACTAATTTGAAAGATCAAGTTTGAATAATTGAATCAAGTTTCAAACTATATATACTTCCGATATACTTCCCAAGGCTACGCTTAATATTAGCGTTTTACTATTTTTTGGAATTTTCGGAGATTTTCTTAGATTTTTCTAGAACAAATTGGCAGAAAATGTTGAAACTAGGTGAGCAGGTCCAGATCAGGTGTAGAAATGCTGAAATAAATTTCAAATCCCTTCTGAACGGAATTTTCAGGCGAGCGAAGCGAGCCTGTTCGTCTCAGCTGTCACTGACAGAGGTTTTGCAGGCGAGCGAAGCGAGCCTGTTTGACTCACTTACACTGCCTATACTGTCGGGGGTCCACGGGCGGAGCCCCCTGGCTAGGCGGAGAAGGCGGGCGAAGCGAGCCTGCCGGCTAGATTTTACTTAATCTGTGGTTTGACAGTATTTTGTTTTCTCATTTAATATTCATAACTACCACAATATTACTCCCACAACTACTCATCAAGAAAAAAATTAGTTTCCAATCAACCAATTAGAAACTATGATCACTGAATATCATTTTGATTGATTATAAATGAAAGTAGATCCAATATGTCACTCTATATGACCAGATGCAAAGTTGAATACCTTTATAATTATAATTATAATTATACTTTTGAGTGCACTGTTTTGTGAAAGAGCTCAAAGATGGATTTTTCTGTGAGCGACACTTGGCCTCTTAGAAGTATATTAAGGTAGAATAGAGTAATGAATTTGATGTTTCATAACATATTATAGCTTAATTGCTATTTCTATATAATTCTTTCAATATTTTAATGGTACTGTACTAAATCTTATAGTTTAGTAACCTAAGTAGGTTACTATCCTAATTATAGTTCTTAAGTAACCTAAATGAACTAATTAGTCATGAATAGACTGTATTTATCTTATAGATCTGTACTGTAATAATTCTTATAGTTTGATGTAGATTTGGACTAGAGTCATGATTTTACTGTATTTATCTTGAATGATTGATTTTTTTGTTTTTATTTTAGTGTGATTTTACTAGGATACGCTGCAGGCAGTATTCCCTGCTTTGTAATAATGTATAGACTAGACTCACAATTTGTTTATTTATCTTTATAATTTTTTACTGAACACTGGCCACATTTACTGGATGTAGTGGTCAGTTAATTTCCAGCTTTTTCAAATCGAAAATATGTTATTTGATGGAAATAAAAATTCATTATTCATTATTACTACAATAAGGAAAGTAATTAGAAATAAAGTAAGTTTAAGTGGTCACTAAAATTGAAGTATTTTTCGCTCGTGTAATTCGATGACAAGGAAATTTAAGTTTAAAATTCAAATTCAAAACAAATTCAATTGGCATTGTATGATGGAAACGTTTCTATAAAATCAGGGAATCTATGATGATGTATTGCGATTATTTGACTTTTCAATTATGTTATTTATAGTTTGGTAAATAAATGAACCTGTTATTTAAGTATCAATAATGTTAACTTCCGGAAAATATGGCCAACCTATTATTTGTAGCTTTTCCCAATGATCATTGAATCGAAATGTTAAAATATTATGGAGAAACCTATCACAGTGGAAAATAATGTTTTAGTAAAAGTTAACCTCACAGAAGAGCGTACTTCGTCAAAGAGATCAATAATAAAACGTAAAAAAATATTATTGTGAAGAGTTCTTCTAATTTTTGTCAAATTACTCTACTCTGTAACTTCATCATTATTGAACTTGATTATCATTTATGAACTACTCTCAATTCATCTTCTAGTCCTATCATAATATCATCTTCATCTTAATAATAACATCTTCAAGCACTATAATAACTTCAATTTTTTGACAACATCATCCAAATCTTCACAAAACAATAGTTTTTTGTTTGAGAATGATCCATTATTATCATGATGTGCTTTTTTATATTGTTTTTATTTGAAACGAATGCAGATTTATTCTATGACATTTATTGAATTATAATTTTCAACAGAATTCAAATTTTTCTGATTGAAAAAATCACGGCAACGTAGTGCTAGTGTTAAATTATCGAGTAATACTCCTATGTATGATCCATAAGAATATTTGCCGCCTTGCATAGATAAGAATTCCAATAAATATTCCATCTACAATTGTTATGAACTCTTATGAACTTGCTCTCATATGTCATTGACATGACTCTTTTAACAAGAATGATAATAATATCAATTCTGTTCAAAACTTTGACCGGTTTAATGATTTGAGTTGAACTCTCAACTATTCCCGTTCACGGATGGATTGCACTGCAAAATACAGGTAGAAACTACTTTAGAAATCCAGTAAAGAATCTCAAACCGAATGATTTCTATGCAAAATACAGACAGAAAGCGTGGTTACAAAAGTTCACAGCATCCTGTGAAACAAACGCAAATAGAAGATTTGTTGTTTCTAATGTTGTGAAGATTATTACAATAATGACCTTCACTCGTCTGACAATAGCTCAATGACATTTATTATTGTTATTTCCACTTTCTTCTCTCAATGGTGTGCCTCTTCGCGCTCTTAACGAGTTTTGACATTACAAGTCAATATTTTCTTCATGTTGTCGTCTATTGACAAATTCAATGTTGGCTGTTGCACTTGTTAGTACAGTACGCGCTGGGCAAGGTATTTTCCATTGTAGTTGAACCATTATACCAGATAAGACCGATGGAGATTCAAGAAAAATGTAATCAATGAAAGCACAGATTGTATGGCTGTCAGGGCCCTCGCATGATGTGGGGTGTGCGGAGTGTGCGACCGCACAGAGTGCCACGGAAAAGGGGGTGCCTTGGCGGCTGATGCGAAACGGGAGTTTAAAAAATTTCAATTAGGCTATTAGAATAATTTTTTCACTATTATGGATGAAAAACATATTTTACCAACAACTTGAATGCACAAGAAATTATTTCCTCTGCATAAACTCATTAATCTTAATGAATATTGATCAATTGAAAATCCACGATCAATGTATGAAGCAAGCCAAGAAACGCCCTTCTTGAATTTAATTCTATTGCTGGCTGACAACCACCTTACACTCTGTCGACCAATCACAGTCAAGCTCCGATAAAAACTTCTTCCTAATATTTTTACCGAATTGTTGTAGTTTTTCAAACTTTTTTCTGGCAATAGGTCGGTATTAGATCATGAATAGTTTGAGTTCTATTTCATTTTATTCATCGTATAAAAATAGAATTAATGAGTGTAAGATGGGAGTACGAAATCATATTTTCATACAGCATAGAACTATTGAAGTCTAGTACTGGCCTAAGTTACACGATAAAAATAAAATTGAGTCTAAATTCTATGAATAAATTTTTCAAATGCTAACTTGATAGAATCTAACCAGCCTAAATACATGAATAAATATTATATTGGCACGAGATCTTCAATAGTAAATCAGCGTAATTTTTTGTGTATGATACACCATCCATTTTTTTCTTGCTAGCAGCCATTTTCGAAGACAGAACTCACGAAACACTGTCAACCAATAAGAAAAGAGCAGGCGGGGCATGAAGGCGTGTCCAAGTCAAACTGAAACACCACCCGTCAACTGCTGCCATCTACTGGTGTGGAGAATTGATTAGTGTGCGTCTCCATCATTTGTAATATTATATTATGTTAAATATAAATTGAAAAGTTGGGGGCTCCACCACTTCCCAAAACGGGAAGAAAAGTATTACAAATGACTGGAGATGCCTCGTTCAGATGGTAGAGCAAATAATTTCAATATTAGCTAAAGGTTTGAAAGATTTATGAAAACAAATATGTGAATAAAGACTTTAATTAAGATATATACGAATTTTAATGTTTTAATAAATTGCAACAAAATAAAGAGGTTTCTTAAAATTATTTCCAAACATCAATTGATGAAAAATTTGCTTAAAAACAGAAAACTGAAAAAATGGGGTTTATTTAAAATTTAGAATAATTTTTATAATTTTAAAATAAGAGTTTTTATATATTTAATTTAATTGAGGATCATCCTCTTAAGTTTTTAAAAAAAGGTTACATCAATATCCTGAAAAAAAATAATTATTAAAAAATATATAAAATTTATTTTAACGATACCCCATCCTTGGCTAACCAGAGGGAAGGTCCAGGTCCAGGCCAGTCAGAGTCTTCAGGAGGCACAAACACAACTGCCTCCAGAAAAGAAAAAGTGGGAAAATCTAATGTGAAAAATAACTGGCTGGTGGGAGACTGAAAAGTTCCACCACTTAGCAGCTCAGAGCCTTTTCATCCAGTCAGCACAAATTTACTTCCTGGTGATCTGGCTTATAATGTGTATATAAATTATAAAACGGAATTAATTTTAAATTTTTATATGCTTGAGGAGCTGTCAAAACCTGTGGTTTATGACATCTCCCCCTCCTTCACTTTGACAGCCGACTCTGGCTGTCCATTCTAACCATTTACATTGATTTTATGTGAAATGAATTCTTATTTATTTATTAATCCTAGAAATTGAAAATAATAAAATCCTATAAAATAGAGAAAACAATTCAAAGTATTGGGATATTCTACTTAAACCTAGATGTTATTACTATTCTAGAATTATAAATGGTCTTCATGCTGAAATTATAGAACTACCACATATATGAAGTTTATAATTGAATAATCAATTCATTCAAGAAGTTTATAGAGTTTATCTGATACATTTTCTAATAGTGTGTGAGTTGCACTTATAACTTGATATTTTATATATAATTTTTTTTTCTAATGTCAAATAACTCAAAAATATACAATACAAGCCATTCAAATTAGATAATACTTAATACTACGAAATAAATTGATAACAGAATAGGCCTAACCATTCTACAGTGGTCTTCACTTTTTTTTTTTTGCCCTAAATTTAAATTACATGAGAAAATAAAAAATTCTAATTCTAAACATAATACCTGGTAGAGTAAATGAAAATAAAAAATTTATTTATTGAATATTTCATATTAGTATTATTTGCTCAGCTAAATAATATTAATTTATGTCTTTCTTTGTTGTTTTTAATTTATTATTTTTCTTCTCATTATTATTGCATTTCATACATAGTTACACCAGGTCGTGCTACCAGTTGAAGACGAACTGTCATTATGTAAATTTTCCATAATATTATTATTGCTATAAAGTGAGTAAGCACAACCAAAACAAAAAATAAATATTTAGTGAAAGAAGCTGAGTCTAAAACATCAGTCCATGAGGAAGGCAATTCTACTTTCTCAAAAGTATCAGTTGAAATGTGATTGTGAATGAAAAAAGTTGGTATATTCATGTGCCAATCATCATTAAAAATGTCAGAAAAATTATTGAAGTTTGTATTTTGAAGAGGTTTAAAAAGGATTGATTTTGATTGATTTTACATTGAGCCAATGAAGAGGAAGGAAGTGATTGAGGAGTGGTAGCTGGGTATTCTAGAATCACAAGGGAAAGTGGTTCGAATTAAGGTAGTGGTTCCCATCTCCAGAGAGCAATGACAGGGTAGCAGAATATGTGTTGTCCCTGGTAAATTTGTTGCGAGTTCATGTTGGATGGTCCCATTGCATATGATGTTTGTATTAGGTTGAATGCTCGATACATAAAAACTTGCTGGATTCTCTTCAACAATGGAGGTGGTGTTAAAATCAGTCTCACATGTGAAATGACAAAATTCTTGAAGTTCGCCCAAAGTTGAAGATGAGATTAGATGGGATGCGCATGTAGAAGTGAGGTCATCTGATTGTTGTAGCCTTGGAATGTGCAAAGTTTTGTTTTCTGGATTGCATTGTTTCAAGTGGTCGTCGGTAATCACAGCTGTCCTGTTCTGACCTTTAGCAATTAATAGTTTCTTCTGTTTCAATGTACACTTTTTATCCTTCCATGTTAATGGCGTCGGAATGTAGGTGAATAATTTCATTTCCTCTTCTTTTGAAATTATTGGAATTTTCATCGTCAACTGTATTGTTTCTTCTTTAAAGTTACAACTTGCGAGTTTCAAGCTGTAATATTCTTGTAGAAGTTATTGGTACTGCCAAACTGTAGTTATTGGATGATAATTTGTTTTGTAAAACGGTTAGATCTTGAAGTAGAATATCTCTGCTCACTACATTTTGAGGTAGCAGTCCCATTTGGCAAGTTGTTTTTACTGATTTTATGAATTGAAGTCGAGCGAGTAGGTGAATCTGTGTAAATGCATGGAAAATGTAGTCTATCATGTTGTCGAAAAGTGTCTTGTATTGATTTTTCTGAATTTTCCTCAAGACTTCATTTATTTGGATTTGTATGTTGTGATACGTCTGGTGGACTTGACTGGAGATGTTTTTGGTGAATTCAGTCAAGTTGCCAGTAACCTCTACTAGGTCTTTGTGGTCATCATGCACGATATCCTTGAAGGCGTTCAGATGATCTGCAATCGTCTTCTCGTTGAATGTCAAAGTGTGGAGTTCGGAGTCGGTTGCTGTTCCACAGCAAAAGTGTAGGAAATCTCCAATAACTTCAATTGCTCTTCTAGTTCTTGATTTTTTGGATTTTGAGTTGTGTGTGGTGTTTAAGTTGCAATCATCGTTTTCATGGACGATGATTCCATTTGTTAGGAGATAGAGTTGTCTAATGGCCTTGTTTAGTTCACAATCTTCGTCGTCACATTCTGGAAGTTGTACTTTTCTTTGTTCTTGAAGTTCGAAATTATTTGACGGGAAGGTCGTTTGGTAGGTTAAGGGTACGGATGCTTCATACAAGAATGTATGAGGGATTTCTTTGAAAATTACACCAGAAAATATTTTAGTAGGCTCAATTGATTTACATTGAACTGATAAAAGAAAAATGAAGTGTAGAATTTTGATAGTCATTTTAAGTTTTTTTTTTGTTGTTATTAATTTAAAATGAAATATTACTTAAAGGGATTATTTTTGGTTGGCTGTTATTACACAAGATTTCTCTTCGCAAGTTCCTACTTGATTAATATATGAAATTACTTTCTAAAAAGCGAAATAATAAACATAAATTTTTTTAAATTAAAAATAATTAGAACAAGTAACAAAAGAAGCGTGAAATTATGATTCTAGCAAAATGACATGAGATACCTAGTTTCAAATAAAAAAAATCTTACAGACAATAGTCTCAATTCAGTAAAACTCAAATCAATAATAATTAATGTTGCATAGAATGAAAATAAAAGTTTCATAAAATATAGACAAATGATAGACAAAATTACATTAAATGAAAAATTTCAAAAATGGTGAAGCGAATTCACAAGTAAGTGATAGACTTCAATGTAATAAATTTCATTTAAAAAAAACTAAATCATTATGACATAAATTAATTGTTGTCCTTATAGGATCGTTAATTATTATTAAATTTCAAATTACTACAATTAACCTGAAATAAAAAATTATATTAGATAAAAACACTGTTATTTACAAAAAACAAACAAATGAATCACCATTACAACTTTTTCATATCAATAAATTAATAAAGTTCATGATATGCGTTGACGTGTCCTGTCACACTTCTTCACAATTGCTTTGCAATGTGTTGGTGGTTGAAAGGCGGCCAGGGGTGATTTTCTTCTTCTTCCTCTTGATCCTTTGAATGATGGTAGTCAAGGGGTTTGTTGAATCTGGGGTGTGGAGGATTCCTTCTCCTTTGCGCTGTAGTGAGGGTAGGGGTATGTTCCTCTCTCACTCCAGGAGTAATGATGGACAATGACGAAGATCCTCTTTCTCTGGGGATATTGCGAAGAGCAAGGGAGGGAATTTTCTTCGTCGCTGTCGTGAGGGTGGGACGGGGGGATTCCGGTTCCGCTACACTGCCGCAAGTTATTGTCGAGGAAGAAATAGGTGATTCCTCGTGTTCTGCCGATTGGGTGGACAGGGAGGGAATTTTCTTCCGATGACGTCTCGAGTGTGGAATGGCGGGGGGGATTTTCTCCTCCAGGTCACCGCTCCGCTTACTGAATGGCCGTCTGAACGGTGGAACTGCAAAGTAGGCCTTGTACTTTACACAAGGTCGCAAGCTCAGCAGTTGTTGCCGTCAATGAAATCGGATGTTATTGTAGTGTTTCTGTCGAATAGAAATTACAATTGTTATTTACATATGAAAAATAATAGTCGGGATTACTATTTTCTGTGAAATCAAAATTCGTTAGTCACGTTGAATTCACATAGCCTTCCTAAGTAAATAATAATAATTATATTCCTACAAAATAGATTTATCATGATTAAACTCATCAATTAATTTCTCACATCATTAATGTTAATTTCACACATCAATTATTAAACACAAAACAAATCAATACTATTATGTAAGTACTATCAATATTACTACTACAATATTAATACTACAATTCCTAAAATAATATTCATTAATTGCGTCAGCTGCTTCCTGGAATAATCCTGAAATTAATGTACACATCTTATTCAACATTTAAAACTTCAAAAAAAATTATTTGTAGGCTACTCTATATCAATTAATTAAATATTTATAGTTCATATTAATAATGATGATTAAATTCCTATTTATAAATCAGAACAATTAGCTCCTAACAATAATAATCAATAAACTCATATTTGATGAATAGTTCCTATTTCATAATTTAATCATTATACACATATTATTATATTTTACAACTTGTTATTAGGGTGATTATACCAATGCACCGCACTACAATATTCATAATATAGATGAATTATTATCTTTAATTAATTGGTTCCCTAGAATGATATTTTTTCAACCTCCGTATGTGTATTATTTCAGGAGATGGCTTTCCTTTACGATTAGTTATTACTTCTACATTCTGTGGATTTATTTGTTTAACGACATTAAAAAGGACCTCTATAAGGATTGTTTAGTTTTGTGCAAGTATCAGGCTGTGCCTGGGGTATTGTATTAAAACCTTATCACCTTCTTTGAATTGCAATGGTTTTATTTTCTTGTCGAATTTTCTGCTGCAATTGTGCGTTTTTCAATATTTCTGGCAGAGAATTTCTAATTTCAGAAGATTTTTTAGAACTTCAGCTCTTTCTGTACCGGTTGGAGAGAAACTGGTAGGATCGCTATGTCTAAATAGCTCATAGGGTGAAATCCGTGTAGCAAGTAGAATGGTGAATAACCCAACGATGCTTGTTCTGCTGAATTGTATACAGAAACATACATGGCGAATATTTAGGTGCCAATTATTCTGTTTCTCATTGGAATAGCATCTTAGCATATTCATTAAGGTTTGCATTATATCTTTCGGTCAACCCTTGACTAGAAGGCATGTATGTTGACCCAAATTTTTGAGATACACCTAATGAGAGACACAGCTGTTTTAGAGTTCTGACTTAAAAATTTGATCCATTGTCTGTATGGATGGTACGGGGTAGTCCATACAGAGATGCAAAAAAAATGAATTTTGCTGTATTTTTAGCGTCTATAGCCGTTGTTGGCTCACAATATGCGAAACGAGTTGTTCGATCGAGCTACGAAAATGTACTTGTATCTCCCACCTGAAAGAGAGTGGACCACATGCATCAATGCAAATTGTGTCGAAAGGTTGACTCGTTATAGTAATGGGTTTAATGGACCACCCTGTTTCTCCCTACTTTTCTTAGCTACTTGGCATGTGGGGCAAGTTTTCACGTATTTTATGACATCTTGTCGAATCGTCGGCCAGTGGTATTTTGGCGTTATTTTGGACAGTGTTTTATGAATACCTAGATGTCCTCCAAATGTAATATCGTTATGATATTGGCCAAGAATTTGCGTAATCAAAGTGGTTGGGATTGCAAGTTTCAAATGAACGACGTTTTGATGCAAGTGTTTGAAATACAAAATGTCATCCTTTAAAATATAGTTTCGTGATTTTCTGGCAGTTATTGGGTCTGCCTTATCGAGATCTATTACCGCAAAATAGATTTTGCCTAGAAACTCGTCTTGTTTTTTGCAATAGCCCATGTTCACACATTCTATTGCATTGATATCTTGCCAATCTGGCTCGATTGTTTTATCAATTGGAGCTCTAGAAAGTGCATCAACTAAAAGCAAAGACTTCGCTGGTTTGTATACTATGTCAAAATTGTACTGTGCTAGCTTTGCTGCTAATTTAGCTAGTCTTGAATTTGGTTCTTTAATTATTTTTGTAATATTGAAGGGAAGCATGGTCAGTATGTACAGTGAAATAGTCATTTATTATGAGCGATCTGAAATGATTGATACAGTAAGTAACTGCTAACATCTCTAGATGTGACGCAGGCCAGTTTTCTTCGAATTTGTGAGTCGTCGCAGAAACGTACGCAACAGGTTTTATAACACCATCAAAATCTTTTTGGGCGAGGCAACCGCCAAATTCCGATAGCGCATGCGTCTGTTAAAATATACGTCTCTTTTTCATCATTATAATGCATCAATATTGGTTTCTTTATCAAACAGTCTCTGAGATCTTCAAATGATTTTTTGATGAGCTTCTGTCCACTCAAATTTTGCGTCTTTACGCGTCAACTGTGTCAACGGATAAGCTCGTTTTGATAGACGGGGGATAAATTTCCTGTAATAAGATGTTGCTCCTAAGAATCGTTTCAGCTCTGTTACATTTTTTAGGCACTGTGCAATTTCAATACCGCTTCTACATTTTCTGGGAGTAGGGGATATTCCCTCTTCGGAAACCCAATGTCCTAGTACCTTCAATGATTTGTAGCAAATTTTCGATTTATCCGGATTTAGTTTCAGATTAATTTCTCTAAGTCTACTGAAAACACTTTTTATATTCTTGATATGTTCTTCAATTGATGAAGACATAATGTACAAGTCATCTATATATATTAATACACTTTTATACAGCATATCTGAAAACCACATGACTAATCCCTCTTTGAAAGGCTGCTGGGAGATCGCTAATCCCATTGGTACCTTACGGAATTGGTAGAGACCATCTGGAGTGTTGAAAGCTGTTAAGTGTCTAGAACCTTCAGCAATTGACATCGAATAGAAAGCTGACGTCAAATCAAGAGTAGATAAAAACTTTGCTGTGCTGAGTGATTCCAGAACAGTTGTCGGGTTAGGGATAGGATATTTATCATGAATTATTTTAAGAATTGAGTTTTTTGTAATTTATGACCATTCTCGGTTTATTATCTCTATTTCTGACTATGAAGGCTGGTGAGGCGTAATTTGACCTAGCTTTCTCGATTACATTAGATTTTAATAAACCATCAATCATATCGTTCATTTCAGAGCGTTCTGAAGCCGCCAATTTGTATGGTGAAGAAGACAGGTGTGTTGTCTGCTAAATTTATATGTACTGCTGGGAGTTTAGAATCAGGTATATCATATTTGTCCTTGGAGAAAACGTCCGCATATTCTGTAATGAGTTTGGATACTTCTTTGTACGATGTTTCACAAATATTTTTATTGACATCTATTTTTTTATTTTCGTGTATTATAATATCAGGAAGTTCGTTATCAGTTGATATTTTTACATTTATTTGGCTAATCTCTCTAGCTTAAGTATTTTGTTTCTCTGTGAAATTGCTCGTTGGTTTTATCTTTAAGTTTCCTAACTGAGATCCAATTCTAAGAGTTAAAGGTTTTGAAGAAAAATTATAAGCAATGAATTCAAGTGATTTGTCAGTAGTTTTAGTAAAGTGAAACATTTATTTTACATTTATTCAAGTAATGTGGATTTGGTGTGAACTGACAATTATTGCAATTCAGAATCTCATCATAGTTTTCTACAAACAAATTTATTTGTTCATGAGGCTTCAATAGAATGTCGTTTTTTATAACAATAGGTATCTCTTTGATTGTCCCGTGGGACTTTTTTCTATTGGTGTCGAATGTGCGGAAAATCTCGTCTCAGAGCCTTCGCCGATTTCTAGGCCTGCTTTGAGTTCGAAGTATTTTTCGATATATTGGAAATCAGGAGTTTTCTTGAAAGTTGTCAACCTCATCGGTTAACGCGTGTGAGAAAATCGTTCCGCGTCCGTGGGTGTCATTCGGTGTGAAAAATTGAGATGTACTGTCATAGGAGTTTTTCAACATTGCAATTTCTTTTGTCTCAAATGGATTAATTTTTATGTCTGTATCAAGAACGAAACGTTGCGTTATCATGTATGATTGGCTTTGAACATCCTTTATCCAATTGCTATCCATGGGAATTGATACTTTCTCACTTAGTTTTATCTCGTGGGAACTGTATTTGAGGTCTATTTTTATTTTCAAGAAGAATTTGTTTCCTACCAGTAAATCTACTGACAATTCGTCAACTATGTAACAATTTTGTTCATAAGCGATGTTTTCTATGGTGAATTTTACTATTGCATTTCCTAAGAATGGAATTTTCTTCTCATTAGCTGCATATAGTGCAACATACAGATTATCAACAATGTCTTCTTCTGCAACTAAATGTTTCCTAGCAAGAGAGACATTTGAGCCTGAATCTATCAAAATATTTATTTGTTTATTATTTGATTCACCAAAAATTTGTAAGGCTGTTCCTACCTTGTTACATTGTGTACCTATAAGGTATTAATTTTTCTGAAGGTTTAGGAAGCAGCTGGAGTGGATTTGTCATGATAGCGAGTTTTTCTTCTATTAACAAGAAAACGCTTGGTTTATCAATCATAGTTGATAGCGGTCGTTTTTCCTTCAAGCATATTTTTATATTGTTTAAATTTTTTCTTGTAAATTTGCAATATTGTCAAGCTTTGAAAATCCTTCTATTGTCCTGAATTTCAGTAAGTAGTACAATATATTGATGAAGTATCCGATTAGGTGAATTTGAGTTGTAATTTCATCGTGGAAGCTCAATTGTTGGTACCTTTCAGAATAATCATGTGAAATGTTTTTCGATACTGGGAGAACTTTTCTCATTAGAAATATTTTGTATGCAAGACTTTTCGCATCTTGATAATTATGATTCATAGAATTTGTGTAATGATATATTTTCCGGTTTTGTTATCACTTATTATTAACGAATAGCCAACATTCAAATTCTCGTTGTTACTTATTTTTACAGGTCTTTTAAAAAGAAAAATCCAAAATGGAACATCAACGTTATCCTCTTCTATTATTTCAGTAAGATTCTTGTTAGTACTGGTTAACAGACTAAATGTATTTTCCGCATCAAAAACTTGGAAATCAGTTACTATTGGGAAAACATAATTATCTATTATGTTCTGGATAATTATCATTGTATTTCTATCTTCGTTATTTTCATCTAGAATTTTAATATCTTCGTTGTTGTTTGAATTAATTTTCTGAGAATTATCAAATGTTTTATGTGTATTGTGGATTTGTTTCACTCTTTGAGATTATCTGCTCGTGAATCCATTTGTGGTGTTATTGTTGATGACTTATCCAAATCTTTAGGAATGGCTACAATTTCAGCATAAGATTTATTATTTTGTGAATTTGTCATCTCCTGAATTTTTTTTTTTTACATCTTCTTTAATTCTAATCGGACACCTTACAGCGGTCGCTGTGTCAGGTGTCCTCTCTACTCGTTTTTTGGAAGTTTATTGAATTCACATGAATCTACTGTGTGATTACTTTTCTTACAAATTTCACAAAAGGCTGAACCTTTTCAGCAGCATTTTTCTTATTCAATCCATTGTAATAGCATTCATCAGTGTTATGATTCCTGTAATTACAGATGGCGCAATGGCGTTGTTTTCTTATTAGGAATTGAAGAATTTGTTTGATTTTTCTGATTCAATTTGTTATGATAGCAATTTTCTGTTGTATGGTTTTGATAGTGACAAATTGCACATTGTTGTTTATTTTTGAAATTCTGTGTGCCTGAGTGGACTTCATTATGTTGTGTGTTATTGTATTTTTTGGGTTTTTGATAAAGAGTATTTGATCTCTGGGGCCTATCCTGCATCTCTATTTTATGTGAGGTTGAACCACGTGTATCATTTGTTGCTCTTCAGATTTTTTAATCAATTTCTCTAATCTGTTGGACAAATTGTTTATTCGCTCTTCATGTTGTGATAGCCCTAACATATTTTTACTTTCGTTTGATGAGTGTGGTAACAATCCTACTCTATCGTCAGTAATAAATTGGGATAACTCGAATTTCTGAATATTATTTTCCAATTCCGCCATTGTGTCGTTTTTTCAACATGATTATTTTTGTCCAATATATGGGAAGAAGCCCTCTCAAGATGTAGCGTATTTTTCTTTTCTCTGACATTTCTGAATCATATTTCTGACATAGAAACAGAATATGAGCCATGTAATTTTGAATGGTTTCTCTGGGAGACATTTTTCGATTCATCAATTCTATTTCGATTTTTTCAAGTGATGCAATTGGCTCAAAGTAGCCAAGTAGTGCATTTGTTACATTTTCGAAATTGAGGGTATTTTGTTTTTGAAGCGATTCAGATATAGTTTCCAAAGTATTGAGCGGCGCTTCCTTTCAAATAGAATGGGAGATACATAAGGCAATCGTCATTATCCCATGAGTTTGCTTTGGCAACTCGCTTATAATTTTGAATAAATTCGGAAATATTTTCGTGAGGTGCGGCCGAAAATGATTGAGATAAAAAATGGTCTTTTTCCTGTCAGCCATTGCTGTTTGGATCTGGGTGTCCTGTTTTATTATTTCAACTTGAACTTTTTGAGGCTCTTCAACTTGTATTATTTGGGGGTCTTGGTTGGTTATTATTTGGATGTCCTTGTTGGGTAATTTAGTGGGAGGAATTACAGGTTTTTTAAATGCTGGTATTTCTAATAAATTTGGTGTTGACAAGGATAGATGTTTTAGTTTCTTTGTTTTGTTCGAGACTTTTCTCTGGGAAAACAAATTCAGTTTGACTCGTTTGTTTTACAAGAGGTGTTGATGGGCGAGAATTTTCTCCTGTCTCCTGGAGTCTAAAGTTTTGCCTTAGGGTTTTCTCTAGAATATGCAGATCAGGAAATTTGGTCTTTTAATTCATCTGAAAGCTTAACAGTAGTTAGAATGTATTGAACAGCTCTTTCTCGCTCTTTTTGATAATTTGGAAGATCATTAAAATTCTTTTTAATTAATCTTAGAGTGGACCTGATAAATTCCAAGTCAGCATTTTTGGGTATATAAAGTTTGTACTGCTCTGAAATATCTGGCATTTTCTAAATCGAGTTTACTAGTTGGAAATACTTCTAAGATCAGGTAAACTGGTCATTGGAAAGCAGTGCTTTATGATTTTCAAATTGTTTTGCTTAAGAAATGTACCTAATCATATGAATGAAAAAAATAAAAAATAATACTATTGTAACATGCACATACACAGTTTAGAAATAGTCATAACGTTGGTTAATGAATGTTCAATCCCATTCAGAGTTCTGTTTATGCTATTCGAGAACATATTATATAATTGAATACTATTGAACTTGATCAAACAATTAGCTGTCTCCATAATCGTAAATCGTAGACATGCTGAAATGAAGGTCATGCAATAAAGTATAATTAAGTTTCAATTGATCACTTTCACTGACAATTTTGTTCTAATTATTCGAAAAGTATTGTTTAAGTTATGAAGTATTATTTTTATTTACTATTCTATCTGACGATATTTATAAGACTATGCAGTGAATTTATTTTCTTTTTGATTTTAATTATATTAAATTGGACTTATTTAATTTGCTAATCATAGTTTTACGGGATTAAGGGACCGGAAAAGTCCAACTGAATGTCAGATTAATCTGTTATTTTTTATTTATTTAGCAATTAAATTAATTTAAGAGGAAATAAACACGGCGTTCCTCCACCATTTGTGGGAATTGAATTAGTGTGCGTCTCCATCATTTGTAATATTATATTATGTTAAATATAAATTGAAAAGTTGGGGGCTCCACCACTTCCAAAACGGGAAGAAAAGTATTACAAATGACTGGAGATGCCTCGTTCAGATGGTAGAGCAAATAATTTCAATATTAGCTAAAGGTTTGAAAGATTTATGAAAACAAATATGTGAATAAAGACTTTAATTAAGATATATACGAATTTTAATGTTTTAATAAATTGCAACAAAATAAAAGGGTTTCTTAAAATTATTTCCAAAACATCAATTGATGAAAAATTTGCTTAAAACCACAGAAAACTGAAAAAAAAATGGGGTTTATTTAAAATTTTAGATAATTTTTATAATTTTAAAATAAGAGTTTTTATATATTTAATTTAATTTGAGGATCATCCTCTTAAGTTTTTAAAAAAGGTTAATCAATATCCTGAAAAAATAATTATTAAAAAATATATAAAAATTTTAACGATACCCCATCCTTGGCTAACCAGAGGGAAGGTCCAGGTCCAGGCCAGTCAGAGTCTTCAGGAGGCACAAACACAACTGCCTCCAGAAAAGAAAAAGTGGGAAAATCTAATGTGAAAAATAACTGGCTGGTGGGGAGACTGAAAAGTTCCACCACTTAGCAGCTCAGAGCCTTTTCATCCAGTCAGCACAAATTTACTTCCTGGTGATCTGGCTTATATAATGTATATAAATTATAAAACGGAATTAATTTTAAATTTTTATATGCTTGAGGAGCTGTCAAAACCTGTGGTTTATGACACTGGTTGAATTTGGAAACTTTTCCAACCGATTTTTTGGCCATTTTGATCGTAGGTGGAGCTTGGAGGCGTATCTAATGGAAGTCGAAGCAAGTCACCCTATTGCTGGCTGAATTCGGAATTTTGCATCCGCTAAAATCTTGCACAGGGTGCCAAAAAACCACGCGAGGGCCCTGATGGTTGTTATAGGTGAGGCCAAAAAGTTAGGCGATTTCGTCTGTCTCTTGTACGTGATGATGTTACCTCATAACAGCTGATGTAAAGCATCTATTGTCTCTTATGATTTTAAAGACATCAACTAGGCATAGATGAATGACAACTTCAATTGAAAACATCAGCTGTTTGAGTATACAAGTAGCAAACTAACCGACTAAAGTTTTGGCGTAATCAATGGAAACGCTGAACTCCTCAGAATGTCCAAAATTGTTCATTTCTCCCCACATATTTCTTTATTTTCAATCTGTGGTTGGCTCATTCCAATGTCATTGACTTGACTTCGTGTATTGTTTGATAAGAGAAGCTTTTTCTAATTATATCCATGATTTTGAAGTCAGGTTATACTTCAGTATTCTGTCAATGTTATTTGCTTCAATAATTCATGTCAATTTAGCATGCAATTTCAGCCCCATGCTTCCCGTATACAACCTTCAAATTCATTGACCGTAACGAAAACTCAATAAAGCAGGTTTTATGGAACAAATACAACTTTGCATGCATCTTTTAGCGTGATTTTCTCTAGCTATGAATGTTTACTGAATAAAACGAGAAATTTTTTATTTTTCTCTAGAAGATTTTCAGAACGGTTGAATGAAATTGTTAAATTTTTTTTGAACACGTGTTCAGTTCCACTAGTTGAATGGACTCTAACCAATGAAAATCTGTAGTAATACAGTATATTTTACTTTATTTTTAAGATATCATGTATCATAAAAATCCCTGAAAACATCTAGTTTTCATACTTATTATAATTCAATACTGTTCAACTAGATAAAATTTGATTATATTGATACGCCTTCAATAATTTTTTCTCCTCTGATTGGTCACTTGGTACTTGTGATGTTAAGTCACAAACACTATGGACTGCTCTCGGATGGGTGACCAGAATGTGACCAAGGCGAGTGGAACCTATAGCCTCACGGGTAGCTCCTCACCAAGAAAGCCATTATTCTTATTATTTTAAACCCTTTTACTGGAATAAAATAGTGATTATCAGTGACAGTGCATTTCTATTTTCATTGAAGAAAAATATTTATTCTCTATAATAATGTCGAGCTGCATTGCACTTTCTTATCGCAAGGACGTTAGTCAGTAGTTGGGTCAATAAGGCGCGTTTAAATTATTCATGAAAATTATTAATAGCTCATGACTTGCTGAGGGGTGGCTATCGAGTTCCATATTGGGGTGCCTATTGTTCTACTTTTTCTAAATCAGCTGTTCCAATCTAGAACAGAAGCAGTTGGTGAGATTTGTCCCCAATTTAGTTGATACAAGTTGAATGGACTCTCATTGCAACGTAAGACCCCGTTGCACACACCACGATTTTTGGGCGGCCGATTTTTTGGTTTCTTCATAATTTTTTTAGAGATTGAATGAAGCTTGACAAACTTATGATAGCCTAAGCGCAGTGAGACAACATGTATTCGACCACTTTTTTTCAATCTAGTGAAATTCATAAACAGAACGTTCAAAAATCGTGGTGATTTTTTGAACGATTCGTTTCAGAATCGTTCAAAATCTGAAACGTGAATTTAATGAGGCTGATAGTGAAGGGGCTGTGGGCAACCTGCGAAACACTGGGGATTCTATCCTTTCCTGCTTCTACACAGAGTGATTGGTGACTTTATAAATTACATTATCTCTGAAGTCACTCTAATCTATCATCTATTAAGTAACATTTAACTATATTATGTCACAATTATGATCCACATTCATAACTTCAACAGTTTTTCGGGAACTGATTCTACTAGGAAAGATAAAGAAAAACTGATTTCTAAATAATTTAGAGGATGACTGAAAATACATCGGTAGCGAAACGGAATGACGGAAAATTGAACATTTTCAATCTTTAAACTTCAATCTTGGTAGAGAAACTTCATTTCTCATGTAGAAAAGCTAAGAAATCGAATTGAAATAATAAAAGCTTGTAAATATTCCAAACTAACTTGCTATTCCTTGATATTTTTCATAATATATTGTTTGTTATACATTGACAAATTATTTGAAAATGAAATAACCTTCATAAAAAATTTAAAATTATTATTCCACATACATGTTTCGGGATTCAGCCCATTATAATGTCATAATGTTATACATTGATGTTTTTCAGTGATGATTCAATAATTAAGATACTTGATTGCTGGATGGCATTCTTGATCGATAAAGATTGTTGGGAACAATATAAAAGACGGAATATTGAGTAACGTTTTTGGCTACAACGCACCCAAACCTTACAAATCAGGAGACAGAACAGACAAAAAAAGAAAATTTGAACAATTAATTGCTGTTCTACCGCTAAAATATTTCAATTATGAGGTTCGGTTTATTTCATTGGTTATTTAATCCAAGGTTATTTTATTGAAAATCGAACAGCATTTGAACTTTAATTCAAACTAGTTTCCGAACTATAGCATATGAATCCCATCACGGTCTTGAAAAACTCTAGACCTATGAACCCAATAAGGAAATAAAAGCGCATTTACTTCATATTCTAATGCAAATATCTTTCACTCAGTCTATTCAAATTTATCACAACCGGTAATGCAAGTGAATACGGAACCAGGCTTTTCATGTTCTAAAAGAACTGAACGGTACTATGGCTTGCGGTAGAATAATGAATATACGGCACGGTAGACTGGTCTGTTTGTTAAAAGAATTACTTTACAATAAGTATAGTCTGTCTAAGCAAAGAAGACATTCTGTCAGGATGGGAAAATGACTTCAGCTCGGTGAATATAGGTTCAAAAGTTACAAATTTGGTCTTAAATTTTAGATCATAATGTTTTCTACAATTTTGAGATCAAATTTATAATTGATGAACCAATATTGACCTAGCTAGAGTCATTTTACAATCTTGCCGGAATGTATTCTTTGCTTGAACAGACTATAACAGTACGGTGCTTCTTTTCGTGCAGAGAAACAATGCAGAGAAACGTGCCGCATTCTTCACACACAAAAACTCGGAAAAACAAAACGAATTTGTTGGTGGAAAAAAGAGTTGTAGGACAAAGTTGATGTAGAAGAAGAAGAAGAAGAAGAAGAAGAAGAAGAAGAAGAAGAAGAAGAAGAAGAAGAAGAAGAAGAAGAAGAAGAAGAAGAAGAAGAAGAAGAAGAAGAAGAAGAAGAAGAAGAAGAAGAAGAAGAAGAAGAAGAAGAAGAAGAAGAAGAAGAAGAAGAAGAAGAAGAAGAAGAAGAAGAAGAAGAAGAAGAAGAAGAAGAAGAAGAAGAGACGAAGATTAGTGGGATGAATGTGAAAAAGGAGTGCTGTGAAGGAGGAGAAGTGATGTAAGAAGAAGAAAAAAGGCGAAGAAGTGAAAGAAGAAGGAGAAAAGTGAAGTAGGAAGTGAAAGAAAGTGAGAATACGTGGAGTGAGAAGTAAAATAAAAAAGAGAAGTGAAGTAAGAAGTAAGAAGTAAAAGGAAAAGAGAAATGAGAAGAAGTGGAGTAAGAAGTTTAAGGAAAAGAAAAATACGGAAGTAAAGTGGAAGAAGTATGTGAGAGCATTATAATTGGTTTGATGAAGAATAAAATATGAAAATTGATTACAGGTGAGATAAGATGGCATAAGATGAAAAAGCTTTGAGAAAGAAGAAGAAGAATTGAGAAAAAGAAAACGATGACGACGAAGGAGTAGGAAAGATGTATAGATAGATAAATTAATGTCTTTATTTTACATTTTGCAAACGTTTGTGGGCGAAGTTGAGGCATACAAGCCCCCTCTTCCACTTAACCCACAACGAAGATGAGTAAAACAAAGAAGAATATGAACTACAGTAGTTGGAAAGACAAGAAATAAATTAGAAGAATAAAAGGATTACGAGTTGGAAATGAATAAAAAGAACAAGGAGAAACAGATGTGAATAAAAGGGATAAATATATCGATAATTTAATAAGAGGAGAACAAGACAGGTCTATTAAATTGTAGTAAATATTACATTAATAAAATATTAAATTAATATTGTATTGAATCTTAAAAAAGGAGTATTGTGAGGTAGAAACAAGGGCTTAAAAGGGTGAAAAGTATAATACGATGAAGAAGGGGAATAATAACTTGATTGGGAAGATGATAATGAGAAGAATAAGAAAGCAAATAAATAACTAGAAAATAAACGCTGAGAAGATTGTGAAATAAAATATAAATGGGAGAAAGAAGAGTAAAAAAAAGGAAGGAACAGAATAAATTGGATAAAAGTGAAAAAATAAATTGATATAGTGAAATATATAGATTGAATATATAGTTTGTGGAGAAAGAAGGGATAATTTGGTTGGGAAAGAAAAGTGTAGGAATGGAATGAATGATAAAAGAAATATGTAAGTTGGATTGGAATTATTAGAAGAAGAAATGAAAAAGAGAAGAAAATAATAAGAAAAGAGAGAAAGCTTCAACAAGTAGGAGGAGTAAATTAAGTCAACTGTTTTTAGACATCTCTCTACGATCCAACAGTTTTTTTGAAGCATCTTGAAAAATCATTCAACAGAAATCGCACTATCCTCATTATGTCATTAGGAAAAACAATAAAAAAGCACCTGAATCGATTAAAAGTACAAAAAATTGAACAATAGTGAGTAGCAGCAATAATGCAATAGATAAAAAACTCTGCACAATGACAATGGTTGAGCCAAGTCACGTCAAGAAACAATGCATTTCAACATTTTGCCATTGAATTATGTTGATAAAAAAACTATAGAAATAGGAATAAGATGACTCTTATTGTTAAAATATTTCTGGGAATGAATGAGATACTTGATATACGTTGAGCAATATCCTTGATAAGCTCATCAATACGGTTACATAATCGGATGGTGAAAAATTTCAGGTATTTTTATGCCATAAGAGAATAATGTAATCTTTTTAATACAGTAGTTTAATTTAATGATAGAAAAATGTGTTAATACATACAAAACCATAGAATGTAATTTATCAATAAACTACAATTCCCAATTTTCAAGTATTTTTATTATGTAACTGTAAGAGAATAAAGTAAAAAAATCAATACAATTGTGTTCAAATTCAAAATCATATGAAGAAATGTAATTCATTAATAGAAAAATCTACACTTTTATCAGAGATGTTGTGGAACTTATCCATAATTTAGGTAGGTGAAAACAAAGGTCAGATCCACAAAGTATTCAAAATAAACTTTGTGGATCTGACAACCTTTGTTTTCACTTACCTAGAATAGAAAAATCTATCAAAGCATACAAACCTATAGTATGTAATTTTATATATAAATGATAACATACAATAATTCCCTATTCACAGGCATTTTTATGCTCTAACAGAATTAGAGCTTAAAAATGTATAGTTGACAACAAAAATTGAGGCGGATGGCGATTGACTATTATCAATGCTTAGCTCTGTTAGGACAGTCGGCGGGCGGTCTGCAAGAGAATATCGAGTTGAGATCAAACTCAGCAAACCGTTTCGCTATTGTAGACAGATTTCAGACTATCATGACAGAGCTGAGGATTAACAAAAGTCACTTGTCAACCGACTTAGTTTTTGGCGCCTGACAGAATCTTTTCAACACAATTATGTTATTCAATAATATCAAAATGTAATATCGAATACGAAACGATAATAATATGGGAGTTTGTAATAATTATTGTTTAAATTGTTTTTATTATCGTATGGCTTATTTGTGGGGAGTTCCGAATTGTTTAATAAATTATAATTCCCTTTAATGGCGTATCCTCAATATTAGTACCTTCTTAAAACATCAGAAAACTGTTATCTCTCTATCTCCGCAATCTGTGACTGAAACAGAATATTCAAGTCAACTCTTAACAGGAAGTGCTACTCTAAAGATTACCTTCAACCATTGAAGGCGAGCTGACTTACACACATGATGGCCGATCATTTTCTGTGTGAACGCGTTCGTATAACGCAATGTTGCTGAAAACCTGATTAGAGGCCACTTGTAGCATAAACAGGCTGAACAGGTTAAACGCTTCAATTCATTGGCAACTTTTTTGCACACAGGCAAAGAAGACATTCTGGCAAGATGGGAAAATGACTGCAGCTCGGTCAATATTGGTTAAAAAATTATTAATTTGGTCTAAAATTGAAGGAATAATTTTGATCTACAATTTGAAACCAAATTTATGCTTTTTGAACCAATATTGACCAAGCTGCAGTCATTTTCCCATTTTGCCACAGTGTCTTCTTTGCTTGGCAGACTACCAAGAATTTTGCACACAGATTTTCGACAAAAAACGGCTCGTGTCTTAGTTGAACTTACTGTCTGAGCTTTCATTGCCCTGGAGAAAATACTTTCTTTTGCTTTCACGAAATCTAAAATTCAGTTTTGATTTTATCACAGACTTTGTCTGTATGCACCGAATCTATCAATTTGTAATGCATACAAATGCAAAAGGGATTATTATATGTATTATAATTAAATAGATAGCATTGCTCTCAATTTTTGTTTAATTATTATTATCTCTTGTACAAATGTTATGTATGTATTGTAATGTAATGTATTGTTACAAATAGGACTTAATAGCAAGTATTTTAAGCAAAGTACTTTCCTAAAGTGGTCTCAATAATTGACTGATAATTTTTGTCATAAAACAATTTGATTTTAGTGGTAATGTGCATATTTATAACTTTCATAATTATTACTTATTAATTTTTTTTATTGCGGATGATGCCCACATAAGCATTTTAGCTTGTGCGTGGGTAATGGATCTTGAGTGCTAAGGTGATTGATGAGGTGAATTAATTTATTTATTACTACTTTTGTATTTAATATTTTATCCATATATCCCTGCTAAGAATTATTGGTCAATATTAATTATTCAATATACAATACTTTTAATTATTTAATTATTGGTCAATAATTGTGCCAATTTTTCAGAAAAAAATGCTCTGACATCAAATTGTGATTTTTTCATCTCAATAGAAATTCGAACTATCTACAAATTATCAACAAAGTCAGAGTAGCCTATGAATTCAAATAGGTAGCTCAACGTTAATATTTGAAGGAACTCATTCATAAGCACGAGTCATTTTACTATGCTGCAGTCTTCTATTGACTATAAATTTCTCAATAATGCCAGTTATGGATACTTCAGCCTTATGGAATTACAGTATGTTCTTTCTCCACGCAATATCTTTGTTTTAAATAAACAAACACCTATACAAACCCAAAAATGACTAATATCATAAAATGACTATAAGAACATCAAAATAATCCAGTTATTTGAATGTGTGTTCTCTTATGACAATGGTTTTATTTATTACCTTGAAGTTTGAGGCTTAAACTAGTCATGGATTCTTGAAACTTAAATTTACTAGATTTTAATTTTTAGGGCTGAATACTTCAGAATGTAAGGTAGAGTTTCACATTCTCTTCAAAACTATTTCCATCCATATTCTTGTTTCATCTACATGTCATCATTTCATTCTTTCATAAAGTTCATCATCTTCATTCATCTACAGTCTTGTCATCATTATTATCTCTTATCATTTACAATAATAGAAGCCAATTTTTTTCATGGTACAAACATTTTAAATGTGAAGATTCAAACCTTGTTAGATCATTCAACCTTGGATATAAAATTCTAAGCTCAAGGAGAAAGTGGCATTTCGCTTGATCACGTAACTAGCATCATTACTACTGTATTCCAACAAAACAAACAATTTTAGCCTGCTTTCTGAGACAGTGCAACATTTTTGAATTATTAAAGTGGCACTTGTTCTACTCTCATATCAAAAATTGATCACGACTGTTCATAGATGTGATGTCACCTATTTAACCTTTCTTACAAGTGAATAATTTGCACCTCTTGTCGATGAAGACTCAAGACTGTGTTGGAATTTAGAATAGATTTCTCTATTGTTGGAATTCAAATTTCATTGAAAAACATAATTTTCTATTGTGTTGCCATGGAAAAATTTTAACACGTTAAACTTTTGTGCTCTGAATTTTCCTAAATTCAATAATTTCCAGTCTCGGATAAGTGTTTTCGATTTGTGTTTGGTGTTTATAGGCTTTTTGAATTTAAAATAACTTTCTTGAATCCAAATTACTGTGAGAATCATAAAGATCTTTCACCATGTTTCCTATTTGCGAAACAAGGTTATGTCGGCGAAGTGGAACAACCCTCGGGTCTCCCCACTATTGGAAGCCATACGCCAAATAAATAAATAATTGAAAAAGTTATTTTAGAGTTTATAAAAACGTTATTTACTGTCACTCCACAAGGAATAAGGTGATCGCTTCAACCTGAGTTAACACGTTAATTCTTGATCTATTGTTTTACTTTGAGGGCCTGTTTTCACAAAATTTACAAGTCTTGTAAAAGCGGAAAAAGTTGGTCTAATCTTTAGACATCATTTACAGGCAATAGAGTATAAGTGTGCCTTTTTCCTGATTTGAAAAACTTCTGAAATTGATAACTCCTTCAAACCAAATACTCACCTTACTCATTAAAAAAGAATAGTAATGAAATTTGAAGTTCGATTGTATCAAATTTTTTCTTTCTTTGTTACAGGTGAGTTCCTATCCCTTTCTATCACTACTTATTTTCTGAAGTTTAGTTCCAGCGTCGAGCAGAAATTGTTTTGTAAGTAGCCTACAGATTAATTTAATTTTCAGTATTCAGCCTATTCAATGAATTTCACCACGACCACAATATTAGAATTGGAATCTAATTCAACCATATAATTGGAATTCAAATGAATCATTATTATCATCACTACTCTTATCCTAATGTTTTTATATTCATCATAGGAGAACAATACTAGAGATCTACCATAATTTTTTACTATACTGTACTTATGGTTGTAACTACAGAGACTGTAAAATAATAATAATTATTATTATTTTTGTATAATAATTGTACAGTCTCCATAGTTGTAACAACTAATAAAATACTAAAAAGGTTCTTCATTCATACATTACTAGCCGGCAGGCTCGCTTCGCTCGCCTTCTCCGCCTAGCCAGGGGGCTCCGCCCCCTTGACCCCCGACAGTATAGGCAGTGTAAGTGAGTCAAACAGGCTCGCTTCGCTCGCCTGCAAATTCCTTTCAGAAAGGATTCGAAATTTATAGAGCACAGCATTTCTACACCTAATCTGGACCTGTTTACCTAATTTCAACATTTTCTGCCAATTTGTTCTGGAGACATCTAAGAAAAACTCCGAAAATTCAAAAAACTAGTAAAACGCTAATATTAAGCGTAACCTTGGGAAGTATATCGGACATAGTTTGAAACTTGATTCAATATTTTCCAAAATGATTCATCTATAATCTCGCTGAACCATTCAATTTACAGTTAGGATTGGTCGTATTAAGGCGGAAGATATGCAACCCGCAACACATCTACAATTTTGAAAACCTGATAACTGGCGTAATCTTGAACAGATTGCAAAAATATTTTAACACAAAATTTCTAGACCTCATTTGAACCTGCCCACCAAATCTCAACATTTTCTACCGATTGGTTCTCGAAAAAATGAGGAAAACGCCGAAAAACTCTAGAAAAACTAAAATATTTGGCGTATCCTTGAAAAGTTTTTAAAATCCGTTCTTAGCGCACGTCTAAACGTCCAACTGAACATGCCTGCCAAATTTGAACGCATTCGCTTCTGTGGATTTTTAGTTCTGGTGATGCATGAATCAGTCAGTCAGTGCCATTTCGCTTATATAGATATAGATTAATTTGATAAGAATTAACTTTATTCACATCACTAGGAACCTCGAATATTCATTAAGTTCTATGGGCTGCACTATTTTACATTGTTCACTATGTTAATACATAGCATATTAGGATATAATACCTATTCACTGTTTTTTAATACGAAATTAAATTGAACCATACCAAACACCATCAATAATAATATTCTCATTAGTTTTTAATTAACGACTGATGGACGGAATGTAAAATTTTATTTCTGTTATGTGCGATTATAATAGTTTACTAAAGTCTGTCCAAGCAAAGAAGACCCTCTTGCAAAATGGGAAATTGACACCAGCTATTGGTCAATATTCGTTCAAGAATTATAAATTTGGTATTAAATTTTAGATCATAATGTTTTTTTAAAATGTGAGATCAAATTAACAATTTTTGAACCAATATTGACCAAGGAGTCATTTTCTCATCTTGCAAGAGGGTCTTCTTTGCTTGGACAGACTATACACTCTTGTCTTTGCCCCACCCTTGACCTAGTTTTGAACGTCCAGTGGCTGAATGTGGGATAGGTCAGTTTGGGCAAGATCAAGGCCATTCTCAAGGCATTGATTCGTTAAGGATCACTATCCTACAGGGCTAGTTTCATTTGATTAATTCATTTTGAAATGTTTGATCGAACTCGTTCAAATTATTATTTTTTCAAATACAGTAACTATTTATTTTATACAATACATTAATGTATCCAATCATGCATAAAACTAATCAAATTAAGTTATTGACGTGACAGAATAATAAAAATGTAGTATTGATTTACTTATAAATTTATAACATCATGATAAAATATGGGTTGTTCCATACTTATTACTTATTATGAAGGTTGTTCCTTACAAATTCTAATAAGATAACGATTAAATTTATGTTTCTCATGTTAAGTGAGTGACAGAATGAAGAAGGCTGGATTTTGTTTCATTTCAATGTTGAATTGATTTACGATTAACGAAATAGACTCAACTTTTAAATGATCATACTTTCACAAAAATAATTATTTATAATGACAATATTTGAAAGAGTATTCAGATTTGTGGTTTCATCATTATTGATTGTTCATGAGCTACTACCGTAATTATCACTAATTTTCTTCTTCGGGTTACTTGGGTTCTTCGCTTGAGTTATCTTCTTGCTAGGAACGTTCATCAATACCTAAGTTTGGAATTTCATCGTAATATTATAAATTATATATGTTTTAATAGACCTAAACGAATAATCATGAATGATTATTAATTCTCAAATCATCGATTGCTCCAAGTTCCAATCTAAATGAATCTACTCAAGAATAATGAATTAGATTCAATTGATCTTGAACTAACTAGATTTCTTGAATAATTTCAAATATTTGATTCTAATAATCGATGAATTCAAATAACTAATTCTAATTATTAGGACATCAAACTTGATAATTTGTATCAGCTAGCTCTTCTCGTCCAACTCCCGATATACAGTATCTATCTTTCTCTTCATATCTGCAACTCCTTCTCACGAAATCTAACAAACTCCTTCTCCTCCACATGTGACAATAGATGGAAATTTAGGCTGTGATGCATTAATTCACAGCGATTTAAGTTGTAATTTACGTGACCTTGGTATTTTTATTGAATGCCTGCTGAAAAACGAGCCTGACTAGTTGGTATTGTATAATCAGACAATCTCTGCTGACTCCTTCAAGTATAGTCCAAAAAAGACACTCTGACAAGATGGTGAAATGACTCCAGCTCGGTCAATATTTGTTGAAATATTATAAATTTGGTCTCAAATTGTATGTCAGAGTGTTTACTACAATTTGAGACTAAACTCATTATCTTTGAGCAAATATTGACCAAGCTGGAGTCATTTTACCATCTTGCCAGAATGTCTTCTTTGCGTGGACAGACTGTAGTTGTCTTATCAACATCCTTGTCTCTAATTATCAGGCTTTTTAGTTGATTACTAGTTTTGCAGAATGCCCACGTAAGCAACGGCCTATTAAATCAAGCAATCTTATCCTAGGCCATGCAAATAGTCTTGAAATTAACATGGGCAACGATTTTTTGTTGAGCAATTAGATTTGTTTTTCAAATCTTCAATCTGGCGAAAAATCGAGTCTTGATATTTTTTGCCAAAATATCAATGATTTCGATGTTTGAAATAATTTTTTAGATTCCATCCAACAAATTTGTTCATGTGATGAAAGATGAAGAAAACATTGAAGTGATTGTATCTCATTGTTGGATATTGAGTGTATCAATTGTTGATAATCATTAATTCCCCGAAATGTAATCATTTCATCTCATGACGAATGGAATATGATAATTTATTTGAAGAATACTGGTCCTATTGAATTGATGATCTATTAATGGGAGTGGGAGACCTAATGACAAGAATAAATATTGAATGAATAATAACGAGTAAAATGAATGATTAGCAATTTCAAATTGAAAAATTGAAATCTAAAATTAGTATCTTTATCTTGGATTTAGTAACTCTCGATTTTAGTATATTTTTCTTTCAATAGTATATTTACCATCCCTCTTTCTTTCTCTTCTAGTTTCTCATCTTCTCTTTTTCTATTATTATATTATTGGATTTCTTATCTCATTTGTGAGTTCTTGATGGTGTGTTGTATTGAATCTGTAATGGCTTCTTGTTAGTTTGGTTCTATTTTGCTCGAAATTTTTCCAGTTCATTAAAAAATCCCAAAGTTTTTGAACATTTTTATTTAGTGTTTCTGATCAGATCTTCATTGTTAACAGTGAACTCACTCAAAATTCAGGATTTTGTAAAGGGAAAAGTGTTTTTTTAAAGTTAAAATTGTAATGTAAACAATTCAGCAACCATCATCATTCATTCACTATGTAGCCTAAACATCATCATCCACTTATCACCTTTGCTTAAAATACTTTATATAAGTCGCAATTGTAACAACAAATAATAAACAAATAAACATGTTAGCAACTCTCATCTGCGCACAGGTTTCTCCTTGCAGGTGATTGGTTTCTTATATTTAAGCTCTACGTTATGTTCAAGTACTTATTTTCTGTTTTTAAGATCCACAATAAAGTTGAAATTTTAAAATAGAATGCTTTTTTCAAGAGTAATAACCACTTGTTCTTCAGGCAATAAGCGTGGATAAAAGGGTCGATAATGAAATATAAATTCAAATTTTGATGTAAGCGTACTAAACAATAATACTCATAACTTACCAATAATTTCGAGAATGACTTACCAATAACTACAGTACATTGAGAGTACCATCAATATAGTCATTATTAGAAGTTCGCTCAATCTGAGAAGACACTTAATTTCAATATAAAAGAAATTGTAATGACGTGTCTTCTCAGGTTGCCCGAACTTTACAATACTATCCAAAATAATAACACTGCAATACCAACTAAAAACCCTTATTTTTATAACCTCATGAACCTGCCACACGCAAGAAATATTGTTCATGAATTTTTTAGAGTTTCACACAGTTAGTACAGTCTGACCAAGCAAAGAAGAGCCTCTGGCAAGATGGGAAAATGGCTCCAGTTTAGTCAATATTTGTTCAAAAATTATTGATTCGGTCTCAATTGTAGGAAACATTCTGATCTACAACTTCAGACCAAATCAATCATTTTTGAACCAATATTGACCGAGCTGGAGGCATTTTCCCATCTTGCCCGAGGGTCTTCTTTGCTTGGACAGATTAAAGCAGCTCATCATATTCCAACTCATGCGTCACATCTTCCACAATGTATATTATTGAGTCCGACTGTAAATTCATAATAATTTTTGCAATCGATATCGAGCTGGTTGTCTTCACCATCTCCCTTTCTATGTTTCTTTCCGTTCCTTGTTCTGTCTCAAACCAATTCTTTTTCTCACTTAACCATAATTGATTAGTGTTTCAAGTAGTTCCATACAGTCAGTATTGAATTCGTAAACACTTAAAATAGTTAGGAACATTCTTATTGATAGTTACTAACATGGCTCGAGCGCTTTCAAGTTTTATTAACTTAAATTATTTTTATTTAACTGTCAAAATTCATAACTTCAATCATAAACAGATATTTTCACTCGTCAGATTTGGTTCTCTTCTCCTCCAGTCACTCATCTACATACTTTTCTCTATTTTCCCCTTATTTTTCTTCCTCTTCTTCTTTTTCTGCTCCTCCTTATCTCACTTTCAGCCTTCTTCATTCCACTACACATTTTTTCTCTTCAATGTTCGTTTCTTCCTTTCCTCCTGCTCAATCCTCCTTTTTCCTTTTCCTCGTACTCGATTCCCTCAGCTCTCCTCATTTCTTGCTTATCTCCTGTTCCAAACAATCTCATTACAAACATATCTGTACAATCGCTTTTCTACTATACCTGGCATCGGAAAGTTTGGCGGTTTCATCTGATTCTTGTGAGCTCCAACAGCCAATGTTGTCGATAAGAGTTATCATTTAGCTAGGTATAGGTGATGCTTATGAAACCTAAAGTCATAATTATAAATGCATAATAATTGCATTATAATTAATAATGCATAATGCATTATAATTATAGATGCATTGCATCAGCTGCTATAAAGTAGGCTATCTTTGTAAATTATTATTTTTCATAGTAGGCTATCTCACGTACAAGAGACAAATGAGACCGCTCAACTTTTTTTTCGTCAGCTAGACTTCCAAATTATCATATTTGTTAATCAATGGTTCAACAGCCCATGAAGGGCCTAGGCCTACCAGCTGGTTGCCAGTTTCATATTCACTACTCTATACAGTCAGTCCAAGCAAAGAAGACACACCGGCAAGACGGGGAAAAATATAATAATTTACAAATATTCAGTGCATTTTGCAACGCACTTTCATCTGACAAGTAAAGTCAAAGTTGAAAAGTTTACGAAAGGTTTCCGTGCACTAAATCAACAGGACGGCGAATAATGGAAATGAAGTCATTGTGCAGAGCGTGGTGATTCGTGTCACAGGTCGTTACTAATTGATGAGAGACCATCTTTCGGTTACACTAAGTTGTGCGACTATCGATTGTCGAGGTCAAAGAAATTCGTGTTGACCGGAATAAGACGTGACACTTAGCTGACAGCCGTCAGTCGGTGACAACGCGTGCGTCAGTCAACACCTCGACGTGTGTTAAAGTTAACCGTCGTTTAAAATCAGTCAACAATCAACCCCTTGCTAAGTGCAACTTGTTAAAATGTTCATGAGTGTACAACTTACTGTGTAATAATTAGTATTGATAACTTTGTCAAAGCTGATACTGATTTTTATTTTGATACCGGTACTAGATTAATTTTTGAACCCCGTACAAGTTGCAATCCATTGAAATATTGTGCGCCAAATTGAATTGATTGTGAATGTTATGAAATGAAATACTTTAAATACATATAAAAATGGATGAGCCTATAAATGAATTGATTATACAGTAGTGGATTGTTGCAACTTCATTGAAAAGTGTATCAGTCAGCCTATAGCGCGATTCTTGATAGATAAAGACACATTTTTAAAAAGGGTTCAACATCTGCATGACAGAACAATTTTGACACTGTTCAGTATTGAATTTTTGCAAGTTCTTTCAAAAGGAATATAGTTTCGTGATATACCATGGATATTATTTAATTCGTAATGAATTATGTACTTAATTTCAAAGTTTAAATTGTTTTTCATGATAACTAAATGAAACGTTCACAATATGTAATTACATTATTAATAAATATGGTTATTCTGAAAAGGAATATTATCGTTCCGATAATGTGTGGTAAAGAGGTGGCGATCAAAATAACTTTAAAGTTAGTGAATTCTCTATGAAGTGTACTGAATTCTGCAGTAAGTGGAATTCCTTATACGGTGTATCGAATTCTACTGTGAGTGAAATTCCCTATTGACAGTTAATCTTACCCTTTACAGTTACATTTTCCCTTCTCAAAATTGGTAATTTTATGCTGCAAATGGTTTGCATCCCAGAAACAAATTTAAAATTGTCAATGCAGAGATTTTTGTGACAAACAAATAGCAAGTGAAATATTTGTTACGCCAAGGTTGTAAAGTGATGTTCTCAAATCGTTCTATGTTACGTTTCAATCAAACTCTAGGTAACATTCTATATAATTGGCAATACCCATGTGACATTTTAAAACATCTTTGATAACTTTGCTATCAAATTCTAAAAATGTCAGCCTACGATCAACCCACCGTATTCAATTTCAACCCTCCGCGGTCGAAATCCCTCAATGACGTCACAGAACTGACCGAAAACGCTTTATTAGACCGTAAACTGAGTTTAAACGCCGTTTTGGAAAACTTGTTCCAACATTACGAACGCAACAATGGTAAACTACAGGGAGAATTCAATTACCAGGAGCTGACGCCGAAATCGTTTCGAGTGTCGCCTTCACGCCAGGTGATAGGCAACCCGGCTGGCACCGGTGTAGCGCGGATCATGTCGACGCCTGCTCATGCCGGCCATATGCCGCTGTCAAGGACCGCATGGCAGTCTCAGAGAAAAGCTAATCAAAGGTAGAGATTCGAATGACTTCACTAGTAGTTGTCTACTGCACTAATAGTTTGTTCAATGTCTTTCCCTTGCTTTGTTTAGCGAGGATCATTTAGTTATTAAAATAGAGTAGCTGATACATAGATACAGTAATTACAGGTGACTATATAAGTAAGATAATAGTAAGTAGTAAGATAGAAGATAGTAAGATAGATAGAAGTAAGATAAGATACCTTACTATATAAGTAAGGTATTATAGAAGTAAATTCAGTGAAGAGTAAAGTCAGTAGTCAGTCTCTCTAAGACTGGTAAAGTGAAGACTGAAGGTCAAGTTATTGTGAGGAACCTGTTTCCCCTTCATTCGTAGCAAATGCAACCATCCTTACACTCCTGCAGTCTGCACTCGTTTCATGACTACTTCTTGATTATTGTAATACACTGCAACTGCTACAGCAACTTTATAATCGTAACACACTGCTACTACTGCTACTTGACACTGCCATCAACCGTATTATTCTATCTTAAAAATAAAATATCATTTTTCACATAATTTGACTTCACCCTTCATGCCTAATGTTATGACTGATTATTGAATTTTTTTTTGAAATTTCGATCAATCCGAACCTCTCTAATGGTGAATAATTTATGGAAAATTTGGAAACTTTCTCCATGAAACCTAAAACAGTCAAGCTGTGTTTACAGTTGAGAATCAAAATCACAGTTAGTACCCTTTGTTAGCAGTCAATCTGTATGATATACAGATATTATAACTATTTATATAAATCATATTATATAATTATTTATTTATATATATTGTTCATAAATATGTTTCTAAAATGTTAACACTCTTTATATTATAAAATATTCATTAGGCCTACTTAACCATGATAGGCCTACCATGTTTTATGTAATTGTAATTAATGTAAGATTATATCACATAATTCTATTATAAAAAGCATTGAATTTTTACTTGACTTTGAATTGGCTAAGGCATTATCTGTGCCTGAGCACTATACTCTTCATTGGAGTTTAATTTTGATGATAACAAAAATAAATGACTTGACAGTAATTCTAATTGTAAGATGTATTAGATTCGTATGATTTATTGATGTGCCGTTATATCCCTTGAATAATTTCTAAAAGGCATCCAAAATGCATATCTTGTGAATCTAACGGTGTCAAGATAGCTATTACTCAACAGTCATACACAATGAAGGAGACCCCACATCATACACAATAATGTTTTACCTCTATTATTGACAAACATATCAACTTTAACATATGTACTCATGATTCATCACAAGAATGAATCAATCATTAACAACAAATTATCTTCATCACAATCATGACATGTGCTACATACATGTTTGATTATTGTTCCTTTCGAGTAGACCTCCCAGATCCCATGCTTTTAATATAACAGCTGACGCCAAAAAGTTGGGCGGTTTCGTCTGTCTCTTGTACGTGATATACCCTACCAACAGCTGATGTGAAGCATATATTGTCTCTTGATTCAAAAACATCATCAAGGCTTAAGCAAGCTTTACACGGGGACAGTTCTGGCGGTCAGTTGAATATCTGTAGCAAATCACAGCTGAGTTGTTGTTTGACTCAATGACAAGACAAAGGCTGTGATTGGCTACAGATATTTAACTGGCCGCCAGAACTGTCCCCGTGTACAGCCTGCTTTAGCATGATGACAACTCCAATTGACAAAATCAGCTGTCGGAGCGCACAGGAGCAGATGGAACCGCTAAACTTTTTAGCGTCAGCTATACCATCTTGAAATAATTTACTTATTATAGAATTAATTGGTTTATTTGTTCATTTGCATTCGAAAATGATTATTAATAGTCGAATCATGTAATGCTTTAGTAGAAAATAATTGAAAAGGGTACTGTGATATTATTTAAAATAAAAAATCAGTGATAAAAGTAGCCCTGAGATAAAGTAATGACTTAACATAAGTGTGTATTACTGGTTCCGAGATGACTTTATAGATAAATACAATTCTTGGTTAATTTCTTGGGATAATCGGATAAAGATCGTCTCCAAGATCTTGGTAAAGAAAATGATCTTTATCCAAAGCTTTATCTTTCATTCCTTTTATTACGCTTTCATCATTGTTATCGAAATGTTCTTTATCAACTCTTTTATTGCTCAATTCCGATATTACAATAGATTATTTGTATCAATTGTGATTCGTCATTGATGGATATGCCGGATTAGGAATTTAGGATTATAAAAGCTGTCACACCCAACTTAGGCATACGTCTTTTCGTTAGCGCAAGTCACTCTGTATTACCTAATTCTCATTATATCCGATATTTCTCATATTTGGCTTGTAACAGTACATATTCAGCATACGGTATTTTCTGCTTTCTATCCTATAGGATACTATCTATCTGCTTTCTCCTATCTATCTTTTCCATCAGTATTTTTAGTAGTGTTTTCTCTCTTCTCTCTACGTTTTGATTTCTTTAATTTTTAAGTTTCACTTCATGTTAGAGTTTTCAATTACCTCATCCATGACGAACTAACAAGGTTTGAAACACTGGCCCGTATCTTTATTGTACATTACTTCACCTGTTTCGTGGACACGAGGCGCCAGTGGTTTGAAATCATTCAGTGTCTGCTTTGAATTGGTTTCTGTATACATGAAAATAATTTATACATCTTAGTTTAGTCCAATTTAAGTTAGTTCAGTTTGGATTGGTTAGTCTAGTTCTAGTTTATCCAGTAAGGGCCGGTTTCTCCAAAAAAGTTTATCTGAATTTTGGATTAAACCATCAGCTGGCTCAATTGAAACACAAGTTAATAAAAGTGACCATACACTGACAACTGATAGTTTAAACTAAAATTTCAGTTGAACGTATTTGGAGAAACCGGCCCTAAGTTTAGTTTAGTCCAAAAATTTTTGAACTACTGTATTTAGGAAGGGTTGGAGTTTACTTGGACAAATTGGTTGCAGAATCGTTCATGCATGAAAATATCTTCGACCTCTTCTCCCAAAACAGTTTTTTACTATTTTCATTTGTAGTGTTGGTTCAGGTTTAGCATTTTGCACACACCGATAGAGGCCAAGTGCTGTTCAAATAGTGGACCAGCTTTTCAAGAGCGACCGAACCGGAAAATTTAAACAATCCCTACTATTTATTTATGCTAATGCGTTCAGAGTACATGCACTGGTTATTTCCTCATTGGAGTCAGTCATCTGGCATCAGCATCTTTATAATCTTGGAGCTGAACTGTGGAGTGAAGACCAACCAATATGATCCATTGAAAAGCATAATCTGTTTTTATAAATTCAAATTTAAATTCAAACAATTATCAACAATATTAATAAATTGATCATCGATGGGGAGGTTTTATGTAGAATTTTTAAGGGGGTGAATTTGGAAAATGGGAAAAACGAGAACACTGAAAATATGGAGCAGATATGCTATAGTCTGTCCAAGCAAACAAGACCCTCTGGCAAGATGAGAAAATGACTCCAGCTTGGTCAATATTTGTTCAAGAATTATAAATGTGGTCTAAATAGTAGATCGAATTGTTTGCTACAATTTGAGATCAAATTGATAATTTTTGAACCAATATTGGCCGAGCTTGAGTCATTTTCCCATCTTGCCAGAGAGTCTTCTTTGCTTGGACAGACTATTGTACATTCCAATTATTATGAACAATCCACTCCAGATTCGCCTTGAATTTTTGAGAATTTTATTTTTATAAAAGATTCATGATTCATAAGCTACATCCATGCTTTTATCAAGTCTAAATAGAAAACAATATCGATAATACTTCTGTAGTATTCGATTTATTTCATCGAATAGTATAACAAATAGATTCAACCTGTTAGCCGTGAATTTCACTGTTACCATAAAGAACAAGCTGATAATAATTTAGCCAGTCTTCCTGTCCTTGTGAAGGATTTCCACTTTGTGTAATGTTCTTGTTACGTGCCTATGACGCTTGTAATGCGTATTTGATTTTAATTCCCCATTAAAAAGAACTAATATTCAGTATTTTATTAAAAAACTTGTTCTATAGAGCCCCTAATACTGTAGAATTTCTAACCAATGAACTATGTCATTTCACAATAGACTTTTATTTATTTATTTTAATACAAAATAAAAGGCCTACACGATTAATGAAAATTATAAACGTCCACAATAGACTTTTATTCATTCATTTTAATACAAAATAATACACGATCAATGAAAATGAGAAACGCCCAAAACTTGTTAAATTCCTAAACTTGAGTTAAATAAGAATATAGTTCAAAATTTTCATGCTATGTTGAAACGTCAGTTGCTGCCAAAGGTTCCCACTCCAAGGAAGATAATCTGGAAGTGATTAATGTTCAATTTTCAAATTATTTATTTCATTTATGTATAAATATACAAGATGCGGGAAGAGAAAACAGGCGGATATTGCCCAAAACTTCTTCTATTCCTAATTAAGTTACATAATAAATTGTCTAAATTTTCAGTTTATATATAAAATTTAGAAGGATATAAAGTCAAATATTGTAATAGACTCGTCAACGGGTGAGAGGCTGAAGAGAAATAGATTTATGTAATTCACGTTCATAGATTTACATTTTTATAAAACTCTCAATAGTTTGGAAATATATTTACATTTTTCTATCAATCAATAAGAAACACTAGTATTGAAATACAATAGAAATGAGGAAGAAAAAATATATATCCATTTTGGGTAGTTGTGAAGGTGATATTGTGGTATTATCCATATTGAATGAAAGATGTTGTCAAACCACTGAAATCAGTGGTTTATCAACACATGTCTTTTCATTTAAAATAAATATCCTCCGAGACAACGTTGTGTATAGAGTCAAGCTTAGAAAAATTAGTTCGATAATAATTGTTATTATTGTAAAACTGTGTTTTTTAATTATAGATTATTAGAGAGAGATTAGCAATAAAATTTAATAGAATTCCCGGATTTCTTATTCGAAGAATACTAACTGGATCTGCTGAAAATCTTTAGGGGGTAGGTGGAAAAATGTTGTTGGGAATCCCTGTTCTAAAGAAATAGTATATCACGACTTTTTCCTAAAGCGTTAGGGAAATCGCTAATTGATATACATTCAAATTAATATAGTCCAAGTTGTAATTATTTGAACAATTTTCTATTACCACACTGTATTGATGTTTTTTCACAAAATCGCATATTATCTTATGGTTGGATTAATTCCCATTGGTGTAATTCTAGATTGTTTTGAAAGAGTTAGGAATAAACAGATATTGAGTGATATGTGAGATGGAATTTCCTTGTGAAAAACTATGCTTCTTCTACCATTAGTAGGCCACAACTGAACTTTTTCCTAGTTCATGTAGTTTCTTTCATCAACTGAATAGTACTGGTTCAGATTGTTCGGATATCTTTCCTTAATAGTACTGTATTACAGAACATGCTTTATGTTCGCTATCAAACTTCAGGTTTGATTGAAATATTAGACTGGAATATCTTCAGCTCAGATATCGTGATTTCAATAAATGTGTTGATGTGATCATATTATCACATTGTTATAGATCCCATTATTACAAATTGTTACAAGCAAACTAATTCCTCTACCTCAAATAATCAAACTGAATACAAAAAAATACTTGAACAAGACAAAACACGAAGTTGAATGCACCTGAACTGAATGTATTAAAAAACTGAACTCCAAGTAACTAACTTGAATAGTATTCTGTATTGACGTATGACTAATGAGGTAGGGAATTTATTTCGATATACGAAAGTTACAAATTTCCAACGTGAATCACATAAAGTTGGCGGTGAATCAATATAACTAAGTGATGTATTCATGACTCAACTATGCATATAGTCTGTTCAAGCAAAGAAGACCCTCTGGCAAGATGAGAAAATGACTCCAGCTCAGTCAATACTGGTTCAAAATTATTGATTTGATCTCAAATTGTAGATCAAACTGTTTCCTACAATTTGAGATCGAATTAATAATTTTTGAAACAATATTGATCGAGCTTGAGTCATTTTCCCATCTTGCCAGAGGGTCTTCTTTGCTTGGTTAGATTAGACCTATGAGCCAACACCGAGGCACAGCTGTCTATACTCTAAAACATTACATAATGTCAATTTTTCTATTAGCCAAGCCGGGACACAGTCTCTATAATCTGGAGATAATAGTATTGGGAACCTGGAGCGTTGCTTTTTCGGAGGTAAAAGACGACCTTGGCCGTTCTATACTATACTTTATGTAACTTCCCACTTCGGGTGACACGTATTAGATAGGGTATACAATGAATTTCCAGTCGAAAGTTATATCTAGTAGGGTGTAAAGGAGTCGTTTGCCTTGATGCATCCTAGTCGTAAAGCGACATTAGAAATGGACATCTATTATCTTCTCACTCGTTGTTCATTAATTTACTAAATAATATAGTCTGTCCAAGCAAAGAAGACATTCTAGCAAGATGGGGAAAATTACTCCAACTCTGTGGATATTGGTTCAAAAATTATAAATTTGGTCTCAAATTGTAGAGCAGAATGTTACATACAATTTGAGATCAAATTTATAATTTTCGGACCAGTGTTGACCGAGTTGGAGCCATTTTGCCATCTTGCCAGAATGTCTTCATTGCTTGGAGACTATACCTATTGCCGACATCCATCAGAGGAGGCAACTATCTCACGGAAGTGAGTGTGCACCAAAGAGT
Source organism: Sogatella furcifera (assembly GCA_017141385.1). Classification (NCBI taxonomy): domain Eukaryota; kingdom Metazoa; phylum Arthropoda; class Insecta; order Hemiptera; family Delphacidae; genus Sogatella; species Sogatella furcifera. The sequence goes on from CM029548.1 coordinate 63,682,630, forward strand.
TGGTAATAAAACGAAATACAAGTGTGGTGTACTAATTTGAAGATCGACCATTAAAGGGATTGGTCTGTCGAACCTCTGGCAAGATGAGAAAATGACTCCACCTTCCAGCTCGGTCAATATTATTTCATAGATTGTTGATTTGGCCTCAATCGTAGGAAACATTCTGATCTACAATTTGAGACCAAATGAATATTTTTTGAACCAATATTGACCGAGTTGGAGTCTTTTTCTCGGCTTGCCAGAAGGTCTTCTTCGCTTAGACAGTCTATAACTGGGAGATCGCTCTCTGTGCCTAACGTATTTTTTTAAAGAGCTTACAATTTGTATTCCGTCTATTTCAATCATTATTTGTTTGAACCATTCAGAATACAGTTAACTGTAATAATATTACTCTACTCAAATATTTAAGTTGTTCATACTATTAGTACAATTTTTTTTAATCATCAATCATTGTACACAGAGTTGATAAATGCAAGAAAAATGTCATAAATATGTGAAATATTTCTAGGAAGATGATTCGCTCGTTTTTCTATTGTGATTGAAGACCATAGACTGTAAAATACGACGTGTACTGAGGGTTAAATGTAATGTAAGTGAGGGCCTACGCCCTAAATTCACCCTTTCTGGTGAAATAAAGGCAGCAATTCTAATTCTAATAATTCTGGAATAAGAAATGCGACGTGAGCATGAACTATGGCGGTAATACGAAGTGAACTAAACACTTGATATAGAAATTATAAACGGAAAATACAAGTTTGATTGTCAATTCTTAAGATCGAAATAACCATGTTATCATAATGAATAATTGCTATGCTATCAAAAAATGAATTAATTAGTTGAAATATTGATGATAATGAAATTGCTCTAATGGTAGGTATACGACAATATCAATTAAAAAACCTAAAAGATAAGCAATAATCTTGAACGATATTAATTTGATAATAATTACAGAGATGAAACAAATTGTAGAATCTTCTAGACATAAATTTATTTTACAAAACGACAAATACGAAACCCGTTCTAACTCCGTTAAATTAATTTCGCAATAATTATTTTACCGATATTGTTTCACCGAAGGCCACAATAGATCCCGTTGTACCGTACTTGCACATTGAGAAGAGCTTTACTTTCTCGCCTTCATTGTCTCCTAAGAAAAAAATCTCCCAACTCAATGAATACTGTCTCCAACCTTGACTTCGAAACAAATATTCTATTGTTACCACAACTACAGTACCGTCTAGATCTAATCACTTTTCGATAAATTCCCTACAATGAAAATTATTATAACCGAAGCGATATAGGTTACTCTTGGCGTCTTTAATGTGGAGTCGTTTTTTTAATTCGGCGTTTAGCGTGATAATGGCAATGTCACGCTACACAATGTGCTAGCGGTTGTTTCGTCACGTCGTGTCAACTGCACGTCGGGGAGAAAATGGCGAAATTTCAACACGTGCCAATAATGTCTGTGACACACGCTGTCATATAGTCTGTCCAAGCAAAGAAGACCCTCTGGCAAGATGGGAAAATGACTCCAGATCAATCAATATTGGTTCAAAAACCATCGATTCGATCTAAAATTGTAGATAAAATTGTTTCCTACAATTTGAGATAGAATTGATGATTTTTGACCCAATATTGACCGAGCTGGAGTCATTTTTTCATCTTGCCAGAGGGTCTTCTTTGCTTGGACAGACTCTACATAGCACGACGTGGTCTGGTCATGTGCTATTCACGCCGAAACAGAGCACCCAAAAAAGACCACGAGAAAGATGATAATGAATTTTTTAGATAATATAAGGAATTTCCAGGAACTGGAGTGGGGTTTATAGACAACAAAGAATTGGATAGTGGAGGTGGCGTGCTTGTATCAAGATTATTGTCCTGCATGTCAGTAAAAAACAAGTAGATTCTACAATTGAATCCCCGATTCAATTTGTTACAAAGAAGTTAAATGAGTTAACAAAGAGTAAAAAAGTTTGGGGTGCTAAATCTGCATTCAGAATTTTTTTTCCAATAATAATAATAACCCATTCCGTACTAGATCCCTAGAGAAAGACATCACATAGTACGCACATATGTAAATAGGCTTCTGGTATGTTACTGAAGAAAATAAATGAATACGATGCTTGTAAAATGCTTGTTGAAATAATTGATTACTTATTGATTAATTATTGATTACTAATTGATTACTTTTGTTAATAACTTATTGATTTCCATGATGATAAAATACATGTGAAGATCATAAATGGATGAACTATTGATATTTATTGTGGATGTAATGGAAAAATAGACAAATAATAAAGCATTAAATTTTGCTTGAACGTAGCATAGCAAAGCCACATAAAAAGCAATACTAACTGTTGAGATTGAAATTGCATGTTCTAATAAAAGAAATTAATATTATGATGAAGCAAAATTATGCTACTTTTTCTCAAATACAACATTGAGGAATGAAAAAACAATAATGGGTGCTCTGATGATTGCATGTTCTATTAAAGCAATTCAACTTGAATGTAGTACAATAATATTGATTGTGCATCATTCCCTACTATTCCTTTAGAGAAAACGTCATTTCAAACAACTTCTATCTCCCAGTATTTTTTCTATTTTCTTACTCAAGGGAAAACAAAAAACTCATCCCGAATTTGGTCTTAGAGCACAGCAGTAGCTGGTTTGTGTTCTCCATTTTCCAACTGACACGCCTCCTGCAAGCTCCGCCCCTCGTTCCTGATTGGTCAGCTCGAAATGGTTCTAAATTCTCTCACTAGATGGCTGAACTAGTTGGGTTGAATACTCATCCACTCCTCAAACAAACTCCGCCTCTCGTTCCTTATTGGTCAGCTTGAAATGGTTCTGAATTCTCCCACTAGATGACAGAACTAGCTGGGTTGAATACTTATCCACTCCTCCTACAAGCTCAAAATTAGAGAGCTCGGAATGATTCTGAATACTCTCACTAGATGGTAGAACCAACTGGGTTGAGTACTCGGCCTCATTCGATGAATAAATCATAGCATAATTTTAATATATCGAGACCATATTTGAAGATCATCTGAGCTTGATTAAGCTTGAAAGTTACGGCTTGGTTCATTTCAAATTGGCTGTTGAGAACAGTTGTATGAATTATTAATACATGGCAATATTAATTAGTAATGATATGATAAATTCTCGAATCCTCTATAGAAAGAACGGATTGTATTGTTCCCAACTTTGTTAGAACATTACCCATCACTTTGATAATTTTCACTTTGAGAACATTCCACTTGTGATAATTAATAAGATCTTTATTACGGTATAGATCACAATCAAGCAAATCAATAAAGTAGTTCTCACTGTATCTATCAGCTTCCTATTTATTTATTTATTCACACACACCCACATATAAGATACATCAATATGAAATAAAAATTAATTACATCAATAAAAAAACATTACAGTATAAAATAAATAACATAAATATGAGTCCTATTATATTATATTACATACTATTATATCTTGAACCACTAACTATCTTGGACTATTGCATACATTGAAGAAACGAACAAAAATATGAATTTACAAAAAAATGATTGATTTAAACTAACCATTGATTCATACTACTTGAACACGATATAGCTGACGCCAAAAAGTTGGGTGTTCTCGTCTGCTCCTTCTGTCTGCGCTCCAACAGCTGATGTACCAATTAGAGTTGTCATTTAGCTAAGCCTATATCATGTTTTTGAAATGAGAAGTGACAAAAGATGCATTACACCAGCTGTTAGTAGGTTACATCACGTACAAGAGACAGACGAAATCTTCTAAATGTTTTCGCGTCAGTTTGTGATGCACTTTATACGTCTGTGATACTTTGTGATGCACCACAGAATTTGGATTAAAATCTACTGTCAAATAATAATGAATGCTGGAAATTCCTCCAGTCTGTTGAACCCCAGAATCTTTTGTGGTGTTTTCTGAAAGCACTTTTTGTCACGTATTTCTCGCACATTTTGATTATAACAGTAATTTCCACAGAATCCGTTAGATTAGTGCCATCTCTTGTGCTTCTGCTGTAGCTAAATTTTTAAGCCAGCTAATTCATCTATGATTACATGGCACCACTGTATATTATTTGCAGATTATCATGTTCTATTATGGGAAGAGTCATGCACTCACCATCACCATGGAAAATGCAGTTGATGGTAAATTGTGTTTTAATTCCTGGGTATTCCCAGTGCTATCCACAGAGCAATAGAGAGTGGAATAAAATTCAATGACGGCACAAATTTGTTCGTCAGCCATCAAATCTTTTTCTGTTTCTGAGGAGTGAGGAATCAGAAGAAGATCCAAGTACACATTATTAGAGTTATTTTCCGAAGTTCCAAATACACATTATTAGAGTTATTTTCCTTGATACCAAATCATTTTTTCATTTCTTAGTGTTTGCAATCATCTATATAATTCTGTAATCCAGTTTCCCCTTTTATTTTTCAATCTATTCCTGTGGTTGAACAAGGAAAAAGCTGGTCGCGTCCATGAATTCTTTACTAAAGGCGATGTCAAGGACTTGAATTGTAAGCTCACAATAGTCTGGTCGAGCAAAGAAGACATCCTGGCAAGATGGGAAAATGACTGCAGCTCGGTCAATATTGGTTCATTAATTATAAATTTGGTCTCCAATTGCAGATCAGAATGTTTTCTACTATTTGAGACCAGATTATGATTCTTGAACCAATATTGACCGAGCTGGAGTCATTTCCCCATCTTGACAAAATGTCTTCTTTGCTCGATCAGACTATACCTTTCTGCGGCTTGCGACAGACCGGTTCATTAGTAACGACACCCAGGATGCAACATAAATTTAAGAATTTTTAGGATTAGAGTCCAGTCTTACCATCTATCTCTCATTTTTCTGAAAATTCGGAACAGGTTTAGTAACAAGGAACTTGTCTTTTGGTAATCTACAACGGTATTGGGAATTGTTTCATGTAATTTCATGAATAGGAAGCGTTTAGTCGATTATTGAAGTTACATCAATTACAGTATTATAATTTATTGACTTTTTACAATGCGAAGTTAGGACTCATAGGTCCTCTCTTACACTTAACCTTGAATAATTTACTTATAAATAATACACTATTTCAAAGCCCATCAGAGATTCTCGATCGTATTCTGTTTATTTCATATTGCTTATTTATGTTCTTTTAAGAAATCTTAATATCATTGAAAAATAAATGAAAATCAAACACCCTTTTAAAAACTTTAAAATTATTAGAACACAGTGTGTTTTAATTAATTTTATTAAAACACACTGTGTGTTTCAATAAAAGCGAAATTATTCAAAACATTTCATATTTTTGAAATTATTCAAAACATTAATTAATTTTATTAAAACACACTGTGTTCTAATAATTTTAAAGTTTTTAAAAGGGTGTTTGATTTTCATTTATTTTTCAATTATTTTAAACAGCCCTAAGTTTTAAAGTTCTTCTTAATATCATGTTTTAAATTCTGATTGTTTCTTGCTGTTATTGTTTTTATTACAACTATTTGGAAATTAGTGGAAATTCATTATTGTAATAGGGAAATACTATTTAGTATTAACTAATGTAGGGTACAACGCATATTGTAGGGTATGAAATATTATGTTCATGATTGAAAACTGAACTTTAAAACTTAGGGCTATTTAAAATAAATGAAAATCAAACACCCTTTTAAAAAACTTTAAAATTATTAAAACACAGACAAGTTTCGGCACATTAGGCCATTATCAATGTGGATCACATTCATTTTAATGTGCCGTAACATGTCTGTGTTTAAATAATTTTAAAGTTTTTTAAAAGGGTGTTCGATTTTAATTTATTTTTCAATTATGTTCAGGTTCTATTTTCACTATTTTTCAATGTGTAGAATATTATTGATTGTTTGATTGCAAGGAAAGAACACAGTTTGTTGTGTGATAGTTGCTAGTAGAGCAAATCATTCTTTTTAAAATTTAAATAATTTTTTTTCATGTAAAGTTGGATAAACTTATTACCTCACACCACAACAGTTTTTGCTGTGCTCACTCTGAATAGATAAGTCTATAAGCTGCTTAGCTTATTTTCCATTATTCATCCAATCTTCCATTTTTTCATCTAATCTTTCCTCTATTCTTCTACTATTATTGAATTTTAAATCTTCTTATTCTCATTTTCCTTCTTCCAGATTCTCCTTTTTTTCATTTTCCTTTTTTCCAGATACTTTATTCGCTTTCCTTATACCTTTCGCTTTTATTGACTGTTTGCCCATTCAAAAACTCCAATCCCAATCCCACCTTCATAATACATTCTATTTTTGAATTTTGTGAAATCAATCACATACTACTCATGATGCTCTGAAATCTTTCCATAGTTGGAAAAATCTAAAATTGTCAATTCCAATCTATTTATAATGAAATCTATTGCTTATGATTTATTTATATTTAAATTTCTTCATCCTCCAATCTCGCCACACCTCCTTATTTCTACTTCTTACACAGATTTATCCTCATTATCATTCTTCTCTTTGCATTTCTTTCTTTCTCTCTCCTTATTTTCTTCCATCTTATAATATTTTCTTGTTCCACTTTCTTCCTTTTTCCACACCCTTTCTCCTCCCAATCGTCTTCTTCGCCTTCTGCTCCTCACCCATTCTAACACCTCCTCCTTCCTTTCTTCTTTTCTTCTTCTTCTCTTCTTCTTCTTCTTCTCCTTCTTCTTCTTCTTCTTCTTCTTCTTCTTCTTCTTCTTCTTCTTCTTCTTCATCATCATCTTATCATTCTTCTTCTTCTTCTTCTTCTTCTTCTTCTTCTTCATCTTCTTCTTCTTCTTCTTCTTCTTCTTTTCCTTCTTCTTCTTCTTCTTCTTCTTCTTCTTCTTCTTCTTCTTCTTCTTCTTCTTATCTCCTTCGCTTCTTCTCTCCTTTCCTCTCTTCTTCTTCTTCCTCTTCCTCTTCCTCTCCTTCTTCGCTTCTTCTCTCTTTTCCTCCCTTCTTCTTTTTCTGTCTTCCTTATAAAAATTTATTTTTCTCTTGTTCTTCACCTTTTTCTTCTTTTTCTCCTCTTCTCCGTATTCATCTACAGCTCCAGAAACAAAGCGTTGCAAGTCCCATGATAAGCCGCTTATCAGAGGCCCACGACAAAATTAATGATTTTTTGAGTTATGATGCTTGCATGACAGCTTTTAGATTAACAGTATTATATTATAGCATAATGTTATGATGTGTTACAAAGTAGTGGTTATGCAATATACTATCTTGGAAGAGCAGTCTATGTGAGTGAATCTCTATTCCTAATTTTCAGTCATCTTCGGCCGGTCTGAAGGACACGAAAGTATAAAGTATGGTCTGTCCAAGCAAAGGAGAGCCTCTGATAAGATTGGAAAATGACTCCAGCTAGGTCTATATTTGTTCAAGAATTATAAATGTGGTCTTAATAGTAGATCAAATTGTTTTCAACAATTTGAGATCAAATTGATAATTTTTGAACCAATATTGACCGAGCTTGAGTCATTCTCCCATCTTGCCAGAGGGTCTTCTTTGCTTTGTGATAAATACACATCACTTCAGTTTTAAAATTAGAAAATATAATCATATTCAGTTTTTAAATATAATTTTAAAACTGAAGTGATGTGTATTTATCACAGCTTGGACAGACTATATAACTGTATATAGGATAGACTAATATGTCTAGTTGATATACCTACGATAATAGTATGCTTGGTAGCTTGAGGCGCATATTTTAGAGATTGAAAGCATAAAATATAGCCTGCAGTACTGTAATGGGTTTCTAGTAATCTTTGAAGGTTTCATTTGATGCGCTATACCATACTATGAGACATGGTATACTCGTGCATAGGTTCCATAGACAGTGCCCTCGCGAGGGGTGTGCGGAGTGTGCGACCGCACAAGGCGCCACGGCCAAGGGGGCTGATGCGAAACGGGAATTTTTAAAAAATTTCAATGGCGCTATTAGAATAAGTTTTTTACTATTTGATAAAAAACTTATTTCACCAACAACTTGAAACCACAAGAAATTGTTTCCTCTGCATTAACTCATTCATCATAATGAATTGATCGATTGGAAAACCACGAGATAAAGCAAGCAAAGAAACGCCCCTCTTTAATTCAATTCTCGTATATTGTTGGCTGACAACCACCTCACACGCTCTCGACCAATCACATGTCGGTTTCCGATAACAACTTCTCGCTAATATTTTTACCGAATTGATGTAGTTTTTCTAAATTGTCTGGCAAGAGGTCGGTATTAAATCATGAATAGTTTGAGTTCTATTTCATTATATTCATAGTATAGAAAATATATTAAAGAGTATTATATATTATAGTATTAAGAGTAAATCATATTTTCATCTCATTTCATACAGCATAAAACTATTGAAGTCTAGTACTGGCCTAAGTTACACAATAAAAGTAAAACTGAGTCTAAATCCTATAAATTAATTTCCCCAAATACTAATTGATAGAATCATACCAGCCTGAATACATAAATAAATATTATACTAGCACAAGATTGTCAATACTAAATCAGCGTAATTATCTGTGTATGATTCCCCATCCATCATTTTTCTGCTAGCAGCCATTTTCTAACAGAACTCACGAAACATTGTCAACCAATAAGAAAAGAGCAGGCGGGGCATGAAGGCGTGTCCAAGTCAAATCTGAAACATCACCCATCAACTGCTGCCATCTACTGGTTGAATTTGGAAACTTTTCTAACTGATATTTTCCGCCATTTTGATTGTGGGTGGAGCTTGCAGGCGTGTCCAATGGGAGTCGGAGCAAGTCACCCTATTGCTACTGCCATCTGCTGGCTGAATATGGAGCTATTTTGAATGTTATTCAAGAAAGTTGGGTAGAGCAGTGGAAATAGCTGGAATCTTCAATTTGCTTGTTATTGAGTTCCCGATTTTTTGTTAAAACATCTCTATTTCCGGTGAAATAAAATATTTATGATGATTCTCAATATTTTTCTGCGAAATATTTATTTTCCCCTTCCTTATGTACTCCCAAGCAAACTGATAAAATAAATTGATCAATAATTTAACATTTAATATTTTAATGATAAAATACGGTACATTGTGTCAGTTTTGCTCAATGTAGATAGCCTTTAATTATTTTAAGACTAAAGCGTTCAGATACAAATCTCTAAAGGTGTTCAGTATTCTTGATTATTGTTCATGATGTTGCATATTGATATTTCAATGGTGTTCTTGGATTTTTCCCTAACTTTCTCTCCTTTTTCTGTTTCAGGTGAGTGAAGAGAGTAATACTTCTCATTACTTGGTCATATTTCGATAATTCGGTTCCTCTAACTAGATTATTTCAACATGGTGAGTATTGACACTACCAAGTAGTGGATCTCAGTCACATTTCACTTTACCAAAACGATGACATCTTCCACAATTACAATTATTATTATGTATACTATTTTCATTTTATTTATGCTATAATGAGGAGAAAATTAGACGTTTATAATATTCAGGACAGAATCACTGAAAGTACAGAAATTCAAGACACACAGGGATGGACACAAAATGGGGTAGCGACATTCTGGCCTTCAGTTGAACCCAAATAACATGAGCTAGAAAATCGATAGTTCACTAGTAAAAAGTCATGTACTGTACATCATAATCTCTTCAAGAATTATTGGTGAATATTTGAAAAAGACTTGCACAAAGAAAACTTATCCCAACTTTGTTTGTTGCTTTGCGGAGTATTTCAACCAAAGTTCTAAACGCATCCCTATTTGGAAACATAATTATACATGGCAAAAACCATTCAATAAAATATGACCTCGAATTTGAAGATAGACGTTAGTTAACCTACTTTAATACTGGGTCAATATAGTTGGAATAAAACAATGCTTCACCAGTAGACGATTACCTTTGTTGTTTATTATTATCTTGATTGAAGAATAGACAATCAATTGAGTATTTGTTATCACAATAGACTGGAAATAGGCTGGCATTAACCAAAAGGACATTTTTGTAGTCAGCATTCGGCGTATTGCATCTTTTCCTAAAAAGGGAGATTTTTTGTAAATGAGAATCAATTTGATCTATAATAGGTACTTAATTGTTAATATAATCAAGAACTTTCAACATGTTTCCTATCGGCGAAACATGGTTATGTTGGCGAGGTGGAATTACCTTTTGGTCTCCCCACCAAATAAAGCCATACGCTAATAATAATAATAGTTAATGTTTTTATCCAATAAGTATATTGCATTATTTCAAATAAATGACAGGTAATGAGTATACAGACTCTGTAATCAATTAATCCCATCCGTTCATTTATAATAATAGCCTATTATCTATAATTCAATGGTAAAAGTGATCATCACTTTTAAAATCCAAAATTTCAACTAATAAATTCAGAGATTTAAAAAATACAGTACTTCACTTTATTTATTTATAGTCTTCACTTCGATTCCGATTTCTAGTTTCAATTTGATAGTAATCGAGTAACTAATAGTAACTTTACTTGTAACTAATTCACACTGAATCATACTTATCGGTCGATATATATTTTTCATACCAATACTTATTCTCTCTTAGAGCTACTGTATTCTTTAAAACGTTAAATAATTTAAATCAAAATACCCTTTTTTAAAAACAAGGTTGAAAATGACTATATCGCCAAAACATGTAGTGTAAAATGAAAATATTTAAAAAAGGGTACTTTGATCTTAATTATTTTTAAAGTAATTTTGAACTATATAAAGTAGTATTTTTAAACTAATTCAAGTTTTTTCTTTTTACCATTCAATCCAGGCCAGGACCGCTCTAATGTAAGATGAGTCCAACTCTATAAAAATAAATTACTTCACTAGTTAATTGTTGGAAGTCTCATAAAATTTTGCAAAGGTTAAAAATAGTTTTTGTATGTACACACGCTTGATAGAAAACTATTCAATTCACTGTGTTACTAAAATGAGGCGCTTAATGAAAAAAGTCTCACAAGTAATCAAGAATCTCAGATTGTCTATTTGAACTCCCCTTAAAAATCAATTCATATTTTTTAACGATCGTGCAAACCAGATAGTTAGATGAAAAGCTTCAAACACTAGCTTATTTACTCAACCACAAACTAATAATGGGTGAGTATCGTTTTTGCAACAATATCCGCCATTTTGGATTTGAAAATATTGCAGAGTCATAGCAGGTGATTAGCATGACAAATATTATCAGAGGTGGACGTCAGAACAGGAATATATAGGAGGTATACCTATTTTGTGGGCATAGTATGTATATTATGTTTCAAGTGATATTTGTGTTGGGGCCTTCGGAAATATCCTATGTAAACATCCATTGCTCAATGTTGAGTTTAAATGTTTTAAATGAATAGTTCCGTATTTCGATTTGTGTCTTTGAGGAAAATGATTCCTTTGTGTGCAGAAAAATACCACATTGAGTAGGTTTATGTAGGTGTCTCATTTGCAGAAATAGAATTATTTCAACCTCCAAACCAAAATTCGTTTTCCAATGCCTCAGTTTTGCAGAATTCAAGTTATTTACTTTTAATTAAGTTAACTAATACTTGATATACATGGGAGCAAACTTCCGTATTGAAGTTGATATTGTATTACTTTAGCTTTAGCTAACTATACTCTCAAGAATGGTTGATTGAGGATAAAGTTCCATATTTCTGTGCTACTGGGACTTCGAGTGGGATAACTCTTAAAGTCAGGCCTAATTAATAGAAGTTTCTATCATCTCTATTGTCTCTGTACTATTTGTACTGGATAGAAATAGTTTTGAACCTGGTAGTTCTCTAAGTATTTGGTTCTCTGAGTATTCAGTTCTCCAAGTATCTACTTCTCTATTATTTATAATGATCTTAGTACAGCAGTTTTCTAAGCTCTAGAAAGTACTCTAATGTTGGTTGGCTTAAACTCGACTTTTGAGGAAGTCATTCTGATCACAGATCTAAATTAATAATCACTTATTTTACATTGATTCTTACACAATATTCCATTTTATAAGAAATAACTTCACCAAAAATCTTATAACCCTTCTCCGTCAAGTAGAGTCGTAATTATACTTTTCAAACTTAATTCAATCGGATTAATAATAGGTATAAGAATAATGCAACAACTATTACAATTTCAACATTGTTGATCTCTAAACAATATTATTCTAATACTTTAAATATTGCTTAAACAGTCGTTAATCTAATACTTTAATTATTACTTAAACAGTCGTTAAGTCATGTCTGAGGCCCTGAAATTGATCAGGAGCGACCTGAAAACTCTGACACCAGACCTGAGCCAGCACGAATATTATTATTATTACTTAAACAATATTATTCTATACTAATAATATAATATTCCATATCAATCGGGAAATAATCTATCAAGTTTTTATTTTTTCCAAAGAAGTCATAGGCTAGTTGAAATGAACGTTACAAATCTGATTCAACTGCGGTGTTAATCCTAGTATTAGGATTGGAAATAGTCAATCCCATTGCTCTAATATTGATCCTTTAATCCTTCACTATACTATACTCGTCGATACTCTGTATCAATCAGGAACCACTGTCTACACTAAAAAATCCCACAATCCTTTGATATTGAAGTAATTATTATTCATCATTATTTTGAACAGTACAAATTCCTCAATTAATAGTAGTCTTAATTCCCCAATGTAAGTAGTCGTGCTAGTTTACGATTTCCAGAAGACGCAAAACATTTTAATTATTCAATTCTCTCTAGTTGTCTCTCGCAACCTCTATCTTTCTCTCACAACCTCTCTCGATATCACTCTCTCACTTCAAACTACTCTCTTACACTGGCGGCTCGTGCCCACAAAACAGGTGAAGTGCTGTATAGTAAAAGATACGGGCACTTCACCTGTTTCGTGGGCACGAGCCGCCAGTGCGTTCAAACTACTCTCTTACTCTCTCTCTCCCTCTCTCTCTCTCACTCTCTCTCTATGGTGTATGCTATGCTCTCACTCTCCCTCTTTTCTGGTATTTTCCCTCTCACTTTCTCTCTTCTTCACGTTCTTCTTTCCTCCTCCACTGTCACTGGAGAGACCAAAACAAAGCTCGCCTAAAAACGGATAGTTCCAAAGTATTATTTCCTGAATTAATATTGTAAGTAAGTTATGCAATTACCGAACCGAAGAGTGGTGTAGTTGAGCTTTGGTGATGTTTGAGGGGGGAAGGTGTAAAGAGAGAGAGAGAGTGATGAATAGTGAGAGGAGAGAGAGAACAAGTTCATTACATAAGCAGGAGTAATCCAAAGCAGTCAGCTTCAGCAGCTATGCAGCACTCTAATGGGAAAAATCGGATTTGATGACCTAGATTAGGCTGGATTCTTCTTCCTTCTGATCTTAATTCTTGTCTTCCACTTCTTCCTCATCCTTTCTCAGCTTCTTCTTCTTCTTCCACCTTCTGTTCTTCTTTCTTCTTCTTCTTCCTTCTTTCTTATTTCTTCTTCTTCTTCTTCCTTTCTGTTCTTTTCTTCTTTCTTTCTTTCTTCTTCTTCTTCTCTTCTTCTTCCTCTTCTTCCTCTTCCTCTTCTTCTTCTTCTTCTTCTTCTTCTTCTTCTTCTTCTTCTTCTTCTTCTTCTTCTTCACCTTCTTCTTCTTCTTCTGTCATCATCATCTTCTTCTTCCTCCTCCTCCTCCTCTTCCTCCTCCTACTCCTCCTCTTCTTCGTCTTCTTTTTCTTCTTCTTTCTTCCCTCCTTTTTCTGTGTATAACTTCCTCTTCTTCTCGCTCCCCTCTCTATCAAAAATAACACTAAACTATTGAATTTAGAACAACCTATGTGATCGATATTGGTTCAAAAATAATAAATTTGGTCACAAATTGTATGTAGGAGAACAACCATGTTCATTTACGATCACTTGAGACGAAATAAACTAACCTTCTATGCGAAAAGCTTCTATTCAGTTGAACAGCTGACTCTTTTCTGAAGTTGTGATTGGCTACAGTCCGACTTGTATTGTATCAAGACTGTTGTCTTGAGCTGTGGTTGGCTACAGCTGTTGGTCTGTGGCCGAAAGTTTCGCATAGAAGAAGACCTTACATTACACGCATACACTCTCGAAAAGTTTGTTTATTCCGTCTCAAGTGATCGTGAATAGAGTATAGTTATCATTATCATCATCGTTTTTTTTCAATACAGTGGTTTACGGTAATATTAACTACTGTACTGCGAGAAGGTGTAACCAGTGCATGATGGCCTTTCATTTCCATGGTTCGATTGATCATTTTCAGGCAACACACAATTCTCTTGTTTTATAACCAAGTACATCTGACGTACAAATTCCTCTGTCTTTGTACATACTGTATTCTACGTGATCCATTCATTCGTTCTTGAGCTTACTTTTCCAATGAATAAAATAGATAATATGAAAAGAATAATTGGGAGTTCATACATTCACAAATACAATGACATTGACAGTGTTTTTTCAAAAGCAGAAGTGAACATTTGGAATTCCAAATTGACAAAAAATCCACTTCGATTATAATCTTGTTTGATTGATATTCCAAGGCTGTACTGTGGCGAAGGTGATGATTATCCTAACACTTCTTTATGAGTTCTTGGCACAGCACTAATATAAACCACTTTATGTTGTATCATACAATTGGACAAGTACTGTCCAAGCAAAGAAGCCATTCTGGCAAGATGGGCGACTGACTCCAGCTCGGTCAATATTGGTTAAAAATTATAAATTTGGTCTCAAATTGTAAATCAAAATGGTTCCTAAAATTTGAGACCTAATTTATAATTTTAGAATCGATACTGACCGAGCTGGAGTCATTATCCCTTCTTGACAGAATGTCTTCTTTGCTTAGACAGAATATAATACTAAAGTACTTAACAGTATAGCTATTAAAGTAGCAGATTAAAGGCAGGTTTTCAAGCAGAAGAATCTGTATGCAAACCTATTTAATATTGAGATCATTAGAATATTGTGGATACATTTGAATTGGCTTCAGTCTGGTATTTTTCCATTTCCCATTAATGAATCATCACCATATCCCCATAATAGTACATATTTATGGGTGTATGAGTGTACTGTATAATAATAGTGTATTAATTTAATTGATTTTCATAAAACAATTAGTGTATTGCACAACTATTTCATTTCACAACTCTATTCATTTATTTATTCATTTGAGAAATTACAATGAAGGGTATAAACACAGACATTAAAGCCCAAAATATCTCTCCCAAATTTTCATCAAAATATCTAAAATAGAGGTTATGTTCAAGAGATTTTTAAAAACTTTTCACAATTCACAAACTTTTTCTCAGCGAAATTGAAGAATCAATTATTCAGAATTTTGAATGTTGATTTCAAGTCAGAATTAAACCTCAATAAGTTTCACGGAAACACAAGTACTGCATTCAGTTAAATTTTCTGTTGAACCGTTTCACCAATACAACACTTGATAATATGGTCTGTCCAAGCAGAGAAGACTTTCTGGCAAGAAAATAACTCCAGCCAGCTCGGTCGATATTGGTTCAAAAATAATAAATTTGGTCACAAATTGTATGAAGGAGAATGTCTCCTACAATTATATAGATAATTTTTCAACCAATATTGACAGAGCTGGAGTCATTTCCCCATCTTGTCAGAATGTCTTCTTTGCTTGGACAGACTAATATCTATTCCTTTTTCATGTCGACAACCAATGAAATCAAAATTCACCAAAATTACGTTTAGTTATTCTCAGGCACCAAAGCATTCAATCCCCTGCTCAGCGCTCTGAGAAAAATATTGTCACATTTCTTTGTGTTTGAATTCAATTAGATTTTGAACAAATTTAATTGTGATTTCTTCATCAATTTCGTACTCTGATTGAGCTTCATGTCAATCGCAATCCAATTTGCTATTGAAATCTGTGCACAATTGAATTTTTTCACCTGTATGGTATTAATTGAATGACTCCAAGCTTTTTCTTCAATGTCATTTGCATCTTTGGTGGTCCAGGACCACCTTCAGCCTAATTTATTTGGTGGCTTCGATTTTCAAAAAATCGATTCGGTTTAGATTTATTAAGGCTGAGATAAAGGAACTTTGGACTGCAGTTCATTTTCCAGTACAATCGAGTTAGATTGATTGAATTATTTTATGAAGAGAACATTAAACTCATAACTTCTTTATCAATTTATATTGCAGTACTCTATTTTATTGAAGTACTCTAGACTGCAGATCATTTTTTAGAACAATTGAGTTGGTTGATTGATTGAATTATTTTATCAAGAGAACATTTAAACTCATAACTCATAAACTGAATATTCTTCTGTTATACCTCGATATTCCCCTTCCTCTTATCTGTTTGGAGAAACTATTTTCAAAAATTTATTATGTTTTTCAATGTATACCATAGAATTGGTAATGTTTTTCAATGATCGTGAATGTAAGTCTTATGCCCGGTTTTCCCAAGCACACTCAAATTTGAGGGACCCTCAAGTTTACTACACTTTACTACATTTCCTATACTTATCATAGAAAATGTCAGCGGTTCATCAAAATTTGAGGGTTCCTGAACTTTGAGTGTGTTTGGAAAAACCCGGCATAAGTTTTGGATATCATGAACAGCAAAATTTATAACATTCTATTAGTCATTGGAATTAATTTTGTTTTGTTTTCTGAGGATCATGCTTATATTAGCTCTTGGGCTTGTGCGAGGGTAATTAAATAGATTATGAGAGACTACGACCTCTTTTTACGAGTAGATAGACGGGACCGACGGCTTATCGTCTCCTCCGAAAACGGGTGGATGTATCTATGTATTTGTGCTTTATAGTCCATGACAATGATATGGAACTATTGTTTCTATACATAATTATAAGCTAGACACAGGAACAAAAGAGTTCTTGGATCTCAACTTGATTGGCCTTTGAGTGGCTGAGTATTATTGATGTGGAGGAACATTGAAGTTCCACAGGGAGTTAATTATACTTGGAAGTGCATACCTTTCCTGACATTAGTCTACTGTTTTTAATTATATTAAGGTGACACCTCAAATCTTATTCTTCCTTATTCCTTATTCTTTCTTTTTCTTCATCTGCTTCTTACATTTTTTATATACTTCAACCCGTCCCTGTTTTCATAATTTTCTCTTTCCTATTTCTTTCTTTTCAACTTGTGCGTGAGTAATGGATATTGAGTGCGAATGTGATTGATGAGGTGAAAAACAGCCATGCAACTGGGATTCGAACCCAGTCCTGGCAGATCTCTTTCTTCATCCATCTCTACAATTATTTTATTCTTTCAAGTCATCTTCATTTTTATCATTGTTATATTTTATTTCTCTCATTCTCTTTTATTTCTATTTTTCTTCTTCTATTCGCTTTCTCTTTCTCACTGATGTCACTTCTTGTTTCCCTTCTCCATCCTAAAGTCAGTTCCTTTTCCTTTCTTTCTTCTGTCTTCTCTACTTTCTAAAATTTTACTATTTTCAGTCCCAATCTTCCTACTACAGCTTTTTCTTTCCTCATAGTTGTCTTTCCTTGTCCTTTTTTGCCTCCTTCTTCATTCTTTTTCTCAAAACTAATCCGTCTTCAAATTCCGCCTCTTCCTTCATTACTCAATCTTCTCTCTCAACTCCCTCCCTCTTTCAACTCTTTTTTCACCCTTGTACTTTTCTTCTACATCCTCACAAATTTATCTTTCTCGTATTTGCCACCTTTTCTTCCAATCTTTTATCTAATTTCTCCCTTTCATTCTCTTCTTTGTCCTCTACTTCCTTTTGGTGTCCTGTTTTCCTTTTTTTCTTCGTTTCCAGTTTCACATTCTTTTCATTTTCCGTCTTCATCATCAACAATAATTTATTTTTCGGTGTAATCAACAATAATAATATAATGATTATTTAGTAAACAATTGAACTTTCATTACCTCCTCTCCTCCTACTCCTCCTTGATTCCACCTACTTCTATTCCTCGTCTTCTTTCTCCTGTTCTTCGTCCCTTTACCTCAATCCTGTATTCTCCTTCACTCCCTTTTTTCCTTCTCCTTGTTATCCTCTATTTTCTTCTCCCCCTCCTCCTGCTGTTCCTAGTTCTCTTTCTCCTCTTCCTCATCCTTTTTCCCCCAATCATTTATACTCCTTCTCTTTCTTTATTTCACCTACTCGTTATCCTCCTCCTGCTCCTCCTCCTCCTGCTCCTCCTCCTCCTCCTTTTCCAACCCTCTTCCTCTTCATCATATTAACACTTCCTCCTCCCCCGATTTCTCCTCCTTCTCCACCTCCTCCAGTTCTTTCTCTTCCTCTTCTCCTTTTTACCTTTCTTGTCCTTCTTCCCCAATCCTTAATTATCCACCTATTGCTCAATTTCACCTCCTACTCATTATTCTTCTCTACCTTTTTCAACCTTATCCTTCTTTACATTAACACTCTTCCTCCTCCTTCTCTTCTTGTTCTTCTTCTTCTTCTTCTCTTGTTCTTCTTCTTCTTCTTCTTCTTCTTCTTCTTCTTCTTCTTCTTCTTCTTCTTCTTCTTCTTCTTCTTCTTCTTCTTCTTCTTCTTCTTCTTCTTCTTCTTCTTCTTCTTCTTCTTCTTCTTCTTCTTCTTCTTCTTCTTCTTCTTCTTCTTCTTCTTCTTCTTCTTCTTTTCTTCTTCTTCTTCCTTATCCTCCAACTTCATCCTTCATTACATTATTCACACTCTTTCTCCTCCACCTCGGTTCACGGTAAAAACTTTCCAAGCAAAGAAGACATTCTGGCAAAAAGCGCAAATAACGCCAGCTCGGTCAATATTGGTAAAATTTGGTCTCAAATTGTAGAAAATAATGTTTCATACAAACCAAGACCAAATTTATCATTTTTGAGCTAATATTCACCGAGCTGAAGTCATTTTCCCATCATGCCAGAATGTCTTCTCGGCTCGACCACACGTTTCCTCCGGCGAGCATAGCTCCCTCCAATGAAGCGACTCATGCCTTGGTGACTGCACTCTGCGGGGAGGGGGGGGGTTGATCAGACGTCGCGGCGATTGCAACATCATCTTCTAGCTGCCTTCTCAGTCCGTCCACAGAGTCAGAAGTAGTCTCTCTCGGGTCGCGTCCGACGTGTCTCTCAGTATCAGTAGTGTGTGAGTGCTCTCTTCCTCGTCTCTCTCAACTATTTCTTCTGCTGCGGCTGATCAGCTCAACTCAAAGTGAATTTATTATCAGGTGCAGTGTGAAAGTAAACACAGTACAACAAATAGTTTGTACCACGAGGACTGTGTGATTGAATTAGGGTGAATCATCCGGTTTTTAGTCGATAATTATGTGAAAAAAGAATTTAGTCTTCAACCAAAGTCACAAGTAAACAGTGATTGGAAGTAGATAGATGGACCGCGAATTTTATTCAAATTTTACATGAAAATTGAATTTGTTAGCTTGAAAATAATCATAATAATTTATCCAATTAATTAAATAGTAATCGTTTACAATATTACTATTGTTCAATTACCTGAGTTGATTTTATAAGTCAATAGTTGACTCACCGTGTAGCTTTGAAATTCTTCCAAGACAACTAGATAACTAGTTCTGGAAGTTGGTTGTGGTTTATCTTTCACATGTGATAGATTATAGTCATAATCTATCTAATCTATAGATTATAGATTATAGTCATTCTGTTGAGTCGATTTGATTGGATTAAATAGAAGAATAGTTAAATCAATAGAGTAGTTAAATTTTGAGTCAACTTTGCTATAGTCAACACTATTGATTGTCATTCAATTCAATTGATTGAACCCGTGAAGTTTATAAAGTTGAAAACTTTATTATTATAATTATTTATATTTCATGTCCGATGAAAAAAGCAAGCGACTGAGAAGGATTTTCAATTATCCAGTTATTTATTTCCAACTCAAATAACTAACTGTTGAATCTCGATAATTGAAGAATTCAATACAGTATGTATTGCAGAAGTTGATTCGAGTCGCGTGAATCGCATTGGATTGATTCTAAACGGTCAAAGTTAAAAATTTGAGTTATTTTATGAGAAAAATTAACAAATTTGTATCTTAGTTTGTTAACCCAACTATTGAAAGTTGTGAATCTTTATATGAATAGCAAATATTGTAAGATTTAGTCACAAGTAGAATCGTTTGAGAGTCGCGTGAACTGTGCACTGCTTTTGTGATTTTGGTGACTTTTTAATAAAGTTCAGTGATAGATTCAGTGAGCGCTATTCATAACGGAGTTGGCTGGCTTTTGAGTTTTTCGTGTGTGTTTTTGTGAATTTAGAGTTGTTCTTTTGTTAATTATTGATATGTTTGTCAACCAGTGTTAACATATGGCCGAATTGTTTTCAGTTGCTTCGCCAAAGTAATTCTGGATACTTTGTAGTAGGATAGCCTACTTTGAATTTTCCCTTGGTATTCACAAAATCATTGTTGAAAGTTGATTGTGAAGAATTCGTTGTTGGGATTTTGTTGCAAGTCTAATACTTGTTCGAAAAGCATATTTACATCTTGAGGTGAATCTTTTTCAACGTTGTTGCCTGGTGAACATTTGATTTCAATTCAAATCCAAATCAAATTTCTAATTCATGTTGAATTGAAATGGAAATATTGATAGAAAATCTTGTGTCCTCTTGAAAGTTTTTTAAATCTTCCTTAGGAAAATGAATAATTCAGAATTATCTTAGTTAATTAATCAGTATTCAGAGTTGCAGTCATCAAGTTGAAACCACCTTCATGCTCATTAACCAATGAATATGAGCGTTGAAAAAATCAATCGAATATTGATTTTATTGGAAATTAACTACAAACCAATATCGTTCTCAATTTTCCAGTGAATATAAATTGAGTACTGACTGAAATGAATAATAGTATAAACAAAAAATATTTCAACTACTATCATTCAGATTTTTCATTCTCTTTGAAATCAATTAATTTTTAATTGAAATGAATGATAGAAACTGAATTCTATCTGGAAATACTTCAATCAATATCATTTATTGTATCACCTTGCAAAAAATTTCAGTTTTAGAATAAACTTTCGTTACTCTCTATTGATTATTTATTCCTCATCAATTGATAGTAATACCGTAAACAATAGCAAGCACTTTCGAAAACCGCTCACTCATCAATAACATTTCATTGAATTTACCTTTTATCAATGCAATTTCAATAATAATAGTTATGGAAGTGTTAGATCCATTGTACATCTTGTTTATGCGTTTTCAAGGCTAATATTTCTAACAAAACATTATGTGACCAAAATTAGAATCAATGTCTAAAAGGTTGTCTCATATCAGTCTCTCAAACCTTGTGGAGAACACTTCCTACTATCATTTTACTTTTTAGTATTTAAAAAAGAACCCTGCTCATATCAGTTAAATTTGATTGGAACAACTGGTCTATGATTGTAATTTAAATAAATAAATAATAAATATATGATTGTCATACAGATTTTCAACTAATCCTAATAATATTCGAGATTTCGAGAACATCATATCCATTGGAGAAAGGAATTTGCGTGTTTATAAAACATTACAGTATATAGAAGCTACTAAAAAAATCCACAATCCAAGGTGAACATGCAATCAATCATTCTATACGATCCGAATTGATCTAATTACTGTCTTAATCCAAATTTTCTTTCTCATCAAAATTATCTTTGTCTAATAATCCAAATTGCCTGAATTCAAATTTTCCTGTTCAATCATTATGTAAGTTTCCAAATTTTCTGGAAAAATACACCAGTTTTCAGTTAATTAGTCCAGGTTGTAAACAAATTTTCTCAAGTTTATTCTTTGTAAGGAAGTAGCTCATTTGTTATCATTGAACCATTGTTAACAGTGAATCATTTGTTGTTCAATTATTATTTAGCTAGTTTACAGTAGAAACTAATGTATAACTTATGACAAAAATAATACTATATAGTAGGTTAGAATTGATTAAAAAAGCAACCTCATACCTAGAAACTTGAAGAACATCACTCTCTGTGTGTTCATTAAAATAAGTATTACCTCTTATAAAATTATAAATTCACATCTTGATTCATCTCAGTTCATCAATAATTTTCCACCCAACCCCAACTATGAATCATTATTTGAATTTCCACAATTTTATCCAGGATTACCGTTACAATCTGGATTTAAAACCCGTTTGGGACTTTCCCTCCAGCCACCTCTCACGGAATTTTACAGGGAACATGTGGGATTTCCCATCTTCGACTCGGCCGAGTCTTGCCACTGTATAGTGTATAGATTATCTCTTACATTATAAGTATTGCCTCTAACTTTATTTAGTATCACATACATTTTAAACCCAGTTTCAAAAAGTTTTTATTCTAGGAAAACTTTAAAGTTTTCTCTAGTAGCATATTGAACATTCTAAAACTTCAGTATTTTATTAAAGTACAGTAATATTTAATATGATTTCACTGTATATCCGCAGTCCATTACATTTTATACATTTTTTGAAGTCGGAACAGGTACTCGACGACGACATTTTGTTCCGCAGTCGATTTTATTCTATATCTTTGTTCATTCTATACATTTTGTTACAGTATACACATAAAGTAGGCAATTTCAGTTTTTTCTTAGTTTTTCAATCTCTTTTTTCTTGTATTCAACTTCAAGTTTATCTTGTGATGTGAGTCCATATGCCATGTTAGGAATTACTTGCAATGAATTTTCCTGTAATCTGGTCTACTTTTTCTGATGTCTGATCTCCTGTTATTGTCCTGCTCTTGTTGTCTTTCTTTACTACTGACCTTCATTTATTATTGCTTTTTATTTGTTGTTTTACTAGTTTACTATTTCTACCACATGCTGACCCGTTCAAATTGCAATAAAGTAGTTGTAGAGCTATGATTGATATTGACTACAACTACAGTAAACAGTTCGCGAATTCAAGATTTTCCAGGTTTTTAGTTGTCACTTTCTGATTCTCAACTGCTCTCAGATAGAATTGTTTTACTAGTTTGTATTAATTTTAATTCATATTTAAGTCACGATTCGATTAACTTGGAAGCCGGAAGGTTCAAAAGTTGAATTTAGACTATGCATTTCTTCTTCTTTATTTTCTTAATTCATCATATTTTCTCCTCTCATTGTCTTGTAAATCTCCAACCCCTGTTACTCCTCCTCCTCCTTCTCCTCCTCCTCCTCATTCTCCTCCTCCTCCTCCTCCTCCTCCTCCTCCTCCTCCTCATTCTCCTCCTCCTCCTCCTCCTCCTCATTCTCCTCCTCTTCCTACATCTTTTCCTACGTTTACAAACATTTCACCTCCTATTCGTTCGTCTTCTACTTGTCCACGCTCCTTCCCTTTCCATCATCTCTTCTCTTTTTCTAATTCTTTACATCTCCTTGTTCAATCTTCTACTCCTCCATCTACTTTCCCTACGTTTTCACCTCCCCTTTATCCTTTTTCATCACCTTCTTCTTCCTTCATCCTTGAAGGATTCCTTGTCCTTGCTCCGATATTAAGTGAGCTGGAGTTATTTTCTGATCTTGCTACAATGTCTGTAGTCTGTCTCCTTTGCTTTGACAGAATATATTAATAGAATATTCAAATTCAAATTCTTTTTATTGTTGAAACATTCATAATAATGCATAACAAAAGTGAAAAATACAAAATTCATTTTTCAATAAAAATATGAAAATACAAAATATCATCCATAACACAAAGTCAGGATACAGTACATTACATATTGAACAATAATTCATTCCGTTTATGAGGACATTTTTCAACAAGATAAAGTTTAACTTTCTTTTTAAAACACTCATGCCGGGTTTTTCCAAGCACACTCAAAGTTGAAGAACCCTCAAATTTTGATGAACAGCTGACATTTTCTATGATAACTATAGGGAATTTAGTAAACTGTAGTAAACTTGAGGGTCCCTCAAATTTGAGTGTGCTTGGAAAAACCGGGCATCAATATCATTATTCTCACTGGATAGGTCCTTATCAATCTATGACTGTTGTAGTTGGTTCTTTAGGTGTTAGTCTATGATTGGGTTTCACGTGGCATCGCATCACGTCACGTCATGTCACGAATAGCGCAGTACACTGACCTTAATCAGCGGCGGCGTTTTGCGTTTTCTGGAACAGCTCGTGACGTCACGATTGGCGGCTGGCCGGGTTGCATAATCTGGCGAAAGAGAGGGTGTGAGGGAATGACGAAGAAGAAGAAGAAGGATGCAATAATATGGCAAGCAGTGAAAGTGAGTGATGGCGACCAGGGCTAGGTCAGTGCTGTGCTTGGCTTGGCTTACTTATTCTTTGTTTCTTCTCCTGTTACTTCTCATTCTTCTCATTCTCTTCCTTCTTTCCTCATTACTTCTTATTCTCCTCGTCCTACTACTTCTCTTCTTTTTCTTCTTCTTCTTCTTCCTTCCTCTTCCTCTTCTTCTTAATTTTCTTTTTCCTATTACTCATTTTTTGGTCCTTCTCCTGTTTCTGCACTTCTTATTCTCATCCCCTCTTCCTACTTCTCTTGAACTTATTTATTGTTGTCTGCCTCTTAAATTCCTGTATCCTCTTCACCTCTTCTTCTTGAACGTTATTCTTATTTTTTGTTTCGTTTCCTGTTATTTCTTTTTCTTCTTCATTATCATCTTCTTCTTCTCCCATTCTTCTTTTTTCTTCATTTTCTTCTTCTTCTTCTTCTTCTTCTTCTTCATTTCCTCTTCTTTCTTTCTTCTTCTTTTCCTCTTCCTCTTTTCTTCTTGCTCGACATCTGGACCCACATCTACTTCTAGCTTCTATCTCTTTTGCTTCATCATCATCATCATCATCATCATCATCATCATCATATTCTTTTCTTCTTCTTCTTCTTCTTCTTCTTCTTCTTCTTCTTCTTCTTCTTCTTTTTCTTCTTCTTCTTCTTCTTTTTTCTTCTTCTCCTTCTTCTTCTTCTTCTCCTCCTCCTCCTCCTCCTTCTTCTTTTTTTTTCTTCTCATTCTTATTCTTCCCTCTCACCTCTCTTGCTTCATCTGCTTCCTCTTATTAATCTTCATAAGATGAGAGTGAAAGTGGTATCCACTGTTGTGGGGGGGGGGGTGGTAAGGTGTCAGGGGGGCTAGGTCAGTGCTTGGTGTACATTGCGCCAGTTCCGGACTTTGAGCTTGATTACGTCATCACCGGCTTCTGCTGCTTAGCCTAGTAGACTTGGCGGGGACTTACCCACGCGGCAAAGTCCCCTGAGGCTTCCTAGGGAATTCCATCCACCTACCTGTTCTCGAACGTTATCCCACTTTTTTCTAGATCACGTCAGTTACATCTATCCTACGATAAGATACGTATTTATCCTATTTTCGCTGGATTTGTCCAGGACTCAATCAAATGATCAAGTTGATCTCAATAATATTCCACTTTTTTGGTCACATACAAATACATATGTTATTTGCCGGTTTTATCCAGGGCTCATTCAAACAAAGATCTCGAATATTCCACATTCTGTTGATCACATAAAATTATTACATATCTGTTATGTATTTATCTTTTTTGCCGGTTGGTTTTATCCAAGACTCACATTTAATATCCATCTGTTTGTCTATCCAACCGGTATCCATTAGCTCCCATCACTGGCGGGTCGTGTCCACAAAACAGTGAAGTGCTGTACAGTAAAAGATATGGATACTTCACCTGTTTCATAGGCATGAGCCGCCAGTGGCTTCTATGATAATCCAACGTTGATCTCGAATACTCCACCTTATCTATATCGCTTACATGGGAAGTAATATCCATACTGGAATACTGTAGGAGTGTTTCATACTGTTGGGTAGAAATACTATTTAGTTGAATAACTTTTAGGTATTAAATGTACCTCTGTTTTGCTGGTTCTATCCAGGCCTTACTATAGTTTTACGTTGTTCTTATTAGGGTACCATCATAGATTCACATGATTTGTTGGTTAATTTATTTCCTATAATAAATTATAGAAGTTGTGTCTGAAGTTCTATCTTTGGATTATATACTGATCTATACAGTATAATATACAGGATGATAGATCAATCCGGTGAACTAGTGGTTCTACATACTTTCAAAACGTTAAATGTATTAAAATAAAGCTTTAAAATTGGAAGGTATTGTATTATTATTGAGACGTGTGATATGAAAACTTTCGATTTGTATTATTTGATACATTATCATCTTGTGAACCTTTTTGAGAAAGAATCGAACCGTAAACTCACCGCTTGAATTTCAGATTTGGAACTGAATAGTGGATAAATTTATTGAATATTAAGCTCAATTTGTAGTTTTGAACACTCGAACCAGCCGGCTCACGTTATGAATAGTGCTCCTCAATAGTGGATGAATGATTTTTCAACGCCAAAATTTCATTTACAGCCCCAGTAGTCTGTGATATTAATGCTAGAAGTGCTCTACGAATAAAACAAGAACTCTGAGTGTCGTTAGAGAACTGTCGTGAGATTTCATCAATATTGTGAAAATCATCAATATTCAATCTATCATCAATATTGTGAAAACTGGATTTTAAGTGACATTTTTTCTAAATTCAACAGAAGCATGCTGATAACGTGAGTAGTCTTTATATGTTTTGAATCATTATTTTTTGTTATAAAATAGTTTTTTCCTAGCCTTTGATCATAGACTAACTATACATATATAGAATAGTATATCCACGCTTTGATGTATAATTTATGTTTTCAACCTTCAAAACTAAACTAGAAGTATTAAAAAGAACGTTTTCAAGACGAGTGAAGACAATAAACTTTTCCACCAAATAATATAAAAGCTTCAAAACGTTGATAAATTTTACTTTGAAAGTGTTTTTTAAGTATAAGAGTTTTGAAAGCTTCTCACTTCTTCTAAAGAGAGTAAAATATATCAAAAGGATAGAAAACAACTCTTATCTGACGTGTTTTGCATGAAGCTTGATGAAGAATAATGGAATAATCAAGAATAATCAAAATATAAAAGAGGAAAAAATTGAAAATACAGTAGTCAAATCAGTCCTATAAGGTTAGAGCAGAATTGTATTATAGTACAATAGTACAGTTTATAGTACAATAGTATTATTTATATGCATATTATAGTTTCTTGAAAATTCAAATCTATTCCCGTACTTTCAGCACAAATAATACCGATAAATATATATATTTTCAACTTGTAAAGGTTTTAAAATCCTAAAAATAGAATGCTCCTATTAATTTTGTAGAGGAGGGAAAAGATGATACATAACAGTCCCCTTTTCAGTTGCACAAATGGTTATTGAGCTTAATATCAAATTAACTATCATTTATAAGCAATATCATAACAAGATCTTATTCTTATTCAATCTATTTCATTTTAACCAGCTCTAGGAGGATGTAGTAATAGACAAGTTGAATAAGTGCTCTGTTATGTGCTTCGAACTTCAAACTTTGCAAATGCCATTTTTTCACTCCAAATGCAAGTACATTGTACTACCTTTTGTTCGTTAACATTGACACAGATGGGCAGAACTTTTACAATCGGAACAATAGCGTAGTGTTGCAATAATCGCCGACTTATAAGAAATAATGCGATTTTTTACAAAACATTACAAATAACGTTTGTTATTATTTTTCCGTTGTCAATTGTTTTGGTACCCAACGACCTGAGCAAATAGTGTTAGATCATTGTTTGGCTTTGGAACATGAGTTTGGTCTGTCTTTATATGAACACTGTTTTTTCTTCGAGCCTTGAATAGACTTGAGTCCTGCTATAGTCTGACCAAGCAAAGAAGAGCCTCTGGCATGATGGGGAAATGACTCCAGCTTGGTCAATATTTGTTCAACAATTATAAATATGGTCTTAATGGTAGATCAAATTGTTTCCTACAATTTGAGATCAAATTTAATACTTTTTAAAACAATATTGACCAAGCTGGAGTAATTTTCCCATCATGCTAGATGCTCTAATTTGCTTGGTCAGACTATAGTAGTCTGTCCAAGCAAGGAAGACATTCTGGCAAGATGGGAATATGACTCCAGCTCGGTCAATATCGGTTCGAAAATTATCAATTTGGTCTCAAATTGTAGATCAGAAAGTTTTCTACAATTTGAGACAAATTTGATAATTTTTGAACTAATATCGACCGAGCTGGAGTCATTTTCCCATCTTTCCAGAATGTCTTCTTTGTTTGGATAGACTATTATCCAAAGGGCCGGTTGCACGTACGTTCTGTTAGTTTAATCACCGTTATTTGACCGTGTCAAAGTGGAAAAACGTTCAAATGAATAAAGTATTGAAATGTGATAGTAGTAGCAAAATATTCAAATGTACTTATTCAAAATAGATATTAGAATCAATAATTATCTCATTATTGTATAAATTATTCAATTATTAAAACAAAAAAAAATGATCTGGAAATTGCATGCTGATACAACTTAATTGTTGTCAGGTTGATAGTACCACAAAAATCGAAAACCTTCAGCTGCTATTGATTTCAGATATTAAAAATTTAATCATCTCATCAGCTTATGTTTATGTTAAAATTTTCAACGCCTTTAATTCTGGCCGATTAGTTTAGTACTGTGAAATTAGTATTCAATTCTATTTAAACAGCTGCTGACCTGTTGAATTTGAAAAAACCGCCATTGAAATTTTTCATTACCTCATTGATATCATTGCCTCAATGATAATAAATCTAAACTTGATTCATGAATTTAGAGGTTAGTAATATTTTTAGGCAATAAAATTTAATTTAAATGATGTGTCATCGAGTTTTGTAAATGCTATTGAAACTCAAGGCTTTTAAATAATTTATATGTTTCTATTCTCTATTTGAATTGAGTTATTTGCCGTTGCTACAAGATGTTATCCAGGATAATCACGGCGTTAAAACTTAACGAAGTTACGAACAACCGGTCCAAAGACTATTGGATTAGACTATGAGACTATTGATCTGTTATTTCGAAACTCCCAAAATGAAATCCGTTATCCGCATAACAATATCGAATCGAACCCATTGTTAGAAGCTCAGCATTGCAAGCTGAGAAGGCACGCCGTTACAATGGAAAGTGTATAGTGGCGGCGTGTCTTCTCAGCTTGAGCGGAGTGAAGTCTACCTTGGTTATTTCTGTTTCAACTGATACAATTAAAATGAATACATCAATGATGTTTTGGAACAAAATTCATATTCAGTTGATAAATGTCCTTGAATTGAACAGCTTAGTTGAAAATTGCCCACACAGTGTTCATTCATGCTATTATTATGTTTCCTATTACCCAATTTTATTCCTGCATTATGACAGTATTATATATAATATATAGTAAAAATAGTAAAGAAGGCTATGTACTATATGTCTAGGGTGTCTTCCTGTTTAATAACTCAATTCAAAACTTTTATTACGATTTCATTTGATAAAAGTTCACATCAAATTCTACGTTCAATGGAATTGGTAGACTCAATAATAACATGTGTTAAGATGTTATTATTATTTATTTATTTATTTATTTATTGTTACAAATTGCGACTTTCATAAAGTATTTTAAGCAAAGGTGATAAGTGGATGATGATGTTTAGGCTACACAGTGAATGAATGATGATGGATGATGAATGTTTACATTACAATTTCAACTTTGAAAAACACTTTTCACTTTAGAAAATCCTGAATTTTGATATAAGTCCATTATTAACAATGAAGATCTGATCAGAAACACTAAATAAAAATGTTCAAAAACTTTGGGACTTTTTAATGAACTTGAAAATTTTCAGAGTAAAATAGAAACAAACTGGAGGGTTTCTGCTCTACAATCTGAGACCAAATTTATAATCTTAAACCAATATTGACCAAGTCCATTTCTCATCTTGCCAGAATGTCTTCTTTGCTTGAGTATGCTACGTAATTCATGTACCGGATTTCTTTTCAACCTCTAGTAATGACGCAATAATATTGAATCGGGCCCTTCTAGCTACACGCTCATTGGTATGTAGGTTACTACTAATCAGTACAATAATTGAATGCGAATAGGTTGTTGAATATTTCCTGTAACGTGTGCGTACAGTCGGCAGACCGTCTGCCGGAGTTGACCGAGACCCAAATAACTCAGCTTTGACACGGAAAGACGCGGCTATCTGTTGTTTGTCTCTAATGATCGAGCAAGGATGACGTGCTGGCAAGATGGGAAAATGACTCCAGATCGGTTAATATTAGTCCAAAAATTGTAAATTTAGTCTCAAATTGTGAAGCAGAATGTTTTTTTACAATTTGAGTTGAATATCTATAATTTTTGAACTAATATTGACCGAGACAGAGTCATTTTCCCAACTTGTCAGAATGTCTTCTTTGCTCGACGAGACTATATAACACGTCTTATCTGTTGGTGACTATGTGCGAACAGGTGTTATTATGCCAACTTCTTTCTATCTTCCTTCCTTCTGCCATATTCTTTATATATTTGTTCCTTTTCCTTTTTCGTCTGTATCTTTATCTCGTGATTTTCGCGCCTCGTCTATCCATTCTACTCTTTATCTTTCTTTTTTCTTTTATCCTTCCTTTCTCTCTTTTTTCTCATTTATATGTTCCCTCTACACATCCCTATTATCTCCTCTTCTTATTCTCCAGACTTCTTTTTTACACCTCAAATTACAGCCTCTTCTTACTGCTTTTTTGTCTTGCTTCTTTCTCTCTTCTTCTCTTTCCTTCTTCTTCTTCTTCTTCTTCTTCTTCTTCTTCTTCTTCTTCTTCTTCTTCTTTCTTTTCTTCTTCTTCATTTCCAACTTCTTGTTCATTTTCATCATCTTCTTCTTCTTCTTGTTCTTTTCTTGTTCGACTTCTTATTCTTCTTTTTCTTTTTCTTCCTTTCTTTCTCTCTTTTTCATCCACTTCTTTATATTTTTCTTTCAATACTTCTTCTTCCTTTATTTCTTATTCCTCTACTTCTTCATATTTTTCTTTCTTTACTTCTACTTAATCATCATCATCTTCTATCACCTTCTTCTTCTTTTCCTTATTCTCCTTTCACTTCTTCTTCTTCTTCTCCTATCACTTCTTCTTCCTCCTCTTATTCTCCTTCTTCATCTTCTATTTCGTGGTGAAACATTCGGTTATGCAACGCGCACAGCCTCTCAGCTGTTTGCCGGCGTGATACAGTTCGCGCTAGCTGAGAAGACACCCTATAACATTACACTTACATTGTGTTGGCGTGTCTTCCAAGTTGACACAAACTATACCTAAAAACACAGCCATGCTATTCCATGCTGAGCTGTGTGATGTGGCCTTGTTTTTATTTGCTAAACGAATCTTACACCGATATAATAGTCTGTCCAAGCAAAGAAGACATTCTGGCAAAATCTGAAAATGACTCCAGCTCGGTCAATATTGGTTCAAAAATCATCAATTCAGCCGCAAATTGTAGATAAGAATGTTTCCTACAATTTGAAACAAAATTTATAATTTTCGAACCAATATTGACCGAGCTGAAGTCATTTTCCCATCTTGCCAGAATGTATTTTTTGCTTGGACAGACTATATCTATGAGAAGCCTTGGAAAGTGTTGAGAAACGGTGATAGGCTGTCGTCATATTTGTAAACAAATATGGCCAACATAGCTATCACACTGTACACTGGAGAATTTTGGCAAAAACTGATAATATGATATTGTAATAGGCCTATCAGGAAATACAGTCAAGAGTCAATCCAAAAGAATACCGTTATTTTCAAAATTGTGCAGTAAAATGTGTCACTGATATGACTTTGACATCCGAGGTATAAACCAAAAAATATGAGTTGAAGCTGAGACCAATAAAATAATTATTAGAGCAGTGAAATCAAAAAATTGGGCTGTTTCGTATGCTCCCTGTGGATGTGGGCTCCAAAAGCTGACACTCTCAATTAGAGTTGTTATTCAGCTATGATAAGATAATGTTTTATTCAATTAAAAGTGACAACAGATGCATTACATTAATTACTGTTAGTAGTTTACATCAAGTACAAGAGACAGACGAAACCTCCCTACATTTTGGCGTCAGCTATATTGTTATCAATACTTTCAAATACAAGTAGGCTAGGGCTGCTATCCATCATTCCTTTGTTTGTGATACAATAGATAATAAGCATAAAATATATTTTCTCTGATATTAGGTAGGAGTTGACCTTTGTGGTATTGTATTCTTCTGTGCGTTTACAGCGTTCAAGCAATTTTCGTAACAAGTAAGAAAATATGATTATTTTGCGGAAGTTTTGAGCTTTATCCTTCTTCATATATGGCTCATAAAAAAAGCTACGAAAGCTATATATACATATAATACATATAATAAACAGCCAGCTTTTATCCTTGTAGAGATGCTTATAGCATCGCATCGTATTGCTATCAAAGTTTTCGTAAACAAGTAGAATTGTTCTTCGAATTCATTGGTTTATTCTTTGAATAAATTATTGAAAATTTTTCCACATGATAACGCATTTATACACTGTATGTAGCCTACTATTAAAACAGCATCATTCATTATCAGTGTAAGACTACAGACTGGTCGAGCAAAGAAGACATTCTGGAAAAATTAGAAAATTACTTAGCTCGTTTAAAATTGAACTTAGGTCTCGAATTGTAAAAAAAACATTCTGTTCTTTCAAATCAAATTAGCTATCCATTCAAGGCTGAATGTTATTATTATTGGTTATTAGATAGAATTTAATGATCAAACTATTCCATATATCAATACACTATACAATACACTATACACTATACAATACACTATACACTATACAATACACTATACACTGTACAATACACTATACACTATACAATACACTATACACTATACAATACACTATACAATATCAATACACTTCCAAGTACTCTCCAAACCAAATTGAACTAACCCAATGTAATTCCAAATTTTTTCGACGCTATTGTTACATGACACTTGTTCCAAAAAACATGCATCAAGATCCAAATTACTGCGTTACTATTTTTTCACTTGTTACTAGTGAATAACAAGTATTTTGAGTTAGTTGGTGGAGGAATGTGTCCAGTTTTTCTACGGCGAAAATCGAAACAAAGAATAGCGCGTGTATTGATTGTCGTGCATACACCAAATTGCTACGTGTGCGCCGGGAAAACGCGTTGATAAAAACGCTCAGCGCAAAAACGCAACGCACAAGGACACATCAAACAGCTGTGCGATCATCTAGCAAGGAGCAGTAAAACACTAGAGTGGTGTAACCTAATAAAAAATAGAGTGGCAATGTTACAACGCTTATGTAAAGTGTGCTGGAAAAAATTAGAAACAAAAAATTGCTAATCGTTGATAGGTTGATAGTGTATTGAGTGATGACTTACGTAATGGTGGCTTGTAAGTCAAGCAGTTAACATGACGGTTGTAATGTTTTGTTGCAAAAAATTGCAATAAAATTCACTTGTAATGGCTGAATGGAGAGTCAGTTAAGTGTTGGATTTAAATGAATTGGAAATTTAATATGAGGTATGATTACATGCTGTGGATTTTTTAATTATTCAATATGTTCATATCATTAATTAATGAAAAATTATTGTTCTTTTCTGCTCTGTGATGATTGTGTTCGATTGTCCTAAAAAATATTGACTTTCTGTTTCTACCTTATTCTGTTTATCTTCTACTAAGGGGCCGGTATTACACGATAATAGTTCCATGATCATAATATCTGATCATTCGGTGAGGCCGTTATTACACGATAATAGTTCTATGAGCATATCTGATCATATGGAAAGAGATGAAAATACCAAATCATATTCTCATCTTTTTCCATATGATCAGGTATGGTCATAGAACTATTATCGTGTAATACCGGCCTAACGTTTCAATGGTTCTACTTCTATTTCTTGTTTATTCTAGTCAAATTATTTACCTAGTCCCATCTATTTATTATTTACATCTTCTTCTTCCTTCCTTCTCCTCCTCCTTCTTCTTCTCTTTTTTATATTTTTCCCATCTTCAACTCCTTCACTTTCATTTATTATGTTTTTTTACCTCTTCTCCCTCTTGTTTTACTTTGAAGGTGAATTTGGAAACAGAGCTAACTACAGAGCTTAAGTGAGAGGAGAAGAAGAAGAAGAAGAAGAAGAAGAAGAAAATATAAATATATAACAAAATAGGGAGAAGAGAATAGAATAAGAAGGATGTGTGAACCAAAATAAAAGTGTGACGCAAGTTCAAGTGAGAGATGATATAATACAATATGATATGATACAATAATGATGGGGAGTAGATGTGAAAGAGGGGAAGAAAGGTCAAATAGAAGAAGAAGAAGAAGAAGAAGAAGAAGAAGAAGAAGAAGAAGAAGAAGAAGAAGAAGAAGAAAAAGTAGAAAAACTAAGAAGGAGAATATAAACAAAGGCGAAAGATTAGAAGAAGAAAGGAAGAAGGGGAAATAGAAAAAGAATAAAAAAGAGAAAGAAGAAGAAGAAGAAGAATAAGGAGAAAAAACATGTAAATTCTCTTCCAAAAGAAAAGTGCAAATAAGAGATGATGATAATGATGGAAAGTAGAAGTAGATGATAGAGGAAATGAAGAGGAAATGAAAGAGGAGAAGGAAGGCCAAGAAGAAGAAGAAGAAGAAAAAGAAGAAGAAGAAGAAGAAGAAGAAGAAGAAGAAGAAGTTTGAGAAAAAAATCATGGGAATTCTCTGCCAACTCGGTACGTGCAAATACAGTTTGAGGTATGACCCGACTAGCAATTGACATGCTATTAGCTGTACGTACTGTATTTTTATAATGTATCAATCGCGATAGCGGATAACACCATTGATCGAGTTGTGAAATTGAAATACGGTGCTGATAGTAAGTTATTGTTTTATGTTTTATTCCAGTCAGCCTCTAGGAGAACGCGTGTACTCAGCCAGCAGACTCTATTGAGCCATTATCGGCTATTGTTGCTCAACAACAGCTATTGCCACAATAGAAGTTGTTGTTGGCTTGGCTACAAATAAAATGTTGTCACAATGTTGTCAAATAATGTGTATTGGGTGGAGTTGGTCCCCCTCCCTCCTCTGCACTGCACACAGATTAATCTATGCGAAAAATGATTGGGGCAATCGATAAAATACGAACAGAACAGTTTGTCCTATAGGATGTGTTGAAATATTGTGAACCATTGTTATATTGGAATGATTTTGGTGTATAGTATAGTCTGTCAAAGCAAAGAAGACCCTCTGGCAAGATGAGAAAATGATTCCAGCTCGGTCAATATTGGTTCAAAAATTATTGATCTGGTCTCAATCGTAGGAAACATTCTGATCTACAATTTGAGATCAAATTGAACCAATATTGACCAAGCTGGAATCATTTCCTCATCTTGCCAGAGTGTCTTCTTTGCTTAGACAGACTATAACTAATTCATTTTTTAAGGCGTGTGGAAAAATTTAAATTGAATTTTTATTATTTGTACCATACCATTGTTTAGAGTGTATTGATTCATGTTCATATTTCAAGATTAATGTTCAGCTCCATACAGTTTTGACAGAACTTAGCATTAAAACATCACATGACCCATCTTTTCTTAGAGTGGAAACTTTTTGGTGAAACAAAAACTTACATATAACCTGAAAATTTGGACTGTTTATTATTCATTTATTTATTAATCCATTTACAGAGAATAATCAACTCATTGGCTAAAAACACAGACGTCCAAAACGTCTTTATACCACATTTTGATAAATGATAATTTCTTATGTCGCTGGATTAGGAATAGTGAATAGACGTTTTGGGCGATTACCTGTTTTTATTCCCTTATCTTGTATATTTCTACTCTAATAAATAAATAAATAAATCAATTAACAGTGATTCTCCAACCAACTCAAATTTTCAACCTGAATCAAATTCAACAAACAAATTGAAAATTTGTGTGACTTTATTGTAGCGTATGCTTGTTTCATTAGATACCACTGGCGGCTCGAACCCACGGAACAGGTGAAGTGCCCGTATCTTTTACTGTAGAACACTTCAGCTGTTTCGTGGACACGAGCCGCCAGTATTAGATACGTGTATCATCTTGTGTCTTCTTTGAGGAAATTGAGCAGTGTACAAAAATATTTATCTTCATTCACTGAATAACAGTATTTATCTAGCTGACAACTATAGTCTGTCCAAGCAAAGAAGACCCTCTGGCAAGATGGGAGAATGACTCAAGCTCGGTCAATATTGGTTCAAAAATTATCAATTTGATCTCAAATTGTAGTAAATAGTTTGATCTACTATTACGACAACATTCATGATTCTTTAACAAATATTGACCAAGCTGGAGTCATTTTCCCATCTTGCCAGAGGCTCTTCTTTGCTTGGTCAGACTATATCCAAAAATGGTGATGAATTTTTTCGAGTCTTCTGGATTTTTTGCTGAATCCACACAATTCCGTTTATTTATAGGCTTTGTAAGGTGAAACAAGGTAGTCGAATACAAACAATGTTGCGGAAATGAAATAAACAGTATTTAGTTGTAGTGGTTGAAGCCTACTCTATTTCAAGGTCAAGGTAAATAAGGTAAAATGTTGAAACAGAAACTCAGTTGTCAATGACTGGCACGTCGATCATACTTCAGCAGAATCCAAACTTATTGGCGGTTTGTTAATGCTCGTTTCTAATGCTTAGCTCTGTCAGGACAGTGCCAAATCGTTCTTCCAATGATGAACATTCAAGTTGATGTCGCCCTCCAGTCAACAATCACTCGTAGACCGCTCACTGACTGTTCCGACAGAGCTGAGAGTTGATACTAGTCATTCGGAAACCGCCAGGTTGTTTGGATTCTGCTACATCAAACAGGAGTCAGATTCCGATTTCAATGTTATCCATCTTCGTAATAACATGTTGAAAAGTTGAACAGGTTCTTTCCATTAGTTGATGACATGTGTGATACAACTTTCGATTGAGATATAATGTTCTGATTAGCGATTATAGATGTCATGAAAGAATCATAATTTGTAATATTCTTTTCATTACTTTGCAGTTTTCTACTATGTTATACCGTAGATATAGTAGAAATAGTGTAGAAATAATAAAAGTGAAGACAGTTGATATATATAGTGTATACTGAGTCTATGGTTTAGTCTATGGTTTTACATTGAAGTTCTTCATGTTTTACATTGAAGATATAGTAGAAAGTGAAGACAGTTGATAGTGTTTACTTAGTCTATGGGTTTATACATTGAAGTTTTTCCTGTGCTTTATTTGCTTTATTTTCAATAAATTGATGAATCATTATGAGAAACAATACACAAGAATAAGTTTTTTTCATATTGTTTGGATTATTCATTCACTGCTAACTCTTTCATTGAGGAGTTTCATGATATGTAT
Organism: Sogatella furcifera; assembly: GCA_017141385.1. NCBI lineage: Eukaryota > Metazoa > Arthropoda > Insecta > Hemiptera > Delphacidae > Sogatella > Sogatella furcifera. The sequence continues at coordinate 63,719,808 of CM029548.1, forward strand.
AACTAACGCCAAAAAGTAAGGCGACTTCGTTTGCGCTTCAACAGCTGATGTAGTCAATTTTGAGTTATCATTCAGCTATAATATAATCACAAAAATGTGCTATATATCAGCTATAATGTAATTAGATGATGTGAACACATAAATTATTTCACCAAGTGTTAGAGAGGAGTTACCTTTTCCACAAAATTGTAAAATGTATTACTTGTCATAACCCTTTAAATTTGTAAACTGTAGTAAAAATTGATAATTTAAATATAACAATAATAATATAAAAAATAAGTGCCTTGGCGAAACCAGCTACACAAACTAGATACCTTTCCAACTAACAAATAGGACCCTGAATTTAATCACACCAGTAGGGTCCCACTGTTTCAAATCATTTTTTCTCTCAACGGGGACAGTTTTAATTTCAATGCCACAAATGGATGGATAGATATAGTTCAAGCAAAGAAGACATTCTGGTAAGTTGGGAAAATGACTCCAGCTAGTTCAATATTGATTCAAAAATTGAAAATTTGGCCTCAAATTGTAAAAAACATTCTGCTCTACAATTTGAAACCAAATTTACAATCTTTGAACCAATATTGAACGAACGGGAGTCATTTTTCCATCTTGCCAGAATGTCTTCTTTGCTTGGACAGACATAGAGATGCCATGCTGATTATTATCATTATCAGAGTGGAAGAATGTGTTATTAGTGATCGCAATATATAGTTATACTGATACATAGTATAATAATATATAGTAGACCACCTTGGCCCCGGCAGGAGACCCCTTGATCTACTTATCTTAAATCTGCCAACGCGTCAACCATTAGGCAACCCGATAGCTAAAATCCTCTAACACCAAGTTGCCAATATGCCAATACCACACTTGATAAGGTGTCTCGCAGATTAGATCCACTGGAATGATCGTGATTACTGTATAATGATAGTAATCTTGTTTATTTTGCAAAGGCAATGCCATGCTTTCTACAAAGTTTTTTTTTGGAAGGAAATTCGTTTGCTTGTGTGTAGTATTGAACTACTTTGTGTCATGTCTACTGTTTTCTAATCTTACGATAAAAATCTCACGAAAAGGGAATTCAGATACGGTCCGAAATATTGAGCTGTTGTAAATATAGCAGTTACTATAGTTTTTCCTTTTTGACTAGGGCTACTGATCAGTGTATGTTATTAAATAAAAATTTCAATCCCAGTAAATTTTTGATAACTTTTTATTTTAACACAACATGTTTAGAATTATAGCTACTATAGTTATTCTATAGCTATAGCTACTATATTCAGGGAAATTATTGCTATATTTTTCTAATAGCCAATTTATGATTAGAAGTTTGCTGATGACATACGTATATAAATGCTCACTTTTTATTTCCTTTCAAGAAAAAAGGTGCGTAAGATGATTCACGCAAAAAACAAACTATTAAATAAAATGATTTAAAAAAAATCAAATGTCCCATACTACACCTTCCAGATGGATTGTTTAGTAGGAAACATATTATACTAATTTTCATACAGATTATCTTTTTGAATGTATCCTCTTGAGAAAGAATTGGTCCGTGAGCACAGCTTAAAAAAGATATCTCATTCACTATGAAGTAATTAAGCAGTCCTGTTAATATCGTTCAGTGGACTGTACATTTTTGTATCCTTGAAAAGATACAAGGTGACTGAGCTAAGATCACAGATGGAAAAATTTCAAAGTAAACTTCTTAAAATGTCAATTCACAATTTTCTCGCTAACCTTATAACGTCCAATTTAGCTTTTAAAAATTGATTTCTTACAAGGTTTTATTTGATCCTCCCAACTATTTAAATTTTTATTTCTTTCATAGTTGAAGGACCCTCTAAGATGCAGTCGAATACCAAATTTTGGACCAGACTAGAGAATCCCTGAGAGCAGTCTCTCACAGTCCATAACCGGTTCACCTTTTTAATATTCATTTCAACCAGATTTTGTCGTCGTCATATCTCTTCTATCCGTGGATGCACTTTGAAGGAAGTGGGGATCGCACCATCCGAAACTGAAAAATCTACTCTTTTTCACCTTTACTAGGAGTTTTGGACTGAAAAAATAATGCAGCACTGGGAATCTAGGAATGAAAAAAAATATTATCAACATTCTTCTGAAATCTTGCAGCACCGGTTTGGGGGCTTTCTAGTATAGGGGATTTTTCGCTCAAGATAAAAAGGGTCAACAGTCTAGATTCTAATAACTCAAGAGGAAAATAAATTGACTAAATTGGAAGAAAAAACTAGGAACCATGCATCTATAACATAGAACGTATCCAATTAAAAAGTTAATTATTATGAATATATTACCATGAATTGAACAAGGAATTATTGATATTCATGAATTGGAATGAAGTGAATTAACATATTGTGAAATTTGTTTTACCATCATATAGCAGGAAAGAGTCATGAGAATAAACACAAATCATTATATCAATGATACAAATATGCAATGGATGTATCACTTCAATCAATTCATCGCGGTTTTTCAAAATATTTAACTTAGTAAATAATAGCTTAGCTTAGTAAATAATATGTTAACAACTTTCACTTTAACAACAATAATTACTATTTAAACTATTACTTTTATTATAAACACAAAGATATCAATGAAATATGCAATGTATCACTTCAATCAATTCATCGCGGTTTTTTAAACTAGCTAATCAACAGATTGAAGAATGGATGATTGGTGAATCAATGGAATGTCCTGAACAAGGAATGAATGTTCAGAACATAAAAACTAGGACCAAGCTTCCCAAAAAGTACTTTCAGAGTGAAGAAGTAATATAGATGGATGTTTTGAAAGAAGACTCCATTTTGTAAGGTGTATTCAAGATACAAATGGCTGAACGAAGAAGCCTTGTGATTGGCCGTTTACTGAGTACAGTCACTCCCATTCTAGGGAGGAGCTAACGCATAAAATGGAGAAGTGATAATGCAACTAGACATAGAAATATACTACAGTAGGAATATTGAAAATTGAAGATTGAAGAAGCCAGTTGGGATCAAAGAGAATGGAACTTATATTAAGTGGAAAAGATACACTTTTGTAAAACTTTACGAAATGAGAAATAGATTAATTTATCTATATATTTATTAAAATTCAATACAACTTAAACTGTAAACTTAAAAATTTTAACTGTATAACTGTATTATGTCTTCCTCATAACATTGCAATACCGTGATGAAGGCTACTTGTTCAATCTTCGGATTTCAACCACCAAATAAACACGTATACTGCCTATTAACATTTTCTTTACTGTCAAAATCATCACATGCTTTGAAAAGATTGTTAAAACAATTAGGTTTACCATTGAATAAATGTAATATTAATAATCATTAAATGAACGAAATCCCTCCATTTATTTGCAAATTGTGTCCTTCCAAACACATCGTAGATGTCAGTTTTCTGTTGAAAAATATGATTTAATGAGAAATTATCGCGCCTCCGCTTCCAATTAAAATTTAACAGTGGAAACAGTTAATTACCACTAGTTTCCTCTCAGCCTTCAATAAATAGGAGTCTCACCTGATACTTTATAATAATTGGAAACATTTACAAACACTTTTCTTCAATACAAAAATGATTTCCTCGAAGCTGACTATAAATTTCAAGGTAGAATTTGAATTATTTTGATAGATTTCATGTGTAGTTCTCGTTCCTGAGTTTATTGCTAATATGATGAGTCAAGAAAAGGGCCCTGGTTTGATACAAACCAGTATAAGATTAAAAGTATAAGATTTTCAAATAAAGATTTTGAAAAAAATTTCAAAATCTTTTATTTGCGACACTTTGCGGCATCAGTCCTGGCTTCACGTTAACAAGAGAATGGAATGGATTCAACATTAATTTATCTAATCCTTAATTCTTATAGTTCAATACTCTCTGGTCGTTGATATTTTATTTTCATTTTTCATATAACCAACTTATAAGCCCTCACTTCCGATAAAGACACATTTTATTCGAGAAACGACACATTTTTTCAAAATTAACACAGTAGAACTGTTGAAGTAAACTTCAACTGGAAATGACGTCAAGAATATAAATAACACTACTTGAATTGATTATAGTTGAAATAGGAAATGAATTGGAGTCCATCAACCTCAAGAGCTCCTTAATTTGCTTTCAAATCCCAATCAAATTCCCTTCGGAAAGAAAATTTGTAGCCTAGCTGTGATTAAGCTTGAAGTCTAAATTTCTTCAAAATGTAAATTGAATACTAGGAAATTTGATATTTAGTTTTGATAACTTACACATCAAAATAGGAAAAAACTATCAGTGCTTGGGCGGGTATTACACGATAATAGTTCTATCACATATTTCTATTATCAAACATTTGTGATGAAATATTACCGTGCAATGAACCAAATATTATAAATGATCATATTCTATGGCATATGTTCTCCTATAGAGAACATATTATAATATCTTTGATAATAGATGTATGACATAGAACTATTATCGTGTAATAGCGGCCTTAACTAGAGTAGAACAAAGTTCACATGTTTTCTTCTCAATTCGGGAGTGGAAAAAAGGTAAAAAGAACATAAAAAACTAAGAAGCAGTGAAAGGACCAATCAGACATCGAAGGACGTTGACAGAGAAATTGGAAAACGTGATTCAGTTGAGTGTGTCATCATCATCTTTCCTTCGATGAAGGACATCTATGCAGCACTTTTACGAGAATTTTTAGTCAAGCGAGCTCTTTTTACATAATTTATAGAATAGAATGTCCGCCTCCATTGCATAATTTTATGGAGAATTCAAGAAAAGAGGGAAATACGAGTACAGATAATACGGGAAGAGCAAAGAGTAAATGATTTTCGATTATTAGAATAAATTCGAAGAATTAGTTGAGGGGAAAAAGAAAAAAAAATAAGAACACATGAAGACGAAGAGCTTATTTTTTAACGATCGATTGAGTAACTCTACTACGGCAATTTTATTTTGTAAATTTAATACACTTATTGTTCGAAAAAACAACGGAAACCTTGAATAAGGGTGATTCAACTTGTCTGTCAGTACACCATTAAAATTCGCCCATAGTTGAATGTAGTAAGAAGGTTCAGATCAGTGGAAAATTGAAAAAAGTCATTTAATTCAAAACGAAAAATATACAATTGAAAACTTTACTGTATCAGATTGCCTGCGACTCAACTCATAATATAATCGATGTAATTTCTGTATAATATAATCGATGTAATTTCTGTATAATATAATCGATGTATATGACAATAATTTACTGTCCTATATAGCTGCCACCAGAGAATTAGGCGGTTTCCTGAATGATGTAACCCTATAACAGCTGATGAAAAGCATCTATTGTCTCTTATGATTTCAAAGATCATCATCCACTTATCACCTTTGCTTAAAATACTTTATATAAGTCGCAATTGTAACAACAAACAAATAATAAACAAACTCATCATCTAGGCATAGCTAAATGACAACTTCAATTATTGACAACATCAGCTGCTGGAGCACACAGGGAGCTGAAGAAATCATCTACTTTCTGAGAGTAACTTATGCTATAACGGCCTAAGGTAGTACAAGATAGCAGAGAAAAAGAAGCAAATGAAAAGAATGACTAGTTTGGTGTGTGTAAGTGAGATGGGCGATTGTCGATAATGAAAAAGTGAAAGTTGTGGTGTGGTGGTGCGTGTGTGTGCGTTTCGTTGATTGTGTGAGATGACCAACAACCTCTGGCCATGGCATACAACGCACAGCGAACAATGTTATAGCATCAATATTGGTGAATCAAACTGTGAACAATGAACTAGAGAAGAAAAACTTGGGAAGAAGAAGATGAAGAAGAAGAAGAAGAAGAAGAAGAAGAAGAAAGAGAAGAAGAAGAAGAAGAAGAAGAAAAGAAGAGAAGAAGGAGAGAAGAAGAAGAAGAAGAGAAGAAGAAGAAGAAGAAGAAGAAGAAGAAGAAGAAGAAGAAGAAGAAGGAGAGAAGAAGAAGATGTTGAAGATGATGAGAAGAAGGTGGAGAAGAAGAAGGAGTTGAAGAAGAACAAGAAGAAGAATGAAGAAGAGGAAGAAGAAGAAGAAGAAGAAGAAGAAGAAGAAGAAGAAGATGTTGATGATCAATATTGGTGAATCAAAGAGTCTGAACAATGAACTAGAAGAAGAACTTGGGAAGAAGAAGGAAGAAGATGAAGGAGGAGAAGAAGAAGAAGAAGAAGAAGAAGAAGAAGAAGAAGATGTTGATGATGATGATGATGGTGGTGGTGGTAATAGAACAAGGAGTTGATGAAGAACAAGAAGATGATTATTATGTTAAAGATCAGAGGAGCAGGAAAAGAAGGAACTAGAAATCAGAAGTGAGATATGAATGTAGGTACTTCTTGCATTATAAGGTTTAGCCCTTCAACTCCGTTCAAAGTGAGTTTGAAAAGTGGAGTTTTAACTTGATTTGAACTGTGAATAGACAATGTCAATCAATTTTAACGGTGTAAGTTCAATTGAAACCAAATTTGAACTAGGTAGAAAAACGAAAAAATAAAACATGATTTTATTTAATAATAAGAACGACAAGAAACTGGAAAAAGGAAATGATCAAGAGAAGGAGAGGATCAAGAGTTTGTTATTGTAGAAGAAAAAAAAAAGATAAACATATACAAAATTACAGCAAGAAAGGAGGAGTCTAAGAAGAATAGGTAGTAGAAGTGGAAGGGCAACAAAAAGTACTGAAAAAGGAACTGGCAAAGTATCAATTTCCAAGTAGAAGGGTAACAAAAAAGATTGGAAAAGAACTAACAAAGTATAAATTTCTTAGAAATGCTATGAAATAAAATAAATGAGAATAATAAGAGAGGAAATGAAAGAATGGTGAAAATAAATAAGTTGAAGATGGAAGAGAAGAGGGTGATGATGAAGGAAAATAAAGTTCAAAAAAGGAAAATGTTGGAAAAGAAATCAAAAATGTCTTTGTGTAGCCTCAATTTTGGAATACAGTGCAAGTGCAGTGCGTGTACAGTGCTACTTACTAGTAGTATATTACTACTTGTAGTTGTAGTACATTACTAGTAGGCCATCAACCGTAATGAGTATTGCAGACGTCTGTTATAGTCTGTCCAAGCAAAGAAGACCCTCTGGCAAGATGGGAAAATGACTCCAGCTCGGTCAATATTCGTTCAAGAATTATAATTGTGGTCTTGATACTAGATCAAATTGTTTCCTACAATTTTAAGTCAAATTTATAATTCTCGAACCAATATTGATCGAGCTGGAGTCATTTTCCCATCTTGCCAGAGGGTATTCTTTGCTTGGACGGACTTGGACGTGAGTTGGACAAAGACAGACACGTGAATCCTCTCTTACGTGGGAAGGAGAGAGAGGGAGAGTGATTGAGAAAGAGAGGGACTGAGTGAGACAGAAGAAGAGATGAGTGCGTCAAGGCCGTTTTAGCACAAGGACGCTGCGGCCGCCGTTTCAGGACAGAGGAGAGAGAGAGAGTGTGTGAGTGTGAAGGATGAGAAGGAGGAGAAGGAAAGGGTCAGAGAGGCCTCTCACCTGAAATTCAATTCTCGTTTACAACGTGTACCAACTCCCATCCGGAAATATGACGAATACTCCTCCTCCTCCTCCTCCTCTTCTTCTTCTTCTTCTTCTTCTTCCTCTCCTTCTTCTTCTTATTCATGATCTTCGTCTTCTTCTTCTTCATGATCTTCGTCTTCTTCTTCTTCTTCTTCATCTTCTTCTTCTTCTTCTTCTTCTTCTTCTTCTTCTTCTTCTTCTTCTTCTTCTTCTTCTTCTTCTTCTTCTTCTTCTTCCTTCTCTTCTTCTTCTTCCTTCTTCTTTCTTCTTCTTCTTCTTCTTCTTCTTCTTCTTCTTCTTCTTCTTCTTCTTCTTCTTCTTCTTCTTCTTCTTCTTCTTCTTCTTCTTCTTCTTCTTCTTCTTCTTCTTCTTCTTCTTCTTCTTCTTCTTCTTCTTCTTCTTCTTCTTCTTCTTCTTCTTCTTCTTCTTCCTCTTCCTTAACTACTTTTCTTCTTCTTCTTCCTCTTCTTCAACTACTTTTCTTCTACTTCTTCTCCTTATTCATCATCTCAATCTTCTTCATCATCTTCATCTTCTTCTTTTTTTTCTTCTTCTTTTTTCTTCTTCTTCTTCTTTTTTCTTCTTCTTCTTCTTCTTGATCTTCGTCCTCTTCTTCTTCTTCTTCTTCTTCTTCCTCTTCCTCAACTACTTTTCTTCTACTTCTCCTTCTCCTTCTTCTTCCTCTCCTTCTTTTTTTTCTTCTTCTAATTTCTTGATCATCGTCATCTTCTTCTTCTTCTTCTTCATCTTCCTCTTCCTCTTCTTCTTGATCTTCGTCTTCTTCTTCTTCATCATCTTCATCTTCTTCTTCCTCTTCCTCAACTACTTTTCTTCTACTTCTCCTTCTCCTTTTTCATCTTCTCCATCTTCTTCATCATCTTCATCTTCTTTTTCTTCTTCTTCTTTTTTTCTTTTTCTTCCTTTTTCTTATATTCTTCTTCTTCTTCTTCTTCTTTTTCTTCTTCTTCTTCTTCTTCTACTTCTCCTTCCTCTCCTTCTTCTTCTTCTTCTTTTTCTTCTTCTTCTTCTTCTTCTTTCTTCTTCTTCTTCTTCTTCTTCTTCTTCTTCTTCCTCTTCCTCAACTACTTTTCTTCTACTTCTCCTTCTCCTTCTTCATCTTTTTCTTCTTCTTCTTTTTTCTTTTTCTTCTTTTTTCTTATCTTCTTCTTCAACTACTTTTCTTCTCCTTCTTCTTCTTATTCTTCTTCAACTACTTTTCTTCTTCTTCTTCTTCCTCTTCTTCCACTACTTTTCTTCTCCTTCTTCTCCGTTTTGAGTTTCTCATTCTACACACTTGATTGGAGATGGTGAGATGGCACTAGGCCAGTAGCCTGTAGCCGAAAATGTCTTTCTCTACTTCCTTGAATGCGGTGACGACATACTGAACTGAGGAAGGTGTTGATTACACAGTTGTTGTCTAATACCATCAAGGTATAGCTGATGCCAAAACTTTAGGCGATTTCGTCTGTCTCTTGTACGTGATGTAACCCACCATCAGCTGATGTGAAGCGTCTATTGTTGTTTTTTTTAAAAGCCATCATCTGAAGCATATTTTAGGTGAAGCATCATTTTTCTATTTTTTCTAAAGCATCATTTTAGGCATACCTTATAGCAACTCTAATTTTGACATCAGCTGTTTCTAAATGAGCAGACGTTGCATGCCTGGTGCGTTTCGGGGCTCTGAGCCACATCTTCAGCGTTCAAGGAGTACCTTGAAACTCCAACTTCGAATGTTGTATTTGCAGTCTAATCATTCACCTATTACTAACCTATCACATATTACCATAAGATATTATATCATCTTTCAGTTTAATGATAGTACTTGAGATTTTTTTTTGTTTGTCAGGCGCGTTTCGAGGCACTGTCTCACATCTTCAGCGTACAAGGAATAGTTTCTGTTCTACTTGGACAGTAGATGATATAATAAATTAAAGTTATCATCTACCACTTCAACAATAAGGCTCACGATCTCTTGCTTGTCGGACGCGTTTCGAGATATTGAGTCACATCTTCAGCGTAGAAGAAGCGCGCAGAACCTAGAAATTTAGATTAAATGAAAAGACAAGACGTTGTCAAACCACTGATTTATAAAAAAAAAATCGAGTTACAAAAAAATGGTGCAACATTATCCTCTTGTAAACTCATGTGTAACAACCGAGACTGGTATCTCGATTTTTCTTTTTTAATAAATTTATGGTTTGACAACATCTTGTCTTTTCATTTAATATGGATAACTACCACAATATCACCTTCACAACTACTCAAAAAGTAGAAATTTAGAATTTTGTTCTTGCAGTTTAATTATTTGCCTAAATCAACCTACCATTTGTTATGTTGGTTAAATTGTATTCAATCTATTTAGTTTTATCAATATTTGTTGAGCTATTCGCTAATTTTTTGTCATTTTTATGTTACAGGGAAACAGGCGGAGGCGGAGGTGGCATGGAGGGGGTGACGGTGGACGGACGGAACGGCAAGCCGCCGCTGCAGACGCAACAGAGCACGGTGTGGTCGAGGCGACAGCAGGCGGTCTGCGTTAGGCACGCCTTCAAGCACTACGGCTCGTCCAAACATCCGAATCATGTGCTGAGCAATCTCAGCATGACCGTGGCCAAGGGCACAATGTGAGTAATCAACCTAAATCAAGTAATTATTGATAGTAAATTTATTATTAAGAATGAAATGTAAAAACTGTCCATAGAAAATTAGTATAGTCTGTCTAAACAAAGAAGACATTCTGGCAAGATCGGAAAATGACTCCAGCTCGGCAAGAAATTATTGAAAGTACATTAATTTTAAAAAATGTAAAAACTGTCCGTAGACAAGTATACAGACTTTGTCAGCCCAAACAAAGAAGACACTATGGCAAGATGGGGAAATGACTTCGACTCGATCAATATTGGTTCAAAATTTATAAATCTGTATCAAATTGTAGGAAACATTCTGATCTACCATTTGAGACCAAAGTTTTGAACCAATATTGACCGAGCTGGAATCATTCTCCCATCATTTTGAGTGTTAATATGAGGGATGTCTTTGAATATCCCTCTCCAAGAATTGGCAATCATATGTTTAAACTCTGCCATAGAGTAGAAACAGCATACATTTATTTTATCGTTAGCTTATTAAATCCCATATCTGAGTAACTTTATAGGTTATCATAGTCTACACTTAGTTAACTGATGCGAACTGTGAAATTAGTCTCATTTCTTATTCTCATAGCATAGGATTTGAACAGATAAACTGTATTATTATATCTACATGAATAAAGTGATTAAATCTAAATCTTGACAGAATGTCTTCTTTGATGGACCAGACTGTAATAAGTTACATTAATTCATCAATACAAGTTATTCCATCATATTATCAAGTTATCACCCAGTCCTCATATTATCGAAAATAAAGTGCTTCAATATCCTAGTACAGATCAAAATACAATATCAGTAGTCAGGACTCAGTTCAAAACATGTACAACCGTACAAGACCCATCGAGGATACCTTCTAGAGAAACATGTACGGTATAGTCTGTCCAAGCAAAGAAGACCCTTTGGGAAGATGAGAAAATGGCTCCAGCTCGGTCAATATCGTTTAAAAAATAATTATTATGGTATTAATAATTGTAGATCAGAATGTTCCCTATAATTTTAGACCAAATTTATAATTTTTGAACCAATATTGACCGAGCTTGAGTCAATTTCCCCATCTTGCCAGAATGCCTTCTTTGCTTGGACAGACTATACCCACACGGTGCATTTATTGGATATTTTATGTTTGAAGCAACCCCGTTTAATATTAATAAAGCTCTGTTAGGTCATTGGCTTCATGCAATCGATACCATAGCTGGAATATTTCCCGTCAAGTTATTATTTAATTCTATCACTAGAATGTGTCAATCAATATCACCATTGACACTTGAAACATTTTTCTTGGTTTTCCTAGTATGAATTTTTTATGAAGCAAGGTTTCATCCCAAGAATATGGATTCAATCAATCAAATTTGTTCCCCATTCACAAAATAATTCATTGTATAAAATAGATTCTCAATTGATTGTGCATCGAGAATTCTCTATGGATTGTAGATAATGGATTCTTTTATATTGATTGTGATTATATTTATTGATTTGAAGCCGCATGTGGATTCTAATTTATGTAAATTAGATTGCATACTGTTATCAATTTGAAATTCAATATCAAAGTTCAATTCAATTGAAAAAATCAGTTTAAAACAGTTTCAATACATTTAAACGAATGGAGAACTCACTGGGATATAGTTTCATGGTTTGTGATACGCATTTTATGAATAAATTCTACATACTGGCATTAGCATACCTTGTTAAAGTACTACGTGTTGCTTAATACTATACTGTTGTTTCTAATGTATATCGAGTTTCATAATATTATATTGTAGTTTGCTGAGTTATAACAAGAGGCTTCATAGTACATAAAACTATTCTTAAAAAAATTCTCTCCGGCAGCTGGCGGTCGGAAAGAGTGCATTTCAAATACTGCAATTCTATGATGGCTCAAATCAAATGACTTATAATGAGCTATTCAGGGTATGAATTCAAAGGTGCCGTTTTCGAAAAACACCATTTTAGGCATATTATTCGCCATTTTCTCCGCCATTTTTGATCGGATTTTTTTCGTTGATGGCTTAAATTGTAGGGCATAATAAGGGTAATATACACACCAATTTTCAAAACGATCAAGTTATTGGTCGATTTGTAGTGATTTTTCAAAATTTTCATCCCCTAATTTCACCCCCTACCCTTGGACCAATTTGGCTGGTTAACGAACTTGACTGAGATATTAGCACTAGGTAATGATCTTTGTGAAAAATTTGGTCGCTCTCCGACAAGCCCTTCTGGAGTTATCGTGTTAACAAGAATCTGTATAAATATAAATATATATATAAATGTATAAATATATATAGAGAGATATATGAATTTGAACGGACATCAGATTCGTGTTCTAGGGGCTTGGAAACGTGTAAAAAATATATCACATCATAAATTTTCGATTGTCAGGGCAAGACCAATAGTGCATTTTTTTCAAATGAAATGCACTAAAAAGGGTACTGAGATTTACATTTATCGAAAACTTTGATAAAAGTAGCCCCAATGAAAAGGAAATACATCATACATGTCTAGTGCAGGGTGAACCCATGCTATGAGTCAGTTGTTGAACTCAATGCTATTACATGGACTTTGATAGAAGATTTGGCAGTGTACTAAAACGTTTTATACTATACAGACTACTTTGTAATAATTCATTGAAAGATTTCATAAGCATCTCAATCGTATTTGATCTGTACAGGATCACACCTATAATTAGTGGAATTTCGGAGTAGAATTTTATTTCAACACAGATTTGGCAACTCGCAATGAAATGTCAGACAGTTTCAGGGACATGAACATGATTTGTTTGAAAAAATGAAAGTTAAAAGATCACGTTAACGATAACTCGAAAAGCCATCGAACCCAATCATTACAAGAACAGTATTTATGAAATTTTGTACAAAGAACTAGAGTCATAGTCAACGGGCTAAGTCACTCTTCAAACTCATAACAGATTAGGTACAGTTGGTTTAATGAGAGAAAAAATTGAGAATAATGTATCAGTATTGACTGAAAGCTTCATCTTTCAAAAAAATCAATCAATATTCATTTATTAAAAAATAGTTTTAATATTAGATTTCTTGAATATTCATATTATAACTCTCAACTAAATCAGGAATCAATTTATTATTCTGCAATATAGGTATAAATTATGTCCTTGAAGTAGAATGTGTATGTTCTTAAAGTGAATTTTACATGATTCTGATTGTTGTAGGATTGGATTTATCATTCTGCAATGTATAAATAAATAGATTACTTGATATAGTCTGCCCAAGCAAAGAAGACCCTCTGGTAAGATGAGAAAATGACTCCAGCTCGGCCAATATTGGATAAAAAATTATTGATTTGGTCTCAAATTGTTAATCAGAACATTTCCTACAATTGAGACCAAATTCATAATTTTTGAACCAATATTGACCGATCTGGAGTCATTTTCTCATCTTGTCAGAGGGTCTTCTTTGCTTGGACAGACTATAATAGGCTATATACCGGTGCAATAGAATTTTTAGAAAATCTGTCTCTTCAATGTCATATTACTGTATTTCAAAGTCTAACCCCTATTTATTATGCTAGGTATCTGTATTTACACCATGTCTATAATATACCTTCAAATGTGACTTCAATTAATGGTTCTATGACTATGAGAAGTGAAAGTATTGAACAATAATATTTACAGTTTTCAACAATAATAACTGGGCCTTTATACTTATAACTTTTAGTGACCTTGAATAATTAATTTGACATAGGCATGAAAACTAACTTATAAAATGATTTACCGTAATGCGAGTTACTAAAGACAATAGAGAAAATAAATAAAAAAATGATATTTGAAAATTGTCATTCAGAGTAATGAGCGGAAAATTGGAATGATAAAGTTTGTTCATGAATATTGCATCACTAGACAATTGCAGGAAATTTTATTGAACTATCTAAATCCTTGTTTCACATTCAAGTGAAAGAATAGAGTAGCTGAAATTCAAATAATACCAATTAATTAATTTTAAATGGTGTGTTACACTATAATATTTCAAATTATACGTTTCGAACTGCTTGAAATTGGAAAATTTCAAATCTACATATTAATGATCAATACTGGCCTGATTTTTCCGTAACAGTTTGAACTAGAAATTTTATTTTTGTGACTTTAATTATTCTTAGAAACCATAAATGAGTATATAGAGCTATGATGAATGTTCCAGAGCTAATCAATTATTGATGACATGAATAACATTCAAACTTTTATGTTTCTTGGAAACCTTAAACTATTTTTCTGTTATACAACAAAAAACATATCCTGTCATTTTCCAGTCATAACCAATAACCAATTTATATTTTAAAGTTTCTTAGAAACTATTCTCTCTATCAATTACACAGAGACCATAATAATCCGCATAAGCTAGTCTTCCAGATCATTCTTGGAGTGTAAAAATCTTTGGCAAAAACAGAAATATGTAAATTTGGACTCACTTAATCAAAATTGTTTTAGAAATAGAAAGGGCATAAATTCAGAAAAAAATAAAAAGTAGAGAACAGAGAGGTAATAGTTGAATAGTAATAAGAGGCAATTGTAAAGGGTGTTGAAATTGAAAAAGGGAATTAAATAGGAACTCTTTTTAGTGTAATAGTATAATAATTTTAGTTGAATAGTTTTTCTTTCACTAAGTATTTTTGTCATTAAGTTTGATAAATTATTCTATTGATTGTTAGTTCATAATTTCTTAAAGATGCAAAATCATTACATATCATCAACGTTTCTGAATACAAATGTCGAGTATCGAATAAATTTGAAGATTGAAGGAAATGGTGTAATTATAACTAAAATTCATAGACTCACTATATTTATTTTTATTTTACTATTCGTTGACTATTATCATCATTGTGTAACTGATGAAATGAACCAATGAAAAATAGTATATTGATGTTAGCCTAATGAGCATTAACACCTTGCATAAGTCGGATTCAACATGAGTTTGCAAGCCTCAATGGGCCTTAACAGAGTATTTAATTCCTTCTGCATAATCATAAAGCAATCCAACGATAATAATTCACCTTGAATTATCCTTTTCGGCTAGTCATTGTCCAATTTAAGAAGGCACAAATCATTTGATGCCAAAATGTGAATTCATCTTGCCAAGGGTATAGTTTGCAAAAGGTGAGAAGACACTTCGTTACAATAAATCAATATAGTAGCAACGGGTCTTCTCAGATCGTACGAACTATATGAGTAGACTCTTATGAATAACTACAGTATTGAATTCAATTGCAAACCTTGTGGTTACAATAAAATTTTAATATAAGAGGTCGTGGAGTATGTGGTTAAAGCAGGTAATAATACCAGGGAAGACAATTAGAGAGCATGACTATCAGATAAATTACTTTACTGTTGGTATAATCTGTACAAGCAAAGAAGACATTCTGGCAAGATGGGGAAATGACTCCAGCTCGGCCAATATTGGCTCAACAATTATCAACTCAGTCTCAAATTGTAGTGAGCATTCTGGTCTGCAATTTTCACCAAATTTATAATTTTTGAATCAATATTGACCGAGCTGAAGTCATTCTCCCATCTGCCAGAATGTCTTCTTGGCTTGGACTGACTTTGGATGAAACAAGAAAAACCACTCATTTCCATCCAATCAGCTTGTAGTATGAGTTTCTGCATTCCTTGACATTGGTTTCTTGGTTTCAATCTAAATTGACTACAGTCATTACAAATCCGGAATTGAATTGTTTGTAATAATTTTTTTTCCAATTTAGTTCTATTATAGATCTTTCCTGTTGGAAGAATCACAGAAATAATTAAACTTTATATTTAGGGCTATTTAAAATTATTGATAGATAAAATCAAATAAATCAAATACCCTTTTTTAAACTTCAAAAGTATTATTTTTACAAAGAGATGTTTCAAGCTTCGGCCCATTTCCATTTTCAATGTGAATAAAATAATACAGAGATATTAAGTCTGGAACCCATATTCAATAACTTGTTAGTTTCTCTGGATGATTTGATGAACCGTTGTAGCTACAAAATGCTACGTTAGTTCTACTAATTAAAAATCTGTTTGGAACGACCCTATTTCAAAAATTTCATTTTTAACCATTTCAAATAATTTTTATTATTCTGTTATTCAATTTGATTCTGAAAAACATTACTCCACTGTTACAGTTACAGACAGCATAAGTATTCAAAAATATGTTGTATAGGTAGGCTAAATTGATAAAATAGTTAATGGAGTTCTTATTTATAGGCCTACATGTTATAGTGGTGATATTATGAAATAAAATAAGTGAAATTATTATTATTATTATTATTATTATTATTATTATTATTATTATTACCGGTTATTATATTTTATTATTATTATTATTATTATTATTTACCCGTAGGTGAGATTTCTGAAAGTTTATTGTAATTTATTTCTTGTTTTTGTAAACAAGTTCTTGTATACTCCGTTGAAATCTGTTCATTCTTTGTGAAAATAATGTGTGATACGAATTCATCATTATTCATTCAAATATTCTCATTTTATTCCATTTTTATAATCTACGATTCTATTTTTATTCAATGTTTATCAGTTACGGTATTCAATTTTGATATTCTAATTTTATCCTAGTGTCATAAGTTATGATTTTATTACCTTCTTTTGTCTTCATCCAACTTCAACTGTTGATTATAATTATAATAAATCATGTTAATAACTTCCATTACAACAGTACTCACAATTTCGTTGCTTGTCGGACGCGTTTCGAGACACTGAGCCACATCTTCATTCGTACAAGGTATCTACATCTAGATACTGAACGAAATCTTGAGTAGCTTAGGCTTCTGTTGTAAAAGTGAAAGTTGATAACGTAATCCATTATTTCTATTATCACTAATTATTATTCTATTTTTATCACATTCTGGCATTTCCATTCTTGAAAATTATGATTCAACTTTTATTAGTTTGTTATTTATTCACTTTTTCATTTGCAGTTACGGCCTTCTGGGAGCCAGCGGTTGCGGTAAGACAACACTGCTCAGTTGCATTGTGGGTAGACGGAGACTGAACACTGGCGAGATCTATGTGCTGGGAGGCAAGCCGGGTACTAAGGGTAGTGGAGTGCCTGGAAAACGGGTCGGATACATGCCTCAGGTAAGCTCAAAACTATAAAATATCCTAACTTGATCCTAAAAATCCTAAACTTGAGTGAATTATTGTCTGCAGTAATTCAATAAATACTTTGATAGATATATAGTCTGTCCAAGCAGAGAAGACCCTCTGACAAGATAAGAAAATGACTCCAGCTCGGTCAATATTGGTTCAAAAAATATTGTTTTGGTCTCAAATTGTGGGTAAGAATGTTCCCTACGATTGAGACCAAATCAATAATTTTTGAACTAATATTGACCGAGCTAGAGTCATTTTCTCATCTTGCCAGAGGGTCTTCTTTGCTTGAACAGACTATACTTGCCCGGCAAAAGAGTCAAATATGTCCTATATATCAGGTAATCTGAAAACTATAAAATAATGTCCTAATCTTGGGTAACTTAAATTAAATCTATCAAACTTCAGTAATTCAGTATATTCATACTTCATAGGCTCTTGTTTATTAAAGATTGAAATTCAGTAATAGAGACAATCTACTTTCTGAAATAGACCGACAAACTTCGTGAGGTGTTTCCTGAATTTCAAATTAAGCCTCAATTTTCTTAGAGATTGAACTATTAATTTACTAAAATTTACACTTTTATCAGAGATGTTGTGGAACTTATCCATAATTTAGGTAAGTGAAAACAAATGTCAGATCCACAAAGTTTATTTAAAATACCATACTTAAGTTTCAATGCTCAGGGTACCATGATTTTACTTCTTTACTAGATTAAGAGAAATAACTTTGTACCTTTTAATTATTGTAATTTAAATTTCCACTGATGATGATGATGATGATGATGATGATGATGATGATGATGATGATGATGATGATGATGATGATGATGATGATGATGATGATGATGATGATGATGATGATGATGATGATGATGATGATGATGATGATGATGATGATGATGATGATTATGATGATGATGATTATGATGATGATGATGATGATGATGATGATGATGATGATGCCCTGAGCATTGAAACTTAAGTATGTTATTTTAAATGAACTTTGTGGATCTGACAACCTATGTTTTCACTTAGTTACCCAAATTATTAATTTACTGTTTCTATAATGATAATTTTGCTTTCTTCACTTATGTGAAATTGAAAATGTATTGGCTACAGGGTGTTTCTGACAGCTTGTAAACAAGAAACGACACGTCATTTAACACCATTTTCCAATTGACCAGTCTTAGATCAAGAAGCTATTGTATTGACAAGATGACAACATTCAAGTTCTATAAAACAATTCCCTGATAGTAGCAGACAATAATCAGTTTCATAAAGATTTGATTGTCTAGTAGCAGAGGCGTGATGTGCTTTGCAAGTTGTCATAATTTATGACGTAGGTAACTTATTTGTATTGTAGTCGCGTCTATCAAGTCCACGTCTTTTCCTGAGTGGTGTAACGCTGGCAATATTACGTGCAACTATGATAAATAATATTCTATACGTCTTCCACTTTACGACTCTACCTATTTATAAATATACTCAACTTGAAGTACTATATTCTCTACCTCTATTCATCTATTCTATACTTATTTTCTCTTAGGCTGAGGCCGCACTGCCGGTGGGTAGAGCCTGGAGGGTGGAGGGTAGTTGGTAAATCTATAGAACATAGATACCATCCACAGTAATACATCGTATGAATGGTATGACGTCATTCTGTTTTTTGAGGTTATGTTGTCCATATTTAAGAATTTCAACATGGCGGCTGAACACATACAATTCATACGATGTATTACTGTGGATGGTGTGCATGCTATATAGATTTACCAACTACCCTCCACCCTCCAGGCTCTACCCACCGGTAGTGTGGCCTCAGCCTTAGGGCTACTGTATTCGTTGAAAATTTGAATAATTAAAATCAAAGTACCCTTTTTTTTAATATTTTATCTATGAATATTCTACTACTACTTATATATAAACTCTATAGTCTGATCGGGCAAAGAAGATATTCTGGAAAGATGGAAAAATGACTCCAGATCAGCCAATATTGGTTCAAAAATAATGAATTTATCAGTCTCAAATTGTAGATAACATTCTGCTCTACAATTTTAGACCAATTCAATGATTTTTGGACCAATATTGATCGAGCTGAAGTCATTTTCCCATCTTGCCAGAATGACTTCTTTGCTTGGACAGACTAAGTAGTTTCTTGCTTTATTCATCTATACCGTACTACCTAAGTTACGAATATTCTCTTTATCTATATTCTATAGTCGGGTAGAACAAAGAAGACATTATGGCATGATGAAAAATGACTCCAGGTCAGCCAATATTGGTTTCAAAATTGTAAGTCTGGTCTCAAATTGTAGATAACATTCTGCTCTACAATTTAAAACAAAATTCATGATTTTTCAACCAATATTGACAAAGCTGGAGTCATTTTTCCATCTTGCCAGAATGTTCTATCTGCTCAACCATACTATACCTATAGTCTTCTGTATATATATATAACTATTCTCTACCTTTATTTTTCTATTCTATCTACGAATATTGTACTATCTTGATATATGATCAATATATGATTGATATATTGATTTATAATTGATATTTCATCCACCTTTCTTTCGCATTCACTCGAATTTTCCAGTGGCATATGCTAGTTGATGACAGCTGGTTAATGGCTGCTCAAAATTTGAATTTTCTGCTACAATACGCTGGCTTACACAGATTTGGTTTATTGTATTATATAATTATATAGAGCCTCCCTCCTCACACACAGACTTTGTATCTATATAGGTGAGGAGTATCATTCTTTGAAATTATTGTATGTATATATTTCAAGTGCTGTAACATCTTTTTTGAGAATAAAACATTCTCATTTTCATTTTTTTCATGTTTTGAAATTGATCTCTATAATAACTTGAATATCCAAGATCATGCTCAAAATAGGTATATTATTATTGGGACAAATTTTAAAACATAAGATTCAATTCATAATATATTACTCTAATGTGAAAGCCGGCTACAACATAATAATGTTGTATAATTTTTTTTTTACTCTAATACCGCGATTACTTGCTTTAAGTGGATTTCAATAGTAGACTTACTGTTAAACTGACAGTCAGTGTTCAAATTGTAACATTTCTGAAAGTCCATTTCTGATTATATTAGAGTACTTTTCAGTCTCTGATTATATAAGGGTACTTGAAAATTTGAGAATCGTCATTGTTCATTGATTGTAGATGAAGCTTAATTAGAATAAATGAAAATTTAAAAAAGATTTAATTGAAAAATTGAAGATCTAATCTATTCCACAATATTGTATACACGGTATTCACATTAGTTCACATGAGTTCCAATTAATACAAATTGATAGCTGATGATATTATGAATTCAGATCAAGTAGGTAACTTACCTACAACAAATTTAGACTGAATTTTACACAAACAATATAGAAGATGTGAAGTGAGCCTACATGAGTTTCTGTAGACACAATATAGGAGGAATAAATAAGCGCTATGAAGTTCAATAGTATTGTTTATTCGACAATGATGCAAGTTCAAATATTGTACAATATTTGAATAATATATCTGTATAAATATGTGTATATTATATAATATTGTATTAATATGAAGAGGAAAAAGGTGAATAGATTTTTTTATTTTGCAATGAATTTCCTAAAATTATTTTTTATTACCCACTTACTACTTCATGTTCAGTTTATAATGTTGATACTTTGTGACGAGTCATCTTCCCTAACATCAGATACTGTGACATAATTATAATGTATTTGCCAATAAATTGTGAATAAATCTTTCGAGAAGTTATTTTCAATCACTACATCATGATCAGTTTATAATATGTTGATATTTTGTGACGAGGTACCTTTCCTGGCATTATATTCTGAGAAATAATAATGTATTAATGCCATAAATCATTAAAATAATGATGAATTATTGTGAATAAATATTGTAAGAAATTTATTTCAATTTCGTGTTGTTTTGTTTTGCAGGAAATCGCCCTGTACGGTGAATTTTCAATTAGAGAAACAATGATGTATTTCGGCTGGATCTTTGGTATGGAGACGACTGAGATCCAGGACAGACTCGAATTCCTTCTTAATTTCCTCGACTTGCCTAGTCAAAATAGACTGGTGAAAAACCTCAGGTCAGTTTTTTAGGACTACGAAAAATCAATCGTTCTTTATATACAGAAGGTTTTAGGAGGAATGTGCAAACTTCTCAGGCTGATTCCTTACAACAAGTACCTTGTGAAAAAAGTTCCATGTGACATACCCTCAGAAATGCTTTGATATAGTGCCAAGATAACAAAGGCCAAAAATAGTAATTTTTCATAATATTTAACTTTCTAAAGTTTTAAAGGCTTTATTCAGGCACTAAAATTATCAATTCCTCTGTAAAATTAGCTTTGAGATTCAGTGAAGCCAGTTAGACGTTTTTAGTTGTACGGTTATTGAGATAATAGGGGAAATATGCTGTAAAACACTATTTTACAACAATAACTGTTTATGAAATTATAAATTTGTATTCTTAATTGATGGAAGTTTTAGAGAATCATATTCTGAAGAAATCGTAAAATGGCGATAGTTGTGTAACTCTTGCTCAAATCTCAGAAATCGCGATCAAAAATCTCACTGAACACTGATTTTTCACTTCTTCTATATTAAATTTTGTCTACTTTGTCTTCATTTGCCTACGTTCTACAGAATATAATATTGATTGCTTCAGAAACTCTGCTCGAGTGTATAATAGATATTGGTCTTATATTTTTAATACGTCTCTACCAATTATTCTCTTCTCAACTGAATTGATTTTTCTAATTTTGTTGACAGCGGTGGCCAACAGAGACGTGTCTCATTCGCCGTTGCCCTCATGCACGATCCCGAATTGCTCATTCTTGATGAACCCACAGTCGGAGTCGATCCTCTTCTGCGTCAAAGGTAATATTATTATTCATTTCATCTATTGTTTATATTCTATTAGTCAATTTTATATAACTGGTGAATCAGAATAGATTGCATTCCCTACCTTTCGCCAAGCACAGATCCAGGGAGGGGTGATAGTGGGTGGTCGCCCCTCAATTGAGCAATTGGTGTTGAAGAGAGCTATAACTATATAGGTACCGTACTGAGGGTTGAACTGTATAAAGCTTGAATTTGTATTATCTATTATTACGGTAATATTCAAAACTGAGTAAGACACAAAAAATCGCTCATTCCCCTCAACAGACCAAGTGGTAATCATAATATCCCGAGTGCTGAGGTTTGAATAGTATAGAACGTAAATCTATTTATTTTTATTGAAAAAAGTGCTCTATAATGCTATTTTAAACGCAAATCGCCTCAACGCCCTCAACAAAACATATAAGTTACCTAACTTAGTATTGAAATAATTTTGGGATTGAACCATAAAGTAGAACTGATTAATAATTAATAATAAAAAATTAATACAATATACAAAATGTATTTTGTAATGAAAAATAGAAAAAAAATCCCTATAGCCTCATCATATAGATAGGTACTTGTGACAGAAGTAAGTTACTACTTGTATAGCTATAGTATACCTGTAGGCCTAAAGCTATATTTACTTTTTCTTAGGGCTACTGATCAATTTTAATAAAAATAAAAATCAAACAAAAGAGTACTGACATTTATATTTTGAATAGAAAACTGTATAGGTATAGCTATAGGGACTGTATAGCTATAGTATAGGCTATTATAGTTCAATAAACGACCGAATTATTTATTCTAATATTAATTGAATTTATTTATTTAATCTATTTGTGTTTAAATTATAAAAATCAGTATATTATCACGTTATTCAATTTACATTTGAGTATACATATATATACAGTACATAATGTACATCGAGTAAAAGCACTGCTTAATCTGTGCTGGGTTATATGATGTGGGTTAAGTGGAAGAGGGGGCTTGCATGCCTCAACTTCGCCCACGAACTCTTGTAAAATTTTTACAAAGTGTAAAATAAAGTCATTTTATGTAATCAGTGTTGAAAACTTGAAAAGAAGGTACCGGTATTGACTTGGAAAATCTTCTTTTGATTCAAGTTGGATTAGAACACAGATTTTGAATTTGAATTTTTTAATAAAATTTGATTGTAATCCAGTATTGTCTGATGAACAGAGTTCATTATTGGATTACAATTAAATTTTATTTTAAAAAGTGTAAAATTCCTTTCAATTTCTACAATTTATTCATTCATAAATAATTTGTTATGTGGTTTTGCAGTATTTGGAACCATTTGGTACAAATAACAAAAGATGGAAATAAGACTGTTATCATCACTACACATTACATTGAAGAAGCTAGGCAAGCACATGCTGTAAGTATACAATTAATAAAAATAAAAATGAGTTCAATAATGGAGTAGCGTAGCGTAGCCTACTCAATAGAGAGTAGAGTTGGCTACTACCAGTGAATATAAAGTATAGTGAAGGCTGACTGTGTGTTGAAAACTGGAAACGCGAATTCGTTGTAGTTGACCTCCGCTATCCAGGTGCCGCTAGTGTTGCCGGCAGGCAGGACCTCCAATTCACAGAGTCATAGCGAAGAGAAAAAATATCACCAGCGATCCAATTACAGTAGACCAACTAGGCGCGCGCCTAGGGGCCCGCACCACGAAAATATATTTATTTTTTTTTTTTAAATATAAAAACATTAGAACTGGCGTATTAGAAAACGAATATCAATTGGACACAAACTGTGTTATATGATCTACATCTGTTGAAAATAAAATATTTGTTGAAAAATAATGCAAGTTGAACCTATTTAAAAACGTCTTGAACAAAATTATTGTCTTTGGTGATAGAGCTGCGTTAGGCTGGTTGACGAATTGAATTAAATTTTAAATGTTTCAAATGCAGATTCAAGCATACAATGTACGATCTACTTATTTGACTTATTCTCCATTACTGAATCTACTGTAATATCTATTCTTCTTCATGATATAATTTTTTCTCTACTTCTTAGTTTCCCATTCATCACTCTTCTTCTTATTCTTCTTCTTTCCCCCTTACTCTTTGTCTTCGTCTTTCTTTTAGCGTTCTCTTCCCTTGCTGTCATTCTCTTTTCCTGTCTGTTTTCTTCTTCTTCTTTCTCTTTTTCCATTTCTTCTTCTTCCTTCTTTTCTTCCTATTCCAATTTTCCTCATTTTCATCTTCTTCCTCTTCTTCTTTTTTTGTCGATTTCTTTATCATATACAATTTCTCATCCTTTTACTTCTTTTTCTCTTCCTCTTTCTAGATTCATATTAGTTCCATTCTTTTTCTCCCTCTTCTTTTTCCCATACTTCTAATAATTCTTGTTCTCCTTCCTCACCAATTCTCTTTTTCTCCAATTTTTAACCCTCCTTCTACTTCCTCTTAGTCTTTGTTATTCATAATTTTCTTCTTTTTCATTTTCTTCTTTATCCCTCTTTTCCTCCATCTTGAACTTTTTCTCCCTCTTCTTCTTCTTTATCATCTTCTTCTCCTCCTCCTCCTCTATTTCATCTTCCAACTTGTTACAATACGTTTAGAGATGCGAAAGCACTCAATAGGAAAGTATTGGAGCATAAGAGCATCAGAAAATTAGCGAGAAATAATTTAATTGTGTTGATTGATCTGTTTGTACTAGGAAATAAGTAAATTCAGTAGACCAACTGCGATTTTTCTTTCGTTACATCACGTATTTTTTCTTCTTATTCTTCTACCTATTCTTCTTCTCTTTCTACCTATTCTTCTCCATCTATTATCCGTTCATCATCATCATTATCAGTGTTTACCCACTGACTGCACCATTGGCTTCATTTCTTTCTCTTATTCTTCTTCTTCTTTTTCTTCTACTCTGTTCCTAGCACACTGTTGCCAACTCGAGCATAGTATGCAATGTTGTCAGTTGTCAATGCATATCATTCTCTGTCTATAGAATCATACGGTCTCACTGTCAGCCCAGTCGATCGAAACAATATTTTTGCAAAAAAATTTGAACAGTAAAATACCCGGTTTTTTCAAGCACACTCAAACCTGAGGGTCGCTTAAATTTCCACGAATCATCAATATTATTAGCTGACATTTTCACTTTGGTTTGAGGGTCCCTCAACTTCCCTATGTTAAAAGTATAGAAAATGTCAGCTGTTAACTGATGATTCGTCAAAATTTAAGTTTCCTCAAGTTTGAGTGTGCTTGGAAAAACCGGGCATAAGTTTGCTAGAAGGTGTTGATTTTTTTATTTATATTCAAATAATTCCAATTTGATTTCCTAAGGTGCTTCCTCTACTCATTCTACTGTAACAGTTCAAGCGATTAATTATATAATTGGAGAAGATATTCTTTGAGAATATCATTATATCTGATTTTCTAAATATCTTTCTATATAAATTATTGAATCAAATATAGTATATCATTCTGTCAAACATTATTATTTTTTTAGCACAAATATAGATTTTCAGAGTTAAATATCTGGATTAAGGTGTCATTGAGTTCAACTTTCCAACTCTAATAAATTTTTCCTCTTGAGATATAAATTTTGTATGTTTCAACTTCAACCAAGAGTCTATGAACAAGAATAATATTTAAAAAATCTGTAACATTGCCAATATTGTAATACGTTAAAGTAAAAGAGAAAGAAGTGGTAGAAATAGAGAAGGAGGAGGAATAAGAGAAGAAGAAGAAGAAGAAGAAGAAGAAGAAGAAGAGAGATAAATGGAAAAATGGGAAAATAAAATAAGCCCTGTCTGTTCAGAAAATGAGCTAGAAACTATTCAATTGTCTTCATTATCATCGCCTTCTTCTTCTTCTTTTTCTTCCTCCTCCTCCTCCTTCTCTATTTCTTCCACTATTATTGGCAATGTGATAGAGAAGTGTCACTTTCTCATGTGTGCTGTTATTCTCCTTCTTTCTCCGCTCTCAGTTTTTTCCATCAATTCTTCCCTGCACCCTCGCCATCACTTTTCTCTTCTTCGTAAACTTCGTTTCTATTCGATGGAACGATGATGTGCTGTTCTCGTGCTGTTGCCATCTCGGGTGAACTTTCAATGCAGTATACATTTCAATACTCAAAATCCCAACTACTCAATAAATTATTAACTCATTAACTGAGAAAGATCAACTTTTAATTTTAGAAAAAACGTTTTCTCATATTACTACTACCGGTGCTGAGACAGTAGGATTAAAAGCTCCAACAAGCGAGTTTCTGGAGTTCGTGAAAATTGCATTGTACGTTTACAAAATGAAATTCAGTGGAATCTTCCATAAAAAATAGTTATTTGTGTTAGATTTTTTAGGTTATTTTATTGTTTATATCAATACCGTGAGTAAGTTACGTGAGTAAGTAAGACGTTGTTGGTCACTGAAAATACATGAAATTACTAATGTTAGAAAGATTTCGAGAATAAGTGAAATATATTTTAGTATATAGAGATATATATCATAAAGTATTATGAAGTGGTATACTGATCAAAGAATATGGAGAGAATAATCCATATTCACTGACCTGATCAAGACAAGACTCTGCGCAAGCTTGGTACTACTAGGAAGAATTTCTACTCAAAAAATATAGTTTTAATTCTCTCAACTTGTATTCCTGAATTTAAAAATATTCACTGATGTGATTCATCTCCAGAAAAAAAGTCATTTGACAGTGTAGAATGTATCAATTACAATGTAGGCTACTCAATAGATAGAATAATATCATTGTTATGTACAATATCAGTATGTACTCTTCAATAAACCTATATTGAATGAATATTTATTCATTTATTTTTCAACCTTTCACTTCTAACCATAAGCATAGAGCTATTTATCTTCAAGGGGTTTGGAACAGTCTTTAAGGTTTTGGAAAATTCCTGTGCTGGATAATACTAGATGTTATTATTATTATTATTATACCTGTTCATCACTTTTAAAGTGAGTATATGTATTGCAGACAAAGTCGGCCATTGGCAAGACTTTGTTGCATTATCAAACTGTTATATTTAGAAATGCCCTAACCATAGAAACTGTGCTGAGTACAACCGCTTTTAATTGCATATTTTGCACTCTCCGAGACACCAAGCTGATGAAGATTAGCAGATACTTTTTTTGTCATTACTCCTACTGTGGATATAATGACAGGAACAGTTGACACTTTCTCCTGCTTCCAGACATCCTTTATTTCAGCAGCCAAGGGAATATACTTGGTTACTTTCTCGTTGTAATATTGTTCCAAGTTGTGGCAGCATGGTATACCAACATCAATTAGAGTAGTCTCCTTGGTGGTCTTGTTCATTAGGATTATATCTGGTCTGTTGTGTGCAACCATCCTGTCAGTCAACACTGAGCGATCCCAGTAAATTTTGTACTCTTCATTCTCCAGCACTGGAGCCTTCAGTCTCAACAAACAGGTCTCTGTGCCTGAGCCACTTGTTTGAACCTCCTCATCAACACCAGGCTGTCTCAGTGCAAATGCATGCCTTCCATGCAGCTCCTTTGATCTCCACTGCAGCAAGATTTCACTCTCATATTGATTATCTGATTCAAGAGGCTCAGCACGTTGCACTGATAGGCTAAGTGGGTATATCTTTTGTCAGCTGCTCTTACTGTCCTGAATAAATCATTCTCTTTTTCAAAGAAATACCGTTTCATGCTCTCTATCTGCTTCTTACATGATCTCTTCAAATCAGTGAGCCCACGTCCACCCTTGCTCCTAGGCAGTATAAGTCTTTCCAAACTGGATCTTGGGTGGTGTGCTCTGAATTTGGTGAGGAGGACTCTTGTTGATCTCATAAGGTCGTCCAGATCAGTGTCCGTCCAATGGAGAACCCCAAAAGTGTATGTCAGCACTGGCACTGCATACGTGTTGATGGCCTTGAACATGTTGTTGCCATTAAGTTGCAACTTCAAGAGCCTCTTCACTCTGCCCAGGTATTCCTCTTTCATTTTCTGTTTTACCTTTTTCTGCTCTATTTTCCTAGCCTGACAGAATCCCAAGTACTTATATACTTCATCTGGTCCCATTGCTTCAAATACATTCTCCGGATCTTCATCCATTGCCTGAGCCCTGATCTGCCCTTTCACTATACTTAGTGTTTTGCACTTCTCCAGACCAAATGTCATGCAAATATCTGCAGAAAAAGTTCTCACAACTTGCAGCATTTCCATCAACTGATTTTCTGTGCCTGCATAGATTTTTATATCATCCATGTAGATCATATGGGACAGTGGGTAAACCTGTCTTGCTGCACCTTTCAACTTGAACCCATACTGTGTTGAGTTTAACAATTCTGAAAGAGGTTTAAAGCCATGCAGAACCATAAGGGACTCAAACTGTCACCCTGAAATATACCTTGAAAGATTGGGATAGTATTGGTCTGGATCTGTCCATCATTATTTCTCATCTTCAGTACTGTTCCCCATGATGTCATGAGATGTTTGAGTCTATGACTGCATGTTCAACTTTATAAATATGCAGCACCTCAATCAACCAGGAATGTGGGACACTGTCATAGGCTTTTGGTAATCAATATAAGCCATATGAATATTCCTTTTTTCTCCACAGCTTGGCCCATTGTCACTGCATCAATGGTGAGAATCTCCTTGCAGCCCAATCCTCCTTTCATGCACCTTTTGCTCTTCAGCCATCATACCTCGTTGACTCAAATGCATCTGTATTTGACTTGCTATACATGCAGTCAGAACCTTATACAATGTGCATAGACAAGTGATTGGTCTGTACTGGGTAGGGTCTTGGGTCTCTTTTGCTTTTGGGAAGCAGGTATGTTACACCCTTGGAAAGGAATGATGGAACTCTGTGTGGGCTTTCAATGAATGAATTGAAATGACTAGCTATGTGTTGGTGGAAGACTGGAAGCTTCTTCAGCCAGAAGTTGTGCAGTTTGTCTGGCCCTGGTGAGGACCAGTTACTGGTCTTTCCTACTACATTTGCCACTTCAGCTACTCCAATCACCATCCTTGGCATATTTGGGGTTCCAGCTATCCTGTCTTTCTCCCTCTGGATCCACGTGGCATTCTGATTATGGCTCCTGCCACCTGCCCACAAACCTCCCCAGTACCTCTCCACATCCTGTACTTGAGGCTGTAAAACATTTTCTCCTGTCTGACCTTTGCTTAGGCTCCTGTAAAAAAGCTTTTCACTCCTATTGAAGCTATTATTGTCTTCCTTTCTCTTCAATGATGTCTTATACCTTCTCAGTCTGTTTGCCTTAACTGACAGCTTTTGAGTGAGTGTATCCAGCATCTCCTCAGGGGTTCCATTCAATGGGTCTCTATTAGTGTGACAGGAAACTTCAATCTTGAGTCTTTCATAAGCTTCAGTTACTTTCCTTGATCGATTACCCTGGATATATTGAGTAAGTTGACCCACCTTCTTCCTGAGTATATTCACCTGCCTACTCAGCCTCTCTTCCCAAGGTGGTCTCTCTCTCTTTTTCTGTGCCTTTGGGGTGGAAGACACTCTCATTCCAATTGCTCTAACAATAGCTACAACTGAGCAGTATATAACTGAATGAAGCTCTTCAAATGTCAGTCTTCTCAAATCAATTATCCTAGGCAAAATTTCATTCATTCTCTGGCATGCTAATGTCAAGTGTCTTGAAGAATGTACTCTTGGTACTTCTGGTCTACTGAGAGGATCTGAACCATCAAACTGTGCAAGTGCTCTTCTTAACTCAATCTTGCACTGATGCTCTTCAGCATCATCTTGCATTATTATTATTATTATTATTATTATTATTATTATTATTATTATTATTATTATTATTATTATTATTATTATACGGTAACAAAAACATAAAAATAATCATTAAATTTCATTTTCACTTCAATTATTCAAAAATTCTGTAATCATTCTCATTCAATTTACAATTCGAATTTTTTATAATAACTTTGAAATCGCATCATTAGGTTTCTATTCTAAAGCATTGTTGAGCTATAAATTGTTGAAGGTTTCATATCTACTCGAAGTCCCAATTTGATACAGTACTTGATAAAAAATTACTCATATAAAAAATGAATCAAGTAAATTAGTTCAAGGATGCAGCTGATGAACTCATGGAGTTTAATGAATCAAATTTAATCAAGTAACTAAAAACGTATTTGACTCACAATTTACGTTCTTAAAATAGCATGAATCTATTGCTTCTAATGTAGGAAGAGTATCTTCAACTTCACTAATTTTAATATTTACATTGCTTGGTTCATTAAAATTATTCAACATATCAGGCCGAAGATACTATAACACTGGCCTATAACATTCACTTACAGTAGTTCATGATAGTTTTGTGCAAGTGCTACATGTACTCGTAACGTCGTAAGCGCTCAGAATAATATTAAAATAATATTTCTTATGTACTCGAATGCCTTTCTTTGGCATAGTCTGTTTACAATAATTACGATCAACGTGAAATGTTACTCGTCTTCCTCCTTCCACTATAATTGGTCTAGTAATAGTATGAAAACAATTATTGTTTCCGCACGTGTTGTGCTGGGTTGGGCAATGCTGGAGAATACAAGAGAGCGAAACAGAAAACGAGTGAGAGAAGATAACAATGAACCGGTTTGGCATTCTATGAGTGAGTCAATGGTGCTATGACTATCTAACGCATCTGTGGTAGCAGTGAATGAAAACGCATCCTAGCGGACCCTAGCGGACGCATTAGGAACAGCGTGCACAGAGCAGAGGGTAAGCGGGTCAGGTCGAGGAAGTTTCCAATCGGTCCGTATGCGTTGCCCTTCTCTACGTACATATTCTTTGCTACTACTCACTAGTTAATGTGACTTGTATTCGATAGTTACTTTGAAATAAAATCCTGCAATTTTGTACTTGTTTATTTGTAATATAGCCCTTTCACATTAAGCTGAAATCCTATTTATGTCTAGAATAAGTTTTTTGAATCTATTAATCGTTATTTGTCTTTGTCTTTGCATAAAATTAATCTTGTTGAAAATTTCATTTCTTTACAATTAAGTACATCATTGAATAATGGCTTTTCCAGTTATACAGTTCGCAACTTATCTATATTATCTTATAACTTCAAAATAGTACTCGTAAGTAACTTACCTATAATCTGGTCGAGCAAAGGAGACATTCTGAAATTTATTACTTTTGAACCAATATTAGCCGACCACGGAGTCATTTTCCCAACTTATTGGGTACTTTGCCAGTCTTCTTTGCTGTTCGCTCGACTAGATATATTTTGAGCGGAGAACGACTTTATCAATCATACAGACAGACTACGATACTAATATTCAATTATATTCAAATACATTTTTTAAATCCAATAATGTTTCATGTTTTTAGATTGGACTGATGAGAAGCGGTCGGCTACTGGCTGAGGAATCACCGCAGGTGCTGCTATCTATGTACGGCTGTCAGAGTTTGGAGGAAGTGTTTCTGAAACTGAGCCGAAAACAGGGCAACGACAACAGTACTGCGCCCGATGTAAATATCGCAAACAATATTTCTTTGGTGAGTAGGCTACAAAACATTTGTTTTATATTATTTTAAATAATGTATTATTGATTTTTTTATCAATTTTTGAAACAAGACTCAAGACACTAATACTTGATAGAATGCTGCAGTAATCGACATTCCTTTTGGGAAAGGATTTTTTATAATAAACTTACAAAAATGAGAGGTTTACAGTACTAAGCTAAAACAAACCTCATTGGAAAATATTAATTGGCAAAAATTGGAGTGAATCAGTAAATGAAGATACGAATAATAAGATGAAAATCAAAATTTTGAAACAATGTGAATATTAGCATAGAATAACTATCAATCAATGAATATTCAATAAATCAATTAATATTTTATTTCCACAATAAATAACATGTATAACAGTAATTTGCAAACATAGGTAGCAAATTAAATGACCACTTTAACAAATTGTGTGGTCATTGTTAGTAAAATTGGGTTCAAGTATTGAATTTTATTGAATAAATTGTTACGTATTAAATAAATAGGTTACGGTTTTTTCAGTTCAGTTCATCAACTCTTTTTGCGCATGACATCTGTAGCATTCTAATTTAAACTACTAAAGAAATAAGCTAATATAACTCGCAAAAACAATATATCCTTGGAATAGCTCTATACAAACATATACACATATAGATGTAAAAACAGTTTATTTATACTAAATAGTAGCCTATGTCTACATTCTACGATATTATAGTCTGACCAAGCAAAGAAGAGCCTCTGCCAAGATGGGGAAAAGACTCCAGCTGGGTCAATATTGTTTCAAAAATTATTAATATGGTCTCAAATTGTAGGAAACAATTTGATCTACTATTAAGACCACATTTATAATTCTTGAACAAATATTAACCAAGCTGGAGTCATTTTCCCATCTTGCCAAACTCTTCTTTTTGGCCAGACTATACCCTTTCCTTACCGTAAGTTATAGAAATGAAAAAATACTTCAAACAACATGATTTAAATAAATAATGAAAGTGTTTTCAAGTCTCACCACTCTTTTTATACTAGAATCTCTTCCAAATTTTCAAAAATTTTATTTAATTTTTTCATCAGGCATCACTGAACTGGGGCAAGAAGGACGAGCCGGTGTACGTGACAGAAGAGAGCGGAGTGGTGAGGGTCAACTACCAGTTACATCAGTCAAAAAGAAGTGCTCATCCGGAAACACCAACGGCCATTATGATGTGAGCAGGTTCGTTTTACCTATTTGCAATTTCTATTCCACTTTTAAGTAGTTGTGAAGATGTTATTGTGGTAGTTATCCGTATTAAATGAAAATGTAAGAGTAGCTTAGTTACAAACAGTGCCACATGCAAATTTTTCAGGAGAAAAAAACTGTTTCTTATAGAAAAAACCTTTTTAGTTGCTGCTTTTTTTATGTGAATAGTATTATGTCTTGCAGGTTGAATAGCATTGAAATTCCAACCCTAATAATATAGGCGAATTAGTTATTTACAAAATAAAAATGGTTATGGCCGGTTTTGTTAAGGTATATGGAGCTAGCCGTTTTTGAAACAATTACTGCTGATGGCAGATCTTTGCCCGTACTTTTTACTGTACAGCACTTCGGTGCTTTGAGGGTGGTTCTTAAATAGGTGAATTCTCGTGCACTTTCAATATTTCATAATTTTTATTGTAATTTTTCATGTTTCTGTTGTTTTTCGAATGATGTTCTTCATAAGAATTTTGTTTATATTGTCGTGTTGATGTTGCAGATGAACGGTATGCCACACGGTAGCAAGCAATCGGTTTCATGCGACGACTGTGCTGCCGACTGTTGCAATCTCACCACTAGAGGAAAGACAAAGGCCCTGCTACAGAAAAACTTTACGGATGTGGAGAAATGTTGGGTAAGAAGTTGATTGTTCTCCTTTCAACTTGCATACTAATTTGGTATTGAAACTAAAAATAATGAAAATAAAATTTACTACGAAGCGTAAGAGAGATTTCAGTAACTTAACAAATACTTTTGTACCGAAGTAAATAGAAATAATTGCCCATGGGACTATGACGTCACAACCTTTAGTCCGCTAGATCACTGCCTGGTCATGAATTCCAAAATTATTATTTTGAAATAAATTCCATTCTAATTACCTTGGCGAATTCAAATCCCACCTGAGGCATGAACGTTCAAGTGATCTCATGAATCACCCCCGCACTTTCCATTGCCTGTGGACAAACAAAAATGTGGGCACCATCTCCAAACGAATTATACACTGGAAATTCAACTATTGTTATAGTCTGTCCAAGCAAAGAAGACCCTCTAAACACGATGGAAAAATGACACAAGCTCGGTCAATTTTTGTTAATAAATAAGCAAAAAATATTGCAAATCTATTATTTGTCATTAAATCAAATTGTCATCTATTATAAGTCAAATAATCTGCCAACGCTCACAAGAACCGTATCCGTTGAAACAGCTAATTAAAAAATTATTTTAATGCCGCGTTTTCACCGGAATGTTAATAACATTTGTTAATAACTTTTAACTTATATAATATGTAGGTCTATATAGTAATAAGTTATTCAAAAAAGTTATTAACATTCCGGTGTAAACGCGGCCTTTTCCAAATTACTGGTTGCAAATCCAACACTATTAGCGTGTTATAGTTTATACATTGAAATACGTAATTGTTGAGTAGTTTGAAGGTGATATTGTAGCAGTTGACAATCATCTAGTTCTCCATCATTCTTATTTTCTTAGTATAGTCTGTCCAAGTAAAGAAGGCATTCTGGCAAAATGGGAAAATGACTACAGCTCGGTTAATACTGGTTCAAAAACAAAATTTGGGTCAAATGTCGATAAGAAATGT
Source organism: Sogatella furcifera (assembly GCA_017141385.1). Lineage (NCBI taxonomy): Eukaryota > Metazoa > Arthropoda > Insecta > Hemiptera > Delphacidae > Sogatella > Sogatella furcifera. Next base: position 63,754,380 of record CM029548.1, read on the forward strand.
TTCTACAATTGGAGACCAAATTTATAATTTGAACCAATATTGATCGGATCCCCTCAATTTTCATAATGAGAATGTCTTTCTTTTGGGACAGACCATATTAAACCTAATAAGGAATGATTTTATGTTGGGTTTGCAGTATAATGCCGATAATATTCGCTCTATTATGATTACTATATTATTTATAATGATTTTCCTGTGTGTTTGCATGTGATGCTGTTTATATTCGCGCTGCCAGTCATGCAGGTCATCCTGTTCTGCCTTGCGATTGGGACCCGACTGGGCCTGCATCTGGCCATCGTCAACCGGGAGATGAATTGGGACACGAAGATGGAGTGCCCTGTCACCGATAACTGCACATTCCAGGCGCTCAGCTGTCGGTACATTGATAGTTTACGGACGGATACGATTATCAAGTAAGTAGAAAAAGGATTCAGAATAAAAAATGAGGAACCTAATTATCATTGTAGTAACAATGAAATTGTAATGAATGAAAATTGTTGTTGAATGAAATCCATTAAGCTACTCTCAATCCTCAGTAGAGTGCAGTGAATCTGTAGAGTAAACTTACTGGAGGTAGACCACCGCTACTACAATAATTGTTAGTGTTTGACACTGGCGGCTCGTGCCCACGAAACAGGTGAAGTGCTGGGAAATACAGGGCACTTACCTATTTTTGACCCGCCAGTGGGTGCATAGATCGGACAGCACAATCATGTCCATGAGGAAAACAACGTATTTTTTAAAATTCCTGGATCACATCAATTTTTTAGTTGGAAAAGATTTTCAAAAGAAGATTTAACACGCGGTGAAAAATAAATTTCCTTAATAATTATCTTAAAAAAATCAGTAAAAAAATTGTTGAATCAAAATTGAATATAAAAAATCGGGAGAAAAAAAACTTAAGCCCTTCCTCTAATCCTACAAAATTGAATTTCAATCAACTCAGATTTAAGATAAATCAAGAATAATTTCGAAATTTTTTCTTCTACCTTTGAAACTTTAAGGCTGCCATAAGATATCTCGCAGCTTAAAAAATTTAAACTACAACTAAAATAAAATGTTCATATTGCATCATTGTAATGACTTAAATTACAATTGAAACTACCTATAGAATAATCAATCTTTCAATGAATAATTTTTTAATGAAAAATAGCAACCACTAAAATAATATAATAGGTATAGTCTGTCGAAGCAAAAAAGACCCTCTGGCAAGATGGATAAATGACCACGCTTTGGTCAATATTGTTTCAAAAATTGTTTATTTGGTGTCTACTTTCAGAGCAGAATGTTATCTAAGATTTGAAACTAAATTCATAATTTTTGAACCAATATTGACCGAGCTGGAGTAATTTTCCAATCTTGCCAGAATGTCTTCTTTGCTTGGACGACTATAAACTACTATAGAAAACTAAATTTTAAAATGGAATATAGCAACCATTAAAATAATTCAATATATAAGTTAGTATTGATTAGAATAGCTTTGGTGATGTTGAACATTGGCTATCCAGGATTACTACCGAACAATTGAAGATTCAATGAAGCGGTGAAGTCGACAAAGCGGGCGGCCATCTATTTTGGGTGATTTTCCGAAGAGTTGGCGGCTCGCATGGTGCTTGGTCGATTTGCCGATGAGAACTCTCAATCGTGGCGATATTATTCTGTGGCGGAATTTGTCCCAGTGAGTTCAAAGAATTTAAAAGGAGAAAATATATCTACACTTTTCCAGTTTTTCGGGTTTGCCTTACACGTTTTCTCACAGTTGTTAGAGCAATTTATTTTTTCTGTCTTATCATCACAGTTTCCAACTGCTCATTTTTATTTTGAGTGATTCACCATTTTTATCAGATTCAACACGTTTGTTGTTTGGTTTGAAGTGATTCACTGTATTTTCCAATTTCCATAGGCTACTTTCACAAAAATTGTGTTTTTTAATAATTTCATTGGATTCACTAAGTTTGTTGTTTGATCTTGAGTGATTCGCTGTATTTCCCAAACTTGGCGACTTTGGCAATGACAAATGTGTGTTCATTAGGTTCACTAAGTTTGTTGTTTGATTTTGAGTGATTCACTGAATTTTCTATTTTGGCCTTACATTCACGAAAATAATGGATGAAATTTCACATACTTCAGCGACCTAAACCCCTATCACCGTTTTCGATCAAATTAGAATTTTTGTGTTGCGAAATGACGAACTTACACTAAAATATCAGAATTAGATCATGTTAAAAATAACAGATTATGATCATGTTAATAATTCACTTACTAAAAATTTCATATTCATCAAGCAACCCTTGCCTAAATAGAACGCATGAAAATAGTCAAATAAAACTGGACCAGCAGAGTACCACCTCACATTGTATTATGAAACAATCATTTTCATCAATTTATAATCATATAACATTTATAAATAGTACACAATCATAATGATGATGGGTATCTAATAAACAGGCATGATAGCGCTTACTATTTCGATCCTATTCTGTTCAAAATGATAGTGCAAACGAGGTAGGCTTATCAGCTGAAATAATTCAGCAAAGTTATTATTGGCAATTTTTTTATTATATCCAAATCCAGATACAATGGACAACACCTAGGACAATATATAGGTGGGAAAAACACGTTATAAAATGCTCAAACAGAATAATCAGTTATACAAATTAATCCTTAGTGTCCTGCAGTAAGTTCAGTCTGTCCAAGGAAAGAAGACATTCTTGCAAGATGAGAGAATTACTCCAACTCGTTCAATACTGGTTCAAAAATCATTAATTTGGTTACAAATTGTAGATCAAATTTCTTTCTACAATTTGAGACCCAATTAATAATTTTTGAACCAGTATTGACAAAGCTAAAGTCATTTTCCCATTTTGCTAGAATGTCTTCTTTGCTTGTACAGACTATATCACTCAATCACTCATTGCTGAATGACAAGATTATAAAACTCATTTGACTAAACTTTAATTTAAACTTTGAGTATTATTTTATTCACATTGAAAATGGGCTAAAGCTTGAAATATGTAGGTATGTGTAAAAATAATACTTTTAAAGTTTAAAAAAGTGTGTTTGATTTAATTCATTTTATCTATCAACTCATTTAATGTATGAAATAGTCTTACAATCTCTTTCATTAATTTTGAATAGTGATCAAGTCTCACTGGACTATTTTCATCTATTTTATCACAATAATACAATATTAAGGAATGAAATTCACTGTGTTTACTGCACCGTACCATCGCATTGTTTGCTGCACCGGTTTGTGTTTACGCACTTGTAGGACTTCTACGATTCGCCGGCGAGCGCCATAGCTGCGGTGGAGACGGGCGACGCCTGGGGCGCCATCTATTTCACCGACAACTTCACCGACGCCCTGGTGGCGCGTATGGCGCTGGGACGAGAGGCTGACAATGAGACCCTTGATCAGAGCGAGATGCGCGTCTGGCTCGACATGTCCAGTGAGTAGCATGTTCAATGATGGTGGGAAGAAGGCTGTAAAACTTATTTTTAAAAAGAATGTAAGATGTTATGTTCGTGCAGGCCTCTCATGATTGTAAGTTGATGTTGCTTTAAAGCAACGTTGGTAATGAAAGGGAAAGAAGTTGTTGACAGCTCTAGACATATTTATTTTTGTATCGTCAGTTTTTGTGTTTCCCTCAAAAGTTCCCCAAATTTCCCTAAAAAATAAGGGAGTATTTGAAGACTTACTTACTTCTTACTTCTGATGTCTTCTTCACAACCCTGGGATCGGGGAATCGTTAATGGTTTCGACTGAAAGAGAACCAATTAAATCATACCCATAATATTTAGATCACCCTCACCATAAACATAGGCTTATGCCCGGTTTTTTCAAGCACACTCAAAGTTGAGGGACCCTCAAATTTTGATGAACAGCTGACAATTTCTATGATAAGTATAGGAAATGTAGTAAAATGTAGTAAACTTGAGGGTCCCTCAAATTTGAGTGTGCTTGGAAAAACCAGGCATTAGTCCACTAGAGAATGGACCATATTATATGAGTTATAAAGTATTCATTGTACTCCTAGAAGGAGGCGAAAAGTTTGCATGTTTTTAGAATTAATTTTTGGTGGAGTTGAGCATTCATAAGCTGGTGGACTTCTTTGAGGGATGATAGTACCGTATAAAACTAGTTATGCTGGAGCGTTGTTTCCTAGTTGAGGCTTGTATATGACGAATAAATAAATAATACATTATTATTAATACTGTAATATACATTATTAATAGTGTATTATCATTTTCATTCGTATACAATAAATTCTATTCAATTTAAAAAAGTAACAAGGATGTAGACGTACTCTTCCAGAAACAATTGCCCCAAAAATGGGATGACAAAGGATGACTCCAGCTCGGTCAATATTGGTTCAAAAATTATAAATTTGGTCTTATATTGTAGAAAACATTCTGATCTACAATTTGAGACTGAATTTAAAAATTTTATAATCAACATTGACCGAGCTGGAGTCATTTCCACATATTGCCAGAATAACCTCTTTGTTTAAAATTGTAGACAATTATGCAAGCTATCGAAATGATAGTTCTGACTGTGAATTTAAAAATGTAACTTATTAAATTCATCACAGTATTTCATACATTATACGATTCAGTAGACAGTATTCAAAATTGACAAAATAATGACTTATTGCTTTTAAAAGTAATATGTTTAGGAAATTGTTTGTTTATAAAAATCTTGTTTCATTAATATTAATATTATCAGATACGTACATATTTTCCCATGTTAGGTAACTTACTGAAACTATTAAATTTTTTACAGACCAACAGATAGGATTGATGCTGAACAGAGACCTCCAGGTGGCCTACAGAGATTTTGCTCAAAAGTTGCTCACTGCCTGTGACAATAATCCCAAACTGGCCGACATTCCTATTCAGGTATATAATCTATACAATAATTTGTTCAAAAAATATGAAAATTCAATATTATTAAGTAATTGGGTATTAGGAAATACAAGTGTTCATATAACAAGCGAAAGAAATGAAGGGATTATGAGTGATGGTTCATATCAACCTAGTACTTGAATTATAGAAAATAACCAACTTATTAATTGTTTCCATTTTAAAAAACTTCTTCAACAATTTCAAAAGAATAGGCTAACCATAAATTATTACCTGCTGAACAAATCTTGGATGAAAATTAATAAAAAACTAATGATTCGATTTACAGCTCATTGGTTAACCAAATTCTACAACAATATTCATTGTTGTTGTATATGTATATTTTATATTATATATACAACAATATTATATATTATGAATAATCAACCTGTCAAACTACCGTATTACAGTTCCGTAAGTCTTTAGCATTTACTCGTATTTAAAATAGCAGAATCATCCATGATGAATCTTTTTCCTGGTTAGGAGGTGTATCAGAATTTTGTTTTGAAATTATTGTTTTATTGGCTATTTTGAAAGTTAATTTTGCATGCCTGTAAATTGAAATATAACAGTTTATGATTATTGATATGAATAACAATAATAATTGATCTACTTAATTTTTACAGTTCAAAGAACCGATCTATGGAAGTAATGATCCAAGTTTCACGAATTTTGTCGCTCCTGGTGTCATATTAACGTAAGTGAATTATTTTTTTAATAATTTTGATTTTTTTCTTATACAGTAGCTGAGTTGAAATGATTGACAGTAATAAGTGATTAGCAATAATAAGAGATAAGTGATTGAAATTATAATTTGAAACCCTAAATAATTTATTACATATTAATCCATCATGATTTCATATGTCTCTGTAATTATTAAATTATATTTCATTTTCAAATATTATTCACAATAACCATAATAGAATGTAATGAGGGACATATTGTTGACTTTATTCAGTCACATTGAATAGATTTATTTATTTCATTATAAAATAATCAATGTTTGGCATTTGCATGAAGGCTATAACATTGCAACAGTCCCACATAGTACCGAAACCTATATTGTATGACAATGTTCTATTTTGTCTTTATGCTTTATGCTATGAAAAACACTTAGATTTTCAAGATATCACTATTAATTGTGATAAAGTGATATTTTAATTGTGTCAATCTAATGATACACTTGATTTTGTGTCTCCAATCATTTCATTTCCATGATCATTGAGCAAGTACAGTATTTTCAACTTGGAAAGTTGAATTTGGATAAATCTCAGTATTGAATTTTCTTTACAGAATTGTATTTTTCTTGGCGGTGGCGTTAACATCTTCGGCGCTAATTATCGAAAGAATGGAGGGGCTGCTAGACAGAAGTTGGGTGGCTGGTAAGATTATTTTTTTTCATCTTACTTTCTCAGCTTTCAAAATTCGAATAATAAATGATAATCACACAGTTGATGATATAAAAATCCAAAGGAAGATAATATATTATAGGCCTACAGTTTCCTCTTAGTCTGAGGCTACTATCAATGTATGTTAGTAAAAAATTGAAATCATAGTACGGTACCCACATTTCTTCTTGAAAGGCCTACAGTACATTTTTCCCAATTATAAATTCAACAAAAGAGGCTGCTCTTAATGAGAATATTGAGCAATTTCTTACTCCAGCTGTATAAAGGTTTGCTCAAGGTAAGTTATATTAGTTGTCAGGAATGAAAATGTTGAATGTAGACACCGTCTAGAAAACTTTATTTACAGTAACTAACTTGAGTAGGTCTAGCCTGTTCAAGCAAAGAAGAAATTCTGGGAGAATGACTCCAGCTAAGTCAATATTGGTAAGAAATTCTGGAGAATGACTCCAGCTAAGTCAATATTGGTAAAAAAATTATAAATTTAGTATCAAATTTTATATTTGAATGTTTCATACAATTTGAGACCAGATTTATAATTTCTGAACCAATATTGACCGATCTGGAGTCATTTTCTCATCTTGCCAGAATGTCTTCTTTGCTTGGACAGAGTATAAAATTGTGTACTTTTATATTATTGTCTACCCAGATCTCACCCCTACTTACAGACGAATAGTATTGTAGGGGTATTCCAGAAAAGTGTGATCAAATGTCTATATTCTTATAATGTTATGTGATTCTCAATAAAATAAGGAATATCCCATTCATATTAGAGCTTTCTTGGTTTACTGATGTAATAACGAATACTTATGATTGATAACGAATTAAATTTCATAATTATCACGATTTAAAATAATTTTGATTGAATTTTGCAGGAGTAACGCCGGTGGAAATTCTGTTTTCGCACGTCATTACACAGTTCGTGGTGATGTGTGGGCAAACCGCTCTTGTGCTAATTTTCATGATTCTGGTTTTCGGAGTCGAATGCAAAGGAGACATATTCCTCGTTATAATTCTAACAATTCTACAGGGACTTTGCGGCATGTGCTTCGGTGAGTACCTCATGAAAAATTCGTAATTTAAAAACTTCAACTATTTAATAGATTTGAGTCTTAGTTTTTGGATAAATTTTAGAATAATCACTCTAATTTGGAAGAATAATGTGAATTATATATTCAAGGAACGGTTTGAAAATATCTCTGATGAGTACAAAACTAGCCTTGTTGAAATGAAAAGATCTAAGGATACTGTGATTTATTATTAATTTTATCTAGAAATATTCAGTAAGCTTATACTTAGATTATGTGGATTCAGTGGTTTTTTCAGTGGATTGTATAATTTCAAAATTTATATCGTATTTAAAAGCAATTCAATCATTCTCAAAGCACGATAAATCATTCAAAATTTTAAATTTATGTTCCCAAACAGAGGTAACAGATAATTGGATTTATGTTTTCATAAGTTTTAAATAATTTGTTGAGGAATTTATTAAAATTCTTATTTTATAACACGAAGATTTGATAAGAAATTTATTGATTGAATAAATTATAATATTGAAGTACTCCTACTTTGACTCAAACTTCTCCACCTTCTCCTAATAACTATATTCTACTTCATTTTTCTATCTTTAGAAATTCTTGCTTTCCTTTCTCCTTTTTCTTCCTAATTCTTTATTTTCCCAACTTTATATTCTTGGTTGAAGACACAGTTTTCCATTATTCTTCATTGCTTATGTTGAAGAGGAGGCTCTTGAGGCTCAACTTCGCCGACATAACTTATGAAAAATAAATACATTCATCTATCTTTCTTTCTTGTATTTTTTTCTCTTTTGCATCTCTCCTATCATTCTTTCTTCTCTTATTTATTTTATTTTTCATATTTCTTCTTAGTTCTCGTTTTTTGTCCAAGTGTTTGCTCGTTTCAATCTATTTTATTCTGTTTGTATTGTCAACAGGTTTTGTAATATCAGCCATTTGTGAGCTAGAAAGGAATGCCATCCAATTGGCTCTTGGTAGCTTCTACCCAACTCTACTTCTCAGTGGTGAGTTAATACTGTTATATTATACGACTATAGAAAAGACTGTATAATACATATAATACTGTATAATACAGTCTTTATACAGTAGAAAAGAATATCTTCAATGTGACTAGCTGACAAGACTATCTTCAGTGTGAGCTCCAAAGGCAGGCTTGACAAGAAAGTTTGTTTCCCAAGAATTGTACCATAAATTAGATGTATTATTTAAATACAATTTTTATTTATGAGTTGAATGCACAATTTTTTTATATTGTTGTTGCACTATTTAATACATTAGTTTTTGAGTCGTTGAGTGCAACATTCAAATATTCTAGTGATAGTGTAAGACCTAATGAGGAATGAAAATTGAATTTTCATTCATTTAGTCATTTTACATCAAAGAGTACAAAAGGCTTTAAAGCCCAAAACTAATCCTTTCAAATTTATACAAACAAAAAAGGGTAATATTATAAAATATTTTGAAAACCCTAATTTTTTCACAAAAGGGAAGTTCGACAAGTTATGAATTTTAAAATCTGTTTACAAAAAAGTTCATCAAACAAAAGCACTAATAATAAAAATATTTAGAAAGTTTGAGCAATTTGAATGGACTTTAAAGACTTAGACCAAAATTTTTATTTTAAAATCCTTTATTAGATTGGATTGAGACTATATAGAGTCTTTTCAACACTCACCTTAGAGGAAAGCATTTAAATATTCCTTATTTAAAATAATTTACCATGAAGTTGATAAATCGTTCGAATTTAAATGCAATGGATACTGGATGAAAGACAAGATATTTTCAGACCACAGATTTATCAAAAATCGGGATACTGGTTTTGGTTGAGACACCAAATCAACCAGGGTTTACCAGAGATTGATAATGGTTCAGCAGCCGAAACCGGTATTTGATTTTTAATAAATCTGTTTTGTCAATGGCTCAAGAAGGGCCTAGGCCTACCGCCTACCTGCTGGTTGCCTGTTTCATATTCACTCCACTAATCAGTCCGTCCAAGGAAAGACTAAATAAATCTGTGGTCTGACAATATAATAGTCTTTTCATGTCGATAACTTCCACAATATCCACTACTATCACAACTACTCAACAAACATTTGATACTAATGTGTCGTTGTGTGCTGTTTCCAGGTGTAATCTGGCCGGTAGAAGGTATGCCGGTGATGCTGCGCTACATCAGCGCGTGTCTACCGCTGACGCTGGCCACCACGTCGCTGCGTTCCATGTTGACGCGCGGCTGGTTCATCACCGAGCCCGACGTCTACCTCGGCTTCATTTCGACCATCATCTGGATTGTGCTCTTCCTCAGCATCAGTATGATTGTGTTGAAGATCAAACGCGGCTAGACGGTGCCAAAAACTGCCGACGAGAAGAAGACGCTGCTGGGTGTACTAGTGACGTCATAGGATTGGGTTTGTAGGGAACTCGGTTTGTAAAAGTGACGTCAGATGATGGATTTTTAAGGAACTCGGTTGGTCATGACGTCATACGATTAGATATTATAGACTCAAACGCTACAGCTACAATATTGAAGCTGGGCTGCTAAATAATGTCATGATTCAGATGTCAGAGTGAGATATTATACTACGAGATATTGTTGAACTCAACTCAAAAAAATTATTTATTCCTCTTCATACAATTACAGTAAATAAAAAAAATAATTTCTGCCAGTCACAATGAAACAATTGCAAACCAATCATGAACAGATACAGTGTATATTTTACAAACACTTGATTGATAACAATGATTTATCAGGTATAATCTACTTTTTATTGAATTATAATGGTCTTCTAGTAAAAATCATCCAATATTAAAATGACAGCAACAGACTAAATACTGATAAGTACCAAATGTACAATATGTGAGGATGTGCTCCCATCAGTCAGATTAAGTAGAGTGAAGTATTCAATTTCACAGTTTGATTCCATTCTAACAAATTAGTTTCATGACACCGAGTTTCTAAAATATCAAAGTCGTTTCATGACGTCAATTATGAATTTTCAATGACGTCACTGACACCTGTAGCGTCTTCTTCTTGGTTTTCAAGCTCTCAGTCCACACGTCGACTGAAATACAGACTTTATCACAGTAATATGGCGACCAATACACACCTACGCTGTTGAATAATAATTTAATCTGAATAATGTAAGTTACCGTACCTTTGAAACTATCGGCTCTGTCACGACCGAGGGCTTCTTACTTGTGGCATACAATATTAGTGAAATACGATTTTTTAGGATTGATTTTAGATCAACATGTTAACATCACATTGAAAAGAGGAATTGGAGATGAAATGACTGGTTCAAAGGTTTTATTTAATCATTGGATTTCAATTACATAGTGAAATTACAATTAGTTACTTATTGAGTGGAGTCTATTTTCTTTCAAGATAGATACTTTTAAGAAGTTTTATTATAAATATTTATCTTCTTGACTGTATTGATTTCCAAATGAAATGTGAATAGAAATTTGAACACCCCGCTTCATAGTTAACGAGTAAAAGCAAATATTGAAAGACCACGTTGGATAGAACGCCCTTCTGTAAATTATTTGGTTCACAAGTTTGATTATCATTTAAGAACACTCAAAGCCGTTTGTACTTGATCGAATTTCTTTTGTTGAGGGTTGAATAGCTCAGTTTAGAGCGATTGGACAAGACATTTTTATTTTATGGAAATTTAATTGTGTATAAACGGCTTAATACTCGGGACAGGTGCTGAGGGTTGTTGCAGCCTATAGTAAAGATCCGCTCAAATTTTGTCTACCACCAATAACTGTTACAGTTATTTATACCTGTTACAGTTATTTATACCTGTTACAGTAATCAATAACTGTTACAGTTATTAATCACTGTTACAGTTATCAATCACAGGGTCGTTGCAGCCTATAGTAAAGATCCGCTTAAATTTTGTCTACCACCAATAACTGTTACAGTTATTAATACCTGTTACAGTAATCAATAACTGTTACAGTTATCAATCACTGTTACAGTTATTAATCACTATTACAGTTATCAATCACTGCTACAGTTATCAATAACTGTTACAACTATCAATAACTGTTACAGTTATCAATCACTGTTACAGCTATCATTAACTGTTGATGCTTATTGTGAAGGTAATTAGAATAAAATGTATTCTATTCACTTGGTTTATTACCAATATCCTGTTGAAATACTTACACACTACAGTCACTTTTACAAGGTGTAAAAATTTATTTATTTATTGTGATGTCTGGGGAGCAGAATCAGTCTTTAAATAATCCCTCTCCCGCTTCATTCTTATACAAATTTGACTGTTCATTAATTTATTATTGTGAACAAATTATTTTACCTAATAATCTCGCCTTGTTTCAAATTGGATTACCGTACTTACTTTTTTATTTCACGCTTTTTGGTATTTTTTATGTTTTCATCCAATGATGAGATTTTTTATACAAAAGTCTACATATAACACAGTAATGTGTACCAGGTACTTCAATGTTTTTCACACTTTAATAACCTACTAGGTAGGCTGGGTTAATAAGAGCAAGATTTTTTAAAAAAATGAAATGATAATAATCATACCTTGTAATGACTGTGGTGTGTTTCAGTTACAGATTCCAATAACAAGCCAGCCTCAACTGTCATAAAACCACATTTTCTAATAGAAATATCTGAGAATCGCAACAAAAATCGTTGAAAATTATAATGAAGTTACTGTTTTCCAGTTGAAAAGTAATAGCCTAAACCTTTCTAGTTCCATTGGCTTGTTATTATACATAAATCTAAGCGCTTTATACTTATATCAGTTCCCATAATGTGAAACCAAAGAACAGCAATAGATATACTAACCGGCCAGACGTTTTGAAATTATTTTATCGGTGATTTTTGTTAAAATGGTTTTATAACGGATTTTATAATGATGCGTACAAGCAGAGAAAATAATTCCATTTCAAGACGCACAATGAAGGAATTGTCAATTATCAAAAAACAATAAAGTTTGAAAAAGTTCGTGAATTCACATTTCAATCATTCCCAATCAAAAAAAATATTAATCAGTTCAATAATATTTTTTCCTGCAAAAACAACATAACAGGGAGAGTGCTTGTTCGAAATGTGTCTTTTTAATAGATCTACGGTACAGGAATAATCTGTAAGAATTGTTTTTAAATGGAAAAATGTTGGAAATAACAATTCTGATAAATGATTACTGATGGAATATTGAAATTATATTTGACCGAGCACGTAGTGAAGAGACGCCGTCACAATGTAAAATGTATGGTGATGGCGTCTTTACTCAGGCAGCGCGGACTACACCTATAACAAAACATCTAATGGAATATCCTTTGACAAAAGACTCTATTTTACAATATAGTGAAAAATTTTACCATCAGTAAACTGTAAATTTATATTTTTAATTGAAGAATGTCAATAAAATAAGAATTTTTAATTGCGGTACCTCTTTGGTCGTAATGATAGCTATATCGTCTATCTTCATTGATTACCTGTAGTATTCAATATAGTTTTACGAATGTGGAACTGTTAAAATTTTAAATTTATTTTTATTCTTAGACTTCTTTGAATTCTTATAGAATATTATATTGTTTATTATCTACTTCAAACACTTGTATTGTTCTCGGTTCTATACTAATATTTTAAATTTTTACAATAATTCTCTTTTTGGGATAATTTTGTCTTGAAGTCACCTATTTCTGTACCAGTTTTTCATCATTAGACATGATAACTTGTGTTTGTTCGGTCTGATATCTTTTTCTTATTAAAATCTCTCTTATTAGTGAATAAAATAATAGAAGGCTGGGCAGTTGCAAGATATTTAAGTTTTATTTGGTATCCATTTACTTACTGTTCGGATATTATTATGGCGACAGCTTAACATATCTTGAATATATGATATTAGTATTTTATATAGTAGACTCGGTTACTATTATAAATTGGTTATAACAAGGGTTATATAGATTTGTTTTATAATATTTATTTTATTAATTAATTTAAATGTGTATATATACCGTATATACTGCCAATGCAATAAGTTTCTCAATAGAAAACCGCCAAAGTTTTGCTTGCCTTTTAAATATTATTCACAACTACTTAGACTACAACAAATTCCGTAACAATCTTTAATGCTGTTCACTAGGTACTCTCTTCAAGCTAATCTTTGCAAATTTTCAAAAATAATAATTAACCAAAAATTTATACTCGACTCAAAGTATTGTTTTTCTTTCCATCAGCATTATCCAAATTCAATCGCTAATGTGCGAATTAAGTTATGTGTTAATTCCTTTACTTTTTTACGCAAATTTTTCACCTTATGTGGCCAGATTCAAAAAACCGTATATATTTCTTGCTTCTTTGACATAGTTTTCACTCTACTCCGGAAAATAAAATTATTCCTACTATTTACAATTTCTCTGTACTTCTTGAATACTAATAATAATTTACAAGGCCTACACAATAGTAGGCCTACCCTATCTTATATTGAACTGTGTAAAGACGCTCTTGTTGAACATATCTAGTTTATTTTTTATTAAGATATACAGTGCTTCATTGTTCATCCTATGCAGTGAAGAACTCAGTATGGATATTTTCATAAATAATATTTGTTTGTAAATATAATGTAGTAATGAATCTGTCTGTACATTGTGATTGTAAAAGATTCGATAAAATTTCAAAATCAATCCAATAACTGGTACCTAAAATTTATATTGCCTATGAAATGTTTTTCTATGCGGCATTTTTTTATTTCATCCAATTTTCCAATATAGATGTAATAATAATCAATGACGTTTTATATTTAGATCGTCGTCATTGAGTACTTTACAACTATGAATTGGAATGATAAATGATCTATATATAATTGGAATTCTTTTATACTGAAGCCAGTATATTATTTTTGTTAATGTAGCCTACTTTGCTCATCTTAATTGCCTATTTGTAAATAATATTCGTAAGTTGGCTCTCGATGAATTTTATTTAAATTATAAGAGTGTCTTATTAATGAATGAACTTGGCCTACTTGACGAGTTCATCTCCGTTATTGGTTTTTTAAACTCAAGTTGCTGATAATATTTCAATAAGTAATGCAATCAATAGGATTGTTTCAATAGAGAAGAATATTTTTATTCTTAATACTATGAATCGATAGGTTTTATGTAATATTGAAAGCCCAATTAATAAATATGAATTGAAATGCAGGTGAAATGATTGTCTATATAGAATAGTGAATAAAATCAAAAATGGATTTGAATCAAATTGACATTAGTGTTCTAAGTTGTAACTTATCGTTGAAAATTTCTGTTTCAATCTCAGTTTGTTTTTCCGAATCATTAGCCGTTTAGGTATTTAATTAAATTGTTGTATATCATTTCTTATTTGATTAGCTCTAGAGATAAGAGTGTATTTCCAGCTTCAATTAAATAAATCTGAATAGAGAGATACACATAACTGAGTTTTTTAGTAGAGCAAAATTACAAAACAGCATCAATGGAAATTATGATATTTTAGTAAAAGAAGAAATTGAATTTAGCTCATCAATTTGTGTATATACTAATAAATTCAATGTCTGTTAAGAAATTAATTATTAGAGGAGATTGTATTTTTGTATATTGATCCCAATGAAAAATTCAAATCAACAAGTAATTCTGAAACAATCTGGAAATTTGCTCATTTTTATTAGAATAGGGATTTATAAATATTGCAGTTATTGAGAAATTGTGTGTAATTAAACTTAATGTAAGTCTTAAGTTTTAATGTTAATTATGTATGAGGAAATATCCCCGTACTAGTTTGAATGGATGATAATGTAGTAATGTTTGAATATATAATTTTAAAATTATAACTGTCTTATTATTATTGTATTCTTTCTTGTACCTACTTTGATGATTACTTTTTAATTTGTTCCTACTATTACTATAGTCTGTCCAAGCAAAGAAGACCCTCTGGCAAGATGGGAAAATGACTCAAGCTCGGTCAACATTGGTTCAAAAATTATCAATTTGGTCTCAAATTGTAGATCAGAATTTGTCCTAAAATTGAGACCAAATCAATAATATTTCAACCAATATTGACCGAGCCGGAGTCATTTTCCCATCTTGCCAGAGGGTCATCTTTGCTTGGACAGACTATATCTATAATTTCATTCTAAAAACTCCAATACAAGAATATAGAGGCTTATTTTTCACGTACGGTACGGTACCTAACTTAGTTGTATTTTTCATAGTGCAAGGAAACATGTTGGAAGCTCTAACACAAGATAGAGAGGCCTTCTTGATCTTGTAGATATAGATTGTAGAAAACAAAATTATCCCCAGGCCAGAGGAATTTTGAAATAAACATTTCTTACGCATAAGGTAAGTTATAAAAATGGAAAACTGAGGAGGGTAAAATTTTAATTTCTCTCGAAAAATACTTTTTTATATTATTAATCGGTCATTGTTGAAGATTGGTTGAATTTGATACCAATCTCTTGGAAATTTCAATAGCTGAATAATTTAAGAATTTTCTCTGTCCGCCGCTTCGGTTTTGTATTTGCGAAAAAATAGTGAAAAAATAGCGGCCGCAGTTTTAGAGCGGAGCTCGGTTCCCAGATACCGGTGTAAGCTTTGCACAAGCTGAAAATCCACATCTTTACAATAAAGTATACATGTGAACTAGGGCTCTATAAAGGGCTCTATTGCCTTTTTATAGAGCCCTAATGTGAACGGCGTGTCTTTTCATCTTGCGCGTACTGCCAGCTGTTAAAACTTGTTTTCAAAAAGACAAGAGACAAATTCAAAATACCAATTTAAACAAATATTAGCGAGGTTATTATTGAAGAAATCATGCTATTTTCACCGACTTTTTCAATAGTTGAGGTATTCAAGTGATAATGATACCCATGTTATTGTGAAAAATCAATGAATAAGGTTGGTTTCTATCATCTACAAAAATATCATCTATGAATTTAGGGTTTTCCTATTCAAGTTGTTTTCCAGTGCGTGATAACGAGTTATGTTGAGTTTCTGTTTCTTAGCAGTTGAGTGGAATTCTACTCTTTCAACAACTCTTGTGCGGGGTTCTAAAGTTTAATGTTTTTGAATGTCTAGTAAAATTGAGAACAGAAAATCAAGCAAGTAATTTTTGGACCAAACAAATTTGTAGGCCTATCACTCAATTAATTTGTCTAGCTTTGAGTACAGTAAATCAAGTAAGTATGAACTTTCGATCAATCAATTTTTTCATTAATGTCTTCCAACAGGTACTGTATAGAGAGCCTCACATGCATGTAATACTTTTCAAAATGTGTTGAAAAAGTCATTTTCATCCAATGATTCGTTGATCTTTTTTTCTCAATTAAAAGCTTACAAGTTACAACATTGGATTGAACCAGCTTTGTAATGCCTACAATATAATGAATGTGAAAAATTCCAGCTTTAATTCAAGCTGGAATTTGAGTATTTAATTGCCTTTGAATCAAATATTTTTTGTTTTCTTCTTAAAATAATAATTGATTGTTATTGACCTGGGCGTCACTAGTTTACTAAATTACAATTCATTTTTGAATTAGAAAGTCTCAAAGTCCTAAAAATCTTTATGATGTCTTACATCTCATCTCTAATTTAGAAGTTTGCTGATTATTCATGATTTATTGTAATGTAAGAGGAAAATTTCCATATGTCTTTTATTGATCTTCACAAATTTGAAATTACAATATTGTTGTATAGTGTTTCCCCAGATATTAGACACTCTGTTTAATATGAAGGACTATCACAATAATTTCCCAACATGGGAAATTGTGGTTATGTCGGCTGTGGAACTTCTTCGGAACTCCCCACAAAATAAGCCATACGATAATAATAATAATAATTACTTAAAGGTAGGTTCCATCTCATCCATATTTGATTCTTGTTAAATATAGATTTCAGATACGCAAAAATTCTACTTATGTTGAAAACGTATTTTCAGAATGGCTCCAAAAAAGAAGACAAAATCTGCAAAATCAGCAAAATCGGCTCGTAGTAAAAAGGATGAAAAACCCATCGATCCTTGGGAACAAGAGTTGCTGGGAAAGCCTGTCAACGAGGATGGTTGGAAATGTAATGTGACCATACTGCTGAACTCAGACCCCAGTGTCTCATTATACAACAAACTACTCACCACATATTGTGCTGATAAATCAAGTATTTTCCGAAATAATTTGAAAATTATAACTTACTCCGATTTTAAACAGAGTATTATTTTCGATCAGGTTGTAGATACCAGTAATCCTTCAAAAGTGGCACCTTACAATATGTTGTGTACTCAACTCAATGCAATAATTCGGGGAGAGAATAGCTGTGAGCGGACTCACTTCACTCGCCTACTGGCTTCGTTCATCAAGTACAAAATTTTACAATTGAAAGAGGAGAACATTGCTCGCCATCGACTCGTTGAAGAGTTCAAAGAGAGAGAGAAATGCGATGATGAAGAGAGAAGGATACTATTTGAAGAGTGTCTGGCTGAAGGAAAGATTAGTAGAAAAGGAAATAAACAACCAAAATCGAAGAAAAAAACAGCCTCCAAGAAACTTTCCCGGAAATCTGGAAGAAAAACGGGGAATAAGAAAGAAAAACAAAAGTTTACCACCACTTTAAAACGGGGACAAGAGTTTCTCAATGCGGATCACAACATTGAGGATGTTGATGAACCTGAAAACGGAGCAGAAATGTATGTGGTATTGACTGACTTCCTGGAGCCAAATTTACCCCTGGAACTGATAAACTTGGGGTTCCTCTTGTTGGTGTGTTGAAGGTCGAGAAAGTTTCATTTGTAAGCGATAGTTACGAAAATATCAATGATCAAAGTGAATTAATTGGCAAGAAAATGAAGTTGGATGAAAATCTTTTCGATACAAACCCAACTCAAGACAATAACAGTTCAGACAAAAATAAAAATTTCTGGAGAGACTTCTTTATGATACTGTTGAATCGGAAGAATTATGATAAACTTGAGAACGTCATTTTTTATCCGTTTTCTGTTATTTTACATCAAGGAGAAGAAGGCTCTCCTCTCCAAGCAAGCCTCTCAAAGCAAGCTTATGATACTACAGCACGAGTGCAGTACTATCTGAGTGAAATAATCAATGACAGAGTTGTTTATTTGGAAAATTTGAAGGAAATTAATGTTGAAGATCCTAAATCTGATATCGATCTAAGTGAATATAACAGATTATTGAACAGTATTTCACAAGATAGTGTTGGGGTTTACCACATTATGGAGGCGATTTTGCAACAAATCACTAAAACTACTACTGCTTCTGAAGATGTAGAATATGAATATTTGGAAAAACAGTCGTTAAGAGAATTAAACAATGATGATAATGATTTCAATGTCCAGAAAAATAGCTCCATCGCCAGCAGAGACTTGGAATCATCAACAATTGGGCGTCTCATTTCTAGATTGGAAGAGTTTCATGATTTGACTTCGAAACCTTATTCAATGACCCTTGGCAAAGTTGATGAACAAGGCATTGTTATTGATTTTGAGGATAAATTTGAAATAAGGAAGTATGATTGTAAAGATTATAGAAATCCAGACTTTGAAAACAATGCAATTCAACTTTTAGAAAATTTTTGGAAAATTCGTTTGGGTATTGACAATGGGTCAGATGACAACCTTGTATATATCTGTGAGAAAGCTGACAAAATCAATACATCAATCGATAGATCTGGTACAGATTCATTGTTTGAGCATGAACGAACTGAAAAACAATCATCGAAAAAGACAATATTTTCAAGTCACATAGGATCATACAAGAGTAAACCATCAGAGTTTTTTCAAGAAAATTATGTTGTGGACGAAAATGTTTTTGAAAAGTTGTGCTCCATACCTTGTGGTCACAAAAATGTTTTGATAGAAGATAAAAAAATTGATTTCTGCTTCAATTCATTGAATATGCATCACAACAATGATGAAGATTTTCCATCAGTTGATAGATCGCAAAATGGTGAGGATTTTGAAAATGATGAACCCAACCACTTTAGTGAATTCTGTTATTCAGAGTTACGTCCCAAGATTCTGGTACAAAATTTGTTTGAATCGATTGGAGATTATTCATGCTTCGATATTATCACGTCCAACTTTGACGATCAGGGGTTGCATTATTTAAGATTTCATTCACTGTGCTGTCCTTCTGAGAGATTGTTGTCTGGTTCATTGAGAACTACAGATGTATGCCTGAGAGACTTTTTCGATTTCTTAGTGCCCGAGATTGAAGCTGATCAAACTGATGTGTCAACCCAGGAATCCTCCTCATTGGAGGCAAGTACTGTAATTGACACTGAAATCAATAACTATCAGCAAAATACTGATCATTGGTGCTTGGATGAAGATTTTGTAGATCACAACTCTTTGAAGAGATTATCAGTAGCTAAGCCGGAAAATTTACCAAATGAGACACTTGTAGAAGCTGGTGAACAAGTTGATTTTGTTGCTGATAATAAAACATCTTTGCATGGTGATAATGATAACAATCTTGACGCATTTCAATTGGGTACTACACGATTTTTAAATTTCACAGAGAAGGTTAGACAGTTCAGATTTTCGAAAACATTTTCAACGAAAATTAGAATTTTAACAGATTCTCTCAGCCAAAACGATTTTGTTTCAATTGAGCCGTCATTTGGAGACTATACAATGTATATCTATATTGGTTTGGGGCGTAAAGTGGATAGCACAACAAATTTTCATGTAAGGCACCGATCAGGTATGGTGGTTTATTTTGAGAAATTATCAGCACCAATTAATACAAATCAGAATTCAGGTCTAAATAATCCTACCCAACCGGGCGTTGATTTGAAGAATAAAACAACAACTAAAAATGACTTTTCTAATGCTACACCTTTCAATAATAAAAATTTATCTTACAGATTCAGCTTATCTTGGCCTTCTTGCATGCATCTGGATTTCTTCAATAGCAATGAAATGTGTCCACCTTACATTAAACAATGGTACAGCGTACCAAACAACAATCTCACGGATAACGAAGAGGTGAGATGCTACACACAAAATGGAGAAATATTGAAGTTCATGAAAGATGAATCGATTATTGTTTACTATCCCAATGGTAGAATCTACCATCGTACGTCGACCTCAATTTCAAAATCCAACAGTTTTGACACAAATTCACAAAATATTAGCTTGAATGAAAGAGCATCGAGTTTGATTTATGAATATGAACAAACATTTCAAGATTTTACAAATGGCACATTGAGGAAGGAACTTTCAAACGGAGTGGTTTTAACATATACCTACAACGGGGATTTGGTTGTTGATTTTCCAGACGGCTCAAGAATTACCTCCTTGTTGAAGAGTGTGATACAACAGGTGGTTGATGATGATGATGATGATGATGATGATGATGATGATGATGATGATGATGATGATTATAATGATAATGTTGACACGTTCGGAAAATATTCTTTGTCTAATAATGAAAATTACTCAGATGAAGAGGAGTTTGTAATAATCAGTGTTCATTATTTGATTGAGCATGAATATTTTGCATCTGTTTCATTCAATCGTTCAGAAAATAACATGAAAATAGGCCTACCTTACGGTTTGAGCATCTCCATTGACATTGAGAATGATTGCTTCCAAATGAATTTCTCTAATAAAAGTCGAATTAAAATTGAGAAGAATGAAATAAATTTATTTGATGGAAATTCGATACGGTCTTCTATTCTTTTAACGAATATTCAGGAATACTGGAACACGTTCCCACAGTTTGAAAGATACGAGTTTTTCAACTGTCAAGTTGATTCGAAATGTGTGCTACTTGTGGACAGTTGGGGTGATATACTTGTTGACCAACTGTATTTTCATACAAACTGTATTTCTGATGAGTTTGAAAATATGTATTACGTTGTAAGAGATGATTTGAGTGGCTACAAAGTGTATTCTACTGCCTTTGAAACCATACTAGACAATTTTATTACTGATAAAAAGCAGTGTGTTATTAATGAGAGTGTAAATTCGAAACACAAGTCAGCTCTATTCATTGAACCTGTGAAAAATGCATATGATTGGAAAATGGAATTTGAGTCTTACAATACTTTTGAACGATCGCAATCAACACGGGATTGTTGCCGATTTCCCTGGCTAAATCCAATCTCTAGTAGTAATCAAAATGGAAAAATGTTATCGATCTTTGATGAGAATCCACAGTTATTAACGATCGGTTTACTACAATGGTTCAAAAGTAAGGAACATCAAAGTAAAACCGCGAACATAAATAAAATAATTTACAAAGAAATAATTGAAGATAATAATTATCGAGCAGCGATGGAGATCTATAAAAAAGGAGACAAAATATTTGTTTCGGAACGATCCCAGGTTATTGATCAGGCGAAAACTATTGTGGCGGAAACTCTCAAGAAAGCGATCTCAATTTTCAAACAAAATGAGAAATCGAGGAAGATTAATACATACAAACAGCTTCTGAAACATGACAGGTATTGCAATTATTTCAACACCAAGATGGGAATGAGTTTTTCAATAGCGGATGAAATTGTCTCACAAGCAATAAGCTCGGTTTGGCCAAGAGAGATTGGAAAGTTTATAAGCTCATCAGTCGCTGGAGAATTGATCGAAAATGTATTCAAAAAAGAAGATATTCGAAAGTTGATAAGCTCATCAGTAGTTGGAGAATTGATTGAAAATGTATTTGAAAAAGCAGAGGCGCAAGTTACTCATAGTGATATTATTGGATGAAAATAAAGTCTTAAAACACTGTTTTCACACTATAAAATTTGTATAAATATTATTCTGTATAAAATTGAACTCCATTTTATTGTGGTCTACAAAGTCCAACTGTTTTTTTATAAGATTAATCTTGAAATGTTCATATTTCAAATAAATGATAAGATGCAGAGTGACTACCTACACTTTGAAGGAATTTCTAAAAATTGGCTTTTCCAAAGCCGTAAACAATAATTATTATCAACTTACTATTACGTGGTAACGTCAGAGTACAGTTAATCTTTGTAATTTCTCATTCATTTAACGTACCTCGAGGGAAATCCATGCGTAGAAGATGACGCCTACTCAGAATACTAGCTCAATCCAATTTCTGGCAAGTTAGCCTACTAGCTGGTATTAGACATGAAACCGTTTAGTTTCTGCAAAACAACTTGAAATGGTGATTCTTTATTGTTGAACTTTCTTAAGGGTGGATTCATGATGGAGCTGTGATAAGCGATCTTAGCTGTGATCCTAGTAACGCGTACGTTTACGCATTGACTATGGATATATTATATCCATAGTCAATGGTTTACGTTATACAGGGTGTTTCAGGAGGAATGTGCAATACTTCTCAGGCTGATTCCTTACACCAAGTAGACAAAAAAATTCCAAGGGACCAACCCCCAAAAACGCTTTGTTACCGAGATAACAATGGCGGAAAATTGAGATTTTTTAAAAAATATTTATTTCTCTAATTTCTTAGAGGCTTTACTGAGGTTCTAAAATAACCTCATAAATTTGAGGAATCATAAATTTCTATTTTTCATTAATGGAAGTTGAAGAGAGTCGGTTTTTAAAGAAAATGTTAAATGGCAGTGATTGTGTAAATCTTACCCAAATCTCAGAAATAGCGATCAAAAATCGCAAAATCGCTACTAAATACAAATTTATCACTTGTGCTATGTTTTGTCGAATTTTGCAATTTTTGATCGCTATTTCTGAGATTTGGGTAAGATTTACACAATCGCTGCCATTTAACTTTTTTTTTAAATCCGACTCTCTTCAACTTCCATTAATGAAAAATAGAAATTTATGATTCCTCATCCAGTTATAACCTTTATTGTTGAAAAATGGCGTTTTTTAAGCATATTTTCCCAATTATCTCAATAACCGTTGAAGTTACAGACTTCAGACTGGTTTCATTGAATTCCTCAGCTAATTTTACTCAGGAATTGATTATTTTAGAACCTCAGTAAAGCCTCTAAGAAATTAGAGAAATAAATATTTTTTTAAAAATCTCAATTTTCCGCCATTGTTATCTCGGTAACAAAGCGTTTTTGGGGGTTGGTCCCATGGAACTTTTTTTTCTACTTGGTGTAAGGAATCAGCCTGAGAAGTATTGCACATTCCTCCTGAAACACCCTGTATTTAAGGGAGAGTGGGGAACAGTGAGACAAGATTTTTAATAAAAAATCTAGACACCGTACAGTGGCGCTGTTCAGTGGCAATAGCTTTTACTAGAGTACCAGATGTATCACCCCTGTTTGATGGCTTCATGACGATTTGTTTCAATGTAAATTCGACTTCATTTGAAGGCAAGAAATATTTTTTTCCGCACTTTAGTTTTTTCTTCTATGAAAATGAGTTTTCGAAATATGACAAGAACCATGGATGTTCTCAATACAGTTATTCATGCTGATTGAAGTAGCATGTAATTTACTTGATAATATTTTGAGGTTATGTTTTTTTTTTTAATTAAAAAGCCATGGAACACAGAATGGGGAACAGTGAGACTATGCTGAATGCATAGGCGCTTGGGCGGAGTTTACCACTTGGTCTTGTGGGGGGCCAGTTCACTATAGGGTATCAAGGTATTCAATACCCTTCGTTCTAAAAGTGTATTAATATTTTTAGGAGAGACAGACCTCCTTTTGAACTTCGCCTATTTTCTGAAGTGTCTCATTGTTTCCCGGTATGAGAATTGAATTTTAAAATGAATTTCTTGGAGCTTATACATTCTTTTTGTTTGTTACAGATAACTATACTGGTTTTAATAATTTATTCTTTTTGAATATTGAAAAAACATTGGTATAATATATCATTTTTCTTTCATTAAAATTTTGTCTCACTGTTCCTCATGGTGTGTCTCAGTGTTCCCCAGGGGTGGGGACACTGAGACATTTGAGGTTGTGTGACTTTTTAAATTTTTATTTTTTATAGAAATGTTTAATATGATTGATTTTCTCAGAGTATATTATATCCAAGACTATCTACTGGAATACGTAATCCGACACAAAGGGCTTTTACAAACTTTTTATCTGTTCTTGAAAAAAAGTGTCTCACTGTTCCCCACTCTCCCTAAAGCGTATACTGCAGAGAGGCAATATAGGGCCTAAGCATCCTCATTAGAAAACACGTCAAAATTATCTTGTATCACAGCACAGCTCGGACAGTGAAGGATTCTCTATACACAGCTGCTGAATATTTCGGATTTTCCTCCACTCCACTACGTATTTCTAAAGAGATATTTCTGGAAAAACCTAATAAATGTGATTGGCAAACTTTTTCTCTCACTGTGATAATGTCACAATAATCGAAACTGATTTCAGGGAAGTGAGCTGTTCTGTCGGCAATTCAGATTACGGTACACTGGTCCAATATCAATTCAATCTAATTTCACAACACTTGAATCGAAACTAACTGGATCCACAAGCTAACCTATGAATGAGAGAGAGTCTTGGCAACTGATGATAATAGCATAGACAATGTAAGAGTAGAATCAGTAGATTGTCTTTGATAATAGTGATAAAAGTTGAGCACATGTAGATAAGATGATGATAATGGAAGTGGAATCGGATATTGAAGAAAGCGCGTCGCATCAGTATGTCAGGCATCCGGGTATCAAGTGGAATTTGCCCACCGACTAATGTTGCCTGCAGGTGCCTTTGTTCGTACGATAAACGGGAAATTCCGAGCGCGACAGGGAATTTTCGCTCGGCTCAGTGACACACCAGCGGCCGCAGCCTGCAGAAATTCAGAGATAGTTATTCGGAGTCGGGATTTCAGAGCGTGTGTATGTCCGTCGTGCAACGTATCCATGCTAAACATCTCCCATTGCTAGTGATACTTTCCGTGAATCGAATTTCTTAGCCTGCAAAGTAATTAATTCATTATTTCTCGAAATCGTTCCGTTTTTTAAATCAGTGTCTGTCTCGGGTGCTCCTTCACAAGTTGTGAAACCAAAGTGGATCATCATAATGGAAAGAAAGTTGTTTCTTTAGTGCGACTCGTCGACGAGTGTGTGTGTATTCTTCTTGATATTTAGAGGTGTGTGTGCTGTGTTCTTTCCCTCTTCCGGTGTATTTATGTACAAAGTGCAGTGTTCTTTCTAGTCTAGTTGGTTCGCGCTTTCGTGATTAACTAGTAGTATTGGAAATAAATCGACAATTTTCCTTGTGTACGGTAGCGCTTGTTGGCTGTGATATTTTCGTGTCAGCCTGTTGGTTCTGCCTTGGCTTTGGATGTTGAAGCTATTTTTGTTCGTGCCTTTTTCTCACACTAGTTGAGCGTCGATTTAAAAATTAAATTAACTTACCAAACAGCCTAAGTCAATGAAAAGTGGAAAGAGTTAATTTTCTATTTATTTGGAAACAAACATCACACGATTTTTCTTATTCAGTGTAGTTTTTCGAAGTTGTGACAACGTGGAGTGAGTGACAAAGTGTGAGATCTTACGATCTTGGATATTTCGTTTAGTTGATTCGTGGAATAACTCCAGATTAATTGGTGAGTTGAAAATTTATTTGTTTTTCTTTTCTCTAAAATAATGAAAAATCTTTTCTTTTTTTTCTACTGTTAGGTACCTCAGAAAAGTGTATTTTCACATACTTCTACTTCTTTATCAGCGCTCTTCTTCATTTCTATTGAAGTTTCCTTCTCGAAAGACCCTTTTCCTTTGAATATAATTTTTCATATGAGTCGCATTTATCTTCTGCTTCCCTCTCTGCTTATTCTTCATCACCATCTTGATCTTTTCTTATCTCTTCTTTCTGATTTGTTTTTCTTTCCTTTCTCATTCTTCTTTTACTCTTCATACAGTCTTCTTCATCACCATCTTGATCTTTTCTTATTTTGTTATCTCTTCTTTCTGATTTGTTTTTCTTTCCTTTCTCATTCTTCTTCTACTCTTCATACTACCATAATTTTCATCTTATTCTTTTTTCTAGATGACTTTCTTGCTTTGCTTTACCTTTCTTTCCTGATTCTCTTATTAATTTTTCTTCTCTTTTAATTCTTCATATTAATTATTCTTGTTTGAACTATTTTCTTTATTCTCCCTCTTATTTTTTCTTCTTGTTGTTTCTGTTTCTTCTTCTACATTTTAAAAGATACCGTATTATTTCTGTTAAAATGAGCTCAACAGAAGAAAATCCTATCTGTAAATTCAATTTCAGGCTTGTCAAGATAATAGGCCAGAAACTTTTACTATCAATCAAATCATACAAAATGATAATTCGCATTAGATGAAAAGATTAAATTAATAACTCAGCGTATGTGTTTATCGTGAAAAGTGAAATACGAATTATACCACACAAGATTACTAAGATTATACAAAATTTAAGAATACTTGAAAAACATCAATTACTTATACTAAACTTGTAAATAAACTGAGGAAAAGAAAATTAATAGGTACTTTGTTCAATTTCCGTATAAATTTATACCAAGTATGAATGTGTGCATAGGCTAATTTTTACGTTCCCTATGAACAAAAACTTGTATCATTCTATGAAGGAAAATTATGAAAAAAGACTCTATTGTAGACTCTCATAGGCTCTATCGTATTGTATCTTATCGTATAAGGCTCTTGAATTATTAAGTTAGGTTCTGTAAAACATAAAAATTGAAACAATCTTACTACACTATAGTATTTCAGTACCGTAAATTCATGGGATCATTCCCTGCGTTTAGCTTGATATTGCAAAAAATGTGATGAAGCAGACTCCCAACGAAATTGGTGAATAGCTAGTTACTAGTCTACTGAATTATTAATTAATAGTTGTTATCTCTGTACTATTTTTATTATTGAGAAGTTTCTCAAAATATTTGAAGAAAGTGAAAATTTTAGAACGAACTTTTTTCTGATGGTGTTCAGTATGCTATGCTATTGATGTACACAGCATCACAGATTTCTTATTGATTCGAAACGAGCACTAGGCTATCATAATATTAGGATCAACACAGAGTGCTTTAGCAGAAGGATTAGCAGCGTAATCGTGCTTCAAAACATCGCCGGGGAAAATTGTTTGTCAAAATACTAACTCAACAAAGGAGTTTTTAAATAGAACAGAGTGCCATTTGGTTGTAGTGAATGTTCGTCGTCTTGCCTTTGGTCCCAGCTCTGTACATAATTTTCTGGAGTCATTGGTGAGAAAGATTGGGGGGGGGAGAAAGAACCTTGTTTTGTTTTAGGAGGTCACTCCTTTTCTTCTTTTTTTTATTCTTGTTTTTGTTCTTCTTCTTATTCTTCTTCCAATCTCCCAGTGAGTCCACCACTCAGTCGTAAATTCTCTTTCCATGTCTCTTATCAACCTTCTTCTATCCTCCTCGTTGACCCCCCACCCCACCCCTTACCGATCTCTACCTCCCCCCCTTTACAGCTTTCCACCCACTGAAGATTACTCTCTCAAAACCGTCCTTCTCATCCTAAACACTTCTCCCCCCCCTCCACCCTGCCTAATAACAGCATCATACTTGTTCTTATTCAGCTGAATAACTGTGTCTGTTTTTTCTCTTATCTACTATGCTCTGTCCAAGCAGTAAAGACATTCTAGCATGATGGGAAAATGACTCGAGTTCGGTCAATACTGGTTCAAAAATTAAAATTTTGGTCTCAAATTGTAGATCAGAATGTTTTCTACAATTTGAGACCAAATTTATAATTTTTGAACCAATATTGACCGAGCTTGAGTCATTTTCCCATCTTGCCAGAATGTCTTCTTTGCTTGGAACGACTATATCCTTGATATCCTTCTATTCAACTGGAATAGTGTTGAGAGATTTACTGTAATCAGGCTTCAAGTTCATTTATTGCTTGTAGAAAGGTTCATCAGCGTTGTTTTTTAGAGAAAATTATTGGAATTATAATTTATTACATCAATTATCTTGATTCGAATTGCATCTCCAATAATTCAATGTTATTTGCATCATTTATTATAATTGATAGTACTATAATAGACGTGAAAGTACTGTTGGAAATGGATTAGAATGTTGTGAATTTTTTCAAAATCGTAGTAGCCTACTTATTATTTGAATGGGATAAATATTGAAATGCTGATGCCAAAAGGTTAATCGGTTTCGTCTGCTCCTTGTGCACTCCAACAGCAGATGTTATCGATTAGAGTTTTCATTTAGCTATACCTATATGATGTTTTTAAAATGAAAAGAGTCAATAGATGCATCCCACTATCAGCTGATGTAAAGTGATGATAAAGGTTGTGAAGCTGATCTCAATATTATGGTTATCATTTATTTATTTATTATAGTCGGCGCAATCTAAGTTGACGAAAACCCCCTCCATCCGAGAATTAGTTACGTTGTCATTTTGCGTGAAATTGAAACTTCTCCTAACGCAAACACATTCAACTGAATATTAAAAGTGACAGCGTAGCTTCGAAAAAATCACGCGGTGTTGTAAAACTCACTATTTTCATGATAAACCAGCTGTTCGCAGCTCGAATATCTAAGTCGATTAGCTTCAATAACTCCAATCTTTAACATACAATGATTCATGGATATACCGCTCTCCTTACTTTGAAAATATTGAGAGGCCAAATTACGATCTTCCGACTATTTTCGACACTTGGGAAATTAATTTCAATTGTTTTTGAACAACTTTCTCGCTTTCACCACCCACTTATCTTCTCAAAGAAAAAAGTTTCTAGATCATCGAAAATGTCATGTTTTCTGTTCGAGTAGACTAGACATTGGCAAACATATCCATCAATTGAAACATAATTATTGGTCGGATATAGAAAATTCAAAAACCATTAGAAAGCTCGAATTCTCCTTGTCATTTTGATATAAAAAACGTTATTTTTACTACAACCCATGATTGTGAGAGAAGTGATATACATAAGAAAGAAATTTTTCGCGATTTTTCAATTTTTTCAAAAAAATCAAATTTCCTTTGAATCCTTCTACCCAGGAACTTTTTTAATACTACTGGAATATCAAGGATAAAATTCCACGTCTAGATATGGGGTTTAATCGCGAATTTGAAGATGTTCCAATTTTACACAATCTGGCAACGTAGCTATTTCTCGGGTGGAGGGGGTTTTCGTCAACTTAGATTGCGCCGACTATAATGAATTTGAAATCAAAAGAGACGCTTTAAATCAGCTGTTGGTAGGTTGCATCTATTGTCTCTTTTGATTTCAAAAACATCATCTAAATTAAATGATAACATCAGCTGTTGGAGCGCACAAGGAGCAGAAGGATACTCCTAATGAATCATATCGTTTCTATGCCGCCTCAACACTTGATAGGTTTGCAATGCTTACAAACACAATATTGTATTTCACTTGTTCTATCCCCTAAAACTTATACACTGCTGAATTTCTTTGATTATAGTATCAGGTACTGAAAGCAATAGAAACCATTGTGGATGAATAAATTATTTCATTCGGGGTGGTTTGGAACTTTAAAAGCATTGTTCCTGACAAAAGGTTGATTTTGCCCAAGTTTTCTGACTTATTTCACTGAATAGCTAGTAGCGCACCGGTTTCGAACCTATGCTTGATGCTTTCTCTTTTGTAAAGTTTTGGGCTGGGGGGAAGGCCATCCATCCCATTATGAAAGTGAATGTTCGCGGGGTTGTTGAGGGGTGGTAGGGGGAGGGTGTGCCTCATTTTTTGTGCGTCTCACAGGTTCTTGGTTATCGAGCTCAGGTTCAAGGCACTGTCTGTCAGCTTCAAATCCCAAGACCCAAGGGTCCCC
The DNA here is from genome assembly GCA_017141385.1 of Sogatella furcifera. Lineage (NCBI taxonomy): Eukaryota > Metazoa > Arthropoda > Insecta > Hemiptera > Delphacidae > Sogatella > Sogatella furcifera. The sequence continues at coordinate 63,784,412 of CM029548.1, forward strand.
ACTGTACAATTCCCACATTCCCACACTATACAAGGTGTACATATTATTTCCTTATGAAATAAATATTCATGATTATTAGTTGGAAAAAACCATTGAAGTATTGGGAACACTGTACAACATGTAAATATTTCAATATAAAATAGATTTTTTTGATTAGTTGGAGAAAACCATTCAAGTATTGGCAAATGGCAACACTGTACAAAGTGTATATATAATTCAATATAAGATAATTTTTTTTGATTTGTTGGAAAAACAATCAATTATTGGGAACTCTGTATAATTGTGTACATAACTTCATATGAAATAAATTTGTTTGATACTTGATTAATCTATTTGAATCTCCTATTTGAATAAATCAATCGTACTACTTGAGCATTGTATAACGGATTATGTCTCATACAGAATATTTGAACAATAACTTCAATAGAGGGGAAAATATTAACAAATTAATAATATTGGACGTTCTTGAAAGTGGTCTAAGTCACTGACTTCAGCTGAAAATGATGACAGTATTAATAATTGAATAAGTAAATAAAATATGAAACTCTAAGGGGCTATTCCGCAGATCGGGTTTTGCTAGGTCTAGCGCAACGTTAAACTAGCGCAAGTTTGGCCGAGATCAAAAAAATGGGTTCCTGAGATCGAGTTCAAGCGCGGTCTACCCGTTGTCAAAGTTTAAACAACCATATCTGACACTCGTAGTTGCGCCTGGCCTTGAAATAGCTAGCCGTTCTTGTTTGTAGGGAAATGCAGGGATTTTTGCCGTAAGGTTGGCAGCAGGCACTGTGAATCATATCTCTGTCCCGTTTCAGCATATCTTCCTTTCGCTTTCGCATGTTCGGAGTTCGGTTCACCTGATTTCTTAACGTTTCACGGTTAACTTTTTCACCCTCCCTCGCGCGTCTCGCTATTCACCATTCTCTTTCTCTTCATTCATTTAATTAATTTTTTTAGTTCTTTAGTGAATAAAATATTAATAGTAGTGTTATTGTGTAGTTATTGTGTAGTATTGTATTGTGTAGTAGTCCACGTAGTGTAAATTAGGAGTATCGTAGGCCATCATAGTTTGAAATTATGGCAGAACAGAAAAAACGAATAAATTTTTCGAGATGAACTAGCTTTATTAAAAAGATTAGTTCTGGAGAGACCAATTATAGAAAAGAAAATGCATGACCAGAAAACAGAGGATTTGCGAAAAAAGCGTGGAAAGAACTGCTTATTGAGTTTAATTCCGCGGGGTTGAACACGCAAAGAAATGTTGAACAGTTGAAGGGTGCCTGGAAGAGAGTTAAGAGAGACTACAAAAGCCAAAAGGCGGAAGAGAGAAGAAGTAAATTCCGCACCGGAGGAGGGCCCCCATCACCTCAACACGAACAAGACCCGGAGATGGATGAGCTCCTAATCGACCAGGAGCCACTACAAAATATTCCGGACGATGATGACGACTTCGATGTAGGTAAGTTGAAAAGTCCAGACTAATATTAGAATGTATAAAAAGTAAATAAAAATATACATTTATAATTGATACATTATAATCCTGACATTAAAATACAATATAAATTGCTATTATAATTGATTACATGGCATATATAAATAAATAAATAATAATTTTATTTCCTTAAAAAACATACAAAATGAACAAAAAAGCACAGAGTACAATTTAAATTTAATTCAAGTTAGTGTTAAAAGAATTAAAGAATAAGGTTTTTTTTGGAAATTAACCTACTCAACTATGGGAAACCCATGTGCTAGAGTAGGTGTTAATTTTGGGTGGTATATTATCTCACTTTGAATAAAATACAGTATAAAAGTAACTCACATTATTTTATGGCAATAGTGGAATGCATTTAACCTGAAACGCTTCATCAGACTGTTAGGGATGAAAATAATCTCTCTTTCAAGTAGTAATGTAGCCTAATATAATAATCTGGGAGGGTGGAATTACAAAATAAACAAGGATTTATCTAGTGACTGCGTCAGAGGAAGTGAGAATCATTAGACTACAAGACGTAACATTTTTTATGATACCTGGGTTTTTGTCCATGAGCCATCTGCTTTTATCATTATTTGATGAAAATATTTAAAAAAGGAACCATTAAGCTTTTTGCTTGTAAGAGTATATTAATTTATCCTAAATATGAATAATTTAACAAACTTAATGTTGAATGGTTTTTATTTCATGCATGGTTTGTAGTTACAACGAAAGAAAGAGAGAAAGTAGGTAGGAGATGGACAGAAATACTTCTCTTTCGTGAACCCTCACGAAAGAACTCTGAAAGGAGCTTGAACTAGGGAGAAATTACAAAGGTTGTCGAAAGAAGAACAGTTGCAATACAACAAAAGGCTGCATTCCTGCTAGTAGAAAACAATAAACGAAACGCGTCCACAGGACAGTGTTTTCCAAAGTCATTGGTCCCACTTTGCCCTTTATATAGTAGCCTCATTCACTCGAACATTCTGTATACATTGACTATATTTTCGCTCTCTAAAAATGTATCTTTTTTTCTCCAACTATTGTCTATTACTATATCTCCAACTATTCTCCAACTCCAACTTTTGTAAAAACGTTGGCGGCTCGTGCCCACGAAATAGGTGAAGTGCTGTATGCTAAAACATACGGGCACTTCACCTGTTTCGTGGGTACAAGCTGCCAATGACAATCATGCTCAATTTTTTTATAACAGTCATTTCATCTTTTTATAAATATATAAAAAAAATTTTATCATCTATGTTTCTGAATGTTATCGATCATAGGAAATAGAATACATTCTGTATTATTTACTTCTATTTTCAAATTAGGCTAATCATTGATTATTGTCAAAATTATATACCTAAAATTATTATTTTACCATAAATTGAAGATTTCAATGTAGCCTATGAAAATGAAAGAATAATAATAATAATAATAATAATAATTTATTTGACAAAAACACTTGAAAAAAATAATATTAAAAAATAATAAAAAAATTAATAATAAACATTGGTTTTAATCTAGTAATTCAGTTTTAAATCGTTTTGAAACTCATCACACTTGATATTTAGGAAGGAATTTATTTAAAATTATTAATTTACAGTAAAAACTTTCAACATATGAAAAGTATCACACTTGAAATCTAATAGGAGATTGTCTTTTCTCAGATAACGCTGAAGTTGAAGGGCTGGAGAGGACGAGGTCAGCAAGCCCAAAGCCTGACACGCCGACCGCGGGCTCTTCGACAGCAAATACTTCCCGGGCGAACACGCCTTCCAGATCCGGCCAGCCACGCGTCAAACGGGCCTCATCCCATGCAGACGAATTTCACAGCAAAAAGATGGAGTGCCTGGAAGAGGAGCACCGGTTAAGAATGCGAGTGATTGAAGAGGAGCATAAAATGAAAATGGTAGTCCTTGAAAAAGAAAAAAATTATTGGTCAGTGATGGAGGCAAATGCACAAAAACATTTGCCAGAAAAACAGAGCTCCAGTGAATCGAAGACTTTCGAATTATTAGGTGGGAGCATTGAAAATAATAATTGACTGTTCAATTTCATAATCATTGGTATTCTATCCCACGTCAATTGTATAATTATATAGTTATGTAATACTTTTCTATTGATTATTATTAAATTTCTATTATTTTTGCATCTCCAATAAAATACATTAATAATTATTACAATTAACATCTGAATCATCTTATTAAAACAACCCTCACTTAATATCAATTATTCATTTGATCAATTAAATACACGGGCATAATTCCTACAACTCATATTAATATGAGATGATTGAATAATTTCTTTATCACAGGGCTACTTTTATCACCGTTTTTCTTATTTTAAATAATAATCACAGTACCCTTTTCAATTATTTTTTTTAGGCATTACATGTCTCGACTATTTACAGTCATTTTCAAATGCGAATGAACAAAAAAAAATTTAATTGAAAAGGGTAACTGTGATTATTATTTGAAATAAAAAACAAGATGATTGAAGCATAAATCTAATATAATGTGATCATTTCAATCCACACTCATGACCAATAATTATTATTTATGATATTTCTATCTCAAGGATAATTAATTATTCAAGCAGTCAATTGTTACCTTTATCATTTACTTCAGTCAGTGAAGTGACGGCGGATTATATCATTGCGTGTAAAGACACCGTCAGGGCGAGCATGTACCGGAGGTTGGTCATCATTTGCTTCCATGCCATAGTTTTCAGGAAGTGGCTCCAAAGCATCTTCAAATAACCCTCTTCTTATTCCAAAGTTGTGAAGTACGGCGCAAGCAACAATGACAATACAACAACGGCGGGGTTGGAACCGCAAGGTGTTGTTATCATGCAAGCATCTGTGGAAAAAACAGTCATTGCAATTTTATAAACATGCATGTTTACAGTAATTCCATCAAATAAAAAAAACATGTTAATAGTAATTTCAGTAATTCACAAAACAAGTTTATAGTACTGTAATACAGAATGAAAAATTAATTACTATTTTTATCAAGTGCATGAAGTTATTCCCTTCAGGAATGAAGAATAAGAGAATAGGAATAAGAGAAGAAAGAAGTAAATGTTTTTGCTCAAAAATATAATTATGAATTTGTGCATGCTTTTAACAAAGGTAATTAGATTGGAGGACAGCGCGTGACTATAATCTATTCAATCTAATAACCTTGCTTTTAACGGTGGAATGACCTGTGGGTTTTAATCAACATTAATAAAAAATAGCAATATTGACAGGCCAGACTTCAAATTATGGATCCTTCATAAATCTTATATATGATTTGGAATGGTATAATTAAATCTGATTTGATTTAATATTAGACAAAAATACCTGAATCTGTTTTTCAGTAGACCAAACATTCTCTCAACTGTTGATCTGGTTCTTGTTAAAGCACGTTGATATCGTCGCTCAGCTGGAGTTCGCGGTCGTGGAAGTGGTGTCATCAAAAATCTGTAATCACATTGTGCATATTGAAAAAAACTATTGATCTGTATTGATGATAAATAATATCTGATGTAACGAGAGTCTTGATGAAGAGTAGTTTGAGAATTCAACTGTCGAAATTACTTATCCAGAATAGTTTCAATAATCATGACATTAATTGCGGTATCCATTTATAAATTAATTGAGAAATCGCAGCATCATGATGATCTGAACCTGCACTATCACAATAAAATTCTTGAGTTTAAAACACAAAACATGTTCAAACATTTTTATCATTGCTTCAAATTCTTCAGGATTGTCTTCTACTGCTCATCAGACTATTACAAAAACTTGAAATACGTGAGGATATATTCCCTGTCCCGTTCATTATTTGTTTTCTTTATATATTGAATGGAAAATGTATAAAATTATGATTAATATGTGTAGATATAAAATTACATGTTAAGGTATTAACTTGCCTGTTGCACTCATATCCACTGTCTCCAATGAGTAAGCCGCCCATGTTCCCCTCTTCAAACTTCGTATAGAGAGATGAGTTTTTAATCACTCTCGAGTCATGTGTGCTTCCCTTCCATCTCGCAACGATATTCGTGAACTCTAGGTCAGCTCCAGCCGCTCCTAATATATTAATAGCGAAAAATCCTTTTCGGCATCGGTATTCTTCTTTGTCGCGGGTGTGGGGACAGACAATAGGAATTAGTGACCCGTCCACACAGCTCAGTACGTTTGGAAACCCATATCTCTCGAAAAATTTTATTTTTGTCTCTCTTGCGTACTCTCCAGTTGGGAATCGAATAAACTCCTCTCTCATTTCCAAACAAATCGCCTTTGCCACTTGATGTATTATTCTGCAGCATGCAGTTGTGCTTACTCCCAATAAGTCTCCGGTTTCCCTATGGAACGTGCCATCAGCGAAAAAGCGTAGAGCTACCAACACTTTTTTCCAATTTGGAGTAGAGTGAGGGGCTCTCATATCAGTAACTCCAAGCCTTGGGGTTAGAATGTGTACTAGTTCTCTCACTGCCTCCTTGTTAAATCTAAATCTACTCTGAAACTCCTTATCTGTTAAATCATTAAAAGGATTGAAATTACGGTACCGTACTGGCCGCAATCGTACAGGAACGTCGTCGTCGTAGTCCAAATATTCAAGGTAATCCATAGCGCACTAACCACAATGAAAATATCGTCACTACACCACCGACTAAACTGAATAAACTATAGAATGATGTGAGGCAGCTGCAGCTTCTCCACACCCCTTGCAGAAATACCAAGCCCCTTTCTTATCTCTTATCTCACCCTTGTTCTTTGGAACCTGTTATGAACACGTGTTGACAACACGAGTTTTGTATGATTCTTTGATACAGAAATTCACAGATGCAGATACAGAAATTCACATCTGAATATTTCTTTCAATTTTTTAACATAACCAAATAAATTTTTCGAATCTAACAATTTTCAAATTGATTTCATTCAGTTGTGACAAAATTGGAATTAATATTTCTAAGGTCATTTCAAGTGTTTTCACTGCATTTTCTGATGTTACTGAGTTCAATAGATGAGTGAAAAAAAAATGTTATAATATGACTTTATTGGTGATGAAATTGTTCAGAATTTGAAGACAAACCCCATTCTGAAACTCATTTTTGTCAAAATTGAACCAATAACGTGTTAATAGCTTAAAACTGAACTTAAACCTGCCTTTTGAAAAGTCTAAGTTGGAGTCTAAAACCATCATTTTTGATGCTGCAATTATCTCATTTACGCTTAGTCTCGATCTGAGGAACCCACCAAGTTTATCTTTAAAGCCAGAGACGATCTGTTGTTGATCTGTTGTTGAGCTCAGGAATCCGATTTTTAGACCCAGGGTTTTTCCCTGCGATAATTGCCGGATAATTGCCGGTCGGCTAACTTTTAAACCTGGACTCGATCTCAGGAACCCAATTTTTAAGCCACAGCGCAAAAACCGGTTTTTAGCCTGGCGCAAGCGATAAACCCGATCTGCGGAATAGCCCCTAACTGAATTCCAACTAATAGAATAAACTTGAAGCTGGCCATACTGGACATAATAATTCAACCACACTCAAAACATTCTTATTATCTCATTTTGCAACATTATAATAGTCCATGTTTAGTAGAACTGGAAACTAAAATTAAGGTGGTTTCATCTGTCCAATGTCCATTGCAACCTCTTGTCCAATGCGTGAAGTAACCTACTATCAGCTGATGGTAAAGTCTCTTCTAATTCTAAAAGCATCTTCTACGCGTAGTATACATGTCTTGACAACATGAGATCATGACTACTCATATTGACAGCATCAGCTGTTGGAGCGCACAAGGAGCAGACGAAACTGTCTAACTTTTTGGTGTCAGCTATGTAGGTAGTAGTTCAATGTTCATTCAAGATTTTTGATTTTTTTCATTACTTCTCCTATAGTCTACTATTAAAAAAATAACTACAGTATCAGTAGATACAAATCATGCTTATCTTTCTTTTCAAACTTAAAGAAAATGATTATTGCAACACTGTTTTTGCAAATATGTAAACTGTTGTATGACGAGGTATGAGTCATTCATTGTATGGTGCAAACCCAAAACGCCCTTTGCTCAAAACGTTGCTTGGGTGGGAGGAGTGGTTGAGCGGTTGGTGGAGGGTGGTTGAGTTCCAGCTCACCCTTTTATTCAATATACCCCCAGCCCACCCGTGGGGTGGGGGGAACCCCCACCCACTATTCTTTGCCGACCAAATTCCTTTGTTCTGTGGAGCGTTCACTGACTCCTAAACCCCCCCCCCCTCTCCACCACCAATTCATTCCATTCAAAGCTTACTTTTGATAGTCGTAACTCTACGGTCTCCTGTCTCATCAGTGAATGAATCTCATTAAAATGTCGCATCAACGATTAGTTCCCGATAATTAATAATCCGTCAAGAGATCAGTGTTATTCTACAGCTGACTCCAAAAATTAAGGCGGTTGGCGAATGGCTGTTATCAATTCTCAGCTCTGTCAGGACAGTCGGCGAGCTGTCTGCGAGAGTAAATTGGAACGAAAGCGACCCCAGTCATACTTATTCGCTCTCGAAGACAGCTTCAGACTGTCCTGACAGAGCTGAGCATCAATAACAGTCATTAGCCAACCGCCGTTAGCTGTACGCCGTTGTTGCTTTTTGGCATTAGCTATTACTATAGTCTGTCCAAGCAAAGAAGACATTCTTGCAAAATGGGGAAAATGACTTTAGCTCGGTCATAATTGATTAAAAAATAATGAATTTGGTCTCAAATTGTAGAAAACGTTCTGATCTACAATTTAAGACCTAATTTATCATTTTTGAACCGTTATTGACCGAATTGGAGTCATTTTTCCATCTTACCTGAATGTCTTCTTCACTTGGACATACTATAGTAATTGACCGAACGTCAGTGAGGTCTAAGATTCAAGTCGACGATTTTGCATTTATTTGTATGTTTCGCATTTACGACTGAACGCGGCAATACATTTTAATGAAATTTGATCCTCTTGAAATCGCGCGTCGATGTATATATGTAAGGTTTTTCGACAATTGTCATGATAAGGACGAAAAAAGGATTGAACTATTCTCTGATATAGGTATATTTCATAAATGATTTGATAGTATATTTGTGTTGATATTACTAAAACATGTGATATTATGACATTCATATAAAAAAAATCAAAATTTTCTACTTCAGATGATATACTTTCATTGAAGTCAGCTGAGATATTTCAGATAGGTTTTAAGGTAAGTTTTTCTTTTTGCGGAACGGTTCGACCGCAGGCTAAAACATGAGCTGTGCTGTTCGACTGCAGCCGACCATCGGACCGTTTAGCATGACGGAAAACATTATTAAAATAATTATAGAGACTGATGCCCGGTTTTCCAAGCACCCTTGATGCCAACATAGAGCGTGACTGAGGCCACTGCATTGCATACTTCCTCGCGCCGAATTTCGGAATCGACGCACAATCTGAACGTACCGTGTATACAGACGGTGCTTTTATGATGCAGGGAACATGGGTTACTTCGTGAGGTCTACCGTTCACAGAACTACTAGTTATTTTCATGAGAGCATGGGACGTTGGTATTCGATTTTTGTGGAGTTGACCTACCAATAATGTGTCACAGTTCAATTTTCTTTCAATAAGATAGAAAATACTACTACAGCAATTGTTCCAGGAGGAATGTGCAATACAACTCAGGCTGATTCCTTACACCCAATAGCAAAAAAATAGTTTACGCCAAAAATTTAGGTGCTTTCTTCTGCCCGTTGTGCGATCCATCAGCTGGTATTTTATCAGAGTTTTCATGTAGCTATGCCCAAATAATCTTTTTTGTAACAAAAAGAGGCAATAGATGCTTCACATCAGCTGTTAGTGGGTTACATCTTTTACTAGAGACAGACGAAACCGCCCAACATTTTAGTGTCAACTTTATTCTTAATCTGACACAAGTACATGATTACATCACTATATCCACCTCCACAAACTCATCTATTGGTTTAACTTGATGATAATAATAATTGTTGAAGTGTGTAGATAGAACACTTCGGCTGGATGTTATCAAAGTGTGCTATATATGTAGGCTACCATTATCAATGTCACTATAACTATAGAGTAAAGGTTGTGATAATAGTTGACCTTCTGCCGTTTTATTTCGGTAGCGGCTCGCTTCCAGCGATAATATAACTATGTTTATAACTAATATAGAACTGATATTCACTATCAGCTACTACAGAGTAGATATAGTCTGTTCGAGCAAAGAAGATCCTCTGGCAAGATGATAAAATGACTCCAGCTCGGTCAATATTGGTTCAAAAATTATTTATTTGGCCTCAAATTGTAGATCAAAATGTTTCCTACAATTATTGAGACAGATCAATAATTTTTGAACCAATATTGACCGAGGTGGAGAAATTTTATCATCTTGTCAGAGGGTCTTCTTTGCTCGAACAGACTATACTACATATAATTATCCAGCACTAATCTACTATTATTCTACTAATTATTCAGTTCTCTCAACAAATTCGTGCATCATGTCAGATCTCTGCTACTGCTTACTATTTTAGTGAGAATTGGAAATCATAGCAAATTTTTCAGTAGTATTTTGTTCACAACATGTTTCTTGTTGAAAGTGACTTGAGAGTTTGAAACAATTTGTTGAAATTGCGAGAACGCTGTGATTTATATTCATTTCTAATAAATTAGTAGCCCTGAAAAATATAGTGAATACAAATGTATATTCAATTTGATGGATAATGCTGATGATTTTTTAGTATTGAAAAAATTATTATTTTTCATCACTAAATTACATGTTTAGTATTTAATAATTTAAATACTAAATTATTATTTAGTATTCTGACATTTTAAAGTAGCTGGAACGCTAACTAGCGCAAAATCGCTTTCGTAGTGCTAGTAATTAGCTTCGGATTCTAAATTGCAGTATAATTGAGTAAAACCAATTCTTCTTTAAATATCCCAAAATAGAAACTCCTGATAATAATTCGAAAATACGGTGATGAAATGAATGCAAAATGGATTAGGGGTGTCAGTTATCATAGTGAAAAGGTGAAGTTTAGACTCATAAAAGTCCATTCTTGAGAAAGGAGATCGAAAGTCTTGTTTACATTTTAGAGACTAATAAACTTCAGATAACAAACATATTATTATTTAATAAAATATAGATCTCAGTACCCTTTTATAATGATTCTCATTTCAGGATGTTTCCCTATTTCAAATTTGAAAATGGTTCGAAAGAGTTGAAAAAAAAGTTGAAAATAAAAATCATTCAAAGGGTACTAAAATTTATATTTTATTAAATAATATATGCATTGATAAGATGCCCTCGGTAAAAAGGAAATATAGACAGCTTATATAAAGCGATAAATATTCAAAAAGTAATAAAATCGTATTTAAAAATAGTAAGATTTATATTTGACATCATTATCATGTGGTGTAAGCCGGAAGTAAAAACTAAGAAGATTGTGTTGGATAAGATGTTTGGGGGAGAATTCTGAAGGTGATGAAAAAGGATAATGAATTGGTTAGGGGCGGGTAATGAGAAGGGAGTCCTTGAAGAGGGCAATGTGTAGAGAGAGGGAGGGGGAGAACGATTATAGCATGAATATTGGTGTAGGCAAGGGAAGACTTGAGTTTTTTAAAAGAGGGATGTCGTGGAGAAGCAAGGTATCTCATCTTCTCCTGCTTGAAGGTCAAGTCGTTTTATATGATTCATTATAATATAATCACTTGATTAAACTATATCACTTAATCACTATAATAAACTTATTTCATTAGGAAATTTTTATAATCCAATCTTTCATTGTTTTATACATCAATAATAGAATAATTATCATTCTAGATTATTATTTTAATATAAGTCGGTGCAATCTCTTTAAGAGCAGTACGATATATTCCTTGAAAGCATTAGTAATTCATTTTGAACTTATTTATACACATTCATTGCTCTTTTATACATCAGATTTTATTTTCCTAGCTTGCTTCATTTGAGCTAACCTGTAATCATTCATTCAACACTTATACATTTATACTATTTATTCCTTATTCATTCATCTATCCGTTCCTATTATTTTCCTAGCTTGCTTGTTTCTTCATTTGACTTATTCTGTAATTCATTCAAAATTCATTTATGCTGTACTATTTATTTATTACTCTTTCATCTATCCGTTTTCATTTTCCTAGTTTGCTTTATTTTATTTAATCTGAATTAGAAAATGAAACAGTTATTCAAGACAAGGTTTTATTAAGAATTATTGCAATTTCGTTTATAAAAGGGAAATGTGATGCCTATTTGCCTTCCCTAGATACTCACTAATTTTCTTAAAGTTGAAAAAAGTTGGATTAGATTGAAGTAAAAGAAAGATGTTGAAATTTAGTGTACACTTTCTATTCAAGTTAATGAACTAGAACTTGAAACTCCGAAATTCATAAATGTTTCTAAATGAAAATGTTAAATGTATTAATAATCAGTATGAAATAATGTAGAAGAGCTGGGTATTAATTGAAGAAAAACTTGATAGAAAGGCTGATGACAATTTCTTGTTGAAACTTTCACTTCTGGTCTGAACTTACATAACTTGTTCTTGAGGTGTATTTCACCAGTTAGGTGAGTGTTTCGTTGTATTGCAGATGGTTAGACTTCGATGAGCTATTTATTTACTGAAGTTTTTCAGATCATTTGTAGAACTATCACCGCTTATAATATATTATCTGGTTTTCCGGTATTTAAGTCCGTATTTTCAAAAATTACTCACAGAACTTCAATTATATACTTTTTATTTTCTAATTTAATCAGCTAATTGACAGTTGAAATATTCGGAAACGAGAATTGAAATCTATTTATAGTCTTGTATCTATTGATCACCTCAGGTGCTTTACTTCATAACGGCGATTTCTCCAAACGTCTCATCCTCTTCACTCTTGACTGTTTACTCTGCTTTACCTCTCACTTCTTGTTCTTTTTTTTTCTCTCTGTCTTTGTATCTGTTCAAAGATTTGTTAATTACTTCCGTCATCCAAACATGGGACAAATGATCGTTTGTTTATAATAGCTGACGCCAAAACGTTTTCGTTTAGACGCTGAAACGGTTTCGTCTGCCTCTTTCGCGCTCCAACAGCTGATGTCAATTACAGTTGTGATATTCAGCTGTGACTGGATGATGCTATGAAATCAGCTGTTGCTAGGTTACATCAAGTATAAGTGACAGACGAATGATGTTGTCAATTATAGACATTATAGTTGTAATTCAGCTGTGCCTGGATGATGTTTTGAAATCAGCTGTTGCTAGGTTACATCAAGTATAAGTGACAGACGAATGATGTTGTCAATTATAGACGTTATAGTTGTAATTCAGCTGTGCCTGGATAATGTTTTGAAATCAGCTGTTGCTAGGTTACATCACGTGTAAGTGACAGACGAAACCGCCTAACTTATTGGCGTCAGCTAAAATGGATCAAGATGGATTGACTCAAAAACGACCTGGTGTGGTCAGGCCATTAGAAATGCTGGTAAAACATGCACAGTGCAAAGAACAATAACAATTTTGTGATTTGTAGCATCTCTTGTTGAACACAGTTTTGTTGTTGAGTAATATAATAAAGTTCCACCTTGCTTGCTGTATCCTACTGCGTCGAATGATCGCCCAGTATAGGACAGTATGTTTAGTCTGGTCGAGCAAAGAAGACATTCTGTCAAGATGGGAAAATTACTCAAGCTCGGTCAATATTGGTCCAAATCTTATGAATTCAGTCTTGAATTGTAGAAAACATACTGCTCTACAATTTGAGACCAAATTGATAATTTTCGAACCAATATTGATCGAGCTGGAGTCATTTTCCCTACTTGCCAGAATGTCTTCTTTGCTCGACTAGATTGTAGGTAGTCCTTGACACAATCAGCTCAACTCCATCAGTATAGTCTGTCCAAGCAAAGAAGACTCTCTGACAAGATGGGAGAATGACTCAAGCTTGGTTAATATTAGTTCAAAATTATCAGTTTGATCTCATATTGTAGGAAACAATTTGATCTACTATTAAGACCAAATTTATAATTTTTGAAACAATGTTGACCGAGCTGGAGTCATTCTCCCATCTTGCCAGAGGGTCTTCTTAGCTTGGACAAACTATATATAGTAAAGGCTGTTGGCTGTAAATAGCACCTGTTTCAGTAGACCTCAACGAAAGTGGCGGTTGGCAAATGTTTGTTATCAAGCCTCAGATCTGTCAGAACAGTCTGGAAGCGGTCTGCGTAAAACCATAAGTTTCGGTTGAGATCACTTTTGACTCAATATGATTTCACAGATCGCTCATCGACTGTCCTGACAGAGCTATGCATTGATAACAGACTTTCTCTAATCGTCAATTTTGTTGGCATTTGTTATTTATGGTGGGATTAGTTGTTTAGGACAATAGTTGGTCGAAGGCGATTGGTCGCCTTTATTTGCCGATTTGTGATTGGCTCGCACCAGGCTTGATTTTGTCCAGTTCCACTTCTCTCTGACTGGCAGCTCGTGCACACGAAACTGGTGAAGTGCTGTATAGTAAAAGAAAGGGCACTTCACCTTTTTCGTGGGCACGGTGTACTCTATTATTTTTATGAAACTTCGTCATCAGTGTATAAGATGGGTAAAACAGTGTATTCCAATTCGGAAGATGCATCAAATAGGGTATAAATAACTACGTTGTGTTGGATACTCTTTATTAGATTGATGGCTCTTATTTACAATTTTCTTGGTAGCTTGGAGTACTTTAACTGCAAGGTAAGTAAATCTACTATAGGTTGGCCAGCGTCCATAAGAGCCCAGCAGTACAATTTTTTCCTGCCGGATGACGTCACTAAATTTATTTTTTACATAAACTCTATACCTATATTTATGATTTGACATGTATCTAGGATTCCAATTTTCCAGCTGTTCCATAGAGAATTGAAAAATAATAAAATACCACGTAAAAACCTCAATATCAGTAAAAATAATTGTGTAAATATGTAAAAATAATTAATCAAATTATTGAGAATTATTGCAGTCGGATTATAATGAATAATGTTGTGATACTAGAAGAATATAATGCTATTGTTGTCATAAATTGGGGTCGAAGATTCGAGAAGCTAGCGCTCTCGTTGAGAAAAAAGTAAGCTTTGAAGGGTTCAAACTATGCGATTACGATTATAAAAATGAAAATAATCAAATTTCACTACAAAACAACTAGGACAACTTAAAATAATACTGTTTCCTTGTTAATTGTGATGTTCTCAAATCATCAGAATTTTTTACAACAGTAATATTCTTCAACATTAACGTAAATAGGTTATGTTTACATTTTCATCAGCTGTGCTTTTCATTTTGGGCGCTAGAGTGTAACACTGAAGAAATTTAGTGACGTCAGATTCGTGAACCATAATTCCTAGGCAAATATCCCACCTGGTAGATTTACTAGCCTTGCTATAACTGTACTCGGGTTATACTGCGCTAGCAATCTAATCCTATACAATCTATTTATATACTAGAGTAGAATGCATGAAAGTATCCCAATCGGAACTTGAACAGCAGAGTTCTTGAATGAGAATTATAATAGTTTAATTGATAACATTGGGAACTTTCGTAAGTTATAAATGAATGAGTGTGGTTTTCAAGAACTGTTCTATGTTCCGTTTATCCTTGAACTGATAGAGAGCAATGCTCCGCTTTTTCATAGGAAGTAAAAGAGGGCAGGCAATGCTATAAAATTCCTCTTACAATCTGTCCAAACGAAGAAGACATTTTGGAAAAATGGGAAAATGACTCCAGATCAATCAAAATTGGTTCAAATTTTTTTAATTTGGCCTCAAATTGTTGGAAACATTTTAATCTACAATTTGAGGCCAAATCTATAACTTTTGAACAAATATTGACCGAGCTGGAGTCAATTTCTCATCTTGCCAGAAGGTCTTCTTTGCTTGGACAGACTGTAGCAGTGACGCTACTGACCAAATTCCTAGCCTGCTCCACTTTCCAAGCCACCTATTTACATATAGTCTGTCCAAGCGAAGAAGACATTCTGGCAAGATAAGAAAATGACTCCAGCTCAGTCAATATTGGTTCGAAAATTTAATATTTGTACTCAAATTATAAGAAACATTCTACTCTACAATTTGAGAACAAATTTATAATTTTTGACCCAATATTGATCGAGCTGGAGTAATTTTCTCATCTTGCCAGAGGGTCTTCTTTGCTTGGACAGACTAATATGACGCTGTATAGCAGATTCCAAGGAAGCTGGCGGTTGGCTAATGGCTGATATTAATGCTCAGCTCTGTCAGGACAGTGAACGAGCGGTATGCGAGTGCAAAAAAGTTTATAGCTGAGGTTTCTCTAGTCGATGTGTTCTTGTAGACCGATGACCGACTGTTCTGACAGAGCTGAACACCATTAGCAGGTTTTTGTCAACCGTCAGTTGAGTTGGAATCTGCTGTAGCGTGCAATATATTGAATGAATAAGGTTGGTGAATTTAGTTGGAATCATAAAGCGTTATGTGATGCAACACTTTTCCCTACATAACTATAGTCTGTCCAAGCGAAGAAGACCCTCTGGCAAGGTGAGAAAATGACTACAGCTCGGTCAATATTGGTTTAAAAATTATTGATCTGGTCTCAATTGTAGGAAACATTCTGATCTACAATTTGAGACCAAATCAATAATTTTTGAACCAATATTGACCGAGCTGGAGTTATTTTTCCATCTTGCCAGAGGGTCTTCTTTGCTTGGACAGACTATATCAAAATCTGTTTCTGGTTGGATTTTTTTGGTTTACTGTTTCGTTAAAAAAAAACATGATTAATAATTAGTGCGTGATAAGAAGCTTGATGCAGTCTTCTGCACACTCCTATACATTTCAGATTATGTGCTATTGATGAGAAAATTAACAATAATATTGGAAGTCAACTTAACGCTTTCAATTTCGTACTGTTTTCTAAATGAAATTGTCAGTACAACAATTTGAATATGGTACTTTTGTCTTTTGTTGTACCACATCACCTTGTTGAAATCAATATTCAATATTATTGTTGAGAGTTTCCTAGAAGATTTAAAGCAATGGATCTTTGTCAGGTTTATAAATGAAGGTTCTTAATGACTTCGGAACAGAGAGAATAGAATTCAACTATTCTATTCTAATAGAATATACTTTATTGTCTCTGTTACTGAATGATTTCGATAAATTTATTGTAGATTTTGTCAATGTGGTTATGATATGACAAAAATGTCACCAGCTCAAAAAATATACCTGAGGAACGGTCAGGCGGTTACTATGAAAGCCATAATAGCCGCAGCAGAAGAAGAAGATGAATACAGCGTAAATGGAACGAGCAAGGCATGTGGTTGGTGAAGAAGAAGAAGAAGAGGTAGATGAAATTAAGAAGATGATGAGGAGGAGGAGGTGAAAAAGAAGCGAAGTGAGTGCAAAATAACTGTAGATTGCCGTTGCAAGTGAGCGAGCCTCAGAATACTAATATTATCGGCATCAGCCAGCCGGAGGAGGAGCAATAGAAGGAGAAAAGAAAGAAGAAGAGGAGGAGGAGGAGGACTGGTACAAGGTGAAGAAGTAGATGAAGAAGAAGAAGAATAAGGAGGAGGAGGAGGGAAAGAAGTAATAGAGGACTAGAAAAAGGAGGAGAGGAAGAAAAATAAGAAGAAGAATATGGAGAAGGAGTGAAAGAGGACTAGAACAAGGAGGAAGAGGAGAGGAAGAAGAGAAAGAAGAATAAGGAGAAGAAGAAGAGGAAGGAGAAAAAGAAAAAAAAGAATATATAGAAGTAAAAAAGGACTATAACAAGGAGAAGAAGAAGACTGAGGAGAAGAAATAGTAGAAGAAGTAAAATACGACTAGAACAAGGATGAGGAGGAGGAGGAGAGAAAGAAGAATAAGGAGATAAAGAAGAAGAGGAGGAAGAAGAAAGAGAAGAAGAAAAGTTTTAAGAGAAGAATGGAATAATTGCAAAAATAAGTTTAAGCTAAGTGGCAAAACTAGAAATTGAAGGAAAAATAATAAAAGTGGAAGGAACAGTAGAAATAATAGAATCAAGAGAGAATAGAGCAAAGCAGAAAAGACAAGGTGGGGAGAGAAAGAGAAGTTTGAAGAAGAAAAAGAAAATGAGAGAAGAAGCAAGAGACAAGAAAATTATGAACGAAAGCAAATGGCGAGGGAGACGAATTAGAAGACAATGGAGAATTACTATAAAATGTTAGGGAGAAGATTAGAAGAAGAGAAATAGATTAGAAAGTGGGATAGGGCTAAATAGGAAGGAGTGCAAAATATTATGGATAAAATGGGGAGGAACCCTTGTGGTGAAAATAAGAACGTAACTAGTGAAATGGAAAGGTCAAAGGTAGAATAGGAGTGAAGGTAGGCCTACAACTTACAAAGAGGAAGTAGGAGGAAGATGATAATGAAGAAAGGACGAAAAAAAATAAAAAAGCAAAGAAGATGAATGAGAGATAGAGCTCTCATAAAAAACAAATATATTACAATAATTATGATTAAAAAAAAATAAGGAGTAGGAAACCAATGGAACTGATACAAAGGAAACAAAGGATTTGGAGAATAAGGAATGAAAAATCAGTAGAAAAAGACCTATGTCTACCTGTAACCCGCATCTTAAGAATTTGATGTTTGACTATATGAGAATAATGTACTATTTTTGCACCATTTTGTACCACCAAATGAAAATTTTGTTAACGTTCCAGACCTTTTTGTACCACCAATTAAAAATTTTGTTAATGGAGAAAAAGGAAATTCTCAATATCATCTCCATTATAGATTTTCAAATCTGACTGAAGCATTATTTTCTACGACCTTTGTAGCATGAGTAACGGATGTTAGATGAAGATTTATTACGACAAGAGGAAGATGCGTAATTAGAAAATGGTGATTAGAGGTGGATATTTGTAGGCCTAAAACAACTTACCCTTGAATAAATATTAGGTGAAAAATCGAAAATCACTTTCTCAATATTGGATTTTTTCAAATCTGTCAATGCCAGAATATTAAACTCAATCTAATTGAAACATCGAAAATTTAGAAAAAGGAGAAGAGAAACGATAATACACACAGAATGAAATAAGTGAAAAAATGAGAATAAGAAGTATAGGTTGGTCGAGCTAAGAAGACATTCTGGCAACATAGGACAATGACTTTAGCTCGGCCAATATTGGTTTGAAGGGTATAAATTTGGTCTCAATTTGTAGAAAATATTATTCTCTACAATTGAAGACAAATATGCAATCTTAGAACCAATATTGACCGAGCTGGAATTATTTTCCCATCTTGGCAGAATTTCTTCTTTGCTTGGACAGACTAATATACAACCAGCAATGATCCCGCTGACCAGAGCTGTACTAGAGTCTGTCCAAGCAAAGAAGATCCTCTGGCAAGATGAGGAAATGACTCCACCTCGGTCAATATTTGTTCAAAAATTATTGATTTGGTCTCAATCGTAGGAAACATTCTGATCTACAATTTGAGACCAAATGAATATTTTTTGAACTAATATTGACCTAGCTGGAGTCATTTTCTCATCTTGCCAGAATTTCTTCTTTGCTTGGACAGACTATAGCATAGCAGGCACAGAGACGCTGACGGCCTATAAAAGCAAGACATACTATCTAACTGTTTTCTGGTTCTGGCCGGAATCTACCCCTCTATCCCCTCCAACACCCCCTGTACCCCCCTTCATGTGAGATCGACTCAACGCAATGGCATTCTGTGCGGGCAAGATTAGTCCCGGCCGGTCGGTACTGTACTGCCTAATCCATATTGTCCTCTTATCCATATTGGAGGAGGATGGTGTTTGTTATTAAGGCAATATTCAAGTAAAGTAGAATAATATCCATATCAGAGTAAGATAGACTTTGCTATCATGGCAATATTTAAGTAAAGAATAATATTATCCATATCAGAGTAGGATAGTCTCAAGTTTCATGTGAAGTTACCTATAGGTTCTATATAGATATAGTTTATACAGGGTGTTTCAGGAGGAGTGTGCAGTACTTCTCAGGCTGATTCCTTACATCAAGTAGACAAAAAAGTTCCATGGGACCAACCCCCAAAAATGCTTTGTTACCGAGATAACAATGGCAAAAATTGAGATTTTTCAAAATATTTTATTTTTTCTAATTTTTCAGATGCTTTAGTAGGGTTCTAAAATAATCAATTCCTATGTTAAATAAGCCGAGGAATTCAATGAAACCAGTTCCAAGTTTGTAACTTCAATGGTTATTGAGATAATTGGGAAAATATGCTAGAAACGCCATTTTTTCAATGATAAGGGTTATAACTGGATAAGGAATCATAAATTTGTATTTTTTATTAATGGAAGTTGAAGAGGGTCGGATTCTAAAGAAACTGTTCACTGGTGGCGATCATGTAAATCTTACCCAAATCTCAGAAATAGCGATAAAAAATCACAAAATAGACAAAACATAGCACAAGTGATGAATTTGTGTTTAGTAGCGATTTTGCGATCTTTGATCGCTATTTCTAAGATTTGGGTAAGATTTACATGATCGCCGCCATTGAACATTTTCTTTAGAATCTGACTCTCTTCAACTTCCATTAATAAAAAATACATTTTTATGATTCCTTATCCAGTTATAACCCTTATTGTTGAAAAATGGCATTTTCTAGCATATTTTCCCAATTATCTCAATAACTATTAAAGTTACAAACTTGGAACTGGTTTCATTGAATTCCTCTGCTAATTTTACATAGGGATTGATTTATTCTAGAACCTCACTAAAGCCTCTAAAAAATTAATATATTTTGAAAAATATTAATTTTCGCCATTGTTATCTCGTTAACAAAGCGTTTTTGGGGGCTAGTCGTATGGAACTTTTTTGTCTACTTGGTGTAAGGAATCAGCCTGAGAAGTATTGCACATTCCTCCTGAAACACTTTGTATAGTACCTATATATAGGTTCTATATAGATATAGTTTATATGGATAACCAAAGGATCACTATACTTACCTCGGGATGGTCTTTGCTATCATGGGAACGTTATAAAAG
Organism: Sogatella furcifera; assembly: GCA_017141385.1. NCBI lineage: Eukaryota > Metazoa > Arthropoda > Insecta > Hemiptera > Delphacidae > Sogatella > Sogatella furcifera. Next base: position 63,804,906 of record CM029548.1, read on the forward strand.
TACTCTTTTTGGTATTCTCTTATTTAATCAATCCTGCATTATCAGCTATCTTCATTTCTTTCTTTCAATAATGATTTTTCTTGTTCTGATTGATTGAATGTTTTATTTTAGTTCTGATGTAGTAGTTCTAAGTTAAGTTTTGTTGAAGTCGAATTCTAATAATTAATATTTGCATAGAACTATCACTAAATCTCATTCATAATAACTTGAGACAAAGAGACAACATACGATACAGGACACAGTACCGATAAAAAAATTGCGTACATATAGACATTGCCAATCACATTGAAAATGGGCTTAAGCTCGAAACATGTCTGTGAAAAATAATACTTTGAAAGTTTTAAAAAAGGGTATTTGATTTTTTCATTTCATTTATCAATCTTTTTAAATAGCCCTAAGTTCAAAGTTCAATTTTCAAACATTGCCAATGCTTTGCTAAGTCGTGTATTGATCGTGGTCATGATGGTCACCCCATATTTACTCGCACACCACTGGCGGCTCGTACCCACGAAACAGGTGAAACATGGTCCGGTACATGAAACAGATGCTGATTATACATTTTTATAGCCTACATTCAACAGCTTTACTGCAAAACCTTCATTTTGGAACACAATGATTGTTGTTTACGAAATATGAATTGCATCACGGTATTATACAGTGCAAGCTTCACGTTTGTGACCATGAATTTGGTAGAATCTTTTCATTACCGTATCTAATAGTTCCTCAATTGATTCATAGGCTTGCATAATCGAATGCTATGATCAACTTGCAACGATGTCACTATTTATGAATAATGTATTTCTTTGTTTTAGGTGAGTGCTGTTGTATTTCTTCTACCAGTTATTTATGAGTAAGTTTCCGTGAGACATAGTTTTCATTTTTTTATGTTTGATTGCTAGGGTTTATTGATATTGGGTTAATGACGGTATTACACTACAGTGTAATATTTTCAATATTTATACGAAATCTTATTCTTTCTTATCTCTTTTCTATGTAATAGAAAACGTATCTTGTAATACCATCAAACCTGCCTCAAAGATGGACATGTCAATAAATTTGTTATTCATGTAATAATTGTTTGCTTTAGTAATCAGACAATTAATAAATAAATAAAAGTGATCATATGATTCAATGAACGTCATCTTCATCATCATCTTTCAACCCACCATCTACGCACCCTGCTAGAATTGCTAGCGAACACATAGTATAGTGTGCCAAGCACAGGAGAGCCTCTTGCAAGATGGCGGAGGGAAGTGGGAGTGTAACTACGCATGCGCAGAACTCCAATTTTTAGGAGAAAATCACTTCGGCCAACCTACCGTTTTTACACCAATCATGATCATATTGAATTCATGAATAAATTTTTTTTAAATTCATTTATTTATTAAATTATTGACATGTGATAGCACAAATCATAACATAATTATGAACTAGGACAGAAAAAATAGTCTAAGCCTGTACTATTTCTCCCTAAATTTGGTTATGTTAGAACAATTTTAATTTCGACTACTGGCAGCAGTGAATGGTAGCCATGTTGCCAAAGGCTCTTCTGTGCTTGGCAGTACTGTATCGGAATTTTGCACAAGTTTGGAAGATACCCCGAAACAATACACTTAACATAGTACCTTTGTATCTTCTATAATTATTCTGTATGCACGATATACGAATTTTAAACTATATCAATCCGAAATGAAAATCATTAGAGAATCTTGATTACTCTCTACATACTATTTTAAGTACATATATTTGTTAGAAGATCCATAATACTGTAGTTGAGTGTAGGCTAGAATCAACTTCCAAAAATTAATGCTCTTCTCCAATCTTTCAAACACTTGTAGTCTTCCTTATCTACTCTCTGTGTAAGAATTAAAACACTAGGCGTCCTATTTATAAGCTTCATTCACTTTTTAGAACGCATCTGAAATGGCGGTGATCATTATGCAATTACGAAATCAACTACAACCGTTCTAATCTTTTTTCTCATTTATATCTCTCCCATTCTCTTTTGTCCTCTCTCTCTCTTTCTTTATTCATGTCTCTCTCTCTCTCTCTCACTCTTTCTCATCTTCGTTCCAATCTCTCCACATCTTCAATCTGTCTTCGCACTTGGTTCGAGTTTGTCAGTGTTTGGCCTCAATCCAGTTCCAAGTGCAAATACTAACAATTACTAACAATACTAACAAGGGTTTACTAACAATTTTTGTTGTATTGTCCAAGCATAGAATACATTCTGGCAATTTGGGAAAATGACTCAGGCTGGTCAATTTCAGTTCAAAAATGATAAATTTGATCTCAAATTGTTGATTAGAATATTTTCTACATTTGGGAGAAAATTTGTAATTTTCTAACCAAAATTTACGAACCTGAAGTCATTTTTCCATCTTGCCAGAATGTCTTCTTTGCTTGGGAAGACTTAAGTTCCACATTATGGGTTGCTTCATATCCAGTATTGTAGTTGTGATTGTTGCAATATTAAAGGCTGAATTCTCAAACATTCTAGAAGCTTTAGAAATAACTAATAACAGAAGATAATAATCCACAGTTGAGCTTCAACGAACAGATTAATTTTAACCAGTACAACACCACAAATCTAGTTTTATCATAATTTGTTAGTCAGTCATTTACTAACAATATTATCTCATTCCATTTTTTCCATTCTTTCCTAACACTCTTCTATTTATTTCGTATGTTATTGTAACTTTTTATTAATCTTCAATTATTGTTTCTGATGTTTGTATCGCCATTTTGTAACGTTTGAATGAACCAGGAAGGAGCTTCTCTTGGCCAATGGCAGACGCTGATTATGGTTCAAGCGTTTACCAATAGCCGTGCTTGACCGTTGGTATAAATACTACTCTGCTCTCTACGTTGAATTTCAATTTACCAGAGATAGATAATGCTAATTATCTTCTCTAATTATCTTAATAGATAATTAATGAATTAATGTTGGATTTTGAAAATTAGGTTATATGCTGGCGAAGTGGAACAACCGTTGGGTCTCCCCACTACTGAAAGCCATACGCTAAATAAAATAAATTTTGTATTGATAAATCTTTATACTTCTCTACCTTATCATAATTCTATCGTTATCTACTCCCTGTCACAACCTCTCTCTCTATCTATATCTCTTCTCCTCTCACTTATTTCTCTTTTCTTCTTCTTTCTGACTTAGAATCCGGCCAGTACAGAGGTGTGTCTGTGTTGTATGCAAGCACACATTAAGTTGCAAATAGAAAATACAAGACGCTTTGCACTCACATTGAATAATTCATTGGATGGATAGCTTCAGTCACTCGACTACCCGGCTTCTGTTTATAAACGCTATTCTAGTCTCGTGTGCGAGAAACTGCTCAAATTTATTTATTGCATGCAGTACTTAAATTTTGTGAAAATTTGGAATCAACGTTATTCAAAGATAATGTTTAGATATCGGTAAGCTATCTGTAGGTAGCTAATAGAAAGTAGAAATATTTATAAGTTCTCCCTATTCATTATATTTACTTTTTATATTCCCTGGTAAGGATTGAATGATTCTTCTTTTTTCTCTTCTTCACGGATTTTTTTTCTTTGTACAGAACTTATCGAATTATCAATTCGTTAATATTTTTACTCTCCTACTTTGTATTTTACTTCTTATTTTTCTTCATCATCGTCTTATCTCAATTTCGCGAATTTTTATTAATATACTATCTTATTACTTCTTTTGCGCTTCATATTGTCCTTGTTTGTATACTTCATGTCTCGCTTTTTATTTAGTTATTACTTTTCTTCCTGTCTTTCATAATCCATGTCTTCTCATCATCCTCTTTTCTTAATTCCCTTATTTCTATTAATTTTTTTCTCTGCTTTTTATTGCCCTTGTTTCCTGTTTGTATACTTCTTGTGTCTCTTTTCATTTACGTCTTTTTATTTTCTTCTCTTAATATTATTATTATTACTCCTTCCTGTCTTCTCTTTTCTTCGTTTTCTTCTTTATGTTTCTTTTCCTCATCATCCTCTTATCTCAATTTTCAAATTTTTCATTCATTTGATTACATCTTCGCTGCTTATATTGCTATTGTTTTATACTTTTCGTGTCTCTCTTTTTCTCCTGTTTTCTTTATTTTCTCCATCTTCTTCTTCTTCTTCTTCTTCTTCTTCTTCTTCTTCTTCTATTTACATCATCTCTTTTGTTCATTTACCTCATCATACTCTTATCTCAATTTCCCTACGTTTGTTAATTTTCTTATTTCTTCTCCTCTGCTTCATATTTTTCATGTTTGTATTCTTCTTGTCTCTCTTCCTTTTTAGTTTTTTCTTACTACAGCTTCTTCTTCTTTTTCTTTCTGTCTCCTTCCTGATCTTCTTTTCCTTCTTCATCATCACTTTTTTTACAATTGTCATCTTTTTCCTTGTTCTTGTTCTTCTTTTTCTCTTTTTCTTCTTCTTCTTTTTCTTCTTCTTCTTCTTCTTTCCCCCTTCTCTACCATTTTACTTGTGCCTGCTTCGCTCTTTCATAGTTTCTACAGCTTTTTTGTACAGTTTTTTCTACCGATCCCACCATGTTGCTGCATAGGCAGGCAGGCAGGCAGTCAAAAGTACATGCGTTTCTCATCAACAGCTTTCTCTGCGAGTCAATGGCCACCTCACTTTCTCCCATCAGGCTGCTTCTTCTCATCTCTCAGAGGAGGGAGTCCTTCACTATAGTCTGTCCAACCAAAGAAGACATTCTGGCAAGATGGCACAATAATTCCAGCTAGGTCAATATTGGTTCAAAAATTATACATCTGGTCTCAAATTGTAGAAAACATTCTGATCTACAATTCGAGACCAAATTTATAATTTTTGAACCGATATTGACCGAGCTGGAGTCATTTCCCCATCTTGCCAAAATGTCTTTTTTGCTGGGACACACTATAGCTAGTTCCCTGAGTTGACGTCATAATTCCTCTGTCAACCAGCTTATTATTTAAAAAAATGGTATCATCATGTACTGCTGAACAAGGAAAATATTCAGTTTGCGACTGATTTCTTTAGCTTGTAACAACCGTCTATTTAAAGCCTGCTTGATTTAAAATTACTGAATATTGAAGAAATCGGTTGTTTTGCTAGATACTATAGAATTGAACTTGAAATGTCGATTTTGTAGATTGGAATAAATATATAGCTCACAGTTATAGTTGGTGTAATTCTGAAAATATATATTACTGTATTCAGTTTTAGCAATTTGACAAGTCACTAAATAATTAGAAGTAATTAATAAATAACAAGCCTGTCAAATTTGAACGCATTCGGTTCGGTGAATGTTTAGTTCTGGTGATGAATGAATGAATCAATGCCATTTTGCTTAATAGATTAAAAGTCACTGAATATCTCAATTTTGAGTATGGAATTGTAGTATCAAAATTGAAACTTGATAAAAATGAGCTTGGTTGAACTTTTGCGAAGAAACATGGCTGGACTGTCGTAAATTGAATTCTTTACAACTTTCCACAGTATTGAAAGTCTATAAAAATATTGTGTTAATATTTTATATTGTAGTTGTAGGGTTGATGATTTCTCACAAACTGAAATCATTTTAAGAATCTATAAATATAAAAATATAAGCAGCAAAAGATCCAGAAACAATATCCTGTAATAAATATTTTTGCTTTGAAAATGATGCATGTACTTGTTTCTATGAATCAACTTGTTTCATTATTTTTTTTAATGAATAATTCTATTCGAATTTTCTAAAATAGTATTACATTATTGTGCTGCTAACTTGCAAAAATACCTTGGAATATTACTATATTCATCTCTCTTACTCATTTGTAATAATAATGCATTTTCACTTACTTGTTTCTATGGATGATTTTATTAAAATTTTCTGAAATACTAGTACATTATTGTGCTTGGCAGACTATAACTTACCAAAATACCTTGGAATATTACTCTGTATATTCTGTATATCTCTCTTACTAGTTTGTAATAGTATTTTCTACAAAAATAGTTTGGTTCGCTTCATATGTGCATAATGTGGTTCACTTCGCATGTGCGGATAAGATTATGAAAATTTTATCATTACTTTTACCCAAAGCTGCTCTAGAATTTCATTAACAAACCTTTTGTACTCTGAAATTTTGTTGGACTACTCTGATTAAATTGTAATTTGATTTTCACATCATGATGCTATAATTATTATAGAGGAAAGTAGGTTAGAAGGTTAGAACAATTTAACAGGTTAGTAATAAAAACTACTTTGCCACAAACCGGGAAGTGGTTATAGCTGAAAATATTGTTTTAGTTAGTGGTTGGAGGTGCTACAATGTTTATACTTTATAGTTTTATAAATATGTAAACAATTAAAAAGTGAGAAAGGTAAAATGATCATTTCAAAGGTAAACTTTTGATTGAAGTGCTACGAAAATATCTAATTTAGTTTCGAACTTTATTATTCATCAAAACTTGGTATAAAGACGTTTTGGACATTAGTCTGTGTTAAAATAATAATAAATTTAATAGTTTCTGTAAAATAAAAAAATATTAATTTCTCTCTAAAATACAACGTTTTTGAAAAGTCATGGTGCAGTCCTACAAGATAGAAGATTGATTGATTGACTTTGATACCAATCTCTTGGAAATTTTGTTAGCTAAAAAATTAGAAAACTTTATGAATTGAATAAGAATGGAACATTTCAATAGAAATCAATCCCATAGATTGATTTTCAAATCCAAATAAATTTATTTCACAAAAATGATACAAAAAAGTTTGAAAATACATCTATTAAATATAATTTAAGGAATCCCCCTACAAGACTTGTATTATTATTATTATTATTATTATTATTATTATTATTATGTAACTCCATTTTTTAATTTTCACTTCTGTTATTATTGTTGATGGATAAATAAACGATTTGATTTGATTTGAAGACTATACGTCTGTGTGTAGGAGGGAACTTATCGGGTGATAATGAAAGTGTAAAAACAACTTCGAAGTTGTGAAAATTCGCGATCAAAATTGAATTTTTTATCAATTGAAGTAGCCAAATCAACAATTCATTGTTTCTCGGTCAGTGTAGCCAACAATTTTTCTATTGCGTCACCCGATACTGCTGTAGTCACTTATTATTAGATTGCTGACTAAGCTTGTTTTTATTATCAAGTAGACTGAGTATTCTCAAACCTGGATAGCTGACAGCACCGCAAAGAATTATTGTATTACTGTATAAGCGAATGATTATTGAATTGTTGGTTAATCATTATTGAACAAATGAATAGTAAAGGGCATCCAGCCACGGCATCCATTTGTATTTTGTGAACTGCTATTATAAATGTTTTGAACTAATATTTCATATAGGTATTATTATTTGATTGATTAAATAAATGATTTCTAGGTATATTATGTATTCTATTACATTTATAGGTATTTTACTACTATTTTGAAATGTAAAGGCCCTACAATCCTACATGTTTTTCACTTTTCAGAAATATCCATTTTGTTGACAGTATAGCTGATGAAGGATTAAATTTTATTGAACACAGCATTAAAATCCAAGATAAACTCCGAAAATTAAATGATAAACGCTAATATTGAGCGTAACCTTTAAAGTATATGACATAGTTTGAAACTTGATTCAATATCTCCAAATTAGTTCGCTGAAACATTGAGTTTACAGTAAGGATTGGTCGTATCAAGGCAGAAGATATGCAAACCATATATCAACATTTTCCACCCATTGGTTCTCGAAAAATTGAGAAAACGCCGAAAAACTATAGAAAAACTTAAATATGAATCAGTCAGTCAGTCAGTGCCATTTCGCTTTTATAGATATAGATGATTAATTACAGTTTGATTCATTTCTTACTAAAATATATCAATAAGATTCATTCTATTATATAGAAATACAGTACTTCACTAAAATAATGTAACAATGGTTCATGTGGGTTATTAAGATACTTTATAAAAACATATAATTCAATGTGAATGTTTCAAATCACTCCCTATTTGAAGTATCTAGTATCTTTAGATACTACAATTCTTGACCTATACTTGGCTCATTTTGCCTTGACACCTGGATTTAGATGGAAATACCTCATTACGACTTTTCACAATTTTAAAATCAGGATTGTTGTCTAGTATTCTGTATACTTTGTTAAAATGTTGTATAGTATAGGAATATTGAAAACCAAGATTAAAGTACAGCCATTTCAATATTGTATGCTACAATGTTTATTTACATTAATTTAAATCCGATGAAAATGATAAATATTTCAAAAGTTGGCTTGAATAATTGTCAATCCATTATCCATATTATGCTGAATCAAAATGATCCATTTATACTACAACTGATCCATATAATGATCATTTGCATTTAAGCAACATTAGTTTACATCTTACATCTTAGATGTTTACATCTTACATTGTTTACATCTTACATTGTTTACATCTTACAGTGTCACATTGTTTACATCTTACATTGTCAACTTCATGAATAGGCTTATTCATAAAGATCACAATTACGTTGTAAAATGAAATAATGTACATACATTCTTCACATGAAAGTTTTGAATGTCAGAAGTTAACTACTTTCCACTGTTTAGTTCAGGAATGCTTCAAGAAGTTTAGTTATCGCATTTGAAAAGTAAGCGTAGCTATAACAAGTGGTATTTTACGAGTTTTGATGCACTGCCAATACAAGTGCAAGGCTTTTTTCTTTTCAATAAAGTTTATTGATCAATAAACAAATGAGGTAGATTGTTTACGTCTTACGTCTAATAAATAGCACATCATTATGATGAGTTTTTATCAAGGTTCTACTTTGTGAAGATTTACTGATACTTGGGTGATTAGTTTGTAGGCAAACCGCGTGTATATTTGATACAAAGTAAACAAATTTCTAGAAATTTCGAATTAAATAATTGAGACTTGTGAAATACGTTTTCATTTTATCAGTTCCAAATTATTTGAACTGATGAAAATAGAACCGTATTCCATACGTCTCTATTATCAAATTGTCATCTTACAAGTTTGAGCAAAAACTTTTATTGATCAAAACAGTAGTTGTTATAATTATAGTAAATTATTAGTTAATTGCAATTAAATTATACTGTTATCTGCCTTGTTACAGTAGAAAGTATTTTCTTATTGAATAAAAATTAATTCAATAATTATTAGAAATGAAGAAGACTGATCGCTGATGATTTGTATAAAAACTCAATACAGTAGTTCATTTCAATTCAGTATTTGAGAAGATATTTACTGTTAATGTTATTAAAAATATAGGTAAATAATATACTGTTGATTGACATTTAAAACTAAAGTGCAGTAGGCTAGGTTTTTTTTGTTCAGTTATTTCTATTTGTATAAAGTTGTCGCTGGTTCTCCTTTATGTAATTTCTGGAGTCCCATCCCGTGTTACTGGCTATATACTAATTGCTGACACATATTTACTAAAACATTTATTATTTATTGATTAGATAGAACGCCGCACTTCTCATGTCTAATTTGTGTTCATCTCTTTGTATCAATCCATGATTTATACATTTTTATAATGGGAATTTAAAACTGTCATATCAAGCTTACTGTTCTAGTAGGTTGGGCGAGGACTTGCCCAAACAAAAACAAAAAACTCGTTGAAAATTCAAACTTTTTTATAGTTGATGTATTCAAAGTAGGTATAGTCTGTCCAAACAAAGAAGACCCTCTGGCAAGATTAGAAAATGACTCCAGCACGGTCAATATTGGTTCAAAAAGTATTGATTTGGTCTCAAATTGTAGATCAGAATGTTTCCTACAATTGAGACTAGATCAATAATTTTTTAACTAATATTGACCGAGCTGGAGTCATTCTCTCATCTTGCCAGAGGGTCTTCTTTGCTTGGACAGACTATACTAGTAATAACCGCAGGGTAATAACACACATACTGGCTACACAGAGAAGTTTTCTAAAGAACGGAAAGTTCCTTGCACTAGCTAGAAGACATCATGTTATTAAGCTTTTAAATTGAACGTTTCAACGTTACTGAACTAATGATGATATGTTACCGACTTCATAGAAGAGCAACTTTTTAATAATGGTACAGTCTTTCCAAGCAAAGAAGACATTCTGGCAAGATGGGAAAATTACTCCAGGTTGGTCAATATTGGTTCAAAAGTTATGAATTTGGTCCCAAATTGTAGGAAATATTATGATCTATAATTTGAGATTAAATTTATAACTTTTGAACCAATATTGACTGAGCTGGAGTCATTTTTCCATCTCGCCAGAATGTCTTCTTCGCTTTGACAGACTATAGTGGTATGATGGAAGGTGAGCTAATTTGCTTGTTCGGTACTCGGTCGTTGAGTATTCTCTCTCTTTCTTTTTCTGTCTCTCTCTCTCTCACTTCCTCTCACTCACACTCTCTCTTTTTCACTCTCTCTCTCTGTTTCTCTCTTTCTCCTTTAGATCGTCTGTCCTTTCCGGTGAAAGGGTCCCTAATTCAACTCGTATACGAATTCGCTTTGCTTCTTTATGATTGTATGCCTCTATGCTAAGATAGTGGTGGCCTTTTACCTTGACCCCTGTGAACACGTCCCGTGTTACCATTACACCGGTGTCATCCTTTTAGAGTTCAATTCTTTTACAGTTAATTAATTATACAATAATTATTAAATTAACTTGAAATCAAAAAAGTTGAAAGTCATGCTCCTGGAGAATTTAATTCTCATTTTAATGACATCAAGAACGTGAAATTCTGTTCATTAATAACGGCGCTATCTGCTCCAAGAGATTGATAAAAATTACATTGTTCTTAATACATACATAATTTCATACTACATAACTATACTATACTACATAATTTTGTTGTTCGGCAGTTGGCCGTCCACTACCACCCATCCTAAAAATGTTCTGTTTTGAGTTTGAAGAATATTTCATATTCAATGATAACGTATTTGATTAATTATTAAGTGTTTGTTTGTTTGTTATGAGGTTGAAGCCCACATGAGCTCATAGGCTTGTGCGTGGGTAATGATATGGAGAATAGATGACGACTACTTTGAGGTAGTCGGGACCGACGGCTCATCGTCTCCTTCGAAAGACGGGGTGGCCGTATCTATGTGATTGAGCTGTGGTTAAAAATTGTTCCCCGCTTGGGATTTGAACCAGGGTCCACCTGGTTATCAGACCGGTGCTTTATCACTCCTCCAACGAGCCACCCACGAGTGTCCTTGGTTCGTGTTGAAAATACATGAAAACATGTATTTTTTAATTTGTTTCTGATGCCAAAAATTAAAGCGGTTGCTGAATGAATTATTATTTATCAGCTCTGTCAGGATAGTAGGCGAGTTGTCTGCCAGAGTGCTTAGAAACGAGAGTGACCCAAGCTATACTAATTCGCTCTTGATGACAGCTTCAGACTGTCCGGACAGAGTCATTCAACGGTCATTCACCGGCCGCCTTGAATTTTGGCGCAAGCTATATTGCTGCACTCCTATTTTTTACTGATTACATTGTGAAAAATAATGAAGTAGTATGGTGAACTTCAATGAACTATAGTTCAATTTTTCTGCCAACACACAGGTTTATCTTATGTTGGCAGTGCCAAAAATGTCTCATATAATATTGTTTAGTAAATAACTATTTCGCTATAAAGTTTATTGCTATAAAGTTTCAAATTATATTATAAATTGTTTTATCTTATAGATGTAAAATATGTTTCCTCTGGCAAATAAAAAAATTCATTCATTCATTAAATTCAATTCTATTTTGCATTATGTATTGTGACCTTAATTAATTATTAATACTGTATTGTCTTGTCATAAAAAGAAAACATTCCTTGAAAATGGCAGCTGATCAATGCTGCCAGCAGTGGAAATAAAAAAATCTCACTTTTACCAACTGTCTCCCATCACATCCTTCCATTGGCTAAAGTGATTTTACACTAAAACTTTTAGATCTGTCTAGTTACTTCTCTCTCACTTCAATCGGCCATTTTGAAAGTATGTCTTCCTTGCTCGATAAGACTATGACTTGGTGGTATCATCAAAAACAATCCACTCTTGAGTGAAAAACGATTTGATATAAATTAAATTATTTATTTATTTTACAGGAACTATTAAACTTATAATTGGTTAAAAACACAGACTAATGTCCAAAACGTCTTTATACCAAATTTTGATGAATAATAAAGTTCGAAACTAGGTTATATATTTCAACAGCACTTCAATTAAGAATTTATCGTCCAGAAGAAATGATATATCATGAAAATTTTGAATTTAAGAGCAATATGATTTTTCAATTGAATCATACCAATCATCTTTGGTATCACGATCATTCTTTCGAGAGACACTCCATATTATCAAATCAAAGCAAGATTCTTTGAGAATGAACCGCGCTATTGGTGAAAAATTGTAAAACGGTCATGGTCTGTTATGTGCTGGCGACTTGAAAATTCTTTTTTGAATGGTAAATCGCGCTTTGATGGATTTGAGCGGGAGCGGCTCTGGTTGGTGAAAAGCCGGAAAATTCTCTGCTGAAAACTTCTCGCCGACAAAGTGCAAGTTGTAGATAAGAGGAAACTGAGAAGTAGGGGAAGAAGAAGAAGAAGAAGAAGAAGAAGGAGGAGCCGAGGAGGAGAAGAAGAAGAAGAGGAGGAAGAAGAAGAAGATGAGGAGGTGGGTAAGTATGAGAGAAAGAAGTTAGCAGAGGAGGAGGCTGAGCTTGAATGGCAGCCCTAACGTTCAAAAAGTTGTAAACTTGGTACCGTTCGCCTGTAATTTATTGCATCACAGGATAATAGATAGGTCTACTTTTCTTCAGCTTTTCAGCTATCATACCAGCTATTCGTTCGTCTTTCAAAGTCTATGTTCTTGATATTTGAATTTGTGAGTGCATTGCACGTACAGTGCTGGCAATGTACAGTGCATTGTATTTTTCGCTGACAATGTTATTTTGATACAAGAATAAGAAAATGTACAAGCTCTATAAAGCCAATTTGGATTCTAAACTTTTCTCTCAGTAGTTGATGCATTTCAGAACACGTAAATGTAATAAGTAATTATATTAAATCCGAGTTGGCATGAAAGCAATGACTTCGAAAAACTAATTTGGAGTGAAATCAATGAATTTCTTCAATTTTTAGCAATTGAGTTTTAGAGATTTCGTTAACTTTCTCTCGACTTATGTAGAGTTGAAAATGGGGAAATTATAAACACATGAAATCAGATAGTGATTGGATGAAATGTTGTGGTATAGTCTGTCGAAGCAAAGAAGACCCTCTGGTAAGATGGGAAAATGACTCCAGCTTGGTCAATATTTGTTCAAGAATTATAAATGTGGTCTTAATAGTAGATCGAATTGTTTCCTTCAATTTGAGATCAAATTGATAATTTTTAAACCAATATTTACCGAACCGTTTAAACCATTCTCCCATCTTGCCAGAGGGTCTTCTCTGCTTGGACAGACTATGCATATTTCTCCATGATGATATGTTGTCAATACCACTTAAACTTTATAACTACTTGTTAAAGTCAGTAGTAAATAAGTGGTACATTACACTTTGCATTGTTACTGCTTGTCTTCTCAGCTTGGGCGTACCGCGAACTATATTGTAGAAATCTAAAAGTAAGCAACATGTTTAGTCTGTCTGGCAAAGAAGACCCTCTGGCAAGATGTTAAAATGATTCCAGCTCGGTCAATATTGGTTCAAAAGTTATTGATTTGGTCTCAACAGTAGGTAACAATTCTGATCAACAATCTGAGACCAAATCAATATTTTTTGAACCAATATTGACCGAGCTGGAGTCATTCTCTCATCTTGCCAGAGGGTCTTCTTTGCTTGGACAGACTATAGCCTTGAGAAGCTCCAGTTAAGACACCGGTTTCTTAACCGGCTTTCAACTGACCAGTTAACTATGGACATTTGATTGCGACACGGAATGTTGAACAAAAATAATGTTGAAACGTGTAAGCTGAATGGGCCGAATTTTTACTGGCTACAACGGAAATAGCTACAGTTTTTCATTATTATTTTGAGACAAAAATTTCGAACATTGTAAAATATTTTGAATTTTTTTGGCCTTGGCGCCGGTTACGTTACAATAACCTGTGACGTCATGACCTAGATAATTTGTGAGTTGGTGGCGTTTGACACCAGCTGATAGAGACATTGATAATGACATCAATAATTAATAAATTATTATGATGGGAATGTGTGTTTGTGTGTAGGTCTCCTAGTATTTTCACAAATCTATTTTGTCAATGGGACAGTAATCACATAATACCAATATTTGACATTTGTATTCTGTTGTCGATGATTGATTGCTACTACTTAGCCGATTATAGCCGAGCTTCGATTTGCTTCTTTAAAAAAAGGTTCTTTGTTTTTTCTTCTTCTTCTTTTTCTTCTTCTTCTTTTTTTTTCTTCTTCTTCTTCTTCTTCTTCTTTTTTTAGTATACACCAAAGCGTTTCCACATTGTTTACTCCAAGCGTCTCTTGTACGTGATGTAACCTACTAACAGGAACATACAAGATGAAAGATAACTTCAAATTAAATTTAAAAAAAAGAAAGCGTCTATTGTCTCTTATAAACATCATCTAGGATTCTAGGCATAGCTAAATGACAACTCTAATTGACAACATCAGCTGTTGGAGCGCAAAAAATCAGACAAAGCCGCCTCACTTTATAGCGTCAGCTATGTGTATTTTATTTGTCTTTCTGTCTCTTATCCTTTTCTTATCTCTCCATCTTCTTCAACCTTCTTTTACCTGTTTTTTTATCTTACCCTCCCCCTTACTTCTCTTGTTTTTTCATATGCGGTATTCTTACTAAAATAATTCTGTGTAAATACTTTTTAAATTGTGAATTGTCTTCTTTTCATATCTTTCCATCATCTTCTCATCAATATCTTTCCATCACGTATTTCTTCATCATATTCTTATCATATATCTTTTCATCATCTTGTCATCACATATATTTTCATCATCTTCTCATCACTTTTCCCTTTTTTATCCACCTATTCTTCCTTGTTCATCCTATACTTTTTCTTGCTTTATTGCTCTTAATTTTCATTCTCCTTCTCTTATTCAATCCCTGTTATTACCCAATTACCATCTACATTAACCAACTCTCATCTATCACAACATGGAAGACCGCTGCAATAGTATAGTCTGTCCAAGCAAAGAAGACCCTCTGGCAAGATGTGAAAATGACTCCAGCTTGGTCAATATTTGTTCAAGAATTATAAATGTGGTCTCAATAGTAGATCAAATTGTTTCCTGCGATTTGAGATCAAATTCATAATTTTCCAACCAAAATTAACCGAGCTGGAGTCATTTTCCCATCTTGCCAGAGGGTCTTCTTTGCTTGGACAGACTATATTTTGTTCCATCAAAACGAAGCTTTCATTCAAAGTCATAACAGTGTTGTCGTGTGTTTGTATGTGGGTGATTTGGTGGGTGGTGGCTGGAAGGGGGTGAGATTCAGTGATGAGAGGGGTTTGAGGAGGTGGTAGCGGTGGAGGAGTAGGAGTAGGAGTAGGAGGAGGAGGAGTAGAAGCAGCCAGAGGTGGAATTGAGTGGCGGAGACGAATAATATGCGCGTCGCCGTCGCCGCTAAAGTGGGTCAACGGTAAAGATTCAGAGGTCAACGTTATAGATATGGACGGACGGTCGGGCTGTGGAATGAGACGCCGAGTGAAACATTGGATCAAAGCGCGCTAAATTCCACTTGCTCGATGTTGATAGAAAAAGTTGTGGGTTTGAATTTATTAATGCAATTGATTGTTGAATATTGAATTGAACTGATTCCGTTATTGGAGATTGATTGCTTTATTAGAAATATCATTACTTAGGGTTTTATGGGTAAGAGAATTTGTGAAAATTGAATTGTAGTGATTCCGCTATTGGGAATTAATGCTTTATTCGAAATATCATTATTTAGGGATTTTATGGGTAAGAGATTTGTGAACATTGAATTGTACTGATTCCATTATCAATAATTGATGCTTCATTCGAAAATATTGTATTAAATATCACTGGCGGCTCGTACCCACAAAACAGGTGAAGTGCCCGTATCTTTTACTGTACAGCACTTCACCTGTTTCGTGGGTACGAGCCGCTAGTGTTAAATATAGGTTTTTCATGGATAAGAGAACTTGTGAAGGTTGAATTGTACTGATTCCATTATTCTTTGATACTTTATTCGAAAATATTGTATGTAACATGGATTTCCTTACGTGGAAGAGAAATTGTTATGTTCATGTAATTCAACAACAAATTGAACTGACTTTTTAAGTAGTTGTGAAGGTGATATTGTGGCAGTTATCCATAATAAATGAAAAGACAAGATGTTGTCAAATGGAGATGTTTTCTAATAAATCAGTGGTTTGACAACATCTTGTCTTTTCATCTAATATGGTACTGTATTATCAAATTAAATTGTTTGATTATTGAATGAATAATAATTGGTTGCTGAGCTTAGTAAACTAGCTTACGAGTGAAACTATCCAAAGAGCTAAAGGCTATAAGGTGATAACTTGTGCTTGTGTGACTGATATGATGATATTATTCCATGAACTAAATTTTGATTGATTTAAGCTGTTTGTAATTCAGTTGAGGAGATCAATGGAACACTTGATTGAATTGAATATAATATTAAATGAAAAGACAAGATGTTGTCAAACCACTGATATATCTTTTATCTTTTCATTTATTATGGATAACTACCACAATATCAATTTCACAACTACTCAAAGAGTGGATATAATATTATTTGCTTTTGAGGGTGATGCACACATAAGCGGTAAGCTTGTACGTTTACGTGAAAAATTTCAAGGATATCATAATCAAAATTTGAATTTTGTTATTTATAAACCTAATTTTTTCAAATGGTTTTTCAGTTTTCAGTTTGAAATTGAATTATTGATTTAATTAATTTGAATCCAATACATTCTGAACTGACAGTACAGGCTAAGCCTAGTTTTTCTCTTTCAGATTATAATATCTATCATAATAGATCATTGTAATAAGTTTATTAATGAATAAATGATTAAATAAACACACAGATTTTGTCAATTTTCTACAAAATCTGTGTTTATTTCATCATGGAACGTTTCTACAATATCGACCACAACTCAGTTGAATAAATGATTGATTGATCTTGAAAGTTGAGGCAAGCAACATATTTTCAGTCTCCATTTGAAAATCTGACTCAGATATTAGATACAAAATATATTATCTCCTATTCCTGAAATTGAACACTTTGAGTAAAAGTTTCAGTAAAGATTTAATAAGATGAACTTTCGGTTGTGGTACAATTCTACTCATATGAATAGCTATACTTCAGTAATAAATACTATGCATAGGACCGATTTTAATAATTTAATACTTACTGTATTAAATACTTTCTACACTCCAACATAATAAACGTTTAGTTGAACAATATTCATTATACAGTAGTAAATATATCATCAGTACTGATTAAATTAATAGAAGTACAGTACGGTATAATATGATATGTAATATGAAACTGGTAACCAGCTGGTAGACCTAGGCCCTTCATGGGCTATTGAACCAATGACACCAAAATAAAAACATTATACTATAGCAATGTAGTAGTCTGTCCAAGCAAAGAAGACCCTCTGCCAAGATGAGAAAATGACTCCAGGTCGGTCAATATTGGTTCAAAAAATATTAATTTGGTCTCAAATTGTAGGAAACATTCTGTTCTACGATTTGAGATTAAATTTGTTAATATTTAAGCAATATTGACCGAGCTGGAGTCATTTCCTCATCTTGCCAGAGGGTCTTCTTCTTATAGCAATGTTGTAAACGAGCCTGTACACTATTACAACTATACGATTACAGTTCAAATACCATACTGAGCATTCTTCACACAACCCTTGGGAATAAAATACTGTACTCGGTAACAATTTATTTATTGTATCTCGTGTAACGTCTATCGTGGCGGGAGGCCCTCGCTGTCTGTACAGAGTGGAGTCGTCTTATCGTAGTTTCATAGCGGCGTACTCTCTCTCTCGCTTTTAATATCTCTCTCACTCTCGTAGAGACAGTCGACAACCGAGCAGTGAAGGTCAACGTCCTAGTCAAAGAGAAGAGAAATCGGCCTTCTCCTGACACCGACACCCATTATGGCTGGCTCTTCTTTTTCTCTTACTCTCTGTTTCTCTCTCGCGGTCTCTTTTGCGGTCTCTAATTTTTTGTTATCTATTTTTCACCGTTCGTTAGCACCCATTCCCATTCTAATACTCGTATAGATCGAATAGATCGCTACTTTAGTTTAGTAAATACAATAGAACTTGAATAATGATTGATAAATAAAATGAAAATTAAATACCCTTTTGTAAAAAACTTTAGAAGTATTATCTTACAGACATGTTTCGGGAGTCAGCACATTTTCAATGTTATCAAAATAATGCTCATTAAAATAATAACATTGGAAATGGGCTGAGTCCCGAAACATGTCTGTTTAATTATACTTCTAAAGTTTTTTAAAAAGGGTATTTGATTTTCATTTTATTTATCAATTATTTTGAATAGCCTCAAGTTTAAAGTTTAATCATAGACTAACTATACAATAGAATAGTATATCTACGGTTTAATTTTCTTAAATAATAATTACAAATATTGATTTATTCATCGATGATTCTAAATATCTCTAGTACTCCCCCCAAAAAAACAATCCTTCTAGAGATTTCTACAATATTGTAAGTTTTGTCTTTTCCTCCTCCTTTTGTCTAAACCTTCTCTTGTCTTCCACCATCAAATATGAGGGAGAATTCCATTTCTCCAACATCCCATAATACGGACTAAAATGACTTATCTGAATTTTAATTTGAAGAATTACTGGTTTTACTACTGTAGTACTTGATAGCTTTAGCTTGTGCACAATTCAAAAATTGTATAATTTTTTTTTCTTGTATTCGTATTACGGAATGTTTTATTACTATAAACTTTTCACAGTAAAATATACAGTGCTATACAGTAAAAGATACGAGCACTTCACCTGTTTCGTGGGCAAGAGCCGCCAGTATAAAGTATTACATATAAATTTTTTTATAGTATAAAGCGGTTGAAATTAAATGAAATAACAGGTTTTACATCATTACTAGTTGCTACTAAATACAAATTTATCACTTCCTATGTTTTGTCGGATTTTGCGATTTTTGATCGCTATTTCTGAGATTTGGGTAAGATTTACACAATCGCTGCCATTCAACTTTTTCTTTAGAATCCGACTCTCTTCAACTTCCATTAATAAAAAATACAAATTTATGATTCCTTATCCAGTTATAACCCTTATTGTTGAAAAATGGCGTTTTTTAAGCATATTTTTTCAATTATCTCAATAACCGTTGAAGTTACAAACTTGGAACTGGTTCCATTGAATTTCACAGCTAATTTTACATAGCAATTGATCATTTTAGAACCTCACTAAAGCCTCTAGAAAAATAGATAAATTAATATATTTTGAAAAATCTCAATTTTCCGCCATTGTTATCTCGGTAAAAAAGCGTTTTTGGGGGGATGGTCCCATGGAACTTTCTTATCTACTTGGTGTGAGGAATCAGCCTGAGAAGTATTGCACATTCCTCCTGAAACACTCTGTATAATAGCGGAATATAAGTTTTCATAATGCATGAGTTTTATGTATAACCAACTACTTTTGGCATAACTGAATTGTATCTCACCGTTCAGATTCATATTTGCTGACTCTGTACTGAAAATATTATTCAACATTGATTTTTATCGCATTGATACAGTATTACACAGTGAGAGCGAGTCGATAAAGAATAAAACAAGAATAGTCAGCCTAACGTATCCACTTGCCTCTTACTTAGTGCATGGTAACAACATGTTGAAGGGGGGACCAGGGGGTTTTCCACTAGTGGGGTACGGTTGTCATGGCAACCTGAGCGGCGTTAACAACCCCCCCCCCCAACCAACCCTAAACTGTATTTGGTCTCACCCAAACCTCCCCTCACTGTTATTCCTGAACCAACCCCTATTATGCCTAAGCCGATCCCTACCTGTATTTGGTTTGCTTTTATCTATTTTGACTCTATAGCAGGCAGTTAGCTTGCAATTATGTTGGTAATTTTAAAACGTGTCATGAAAATCTCTTGTGCCTGATTCTGTAGATTATATTATGGATTATTGTATGAGTATACTTCATTGTATAACTGGCCGTTTTTTTCTAATTTTTATTCATATATACGATTGGGAATGTTCTTTAATAATATTGGTCACATCAACCATTAGAATTGTACCTTATGGAGACAATGATAACATCATAGCATAGACAATTTACTACTTAAGAAAAGTTAGTTTATGATTATACTATAGAATTTAGTATAATTTATTATAGTTATTTCGGCCTGATATCTCGATGCAGTCAATCAGTCATGCACTTGCACATTTTGAGGTTATGCTCAAATTCAAATCAAATTATTTATTTCAATATTTATCTTCACATTCTATTACAAAAAAGGACATGGATTTCGTGTTTGTTAATTATTACAAAATTTAATCGAATCGAAATAGATTTTTATTGAATTAGTATTGCGTAAATTAGAATTAGTGCGGTACTGCATTGAGTGGAACTCCTCCAAAAAGTATTCTGTTTCTTGATTTTCTTTCTTTTTCCACTTGACAGCAATCACATTTCTCCATGCTTTGTTTTCATCATATTATAGAACTTATATTAGTACTCTGTTTTCATGGACAGAAAATAGTTCATGAGATAATTGATTGTACATTAAAAATAATTGAATTTATTTGTTGCAGGATTATGTTGGACATCATACACAATTGATAAAACATCATCTTCAGAAAGGTAATTTATTTAATTCAGTTATTGCAATAATGGAATAGTTTTCTTTTATTATGAAAAGTCAGTATTTGAAGTAAGATTCATATAAGCCTAATTTTGATGTACGGTGAAAAACCGGATAGATACATACTAGACTTGAAATTTTTAAAATAGTAATTCTGTCTAAGTAAATAGTAATTCGTTATCAATGCTTTTTCGTCTAATTTGCTCTGAAACCTTTTTTTGAAAGATCCCTCTAGTCACTCTAGTGTACCGTCTTGAAAAAGAAAATTTTCAATTAGTTTTTTTCAGTAAACTCTACTATATAGTAGAATGCAATTTTCAACTAGGAAAACTACAATTGAAGGCAAAATTACAAAAAAAACACAACTCATACATCATATAACAGAATGAACGGAGAAAAGTGAACATTATCTGTAGCGTAGCATAGCGAGGAGTTACTAAAGAGTTGGACTAATTATTTCAGTAAAGTAAGCTATGTAGGTCAGAAAGTTTGAGACAACAATATTGCATTGGACGACGTTCCCATATAATTCCTTTGCTATCTTTAATTATTTCAACTACGAGAATACTCCAATTTGCTCGCAAAGTTATATTTTCTGAGTCCAATTTAAATTTGTGGCTTGAATTGTAGTGTCTGTATTTTGATTAGATTTGATAGAAATGGTAACTTCTAGCAAATGGAAAATATTATAGAGACTAAAAAATACTTTAGAAAATATGATACACTGTATTGTGTTTGATTATAAAAAGTCTATAGTCAAAAGTATATAGTCAAACAGTCTATAGTCAAATATAGTCAAATAGTCTATAGTCTAAAAGTCAATCGCATTAATTTGTACATGGAATAGTATGTTCATGTATGAGCCTATTACTAAATTGTCAAAGGAACATATGCTATTATGTTTTACAACTTATTCACACTTGGTATATTTAACTACTTTCAAAAATAGTTTAAAATGGTTGAAAATAACTATCTTTATTCACGCTCAGCTGCTTTGTCACCGGATCAGATTTGATCGTAACTGAATTTGTCCATTTGATTTGATACCGAACTACTGTTATTTGGTCCGTTTGATTTCCAGTGCCATGTACTAAGGGCCGGTTTCTCCAAATACGTTTAACTGAAATTTTATTTTAAACTATCAGCTGTCAGTGTATGGTCACTTTTATCAACTTGTGTTTCAATTGAGCCAGCTGATGGTTTAATCCAAAATTCAGATTAACTTTTTTGGAGAAACCGGCCCTTAATCATTCAGTTGTGGCAACATAATTTTAGGAGAGAACATATTTATCGAGACAGGAAAAACTATGTACAGAATTGGAACATGATAAAATTTTTTCAATGATAAATTATTTTTTTCAATTTGATGTACTACGAATATTAAAATTTACTATTGCTATTAACTATTTTACTATTTCTTAGAATAATTGCTACTAAAGGTGATATTGTGTTGGCTATCCATAGAAAGACAAGATTTTATTAAGCCACAGTTTAAGTTTAGCAACCAAAACCGTTATCTCGATTTTGGTTTGATAATATCTTGTTTTATTATTTAATCTAAGAATACTATTTACTTGATATAATTATTGAAAAACTCTTTCACTAGAAACATTTTAAAAAGCAGTTATTGATAAATTCAGTCCAGGTGCCTTGACAAAGTAAATCAGTTTTACGATAGGAATGTTATGAATGAAAAAGAAATAAGAATAAAATACAAGTATTCTTATTATTAGAATAAAATGGGTTGTTCAGTTGCACAACTAAGCTCCAATCGGTAGTGCTTATCTCTGTATTACGAGGTGAAGCCTATATTACTTCTTATCAATGAGCTGATACAACATTTTTCAAACTTGTTTTGTGTTGGTCTATTTATAGACATTAATTAATATAATAATAATAATAATAATATAACAATATAATTAATAATAACAATAACAATATATAATAATAATAATAATAACAATTCATTAATGTTAATAATAATAATAATAATAATGAAGAAACGACCGAGTGATAGATGGATAGGTATATAGATAGATAAATTGCCTTTATTAAGGTGGGAGTTAAGACTCTTAGTCCTCTCTACCACTCAACCCTAAACCAAACCAACCCAACCAAACCCTAGTGATTGGAGAAGGAAGAAAAACAAAAAAGTTATGAAAAGAAGTAGTTGATAGAAAAATGGAAGAATAGGGAAGAGAAATTAGAATAGAAGAGAAAAAGTGGGAAAACAAAAAACTCTTCCTTGTATTTCAGCAATAACATTAGAGACTTGACTCTTCCGTGGTTTCATCGATCGCCTGTCTGCTATTTTAATAATCGGAAACGATAGTAGGAAAGTGAAAAGGGTGATTACACAGTGTGAAAGAGAGAGGGGAACAAAGAGGAGAGAGAGAGAGAATGTCGGAGAAAGTGAGAGAACACAAGCACTGGATCTAATCCAAGAGGGAAGCACCGTTTCCTTTCAAAACAAGTCCAACAAGATCTTTAAATAGGTTGTTGAATAATCTGTCTCATTGTGATTTGAGATTGGATTTGATCAACTGAAGTCTTTTTATTTAATGTATTGATTAATCTCTAGATGTTCGTACTATTATTTTATCTTAACAGTACTTGTATATATTTTTGCTTTACAGTTAGTTATTGCATTAAATTGCTTTACAGTCCTTGCATTTATTTCACTTTATGGTACTTGCATTTATTTTTTATTTACATTTCTTGATTTGACTATCAGAATTCCTGTTTCCTCTTCTACTCTGGCCGTTCTTACTTTTTCTCCCAACTTGGTTCTATTTTCGTTCATATTCCTTTTGACTAATAAAATTTTTGTTATTTGTTGATCTTAAGATTTTCCTGCTTCTATACTTTCCTATTCTTGTTTGCTTTTGTTTTCTTTCATGTTCCTCCTTAAATACATTTTATTTCTTGCTTACTTTTGTTTACTTTCAAGGCCTTGCTTTGGCCATCTTTTATGTCCTCTTTTAATATTCAGCCACTGTTGTTTCAATACGTTTTTACCAAAGTTACTTGAAGTTCTTGCATTAAAAATTTATGAAATTTCTCTTCCTTATTATTTCTGTTCCCTGTTATTTCTGCCCCCTTTCAATTTTTAGAACATGTTAATCTCAGCTATTTTTGCATCCATGTTCCCTCTTATTATTGTATTAACTGTTTCCGTTTTCGTACTAAAAATTGTTTTTGCTTTGACTGATTGATGTGTAATCTACTAAAAGCTGATGAAAAGCATCTATCTGTCTCTTTTGGTTTCAAAAAATCAACCTTCTTCTTCTTCTTCGTTCTTCTTCTTCTTCTTCTTCTTCTTCTTCTTCTTCTTCTTCTTCTTCTTCTTCTTCTTCCTACTTTTGGATTCAACTACACCACTTGAAACCAGTGTGATTTTTGGAATTGCTTATTGTTTGAAGTGTTAAGTGCGAACTGATTGATTGCAGACTTGATTCGGAACGGAATCGCTTTTATTTTTGGCACTTGAATTTGGTATAAACGAAACGTTGAATGGCATCTTCACTTCATGTTCTGTAAATTGTAAATTATTGGACTTGAGGTCAAGTGGTTGAGAAAACTTTATTTTCTCACAAAGCGTAAACACTTTTTTAAACAAGGAAGTTGGGTCTTTCTCATTGTTCTCTGTTAAAAAAATCTCAATTTTATTAGAATTAATAATTTACATAGTTGTTACTTGAATAATTATGATTAGAGAATAATTGTTGATTATAATTGATATAATTGCGCGTTTACACATTGCCAGTGACTATCGCTACAGAAATAGTTTTCAGTGTCATCTCCAAATTTTAGATTTGAAAACTTTTAATTCATTTTTTTAGAAAATGATTATATGAGGTATCATAACACACTAGCATACATTCTTTTCAATTATTCATGTATTACTATATCTTATACATAAACTGTACAACTCACATTTTGTTCCTTTGTGGAAAGAATAGAATTTTCCTAATAAAATCAACTAATCTTATTAAAACTACGAAATAGGATTGTGTTTAAAATATGGTTATATCTGATTCATGGACTGTATAGCATATATCTTTCGTCTTTGTGAGAAGAATACAACAATAATTTCTTTACAAAGTCTCCAAATTATCAAAACTGTGAAATGCCAACTCTTTGTTGCCATTGGTGGTCGCCAGACAAATAAATCCATTCACATTGGATCAATGAACCTGATGGCCTTGAGTGTAAAACGCTCCTACAATATGTACACAGACAATTTATTGTTTTCCTACTAAATTGTTGAAATTGTGACGGTTTTCCTTCTATTGGCGATGTTTTTTATTAATTCGTATTTTCCGGTAATTTTTCCATTACTCTATTGAAGTTTCTGTGTTTTATTTTGGAATTCTCAGGTTTTGTTTGAAATTTACGTTCGAAATCGAGTGATGCAAGGTCAGGTCAGGCGTTGTCTGACTAAAAATGGCTTCCAATGCCGTAGATCTAGACCTTATACTATATACATTCAGTGAAGCATATATATGGTTTAAGACAGTGGAAGTTAGGCTAGTTTGGAGTCTGCAGTTTATGTATAGTATAGTCTGTCCAAGCAAAGTAGACATTCTAACAAGATGGAAAAATGACTCCAGCTCGGACAATATTGGTTCAAAAATTATACATTTCATTTCAAATTGTAGATAAAAATGTTTTTCACACTTTGAGACTAAATTTTCAATTTTTGAACCAATATTGACGAAGCAGGAGTCATTTCCTCATCTTGTCAGAATGTCTTCTTTGCTTGGACAGACTATATTAGACTAGCAGTGGCTCCTTTTGTTGCCGAACCTTCACCTCGCCTTTCCAAGCTATAGTTGTCCAAGTGGAGAAGACATCCTGGTAATATGGGAAAATGACTCCAGCTTAGTCAATATTGGTTCAAAAATTATAGATTTGGTCTCAAATTGTAGATCAATATTTTTACTACAATTCAAGACAAAATGTTTGATTTTTGAACCAATATTGACCGAGCTGGAGTTATATTCACATCTTGCCACAATGTCTTCTTTCATTGGGCGGACTATACACACGGATATTTTATTATCAAGGTCGTAACTCATGTAGTAACAGCCTGTTGTTCGTTGTTTGCAACGAAAGATTTTTGTATGAAGTGAGTGAGTACTGTGTTTTTTACGATGTAGTTTGTTTTACAGTATGTTTTTGGCAAAAATGATGAGACGGCTGAGTAATAGTTGCCGTGCTATTATGAATCTGTCTTCAACTATTGCTATCAAATTTGGACAGCTAATATAAATCTGATGTGAACTATTGCGGTCAAGTGTGTTGAAACTAAATGTGAATCTATATCTATGAAAGCGAAATGGCACTGACTGACTGATTCATCACCAGAACTAAAAATCCACTGAACCGAATGCGTTCAAATTTGGCAGGCATGTTCAGTTGGACGTTTAGACCCGTGCTAAGAACGGATTTTGGGAACTTTTCAAGGATACGCCAAAAGTTTTTCTATAGTTTTTCGGCGTTTTCTCACTTTTTTCGAGAACCAATCGGTAGAAAATGTTGATATTTGGTAGGTAGGTTCAAATAAGGTCTAGAAATGTTGTGTTAAGATATTTTTGATTTCCGTTCAAGATTACGCCAATAATCAGGTTTTTCAAAATTGTAGATGTTTTGCGGGTTGCATATCTTCCGCCTTGATACGACCAATCCTTACAGTAAATTCAATGGTTCAGCGAGATTATAGATAAACTGATTTGGAAGATATTGAATCAAGTTTCAAACTATGTTGGATATAGTTCCCAAGGTTACGCTCAATATCAGAGTTTTACTATTTTTTGGAATTTTCAGAGTTTTTTTGGGATTTTTCGAGAATAAATTGGTAGAAAATGTCGAAATTTGGTGAACAGGTTTAGATTAGGTCTAGAAATGCTGTGTTCAGTGAGTTTTGAATCCCTTCTGAACGGAATTTGCAGGCGAGGGAAGCGAGCGTCCGGGGGGCGGAGCCCCCTGGCTAGGCGGAGAAGGCGAGCGAAGCGAGCCGCCGGCGAGTAGTAAATATATAGGGTCAAAAATAGGTTACTGTGTTGATTTTTTTTCCGTTTATATTTTTGGCATTTGCGACCGAACGCTTTCATTTGTATTGATGTTTTTGAACGTTTTGATCATTTAATTGAATAAACCCAGATATCTAAACAATTCATTGTTGTCCGGTTTTTCCAAGCACACTGAAATTCGAGGGACCCTCAAGTTCACATTTTCTATACTTACCATAGAAAATGTCAGCTGTTCTATCAAAAGGGTCCCTCAAGTTTGAGTGTGCTTGGAAAGACCCGGCGTGGATCTTCCCTCCATCAAGATATAATTACAACACAAAGCTGGATTGATAGTCCATCCCCTATAATAAAACTTGAGAAATAGAAATCAATAAGTCACTTCTCCAGAAATCATGAATGAAGTTGATATTAAGTTTTGAATCGCACGTGTTAATCGTATTATTTATTATTCGTTAAGTCTTATCGAACTCAAAGATTAAAAAAAGGGAAAGAGGAAACTCATTTAACTTGTATTAGGCTATTTTATACCAGAACTAAATTATCTTATAGGATAACGGCTTTAACTAATTCTCTAATCTTTATAGAAATTGTGTCAACCATTTTTACTTCATTAATGAAGTCAAAGCTTTTTATAGTTTGTCCAAGCAAAGAATACCCTCTGGCAAGATGGAAGAATGACCCAAGCTCGGTCAATATCGGTTTAAAAATGATCAATTTGATCTACTATTAAGACCACATTTCTAATCATTGAACAAATGTGACCTAGCTGGAGTCATTTTCCCTTCTAGCCAGAGGGTCTTCCTTGCTTGGACAGACTATACCTGCTAATATTAAACTATTGTAAGCCACAACTGAATTTATATTTGCTCTTAGATATAGTTCAAGACTGTTCTGACAGAGCAGGGTATAAAAAACAAAAAAAGTCATTCGTCTAAATATTCGTCAACCGCCTGAATATTTGTCACAATCTATATCATTAATCTATAGCATTCAGTTTCAGTTTATAGTATTGCCATTTTCCAGTCTATGCCTAATTCTAAATGACGAAATATTTCGTGGAAAAGCAACAATAATTAGGTCATAACGGTGCACGTGTTTCCAGCAGGTTCCAACGAAACTGGCGGTTTTCGAATGACTGATTTTGATGCTCAGCTCTATCAGGACAGTCGGCGAGCGTTCTTCGAAAGCAACAAAAATTCGAGAGTGACTCAAACAAACTGGTTCGCTCTAGTAGACTGCTTTCACACTGTCCTGAAAGAGTTGAGTATTAATAACAGATATTATCCATTCGCCAACTGTTTTGGATTCTGGTGTAGCATAATAATTATTAGGCTGAAAAGGCGCTGTTTTAGCATAATTTCTTGCTTCAATGCCAGATTTGGCGATTTTGGAAAAGAATTACGAGAGTTGAGTTGGAGGAGAGAAAAAAAGCGGGCCAAGGCTGCGTGCACACTGTCAGCTTTCACTGTTGCAAATCATGTTGTCTTGAGTTGAATGATTATATGCGCCGATCTGCACTGGACGACATCTTAAATTTTATTTTCTTCCTTTTCTTGTTTGTCTTCTATTTTGTTTCTCTTTCTTTTTCAAGTTTCTCTATCTTCATAACTTCGTATCCTCTCATTTTCTTATCAGCCTTCTGTTTTCTTTTCTTTTTTTTCAAATTCTTTTCGTTCTCATTTCTCGTTTGTCTTCTTATTCCACAATACTCTATACTTTATACCTTCGTTCCCTCTTCTTTTTCTTATCAGCCTGCTGTTTTCTTTTCTTTTTTCGTTTTTCGTTCAAATCCTTTTCTATTTCATTCTCGTTTGTCTTCTTATTCCACAATACTCTATGCTTTATACCTTCGTATCCTATTCTTTTCCTTATCAGCCTTTTGTTCCCTTTTTTCGTTATTTTTTTTCAATTAGACCAATTTTCTTGTTATTTTACTTTGAACATAAAGTTTGTGGTTAGCTGGTAGAGTGGACATCACGGTCCAAACGTCACTGAAATAAAGAAGTCACTCTATTATATTCTATTGTTCTTTAATTGATTCTCGTTTTTGCCTTTTAGCCTATTTCATTTATTTTTTGTTGAACCAAGGATGTGTTGCTATAATACTGTTGATTTTGTGATAATGGGATATTGTGTATAGTATGGGAATGGAATAGGTTTGCAATTCAAGAACTGTGTGATGCTTCGATCTCTTGTTTCTATGATCTTGTTACTAATAATACTTTCATATCCAATTTCCACCTCAATTTAACCCAACCTTCCCACCATTTACGACTTTTTGATTTGTTTAGTTACTATATCACCATTTTCTATTAATTTATCGTTACTGCTTTTTCTATTACTAACTTTTATCACTTTTCAAATCAATTTACATCAATCACATCTTATTTTGAAACCTTTCTATAGTCTGTCCAAGCAAAGAAGACATTCTGGCAAGATGGTCAAATGGCTCCAGCTCAATCAAAATTGGTTCAAAAAGTATAAATTTTGTCTCAAATTTTAAGAAACATTCTGATCAAATCAGTTGACATCAATTAAATCTTATTTTCAACCCTTTCTATAGCCTGTTCAAGCAAAGAAGACATCTGGCAAGATGTAAAAATGACTACAGCTCGGTCAATACTAGTTTAATAATTGTTTATTTGATTTCACATTGTAGATCAGAATGTTTCCTACAATTTTTGACTAAATTTATAATTTTTGAACCTATATTGACCGAGCTGTAGTCATTTCCCATCTTGCCAGAATGTCTTCTTTGCTGGGACAGACTACCTGGTCTAAAATACAAGTTCAAAACAGTCCTCTGAATCTTCTTGTAAGCCCATCCTCAGTCCATAATAATAATAAGCTCGTCGTGTAGCTTTCTATTTCTGCTTGATTAGGCTGATACCCCTCCAATGAGGAGCAGTGGTGAGGTGAAAACGCATTAGCATGCTCAACATGCTCAAACAGTGAGCGGTCTGCCTTGCCGAACGTGTAGTGACGTCATCTTATGAGGTCTGGTATCACAAAAACGTTGGTTCTCTCATTTGGTGACCATAGTTGACGCTGTGTTTTGCACGATATATGATTTCTTCTCAATTCGATTGAATTTAATAACGCTTTTTCAATATGGTACATGGGCCATTCACATTAAAGTTAATTGAAATCATTAAAGGTTTTATTGAAATTACTGAATGGTTTAAAAGACTTAAGGTCTTTTATCATTTTTGAAATTACTTGCGTCTTATTGTATCGTAACATTGACATCGCATATTGCATATAGCATATAGCATTACATTGTATATCGTATTGCTCTCTTTGAGTAGTTGTGAAATTGATATTGTGGTAGTTATCCATAATAAACGGAAAGACAAGATGTTGTCAAACCACTGATTTAAATCAGTTTCAAATCAGTGGTTTGATAACATGTTGTCTTTTCATTTATTATTGTATAGCTTTTTAGCATCATCAATGTATGCGTGTACCTCCGTCACTCTTCAGTGATCCACGTTGGCGTACAGATATATTGTATACAAAGTGTATTGTACTCATTTTCAATTTTTGTTGCTCGAATCCATTATTAAAATCGGAAAATCCGACAAGATGTCGATTGTCTATTCATTCTAATTAAAATTAAAATTAATTACTGAGTTTCTCTACTGTTATGTATCTTATTTACTACTGAAGTATGTTTTAGTGAATTTCATTTGAAAAAATGCACTATTGGTCTAGATCGGATAATCGCAAATATATGATGCGATATATTTTTTACACGTTTCCGAGCCCCCAGAAGACGAATCTGATGTCCGTTCAAATTCATATATCTCTCTCTCTCTCTCTCTCTATATATATATATATATATGATGTCCGTTCAAATTCATATATATATATATATATATATATATATATTTATTTATATATATATGTACAGATTCATTGTTAACACGATAACTCCCGAAGGGCTTGTCGGAGAGCGACCAAATTTTGCACAAAAATCATTAGTGTTAATATCTCGGTCAAGTTCGTTAACCAGCCAAATTGGTCCAAGGGTAGGGGTGAAATTAGGGGATGAAAATTTTGAAAAATCGCTACAAATCGACCAATAACTTGATCTTTTTGAAAATTGGTGTGTATAATACCCTTATTATGTCCTACAATTTGAGCCATCAACGAAAAAAAATCCAATCAAAAATGGCGGAGAAAATGGCGAATAATATGCCGATAATTGTGTTTTTCATGGGTTTTCGAAAACGGCACCTTTGTATTCATACCCTTAATAGCTCATTATAAGTCATATGATTTGAGTCATCATAGAATTGCATTTGAAATGCACTCTTTCCGACCGCCAGCTGCCGGAGCGAATTTTTTTATTCACAACATTAAACCATGTGACCACCAAGATTATGCATTATGTGGTGTTGAGGACCCTGACTCTATCGTAGAAAATCGAGCGTTAGTTAATTAGATTGTGTTTTTTATCGTTAATCGGTTTGGCCGATGACCTTTCATTGTTGTAGTTGTCGCTCGATGCAGAGATAACAGCGATAAGAGAGTCGTGAAAGCTGGAACGGGGAGAAAATGAAGGCTGGGAGGGAATTTTTGGTGGTGATAGTTGGCTGAACGAAGGGTGCGTGAGAGGGAGTGAGAGGGTGGTAGTTTTTGAGAGGGTGTTAGTGAGTAAGATATGATGAGAGACAGTGGGAGAGAGTGAGTGAGTGAAAGAGATTGTGGGAGTGAGAGAGAGTAAGTTTTGATTGCGTGATCTCTCTCTCAGATGATGAGGGGTGAAATGTTCGGTCGATTATTAATTCTTGGGACGGTCAACTCTAGAGCAGTTGTGTCCTTCCTGTGAGTTCCGTGCCGTCTAATCATAATAATGAAAGTTCTCAATGAATATTCGAGTAGATTACGTATGGTGTAATCTGCGAGATGATGAGTCTTTTAGCAATATGAGTTTGGAATCAAGTATTGAAGCAAGCATCAAACAATATATAATCAAGTATTCGCATTGATTTAAATTGTGTCAATTAATGGTTTTTAAGCTGACGCTTAATGTTAGGCGGCTTCGTCTGTCTCTTGTACGTAAAGTAACCTACTTACAGCTGATGTACAGCATTTATTGTCTTAAATGAAAAGACAAGATGTTGTCAAACCACTAATTTATTAAAAAATTCAAGATACCGGTTTCGGTTGTTACACCATTATCAATCTCTGGTAGACTTAATGGATAAGAGTACCAGTTCACCAGAGATTGTATCTCGAATTTTTTAATAAATCAGTGGTTTGACAACATCTTGTCTTTTCATTTAATATGAATCACTACCACAATATCACCTTCACAACTACTCATTTATTGTCTCTTTATCCCAAAATCATCATCGCACATATTAGAATGACAAATCTATTGATTACATCAGCTGTTGGAGCGCACAAGGAGCAGATCGAATCACCTAAATTATTGGTGTCAAAATATGGCTATGAAAATATACTTATTGATTCTAGGGTAATGATAGGTGAAAGGTTGGTTTTATATATAGGTTATAAATTGTGAACATCAATTTGTTAGCATTCTATTCAATATTTGTCATTTCCGGAAAGTTTTAACATGACTGAAATAATTTGTGCATCCAAAATTCAAACCACAAACCAATATTAATCAAACCAAGCTCAAGCTATCGATTCTTTAAACTAGATTTGAAAACGATAGGACAATAATTACACTGGCGGCTCGTGCCCACGAAACAGGTGAAGTGCCCGTATCCTTTACGGTAGAGCACTTCACCTGTTTCGTGGGCACAAGCCGCCAGTGCAATAATACTAGTCGGTAGTAGAAACTGATTTTCTCTTCAAGTTGAAAAAATACAGTACTTTATGTCAATGATCATTTGGTCTGACGGGAAGGTAAGATGATGTTATTTATATTCCAGCAGTATAGTACTAAGGTTGAGAAATAAAAGCTAAATGGAACTTTTCGATTTGGTCTATGATAGTAACCGAAGGAGAGAGTTGATTTGGTATTGTCTGTTCAAGCTAAGAAGACCCTCTGGTAAGATGAGAAAATGGCTCCAGCTCGGTAAATATTGGTTCAAAAATTATTGATTTGGTCTCAATCGTAGGAAACATTCTGATCTACAATTTGAGACCAAATAAATATTTTTTGAACCAATTTTTACCGAGCTGGAGTCATTTTAACATCTTGACAGAATGTCTTCTTTGCTTGGACAGACTAGAAGATGAGTTTTCTGACAAGGTCATTGGCCTCTAGTCCGTTATACGGCCTGCATGCCATTCTGTGTCGGAAATTCCGTTTCTTGCTTATAAGTGGTAATTTCATTTTCTAGAAAGAATCTTTTTGAACCTTGAGGTTTTCATTTTTGACATTCCTATCGTGATTCTTTACCAAATTTCTATTCAGTAATTTTTGGCATGTTTTGCTTGCCACTGAATCATTTGTAGGAAGTACTGAAATGGAGTCATTTGTTTTGAAGAAACTATTATTTTGTTTCCATTTGAGAATTTATTTATCATACAAAAAAACATACATATAATTGTATTGCATCAAATTGTCTAGCCTCAGCATATTGGGTTGAGGGTAAGAGAGTTACTACTTATTATAATTATAGAAGTTATTAACAAGTGTTATCAACAATGTTACTAACATTCCGGTGTAAACGTGGCTATACTCTAATTGGATA
Source organism: Sogatella furcifera (assembly GCA_017141385.1). NCBI lineage: Eukaryota > Metazoa > Arthropoda > Insecta > Hemiptera > Delphacidae > Sogatella > Sogatella furcifera. Next base: position 63,838,422 of record CM029548.1, read on the forward strand.
GCATTTTTCGTAAACATATTTTTTCGTTAAACTGTATCATGCAAATCAAATCAAAATCCATTTATTGCCAACGACATATTAGTTTACATGTACAGGCCACGTCATAAAAATCACATATGTTAACAAATTGTACATAAAATCACATATCACATCTTAAAAGTTATTCATTTTAAAGCTAAAATATTCATTATTATTGTAAAAACAGTTGCTTATCAGAAAATCCTTAATTTTCAATTTGAAGTCTCTTACAGATAAATTTCTAACATGTAATGGTAACTGATTGTAATATCTAATTGCATAAGCCCTAAAACTTTCCCAAACTTTCATAACGACAATATTCATTTCTTAAGTATGCATTCTAAGTATGGTACAAATAAAATTAACTAGCTAAAGATCGAATTTGCCCGAACTCTTGGTTTAAAAAAGTGTAGTGAGCTCAGTGTTACCTTTCAATTTCCATAAATTGTTATTAATTAATCGTTATTGTTTATTCACTGTAGTAGTGCATCCAAATTCGTATGGTAGCCTCCTGCATAGGTATGATCTTATGACTATTAAGCAATAGTCGTGTTCACAATACGTATAGTTTGTCTAAGCAAAGAAGAGATTCTGGCGAGATGGGGAAGTGACACCAGCTCCGTCAATATTTGTTCAAAAATTTTTAATTCGGTATCAAATTGTAGATCAGAATGTTTTCTACGATTGAAGATTAGATTTATAATTTTTGAACTGATACTGACCGAGCTGGGGTAATTTTCCCATCTTACCGGAATGTCTTCTTTGCTTGGACGGACTGTATTCTTAGGCAGTTTGGTAATAATTTCCTGTTGATTTTTTGTTCGTCTTGTATTAATTTGCATGCGATTAGAATCAGTTTAAAAATGGCCCCGGTGGCCGTCCTTGATGGGTTCGTTGTGGGGGGGATGTTGTCATGTTAGGTGATCGGAAGGGGGAGCTAAATTGGAAGAGTTTGGCTTTGGCCGACCAACTGCTCCCTGGCAGACAGCCAAACAGAGTTCGAAAATAGTGTTATCACTATGGCTATTGTTGTAATAGTCAACAAGAGCTGTTTTTCTAATTACAAAAGAATACTCAGCAGGCTGTTGGGTTGTTGGTACTCTGATTGGTGAAGATCACTATTGACATCTTCTATCTTCTTTTCGCTTCTTCTTCTTCTTCTTCTTTTTCTTCTACTTTTCTTCTTATTCTCTCTTCTTTCTTCTTCTTCTTCTTCTTCTTCTTTTCTTCTTCTACTTCTTCATCCTCTTCTTCTTCTCTTTTTCTTCTCTATTCTTTTTTTCTCTTCTTTTCTTTATCATCTTCTTCTTCTCTCTCTTCTTCTTTTTCTTCTCTTATTATCATCATCTTCTTCTTTCTTCATCTTATCATCTTCTTCTCTTTTCTTCATCTTCTCTTTTTCATCTCTCTTCTTCTTCTCTCTTTTCTTCTCATCTTCTTCTTCTTCTTCTTTCACCTTCTCTCTTCATCTCATTTCTCTCCTTTTTTCTTCTTCTTTCATCATCTTCTTCTCTTTCTTTATCTCTCTTTCATCTTTCTTCTTTCTTTCTTTTTCATCATCTTCTTCTTCTTTTTCTTCTCTTAATATCATCATCATCTTCTTCTTTCTCTCTTTTCTTCTTCTTATCATCATCTTCTTCTTTTTCTCTTATCTTCTTCTCTCTTTTCTTCTCTTATCATCTTCTCTCTTTTTCTTCTCTTTTCATCTCCTTCTTCTTCTTCTCTTTTCATCTCCTTCTTTTCATCTATTTCTTCTCTTATCATACTCTTCTTCTTTTTCTTTCTCTCAATATCATCATCATCTTCTTCTCTCTTTTTCTTCTCTTATCATTTTCTTTTTCTTCTTCTTCTTCTTCTTCTTCTACTACTTCTTCTTCTTCTTCTTCTTCTTCTTCTTCTTCTTCTTCTTCTTCTTCTTCTTCTTCTTCTTCTTCTTCTTCTTCTTCTTTTCTTCTTCTTCTTCTTCTTCTTCTTCTTCTTCTTTTCCTTCTTCTTCTTCTTTTTCTTCTCTTATCATCATCATCATCTTCTTCTTCTCTCTTTTCTCATCTTATCTTCTTCATCTCTCTTTTTGTTCTCTCATCATCATCTTCTCCTTTTTCTCTTCCTTCTTCTCTCCTCCCACTTCTTCCTTCACTTACTTTTCTCCTATTTCTCCTCTTTTCTCCTTCTTGTCACCTTCCCCTCCTTCCTCTACTCATTTTTCTCCTTTTTTTCTTCTAGTTCTTCTCTAGCTGTTTCATCCTACTCATTTTTTTCTTCTTTCACAGCCAGATGTGTTGTTCCAACCTCTAAAATTGTGTTCTTCTCTGCTTAACAAGAGTGATGCAATAATATTATTGTGTAGCATTCCCACGAAGTGTTTGTTTGTGGCGAGATTGTGTGGAATGGTATCTGGAGTAATTGGATTGAACGATTTTACAAAATCCTGAATTCTGTTCAATTATTGTTGTATACATTTCTTTGAGTCCAGTCATGCAGGCATGCATCTTATTGGCATGCAGTGCTGTACATAATATTATTATTTTTTTTTTTCTTAGGGCTACTGTACTTATCAAAACTTTCAATTAATGTAGGTCTTAGTATAGTCAGTCCAAGCAAAGAAGAGCCTCAGGCAAGATGAGAAAATGACTAGCTCGGTCAATATTGGTTCAAAAATTATAAATTTGGTCCCATATTGTAGATCAGAATGTTTCCTATAATTGAGGTCAAATTTATAATTGTTGAACCAATATTGACCGAGATGCAGTCATTTTCTCATCTCGCCAGATGCTCTTCTTTGCTTGGACAGACTATACCTTTTAGAATAATTTTTATTTCACATAACATGTTTTGGCGTTTTATCCATTTTCAAATACATATAAACAAGTAAACATAAAAAATGCAGTAGTTGTATCAGGTACCTTGATATTTGATGGATTTATACAGATTTGAAACGAATTCATATCTGATTCAAGAGGAGAAATAGAGAGAAGATGATAAGAGAAGAAAAAGAAGGAGAAGAAGAAGAAGAAAAAGAGATTTAACACGAATTCATATGAAATTTATGGTAAAATCAAACACATGTGTCTAATTAGCATAGAGTATAAATCATGAACCTCCTTGTATAAATAGAGTTGATTAATGTTGTTTACTTGTTTATTTGCATTTAAAAATGTTTAAAACATGTTAAGCGAAATAGAAATTATTTAAAAAGGGTACTAATATCTTCATTAATTGAATGTTTTGATAATTTAGTATTATTATAATAGTTTCAAATGTTTTGTTCGACCAATAAATTTTGTTTTGGTAGTCCATACTCCAGGCAAGATTTTGGTACGATATTGATATGGTACTTATGGTATGATATGGTTGATATGGTACGATTTTGGTAGAGTAGTTAGATTGTATTACTTCGTGTCAACTTTTCCACTAAAAGCTAAAAATGTAATATGTTCTGATGACTCAGAGAGTATCCAATTGTAGATATTCAAAAATAACTAATTGTATTTCACTCCTTGAAAGTCGATTTTGAAATTTCCTTAGTTCATTTTTATAAGTTTTCTTCCACAATTCCAAATTTTCCTTTTTCAAATTTTAAATTTCCATCCATCCTTTCATAGCTTATATGTTACCACAGACTAATAATTCAGTCTTTCATCTTACCTCATGATAACCAGGAGATCAACATTTTGAAAATCCACATTCAACATTTATTTATTTCCATTCCGAGCTTCGTTTTAGTGACACACATTCCTTAAATCCCACTTTAGATATAAAACTAACGGAAATCGTCCATACATCCAATCCCATCATACTTTCCGGTCTGAAAACTTCGCTTGAAGTAGTCAAGCTGAAGTCACTCGTATAGTCTGTCCAAGCGAAGAAGACCCACTGACAAGATGTAAAATGACTCCAGATCGGTCAATATTGGTTCAAAAATTTTTGATGTGGTCTCAATCCTATAGAAAACGTTCTAATCTAAAATTTGACGCCAAATCAATATAGTTTCAACCAATATTGACCGAGCTGAAGTCATTTTTCATCTTGCCAGAATGTCTTCTTTACTTGGACATGCTATACTCATACAGTACTTTCATTTCATCTGAGATGCATTGAATTTGTGTGAAACGATTTTCGGCACTTGCGCTTGCTGCTCAAAGAAGAGCCATGCAGTCAGTGTGTCTACCGTGAGACGGAAATTTGTGTGCATTTGAAAAAAGTTGGAAATAAAACGAGAACTACTCAGACGCTTTGGATATTGAGAGAGTGAGTGTGTCTGGTTTTGAGAACTTGAGAGTATAAATAGAGAGAGAGAGAGTGATTGAGTGTGAGAGGGCGATAGAACGACTCCTCATTTTTCTTCTTCCCCTTATTTCACTTTCTTCTTCTTCTTCTTCTTCTTCTTCTTCTTCTTCTTCTTCTTCTTCTTCTTCTCTTTCTTCTTCTTCTCTTCTTTTCTTCCTTCTTCTCCTTTTTTTCTTCTTTCTCTTTTCTCTTTCTTCTTCTTCTTCTTTTCTTCTTCTTCTTTCTTCTTCTTCTTCTTTTTCTTTCTTCTTCTTCTTCTTCTTCTCGTTCTCTTTTTCTTCTTCTTCTTCTTCTCTCTCTTTCTTCTTCTTCTTCTTTTTTTCTCTTTCTTCTTCTTCTTCTCTTCTTTCTCTATTTTCTTCTTCTCTTCTTCTTCTTCTCTGTTTTTTCTTCTTCTTCTCTCTTTCTTCTTCTCCTTTCTCTTCCTTCTTCTTCTTCTCCTTTTCTCTTCTTCTCCTTTTCTTCTTCTTTTTCCTCATCCTCTTCCGTTCTCTATCTCTTCTCCTTCTTCTTCTTCTTCTCTCTCCTCTCCTCTTCTTCTTCTTCCTCATTTTCTTATCGTTTCTTTCTTCCTCTTCTCCTTTTTTCCTTCTTCTCTCTCCTCTTCTTTCTTCTCTCATCTTCCTTCTCTCTCCTCTTCTTTTATTCCTTTTCCTCTCCTTTCCTCTTTCCTTTTCCTCTTCTTTCCTTTTCCTTTCCTTTTCTTTTCTTTTCCTTTTCCTTTTCCTTTTCCTTTCTTTCCTTTTCCTTCCTTTCCTTTTCTTCCCTTTTCCTTTCCTTTCTTTCCTTTCCTTCCTTTTCCTTTCTTTCCTTTCCTTTCCTTTTCTTCCTTTTCCTTTCCTTTCTTCCTTTTCCTTTCCTTTCCTCTTTCTTTCCTCTCTATTTTCCTTTAACTTTTTCTTGTTTGCGTGTTGTAGAGAACTTGAGAGCATAAATAGAGATATACAATAAAAGTGAGAGGGTGAGAGGAGACCGCACGATGTATAGCTGTCCAAAAAGAAATCAAGATATGAGACTCAAGCTTGGTCAATTTTTGTTTAAAAATTATCAATTTGATCTTAAATTGTAGGAAACAATCAGATCTACTATTGAGACCACATTTTTAATTCTTGAACAAATATTGACCCAGCTGGTGTCATTTTCCCATCTTGCCAGAGGCTCTTCTTTGCTTGAACAGACTATAGCCTAGCCTATATCGTGTAATGTTGGTCTGTTGGTGTAAAGAGTCGTCGAAGTAAAGACAGCAGGCAATGGAAAATGTTGGAGCCGGCGTATGTGAGAGAGTGAGAAGAGGAATAAATATGAGGGAATAAGTCTGATGAGGTTGGGGATTTGAGCCTTCCCTCATAGCTGGGTGATGTTGGTGGGGTGGAGGGGGGTTGATCCTTGTTACTTTTAGGGGCTGAATTGTACACTGCAAGGGAACTTGAGCTTCACTAAGCATTAGAATGAGTGAAGAGTCTCTCTCTCACTCACACTCTCTCTCTCTCTCTTCCTTTCTCTCTCTCTCTCACCCTTTCTACTTCACTCTCTCTCTTACACACTCTTATTTTGTACTTTTTCTCCATCTTATTTCCTTTTCTATTTCCCTAATAGCGTTCTTCTATTTGTACTTTGCGTCAAATCTTATCGTGTCGAACCCTCTCAACATAGAAAGCCCATAAAGCTCACTGTCGCGATGTTAGGTTTCGTGCTTCAAATTCACGTCCCGCCAGATGTTAATATTTTGGGTTAGTTGTACTATTTTGGCTTTGAATTCAATACTTGGTTCACATGGGTAATAGGATATTGAGCTTAACAGATCGTTGTGCTATTCTTTGTATACTTGACATCAAAAAGTTTCGTCTGTCTCTTGTATGATTTCAAAAACATAATCATCTAGGCATAGCGAAATAACAATTCTTATTTACAACATCATCTGTTGGAGCGCACAAGGAGCAGGCGATACCGTTTCACTTTTTGGCGACAGCTATACAATGATAACAAAGAGTTTTTTGTAATACTGATTTTATTGCACATAATCAATAACAAATAAAAAAGGCTTTAAAATACCCAGTCAGCAACAGCCAATAACAAAAATTGACTTCAAAAAAATTAATGAAATTTTTAGATACCAGAAGCATTGTGTATTTTCTAAGATCATAACTTATAGTCTGTACAAGCAAAGAAGACCCTCTAGCAAGTTGGGAAAATGAGTCCAGCTTGGTCAATACTTGTTCAAGAATTATAAATGTGTTCTTAATAGTAGATCAAATTGTTTCCGAAAATTTGAGATCAAATTTATAATTTTTGAACCAATATTGACCGAGCTTGAGTCATTTTCCCATCTTGCTCTGACCCTCTGGGGTCTTCTTTGCTGGGACAAACTATACCATACCGTAATATGTATTCTGGCAGGTTTTGATTCATTTCTATGTCACCTTGATTGACAATGAATCACTACACTACAAATTTCTACGTTTCTTTCTCTATACAGCATATTCATACAATTTCTTCCTCATATCAGCCTATTCATGGATATTATATTCATACAAATCGTGCATGGATAAATGAAAAGAATGATTGACCGGGTATAATCTGTCCAAGGAAAGAAGACCCTCTGGCAAGCTGGGGAAATGACTCAAGGTCAGTCAATATTGGTTCAAAAATGATCAATTTGATCTCAAATTGTAGGAAACAATATGATCTACTATTAAGTTTACATTTCTAATTCTTGAACACATATTGACCAAGCTGGAGTCATTTTCCCATCTTGCCAGAGGGTCTTCTTTGGTTGGACAGACTATACATACAACTTGAGTGAGTTGACGTTTCATCGCCATCACAGACGACATCTTCTGAACAGAGAGAATTTGGAGTTTAGCGCCCCCTATGTTTCAAAGATGTCGTCAGCTCACTCAAGTAAGTAAAAATTGGATGTATATGATCAATGATTCTTCTCATTATGCACTAAATTCCTACATTATACAAGGTGTTTCAGGAGGAATGTGTAATACTTCTCAGGCTGATTCCTTACACCAAGTAGACAAAAAGGTTCCATGGGACCAACCCCGAAAAACGCTTTGTTATCGAGATAACAATGGCGGAAAATTGAGATTTTTCAAAAAATGTTTATTTTTCAAATTTTTTAGAGGCTTTACTGAGGTTTTAAAATAATCAATTCCTATGTAAAATTAGCTGAGGAATTCTATGAAACCAGTTTGAAGTCTGTAACATCAACGGTTATTGAGATAATTGAAAAAATATTATTAAAAACGCCATTTTTCAACAATAAGGGTTATAACTGTATAAGGAATCATTGATTTGTATTTTTCATTAATGGATCTAGATCTAGATCAAAACATGAATGCATGAATACTTGAAAATTCCAAAACTTTTTAATGGGGTCATTATCGTAATAATATAAGTGTGTAAACCGAATAAGGATCTACTGGCTACCGTATTTTATGACATCATGTTAGTTCACTCATGAATCATCCAAACAACCATAAGATTCGCATTTGAAAATGGCTATAAATAGTCGAAACATGTAATGCAAATGCATTGAGAAAATAATTGAAAAAGTACGTTGATTATTATTTAATATAAAAAAACAGTGTTAAAAGTAACCCTCAGATAAAAGAAACACTATAATTGTAATTGTAACCACAGCAATATGCATGTACTTTACGTCTTCAGTTGAACACTTGTGAAAGAACATAAACCTCAGGAATTCGCTTGCCCTATCAGTGTGTGTGAAATGTTTTTATCGAGAACATTATCATGTAACTTGTTTGGAGAACCTTTGTCATTGATTTGTATAGTCTGTCCAAGCATAGAAGACATTCTGGCGAAATGGGAAAATGACTCCAGCTCGGTCAACATGAGTTCTAAAATTATACATTTTGTAGATCAGAATGTTTTTCACAATTTGAGAATAAATTTATAATTTTTTAACCAATATTGACCAAGGTGAAGTATTTTTCCCATCTTGCCAGAGTGTCTTCTTTGCTTGGACAGACTTTTGTGGCTGTAAAAGAGGTGTTTTTCAGAGTTTAAACGATGTTTTTTATTGACGTGTATATATGGTATTTGAAGTGTTGAGGCACTAGGTGGAATTATATACAAGAGCATACCAGCCAGGACAGAGAGCAATCCTGTTTTGTGTTTAAGGGGGGGGGATGGAAGAAGAGTCGGCAAGGGGGGAAAGGGGGAGGATAGTCTGAGTTTCAGTTTGTGCTGAACTGAAGTTGTGAGCGAGGTGGAAGAAGACGAACGGAAAAAGCTGTTAGCCGAGATTTCTTGGCTGTTGACCTGGTTTCTCTCTTCTCTCAGTTTCTCTCTCTTACTCACTCACTCGTACTCTCTCTCTCTCTCGCGGCCAGCCACCCACTGTGCATCTGTTTATAACATCAAAGCCACTGACGAATATTCAACAGATTATTATTGTTCTAGCTCTTATCATTCCTTGTTGGAATTTGTACGTCTGCTTGTTTTGGTGATTGCTTTGGTTTGTCTGTTTAGTTTTCAGTTTCCCAATGCACATTGATTACATACTTGTCTACTTTTTATTCATGTTTGTATGATTACGATGCAAGTATATGTGAAAAATTCTACTCGATATTTTCTTGCAAATAATTATCTATTTATCTTTTGTCTGTAGAAAAATTGTGCTTGAAAGTTGAAATATTCTCAATTTTCAACATTCTATCATCGAATTTTCTCTACAATTAACAATAATTATTCCCATTATTTTGTTGTGGAATTTCAAGGACGACGTCTCATGTTTAAGTTACGGTTCCTTATAATGATTCTTAATGGATTGTAGTGAATCAGAGAGAATAGAAAGTTCTATTCTATTCTCTCTCAAAGTGAATAAATTTATCAATTTGAATAGTGCTCTGTTTCTTTATTTAATTTCAATTCAGAGGTGTGATTTTAATGCAGATCTATTGGGACATTAGGGTTCGCTATAATTGTACTATTCTGAATTGATCAATCTAAATGAATTTTATGTTGAATTTTTGTCCTCTGAATTCGGAACAATTGAGAATCAATATAATTATTGTAATTTGAAGAAGAGTGGTGCTGAGGAAGATTTTGAATCTTACTGAATCTGAGAAATTCACTTGTAAAATTATAATTTGCCTACAGAAATTAGTTGACCTATGTTTAATCCGTATAGTTACACTGTTTGAAAGTTTTAAAGCGGTTGAATTGTTGAAAGAAAATTTCTGAAAGACATTTTCAAATTGAAAATGCTCAAAAAGTCTCATCAATTAGCCAGGAGATTTCGATTTTGCTCGATACAGATTTGAATCTTTTAAAACAAATTTAAAAGTTGTACTAAAAATTATTTGGCATGGCAAATTTCTGAAGACCGAAACCACCAATTTAGAAAGAGTAGAGAAAGCTTGGAAGTTTGTCAGTTGGAAAATGAATATTTGACCCAGCTAGTGCTGCACTCTAAAGACATAGTTCAGAAATTTTTCAAGCTGACCAATCATCGCTCAAGTAGGCGGAGTCAGGACTTGTGTCAGTGGGAGGTTGAATTCACAACCCAGCTACTGCTGCGCTCTACAGGAAGAATTTCAAACAATTTCAAGCTGACCAATCATCGCTCGAGTTCGCGGAGCCAGGAGGCTGTCAGTGGGATGTCAAATTCACAACCCAGCTACTGCTGCGCTCTACAGGCAGAATTGAGAACCATTTCAAGCTGACCAATCAGCGGTTGAGTAGGCGGAGCCAGGAGGTGTGTCAGTGGGAAGTTGAATTCACAACCCAGCTACTGCTGCGCTCTACATGAAGAATTTCAAACCATTTCAAACTGACCAATCAGCGGCCAAGTAGGCGGAGCCTGGTGGTGTGTCAGTGGGAGGTTGGATTTCTAACCCTGCTACTGCTGCGCTCTTCAGGCAGAATTAACCTGACCAATCAGCGGAGTCTAGAGGTGTGTCAGAGGGAGAATGAATTAATTTGTAACCCAATACCGACAAAAATTGAAATCACTTTCAGTATTGACAAAATCGATTACTTTTCAACAGTTACTATTTTACATTGTCATTAATTTGATTTATCTTGTCATAAACAAAGAACAAAAAACTCATAAGGTGAAATAGTGCTGATTTATAAGATATTGATACTAGTGTAATAACCAAAACGGTAACTCAATCTTCAATGAAACTGTGGCTGGACAATTTGAATTCAATAAACTGAGTTTATTGTTTAGTAATAAACTGAGTTTATAGAGTTTCAATAAACTGATTATTCTCAGTTTATTTTTTCATATACAGTAATCTAAATCTGAATAAGTTTTACAGATATTTCTGAAGGTCATCAACTCAAATAATTTAATTCGACAATTCTGTTTCATGTCCCACTCCTTTTCAAATCTAGAGTTTTTTCAAATTAGTTTGGTTTGTCTTCAGGAGAGTGATTTGGTTTCATGCATTATTAAAATGTCCTTATACCATACTTGAAATCTGAAGTAGTTTGTGAAATTTAGGCTATTCCATGAATATTGGTCCTTCTGTCAACTTCTTTACCTCAACACTTTATTTTATTCGAAATTAGAATATGCTAATAAAATGTAAATCCAATTATAATGTAACTTTACTAAACAAATCCCATTGGAATGTAGCTATGGTGTGAGAGGGTATGTGTGTAAATACTGTTGTTATAGTCTGCTCAAGCAAAGAAGACCCTCTGGCAAGATAAGAAAATGTCTCCAGCTCGGTCAATATTAGTTCAAAAAATATTGATTTGCTCTCAAATTGACGATCAGAATTTTTCCTACAATTGAGACCAAATCGATAATTCTTGAACCAATATTGACCGAGCTGGAGTCTTTTTCCCATCTTGCCAGAGGGTCTTCTTTGCTTGGACAGACTATACACAGTTCTCACACACTTTGCTTCTACACGACTGGTGATTGTAATTTATGGTAAAAGCTGAACTGGCAAAGTTTGGGCCAGCTGGTAGGAGTTCATTCTCACTTTCGGCGGATGGTGGGGGGTGGGGAAGCCTACTTCTTTACGCCTTCTCCTACCCACCCACCTCTCTTTTCCTCCCATTTTCTTCATCTTTTATTCAGGGGATATCTAGGGACACTCACACAGTCACACAGATGCGCGCACGCACACTAACTGGAACTACTAGTAACTTTTTGGCATCGGCTTACCTGAAATAATACTAAATAGATGAATATTGAATTAAATGAAATAAATAACTGTAGATAAAGAAATTGAATGAAATTAAATACTCAGCTGATTCCTAGAACTTATCTTTGTGTTGTAGAGTACGTTTTAAACAAGGTTGAGCATTGATTTTCTGTATTGGCCACTGTTTAGTATAGTAAAGTAATAGTACATTAATTAATTTGGAAAATAAGAATGGTAATGAAAATTGAAAAAGGAAATAAATGGCAATAGAGGGGAAATGTGAATATAATCTTTGAATAAATAAAATTAAAAAATACTATAGTTTAGAAGTACGTAATTTAAAGTTGGTTCAAAAAATTATTTTGTTTGTAAGTAAATTATTTTCATGCTACCGAATTACATTTTCTGCCGATTGATTCTCGAAAAATAAAAAAAGACGCCGAAAAACGACAGAAAAACTCGAATATTGACCGTATCTTCTGGTCACAGTGAGACATTGTTGGTTAATCTTATTGGAAATTGTGCCCTAAGAATAATACTCTACTCTCAATTTAGAACTCTACAATTCAGTTCTATTCTGTCTGATTGAGGAGTGATGGGGTTGGCTGGCTACCGTAATATTTTATTGTTGTGGTATGCGTCATGCAACAGATGTTGAAAGAGGGAAGGATGTGGCAAGGTCACGTGGAGTCGGTGAGATGAAACCGGTTCATATCAAAGACTCACTCGCTCTCTTTCTCTCTCTCTCATCTCGTTTCTCATTCTCTCAAAATCTGTCTCCTGCTCTCCTCACTATTATCCGAACATGATAATCAATCGTCTCATTTTCTCGATCTCTTTATATGAACATACAGTATAGTCTGTCCAAGCAAAGAAGACCCTCTTGCAAGATGGCAGAATGACTCAAGCTCGGTCAATATTTGTTGAAAAATTATCAATTTGATTTCAAATTGTAGGAAACAATTTGATCTACTATTAAGACGTCATTAATAATTCTTGAATAAATATTGACTAAGCTGGAATAATTTTTCAGAGGGTGTTCTTTGCTTGGACAGACTGTAGTTTAATAATTTAAATGAGTAGTAAGTATATGCCTCTAGTCTAGACTGACTTCTCATTTCAATTGTAGTTGTGATGTTTTTTAAGTAAAGTAAACAAGGGTCTTAGGGAGACCAACCAAACAACGATTTAGGGTGAATTAGATTGCGGGGTCAAACTATATTCGGGTCTCCTTACCATTAAATGCCATAAAGTATTTCCATGATGAATGGACCACTTTAATTGCTGTTTAGAGTAATGAGTAATACTTAGTACTCACTATTATTATTTAATTGAAATCTAGAAACTAAGAAGCTAGAATTTTTTTTTTTTTTTGAGGGTGATGCCCACATGGGCTCTTGGGCCTGTGCGTAGGTAATGGGAAGGATGATGATGAGATATGAATGGACCTACTGCTTTAGGTGGGTTCCGAACCACCGGGAAGCGATTTTTGAGGCTCATAAATTGAATTCAGAGGAACCGGTCACCAGTACAATGGTGCTGGTAGAGGCACGTCGCTTATCTAATCTCACCGATTAGACGCTCTCTGCCACTGGGACAAACCGCTTCCCACGTTTTGTTATTATCTTCATGAATAAAGAAATATAATTTAATTTCTCTCTCTCTTTCTCTCTCTCTCTCTCTCTCTCTCTCTCTCTCTCTCTCTCTCTGAGAGATACAGTTGAGTGTAAATGGGAGGGATATCCTTCTCCAAGAATGGACATCTTTGTCCAAACTCCGCCATTTCATATAGATACATCACAATCATATTATAACAGTAAGAATATTGAATCCTATATAATTATCTGTAATTTAGTAAGTTCCTTGTATATGTATTCCTTATTTTAACCAATCGTGTAATTGGATTTATGTTCAATTTTTAGAATCTAGGATTTAAGATCGCAAATGCTGTACTCTACTTGAATAAAGTGAATAATCTAATCTAATCTCTCTCTCAGACACACACACACACACACTCTCTCTCTCTCTCTTTATTTGTGATTAGGTAATAGTGATGCTGGGCGATTACATTGATTATAGGACAAAAGGGCGCTTGCATTTCGCAGTCCTTTTGTTGTGAGTTGTGGTTTGGGGTTGTGAGCTATCATGTTGTGCGTTTGTGTGTGTTCGAGTATTATAATCTTGTCATTACTGGTGTACATACCTTTTGATAGAATTTTCAATAAATTGATTGTATCATGATAGTAATTTCGGCCCACTTTGGTGTGGTTTTAGCGTAAAATGTACAATCTAGGAAAGATGGAATTTAGTGCCTCATCTATAAGCATCAGTAAAATAGATACTGGTGTTGCTATTTCAGTGAATTAGAGACACCCCGACTGAATTGAATTAATTACTATCCAGACTCATATAGTGTACGGTTAATTCATGTCTACATTTCAATATCTTGAACGGTTTATTTTGATTCCAATAGACTCTTCTTGTTACACAGTAGTCACGATCAGAGAAATAATAATAACTTTACAGGTTGCATTATTGCATTATGTGATTCTTGCTTATACAGTATTGATTCTTAGCTATAGCTGATGCAATAAAGTTAGGTGATTTTATGTCAGCTGTTTATGCGCGCCATCGGCTGATGTAGTCAATAAGTTGATAATGTCTTAATTAATTATATTTTAATTAGTTATATATATAATTCTGATAATAGATAGTCAATTCCTTTAGATACTGTATTCGAAATCAAAAGAGACATTTGATGATTTACATCGCATTTAGTAGGTTACATCACGTTTAGTCTGTTCAAGCAAAGAAGACCCTCCGGCTAGATGAGAAAATGACTCCAGCTCGGTCATTATTGGTTCAAAAATTATTGATTTGGTCTCAATCGTGAGAAACATTCTGATCTACAATTTGAGTTCAAATCAATATTTTTTGAACAAATATTGACCGAGCTGGAGTCATTTTCTCATCTTGCCAGAGGGTCTTCTTTGCTTGAAAAGACTGTAAAAGTGACAGACGAAACAGCATAATGTTTTGGCGTGAGCTATACTTAGCAAGGAACCTTTCTAGTTTATAGCCTAACAAGAGTAGGCTACGGTACCGTAGCCTACCATTTAAGTATAGTTGGGAGCCTATCGTTCCTGAAAGTTTTTTGTCAGTAACGATTTGATTTGAGACCATTCTGCTCCCCTATACTTGGGTCCTGCCGTTTGTAATCCCTGAACGCACGTTGAGTAATTGTATGGCAGTAGGCACGCAAAGAAATAGGGTTTCCTTACCACCCCCCTCCCTCACCCTTCCATCACTATTTTCCTGGCGTTCACTACCCCCTTTTCTGCTTATTGCGTTTTCTTCCTTCTACGTTATTCTTGTTACTACTTTCAGAGTCTTCTCTTCACGCATATAGCTGGCTAAAAACGTTAGATGGTCTCGTCCGCTCCAACAGCTGATGTTGTTAATAGTGTAGTCATTTTGTACTTACAAATATGTAAATACAGCTGTAGTAGCTTCTAGTGAAGTTGCAAGAATTTTTAGTTTCTAAATTTTCAAAGTTTAAAATGTTCAGAGTATTTAAATTATTGATAATTCTTGTTTCGGAATTATGATAATCCTTCCTAAAATTGAAAATTTGTCTATAGTCCATTCACGATCACTTGAGACGAAATAAACAAACCTTTAACGTATGTGTGTGTGTGTGTGTGTGTGTGTGTGTGTTTAGTTTGGCCAAGCAAAGAAGACCCTATGGCAAGATGGGAAAATGAGTCCAGCCCGGTCAATATTAGTTCAGAAATTATTGATTTGGTCTCAATCGTAGGAAACATTCTGATCTACAATTTGAGACCAAATCATTAATTTTCGAACCAATATTGACTGATCTGGAGTCATTCTCCCATCTTGCCAGAGGGTCTTCTTTGCTTGGGTAGACTATAAGGTCTTGGGTGTAAGGTCTTCTTCTATGCAAAAAATTCGGCTGCAGTCGAACAGCTGACTCTTGACTGGAGCTGTGTCCTTAGCTACAGTCCGACTTGTCTTGTCTCAAGACTGTTGTCTTGAGCTGTGATTTGCTACAGCTGTTGGTCTGTGGCCGAAAGTTTTGTATAGAAGAAGACCTTCCATTACACGCACACACACTCAAAAAGTTTGTTTATTCCGTCTCAAGTGGTCGTGAATAGAGTATAGGTTTTCCTTGTGAGTGGAAATTTGTTGAAGTCAAGAAATGAACTAAAGTGGCATAACCTAAATATTTGGACTTATTATGAAAAATTGGTGAAGGGACAGGACAGTTTTGAGAGTAATCCTGTTGAATCTTCCATTAAGTATATGTTGTAACTTGATAATAAATAAAGAAATAAATTTCTCTGTACACAGATGATGTCTACGCTTAACATCAGCTACTAGTAGCTGTCTCTTAAAAGAGACAGACGAAACCGCCCAACTTCTTGGCGTCAGCCATACATAATACAATTATTTAAGTCTTCATTCTACCTCGTCCTGTTTTGTAAACGTGTTTCATATTCTCTCTCTTAATCTAGTTTCTATTTATTTATTTTTTTAAATCTTTATCGTCTCCTTAAGTTTTTTATTTCTCATTTCTCTAGTATTTTTTCTCTAGCCTTAACTTCTACTATTCTCGTTTCCGGCCGCTGTTTTCCTTGTTTTAATTCTTATTTTTTCTTATATTTTTCTTCCAGTTCCCGTTTCTTTACTAGTTATCCACAATTTTCCTTCCAATCCCTAGTTTCTCGTTTCCCTCTTTCTTCTTCTTGTATCTCTTCCTTTTTTTATTATAACTCCATTTATAAATTTAAAAAAAATCTTCATCAAGTAACTTGATATTCTAATCCTTTTCAAAATCTTTTTTTTGTTCTCTGACCCTTATTGTTCGTCCTTTTCTCATGCAATCTTTGAACGTTATCTTTGTAAGTTTTTCTGGTCTCCTTATTTTTCATATTATATAATTATTTGATTTCTTTTCTCTAATTTTAATAAGGATCTCTTCTTATTTAAATTTCTCTTTGTAAGTTTTTCTGGTCTCCTTATTTTTCTTATTATATAATTATTCGATTTCTTTTCTCTAATTTTAATAAGGATCTCTTCTTATTTCAATTTCTCTCTTCTGTTTCTTGAACATCGTCACTAACTTTAAGCCCTTTTTAGACAGGATATATGTTTTTCTTAGCAGTCTTTCCTTGCTATCGTATTTTTGGTGTTTCTATGATATTTATTTTCTGCCATCCAGTTCCATTCCCACTTTCCTTCATTCCTTTCACTCTTTCACCTTCTCATCCCCCCCACACATGTCTCTCTAAAGCAGTGAGTGATCTTTCCCTTTTTCCGGCTTCCCGGATTGTGAGTAGGGTGGCCAACCAGCGGCCCCCTCCCCTTTTCACCACACGGGTAATAATTGTCCCCAGACTCCCTTTTCGAAACCCACCTCCCCATTTTCCCCAACTACCCATCCTCCCCTAAATCCCGACCGTTGATGTAAAATTGCAAGAGACTCTTTGTATTCGTCACTTGTACTCTACCTCCCCCCGCTCACTCAGTTCTCTATCTATTTTCTCTCTCACACTATCTCTATGTTTCTATCCTTCTCTTACACATTCTCTATATCTATTTCTCTTTCTCATGGTAGGTAAGTTCTTGAGTGGAAATTTTAATGTAAACTTTCATAATCATTCATTCACCATGTAAACATCACCATTCACTCACCTTTGCTTAAAATACTTGCTATCAAGTCGCAATAATACGGTATAATCAGATTGATTATCAAAACAAAATTGTCATTATTGTTTGTTTTATTAATTGTAATCTAATATCTTGAATATATCCCTCAAATAGCTTTCAGCTAGAGAGATACTATAGCACTTTGTAATCAAATAAATAAATTTAGAAATTGTAACAATAAATAATATTCATCTCCAAGAATGGACATTTATATGTCCAAAATCAGTCTTTTTATGTAAATACAGCGTCAGTTCTATTACAGTTAACATATTTATTAAATCCTAAATTTGTAACATTTTTGTAAGTTTCCTCAGTCCATACTTAGTTATTAAAGCGAGCGATGTAATTGCAATTTGTATAATTTTTAGTTTGCATAATATAGGATTTGAGTCGATGTATTTTGTAATTTACATTAATGAATGAATGAAGTGAATGAATAAATAAAGTGAATGGATTTGAATATGAATCCGAATCTTTTTCTTTCTATCTCACTTTCTCTTCATCCACACTCTCTCACCTCCCCTATCTCTCTCTCACATACATTCTCTTCTTCCTTCTCACAATCTCTCGCTCACTCTTTCTCATTTTCCCTATTTCTCATAATCTCTTCCTCATTTCCATCAGTTTTGTCTGTTACTTTCTCTCTCTTATCTTTCTCTTAATTTCTGTCTCTCTGTTTCTCTCCCACCTCTCTCTCTCTCTCTCTTCCTCACTCTCTCTCTCTCTCACTCTCTCTCTCTGTCTCTTTCGCTCTTTCAATCTTTTCCCCGCTCTCTCACACTTTCTTAACATCTCTTTGTCCCTCTCTCTCAAACCCGTTTCCTCAGTTTCTCATTCTCTCCTTCTCATGCTCTTTCTCTCTTTCTCTTTCACCATCTGATTAATTTTCTCTTCCTCTCTGTGACTTTCTCTCACTCTCCCTCCTCAGTCTCTTTCTCTTTTTTTCACTGCACATACTCTGTTGATAACAGCAGCCGTGTCTGCCCTTTCCCTAGCGTACTTTGTCAGAGATAATAATTTTCAACGTTCTCCACTCTGCTGGACAATTTCCACGTGAATGCAGTGTAGTTAGCAGTACAGTTTGTTTTTATATCGGTTTGTATTGGTTCAATTTTCATCCAACATCGTATCGATGTACCTGATGCCTTATCATAACTTTTTTCAGATTTGTGATTTTTTTCATTTAGGCCTATATAATTTTTCCAGTTGTTAATTTATTTTCGAAAATCTTCGATATACTGTGTACAGATTCCAATAGTGTAGAATAGTTTAGAATGCTGAATTTAACATTATTCTTCTAAGAATCTTTTTTATAATTTTAGTAAAATTGATTCATTCCATGTATATTTTGAAAACGAAAACCCTTTAATCGGATTTTGAATGAACAATGAGTAGACTACTTAAAAATAGAGAGTTCAGTTTGAAAATTGTTCCAGCCAGTGTATTGCTGAAAGCCATTCATGTATACATTCTGAATAGAGATTGATTATTCTGTGAACAGAGTCGAAATGCAATTTTCATCGTAGAAATCAGATTTCCATTCATGTAATCCATTACGACACTGTTTACATTTTGTATTTTGTTTGAGTAAGTTACTTCTGTCATCGGTTCATTACTGTAGTGGAAAGAGCTGATTTGGCTCGGCGGAAAACACAATAAATATAGTCTGTCCAAGCAAAGAAGAAACTTTGGTAAGATGGGAAAACTACTCCAGCTCAATCAATATTTGTTCAAAAATTACAAATTTGGTCTCAAATTGTCAAAAACATTCTGTTCTACAATTTGAGAACAAGTTTGTAATTTTTTAACAAATATTGATCAAGCTGGAGTAGTTTTCCCATCTTGCCACAATGTCTTCTTTGCTTGGACAGAGTATAAAGCTCGCTTCTCGTCTGCTTTGTTCCAGGAATTTTGTCGAGATAGAATTCTGTGTGTCGATTCATTCCCAAACTTTTCGTGAATTTCCGGTCGTTTTAGAACAATGAAGTGCGGTTGGCTTTGATTGTCCAAATGATTCCTTCTCAAATCCGGTTTAAATCCTTGTTGTTCCCAGAATCCGAACGTAATAATTATCATTAGGTATGGGATTTCTCTCTCTATTCCTAGCCACGGTTATTTTGGAAGTGATTTGTTTTTATTATGTATGAAATATATCCAACCATCAGTAGTGACAGAAATATTACTCCTTTTTCGATATATACTTATGATTGAGGAATTCTCTGTGAATCTTTAGGGATCGTATCATTGGTTTGTTTTGAATTGATAAATGATGATTTTTACAATATTGTTATTATAGATTGCACTAGCCGGCAGATTGAACGCATTCGGTGTAGTGGATTCTTAGTTCTGGTGATGAATGAATGAATGAATGAATGAATGAATCAGTCAGTCAGTCAGTGCCATTTCGCTTTTATAGATATAGATTGTTCTCACTAGCAGTGAAAGTAAAATTGCTTCTTTTGAAATTGATTCGTAATTATGGGTGATAGAGTTCTACTGTTATCCATTTATATTATTATTATTATTATTATCAATTTATATTCCCACATTACGAGTATACATGAAGAGTCATTAAAATGTTCAATTAATGAAAATCAAAGTACCCTTTTTGAAATATTTTTATTTTGCATAACATGTTTCGGCGTTCTTGAGCTATTCGCAAATAAACAAGTAAATAACATTTATTAATTTTGTTTATATATTATTATCTATAAATAATATGTATCTATTATATTAAACATGTGTTTAATAATCACAGTAGCGCTGAGAAAAAATAAGTATGTCATGATTGTATCATTGGGTCTATAAGTTTGAACTGAGTCGTTACAATTAAAGATTTGATAAGTCTACTTGAATTGATAGCTAATGATTAGGGATTCGATTCCCATCACTTTTTGTAGAGACTGAATCATTGGTTTCTCCTAAAATTGGTTACTAGAACTGATTTGTGATTAATAAGAATAAACTTTTTCTCACTATTTTAGAGTCAACTGGCAGTAACATTTCAAGGTCTTTGCTCTTTTTTAGCCAACTCCGACTGTCGGCATTATTACAGAGTTGCCTGTAATTGCATTGTCACTGTGTGAAACATTGTTTACAGTTTATAATGACTGTCAACTATTTTTTATCGGCCGTCCTGAGAAACGTGCTCCATTGGAATGACCTTGTAATCGCTGTTTGAGGACTAGATTTGTGTTCTGTATGGCACAAGAAGTCACTGGCGGCTCGTGCCCACGAAACAGGTGAAGTGCTGTACAGTAAAACATACGGGCACTTCACCTGTTTTGTGGGTACGAGTTACCAGTGTAAAGAAGTATAAATGTAGGCCTATACCTGTGTAGTCTGGTCGAGCAAAGAAGACAATCTGGCAAGATGGGAAATGACTCCACCTCGGTCAATATTGGTTTAAAAATTATGAATTAGGTCCCAAATTGTAGAAAACATTCTGATCTACAATTTGGGACTTTTATAACCTTTCAACAACTATTGACTAAGCTCGAGTTTCCTAGCTTGCTAGTAGAATGTTTTCTTTGATTGAGCAGAATTTTTCTGTATATATCCTGAAAAAAGATTCTTGTTCCATTAGAAAAAAATATTGTTGGAATTTTTGTTCAATAAGAGGGAGAAGAATAAGATGAAGATGGACTATGATATAAGATAAAGTAAGATGATAATGAAGAAGAATCAGATAAAGTAGAACAATGAGTAAGATGGTAATAATGAAGAATGAGATGTAGAAGAACAATGGGCAAGATAAGATGATAATCAAGAAGAATAAAATAAGTAAAACAATGAATAAGATTTACTAGATGAAGATAGAAGATAGAACAATAAAATAGTATAAGATAGTACAATGGTAAATAAGGGGGAAGAAGAACAAGGAGTTAGATGATACAGTAATGAAGAAGAATAAGGTAAAGAAAAACAAGTAGGAAGATGAAAATAAAGAATAAGGTATTTTATAATCTGCGTTCTTATCTCTTGCGTAATCATTTATGAAGACGTAAATCGAGTTTTCAATGAATTTTTATCGGTATTTCCTCAATTAATATAACTGAATGTGTCTTGTAAAGCGAATTAATATATCTGGAATATCACTCTCGTTTCCTTACCAATTGAAATTGAAAGTTAAATAGTGCAGGTTAAGCCTAGTTTTTCTCTTTCAGATTATAATACTGTATCTATCATTATATAGATCATTGTAATACTCAATTAATGAATAAATGATTGATTGGATTCAATCCCGCAGACAGCTCTCCGACTGTCCTGACAGAGCTGAGAATTACCAAGTCATTTGCTAACCGCCTGTGCTCCTTGCTTGGCACCAGTTATATTAGTTTGAACAAGATCAGATATGAAATATTTTGATTGCTTAGAGGTTGCTCATTGTTGGCTTGTTTTTCGGTTTATTATTATCAACCTTTCGGAATTCCTAGGAGCTTTATTTAGTCTGAAATTTGTGGTTAACTGAAATGTTTAATCTTTATAAACAATTTTAAAATGGAAACAAATCTTTCCATTGTTAGTGTACTTGACACAGCCTAATAATTAATTTTGACGCTATCGAGTTTGAAGACGCGCAAGATTTGTTCAAGTGCAGAATAGAAGCTGTTTTATATTTAGACTGCAACAAGGTCGTAGGACGCGTAATTTTAGAAGCGTGCTTCATCTCAAGCCGCGCCATTCAAATTTTCGTTTCCTATTTGACGAAAGAGAGAGCGTGTGAGTCGTAAATATTGATAAAAATAGAGATAGAAATAAAGAGAACGATTGATATAATAGATTTATTCAGCGATCAGTCTTATTGTCTTTGAATTTGATGATTTTGGTTTTTTGTTTAATGATTTTAAATTTTTGTCTTTTTTCGGTTACAGGTAATTGCAGCTTGCCAATCTACTCTTTTCTAATTCTACATAAACAGAGTAAGTTTATTAAGATATTATTAGTATTGTATATTGTATATCTTAACCTAACACGGTCATACATAGGTTATGGTGCCGGTGGAACTTTCTTTTGGAACTCCCCACCGAATACGGCATACGAATACATACATACCTAATACGGTAGTAATTATTTATTTGTAGTTCAATAGATAAACTGTATCTCTATAGTATACCCTGGCAAAGCAAAGAAGAGCCTCGGGCAAGATGAGAAAATGACTCCAGCTCAGTCAATATTGGTTCAAAAATTATTGATTTGGTCTCAAGTTTAGAAAACGTTTTGATCTACAATTTGAGACCAAATCAATAATTTTTGAACAAATATTGACCGAGCTAAAGTCATTTTCTCATCTTGCCAGAGGCTCTTCTTATAGCCAGACTATACTATAGGTATGAAAGAATGAATAATTGAGCCTACATAATGGACAAAATTTCTTGGCTATTCAATAATTTGACATTTGTTGTTGTTTTATGTATAGTAGTCAAGTTACCTTCACCTCAAATTTCTATAGGATCAATGAAATTATCAATAAAAATTTACAGTAGAAGAAAATGAGGGATATTGAGGAAGGGAAGTAGTATAGAATCAACACCCTCTTTTAGGGAACCAAAAACGAGGTCGAACTGCTATCCCTATTTGGAGGGAAAGGAAACGTTCAGTTCAGGGTTTATAGGGATTGCGTGGGAGATGGGGGTGACAGAAGAAGAAGAGGAGGAGGAGGAGGAGGAGGAGGATGAGAGAAGAAAGAGAGACAGAATAATCCGGGAACCTCGGAACTTCTCTCCTACATCGATCCGTTTATAGTCGGTCCAAGCAAAGAAGACATTCTGGCAAGATGGGAAAATGACTCCAGCTCGGTCAATATTGTTTCAAAAAATTTTAATTCAGTCTCAAATGGTAGGAAACATCCTGGTCTACAATCTGAGACCAAATTTAACAAATTTGAAGCAATATTGAATGAGTTGGAGTCATTTCCCCATCTTGCCAGAATATCTTCTTTGCTTGGACTGACTATAGTAGTTGACTGGGAGGTGAAGGAGGAGGAGGATGAGGGAGAGGGATGAATGATGGGAGAAGGTGGTTAGAAGGAGGAGGAGGTAACGAAGAAGGATGAAAAGGAGGAATTCTCACACGAGCGATTCTACCTTCCAGTCAGCCCCTCCTCAGTTTCAAATACGAATACACAAATCAACACTCATAGAATAGTCTCTATTTCCTCATCACACTAATTTAATACCTTTCTAACTATTGGGTATCATTGTTTTCGCCATACTCATATGTAATACACAACTTTCCAAGCTGCATTTGCGTTTGGAAAATTGCCGTTTACAGGAGAATCAAAGATCACCTGTTCTGAATGCGGGAATAATCATTTTGATGATTATTACAGCACTAGTCATCATCACCGTGATAATTACAGCACTGAAAATCTAGCCCAGCTGTTTTTTCCGTACTTCGACGTATGAATAAACGAGTCGAACGAGCCGCCATGACAGTTCACTGTGTGCGTTTGTGTTAGTGTTGTGTTGAGGTTATGTTGGTTTCAGTTAATGTTTTCAGTTGTTTGAGGTTTTAATAAATCCTTCTCAGTTTAGTATGTCGAAAAAAATGTACATAATTCGTGTGGAAAAGTTTACAAACTCATAATTATTTTCCAAACTCGCCTATGGCTCGTTTGGAGAACATAATTATTCGTATGTAAAAACGCCTTTTCCACACTCATTATGTAATATACTATTATATCTTTCAATACAGATTGAGTTTGCAAGTAGTTGGTATGAAAGTATCTTTACACTTGTGAGTCTGCATAGTTTTTATTATAGAGACTGTATAATCAAAATAATTATACTGTATAATCAATCACAGTCTCTTAATAGTTTTTATCATTCCTGGTTGTTGTATTCTGCTACAGTATTTTCTTTCTTCATCTACTTCTTCCCCCAAGCATTCTTCTCATTTTTTTAGCATCTTTATCATTTTCCTCTTTGTATTCTCATCCAGAGGCAGAAATTTCTTAGTTCCTTCCTTTTCTCTTCGTCTTCCTCTTTACTTCCACATCCACTTCTCCTTGTCTTCTCTACTTTCTAGCCTACTCCCCTTCCTATCCTCCTTTATCATCTTTTCTACCTACCTCTTCTAATCGAGTCTCCATCTTTGCTTTTTTCGTTTAATCTCCTTATTTCTCATCGGTCTCCCATATTTATCCTTTATTCCTCCTTCATACATTTCTTCCTCCATGCTTCTACATCCAACTTCACTCTTTTTCTACACTAATTATTTTATCCAGACGGGTTTCAAATTCATCTTATCCTTTAATTACGTGTTTTCTTTTGTATGTGTAGTTCATACGGAGGAATTTGTTCACCACCTCGGTGTTGAATCAATTAGAAATTGTTCTTTCTCTACTTTTTATCCTCGTAATCCTTTTATCTTACTATTTCCCTCTCTACTCTGTATCTTCGTAGTCTCTCTTCACCTTATTCTATAGGCTACATCTATACTATATTTAACTATGAACTATAGAATGTAAGCCGATGTGTTTTGTAACCTGAGTAAAATAAACAACCTAGTAATATAATCTCCTGCTGTAGGGGTTAAATCCCATCTCGTTGCGCCATGTAAACAATGCTGTGAAGATGAGACCTGTTCCCTCTAATTCCTAGAAGCCGGCTGATCTAACCGGGGTCGAGCAAAGAAGACATTCTGGAAAGATGGAAGAATGACTCCAGCTCGGTCAGTATTGGTTCGAAAATTATAAATTTGTTCACGAATTGTAGAACGGAATGTTTACGACAATTTTAGAACAAATTTATAATTTTTGGAACAATATTGACCAAGCTGGAGTAATTTTTACATCTTGCCAGAATGTCTTTTTGCTCGACCAGAGGTTTGCTCAACAGTGGTGTAGGTTTTGGGATTCTGATCATGAATGAAGAAGTGTGGGACAGTAAACAAGTAACAACAGTAGTGAGTGTTTCAATCTCGTGATGTTATTGTTTATGCATGCACGCAGTAAAGGTTCATTGAATACAAAGAAAATCGAGATTTATTGTGTTGAACAGTGTTCAATATCTCTATGATAAGTTACGCCGTGAAAAATTACTTGAAAGTTTGAAGGTATCACACTTGAAATTGTTAACCACATAATGTAATGGAAACCAAGTTTTCTATTATGTAGGTGAAAGATAAATGAAATACATTATTACTATAAAAATTAGTCAACCGTGGTTTATAAATTTTATGTTGAGATGGGAGTTAGTTACTATAGCACCTATAGTATTTACAAACTCACTGATAAAAATAAATGCAAAAGTTTCTCTAATAATAATAATTGAGATATTAGTTCAAGAGAACAGATAATGTAATTGACATTAAGAATGATCGATAGAAGACTCTGTGTAGTTGTAAACATGTGCATTATTTTATAAGTTCAAGTTTTAGTTTTTTTAAGTTTCTGAGTGTTAATACTGGACGTATTGAGAGTAACCTATGTGAAATTGGCATGTTCACTCAATTTAAATAATTTAAGGTGAGTTGCTGTACTGTTTTTATGTGTTGGGTTTTCAAGGTAAGGAGGGCAACTCAGCAAAAATAGTAAAAAAAAACTCTGAACAATGAAATGTACAAGTAATTTAAGTGTGCTATGATATTAATAATTTATTTTCGAAATTATTGAGCGACTTGTTACAGATGGGATTCAAAACATTTTATTCAACCATTCTATCTTCATTTGAAGTTTCCTGTTCTAGATAACTGTACTGTTATTAGAAAACTTTTCGTTTTCCTGATTGACAATGACATTCACGATTTCTGAATACCTCAATCAAGGATTGTGAATTGTTCGACTCAGAAACCTTCTGAGTGTTCTATCAATCCTATCAATGTAAACAATATTCATTATCGATTGATAATATTGATGATATCGATCATAATATCAAGAGATGCATTACAAATTTCTCGATACCTCCTATTTACGAGGTATGATTATCTCCTCGTTTGAGGAACTTGCTGATTGATCTATCGATTCTATCAATACATGAAATTTCAATTTCTGATCTGAAAATTAGTTGATGATTATATCAATATAGATTTCTCGAAACCTTAACCTAGATTGCGATCGTCTCTATATCTCGACTGGTGTATCTTGGTAGATTCTAAAACAAGATATTTAAATTCTAGTCTCTCTCAAATCTTGCTGAGCTAAAACAATACTCATTAATAAATATATAAACCCGGGTGTGTAGTGTGGCTTGCGTGATGAAATAATACGTCAATCTATCAATTATTATCTAATAGGCGGTGTATTACAGTGATTGTCATATTTATCAATCAATCACTTGAAATTAGGCGATGTACTATATATACCGTATTTATTTATTTATAGCGACTGTATCTGTATATATATGTCTGCGGCGCCAGTATACTATAGCTAGTGTCAAAAATCAAAGCGGTTAGCAAATGACTGTCATCAGTTATCAGCTCTGTCAGGACAGTCGGCCTGTTGTCTGCAAGAGTACATAGATAAGAGAGCGACCTCAGCTATACTAATCCGTTTTCGAAGATAGCTCGTCGACTGTCCTGACAGAGCCGAGCATTAATAACAGTTATTATTCGCCAACCGCCTTGGTTTTTGGCGCCAACTGTATCATAATCGCGCGGGAAACAAGTGGCTGAGTTCAGAGCCTTGGCCCACTTTCTAGGTTAGTGCTGCGACCACAAAATACAACCAGTGTATTAGGTGGTCGCTGTCATTGTGTGACGTCACACCCGGCTGAGAGTTTTCTGTGTCGCGCTTTTAAATGAAGTGCTGATTTTTATTAATTTACTAATTATTATTGAATGAAGTGATTCAATAATAATTAGTCTATGAAATTTAGAATTTTATTTTAAATTTTAGCTTCTCGAAATAAAGCTTCTATCAGATTGAAGTTTTTACCGTTGATAACTTGGAAAGTTGGTATAGATCGTTCAAACTTAAAAGACACGCCATCAAAATACACTTTACATTGTGACAAAGTGTCTTCTCAGCTTGTTCAAACGATAAGTTTTTGGTAGGCTACCTTTACTTCGTTGGATAACTTCAAACAATGACGGAACCAAATAAAGCTTCTTTCTTCCAAGTGGATGTTTTTTTTAAAGTTCCCAATAATTGTTCAACTAATTTCGTTTTCAAATTCAAATATTACAATCAACGAGAAACAGTACATAATGACAGTCAACATCGCTTTTTGGTGCTTTGGAGCCCACCAAAAGATGTACCTTCATCTAATGAGCCCAAAGAGCTCATTTGGCACAGAAAAAAATACCGAAAGAACAAGGCATTTATCTACAAAATTTATTATTTTTGAAGCACTAGAAAAGTTTTCATTAATGAAACCAAAATTTTAAAATATGTCATACAAGAAATTGTGTTTGAATTCAATTCATTCCCAATTATTACGTATTTAAATAAAGATGGAAGAATGGTTAAATATTTCAGTACACCAACTGCTGGATAATTAATTTGAATCTCCATTTATTGCTATATAAATAGACAAAGCAAATATTGATCGACCAATGTACTTAATTTTTTGAACAGTTTCATTCAATGGATCTCGCCTGCTATTTCGTACATTGGTCAATAATTGCATTAACAGAATTCGTTTGTCTATTTATATAGCAATAAATGGAGATTCTTATCAATTATTATTACACTATATTTAAATAAAACATTACAGTATTTAAATCTTATCTCTACAGTATCAAAACCTTATCTGAATTCCCATCTATCATTTTTATTACATCGTAAAACCTTACCAGATGAATCAAACCGCCACTAATTACATTAATTTCTCATTCTTTCAAAAGTAAAGCCGTCTGTCACTGGACCAATACAATTGCTTCCATGTGCGTTTAATGCAATTAGGCGACTAGTTAAGTGTGTCATGTTCAACGGCTAGTTGTGAAGTTGTCACGTGATCAATTTACAGCTGTTCCGTTCTCTCAATCATTCTCTCTCTATCTCGCGCTCTTTCTCTTTCTCTCCTTGTCAAACTATTCTCTCAATACTTTCTCACACACTATCTTGCTTCTCTTGCTCTCAATCCCATCAAAATCTCTTCTATCATTATATCTCTCTCTCTCATGGTCGGTCTCTCTATCCTCTCACTCTCTCTCTCTCTCTTTCTCTTATTTTTTTCACTCTATTGACGGATTTGAGTTGCTTCTTCTTCTTCTATCACCAGTTGAATTGGGTCAGTCACCAGCCAACAATAGAATGATAATACAGTACACTCCAACTAGATTGGCGGTTGGAAAATTTCTTGTTTCTCGCTCAGCTCTGTCGGGACAGTCTGGAAGCGGTTTACAAAAGCGAAACTATTCAGCTAAGGTTTCAATCGACTTACTTTGCTCACGTAGACCGCTGGCCGACTGTCCTGAGTGAGTTGAGGATTGATAACAGTCATTTTTCAACCGCCAGTTTTGATGGTTTCTGCTATGTAACGATGAATTTGCTATTGACGACACTGTCGCACAGTGCAGTTCAGTTCATTTGACAGGGATTACGTAATTGCGCTTGCGAGTTCAGTTTGTCCAAGCAAAGAAGACCCGCTGGCAAGATGGGAAAATGACTCAAGCTCGGTCAATTTTGGTTCTAAAAATATTTATTTGGTCTCAAATTGTAGAACAAATTGTTTCCTACGATTGAGACCAAATTTATAATTTTTGAACCAATATTGACCAAGCTGTAGTTATTTTATTTTCTCGTGTTGACAGAGGGTCTTCTTGGCTTGGACAAGCTATATAGTACTGTAATAATTAATTGCTTTACAGTAGCCGAATCAAGTTCGAATGGCAGGGCAGTCGACTATGTGACACTGGCGGCTCGTGCCCATGAAACAGGTGAAGTGTTGTACAGTAAAAGATACGGGCACTTCACCTATTTCATGTGCACGATCCGCCTGTGCTATGTGATTGTGTACTATTTGCACGGTTCACAGTTGGAACCACGGATACTGAAATACATGAAGTGTTCTAGACCAGTGGTCACCAAATGGCGGACCGCGGTCCGAATCCGGACCGCCAGCTAGTTTTGTGCGGACCGCGATGCCATACCGATCTCAACGAAAAAAAAACTTGAAATAAATCCTAAAACAAAAAATCCATAAGAAACCATCTAAAGTCTTAATAAAATGGAATTATAAAAAAACAACAACAATAAAATAAACAATTCTTATCATACAACTCTCAATAAAAAGATGGCTACGGTATTTATTATTGTTGCATTATTTCATCTGATTATTCTATACCTAGTTAAGCGTTTCAATTTATCGTGGTATTTCAATAGCTAAAGAGATATAATCAAGGGCTGAATTCGAGAATAGTTTTGACAATTTAATAAGTAAACATTCTTCATATAAATAGAATAAACAATAGAGTAGATTCTATTGTCAAATCCGATTAAAATAATAGCCTTTATTTTTATTTTAATGTATCAATGACATGATATCATCTATATCTATAAAAGCAAAATGGCACTGACTGACTGACTAACTGACTTCATCACCAGAACTAAAAATCCACTGAACCGAATGCGTTCAAATTTGGCAGGCATGTTCAGTTGGACGTTTAGACGCACGCTAAGAACGGATTTTAGGAACTTTTCAAGGATACGCCAAATATTTAACTTTTTCTATAGTTTTTCGGCGTTTTCTCAATTTTTTCGAGAACCAATCGGTAGAAAATGTTGATATTTGGTATGAAGGTTCTATGTAGGATACATGTAAGTAAAATCAAAATACGTACTGAGTAATAACTATCCCAAATATTTAAATAATTATTGTAGTAAAACTATACATTTTTCAAAAAAATTCCGGCGAGTTAATGGAATATTGTATAGAAAATGATGAATATTATGTATGGAATAATCATAAAATAACATTACACGTGTACCTCTGTGAAGACTGTAACTAATTTAAAAAAATTACAATTCATTATATGCGCCCTATGAGAAAAGTAATCTGGTTTGAATAGCTTATATTTCAGTTTTCAGGCTGTAATATGGATGAAAATCAACTTTGAAGTCCTGTTCTGATAAAGACTACTAGCGTGGCCCCGATTTCAATCAAGAGTCGGTTCGTTTCTGACACTAATAAAGCTCCTTTGCGCGAGCTTGAGGATTTTCTTGGCGTAATTTTCTTTTTTTATTCAAATCTTTTCTCGTATTTTGTGTGCGACACCGAGCTCCGCTATATTCCAAATTAGTTTGTCGAACGAGATTTGCTGGTAGTAATTGGACTGGAAAGATGTCACCTTTGAATATTTCCTTCTACCGTTGACACGAGGTTCATTATGGCAGCTTTAGGAAGGTATAGCTGACTTTTTCAATACTCGAATAATTGGAGTGTCTCGAAAATGATTATTGCTGAGGATTATTTCTTAACAATTCTTGAAGTGCGTGATTGCTATAGTTGTTGCCAAAAAGTTAGGCGCTTTCGTCAGTCCCTTGTACGTTTTGTAACCTTATAACAGCTGATATAAAGTATCTATAGTCTCTTTTGATTTCAAAAACGTCATCTAGGCATAGCTATATGGGGAGTCCGATCCCACTAGACGTCAAATCTGCTACCAAATAGAAAAAAACCAAACCAAACCAAATATGCCAACTCTATAATAAATATAACAACTCTAATTGACAACATCTGCTGTTGGAGCGGATGAGGAGCAGGAGTAGACGAAATTGCCTAACTTTCTGGCGTCAGCTGTACAGAAAAAAGTTCATATAAATGATTAATCTAAAGTTTGTGTATAGAAAGTGTAGAATACTAGTTACATGAAACATTTTTTTAAATTTGAGTTGTGTTAAATGACATCGTTAATAGAGTTTTTGAAACAGAGCAGGTGGCTTTTTTGGAAGATTCAAGTACATAATTTTGTAATTCATCTTAGTTTTAAATGAAATGTGAGCATAAAATCAATGATTGAACCAAGGGACAAGTTTCCTAAAACGAGAACACTATTTAGATGCGCGAAATTGGGTGGCTTTGAACTGGTTCACTCTTCTTGTCTTATCGAGGCAGTGTCACCTGTGTCAAATTGACTATTGACATACAGGTTCGCTTCACTCGCCTTCAAATTCTATGTCCTATTTTAATAGTGGAAAACTGGAGCTTAATTAGAGCTCAATCATTTTGGTGTAATGAATACAAGATTTTTGCTGAAACAAAGTTTTCATTTCATTCGGGACAATAATTATCACAAGCAACAAAAATGTTTGAAACTTTGGGTGAACTAAACTGTAGGAAAGAAAGGGATCCCTATTAATTTCCGTCAAATGACTTCGTTTCAAGACTTGGGTTTTATTTCATAAAGTCAGCCATAAGAAACGATACGGTACTATTAATAATGAACAAGTTTAAAACTGTTGAAAATCTGTAACAAACTCGTATCAGCCAAGCATCAAGAAATAATGTTACTGTAAAAAATAATAATTTTGAAACTGTCTAATAATTTGAAACAAACTGTTTGTAATCAATCATCACTGTCTGTACGCCCTTTTAACTAAAAACACATCCTTCAGTCTACTCGGTTCCTACAATATAAGTTTATCAGGGAATATTTCCCTTGGGTCCTCTCTCCCTGAGGAGAGGCTCGCCCTTTGGGGGTTGGAGCGTAGTCCAGTCCATGGGGCGTACTAAACTCGGGAGCTAAATCTGGCGTTTTTCAGTTCTCTCTCGTTCTCTCTCTATCTCTCTTTCACTTGATCATTCTCTGTTTCTTCCTATCTCTCATTGGCACATCACTTTCACCGGCGTGAAAATGTTTTTGCTGGCGAACTTTCACCGCTTGAAAGAATAGGACAGACAATATTATGAGACATGGTGTGGTGCCTAACACCCCAACTCACAATGTTCATCATTATCATCATCGTAGCAATTTCCACCCTTCTTGAGTTCTTGTTCATCTGTGTTCGTCATCTCCTTTTCGTAGTTTTCTCTCTCTTCGTTCCGTTCCTCCTTTTTTCATTGATCATTGCTTTCTTTTCTCTCATTCTTGTTTTTATTCCATGTCTTGTTTCCTCGGCAGTTCCTTTCACATGTCATTTTTCCATTATTCGAAAATAACATATCCTTATCTCAGTTTCCTTATAATTGTATAATCAGTTCCAATCCCTTATAGTTTCCTTATAATCTTATAATGAATTCCAATTATGATCAATACCTTATAATTTTATAATCAGTTCCAATTCTTATAATCAATTCCTTATAGTTTCCTTATATCCTTATAATCAGTTTCGACTACTATTCATATTTCTCTTCATGTTTTAAAAGTTGAAAATTGTCTTGTGTTTTTTCATGTTATTCTCTTGAACTTCTCAATCCTCATTATTCTTCAACTTATTTTCTTCCTCAAGTACACTCTAGTTTACTGTACTGAGTTCAATGTGAGCTCACCGGGTGGAAAACAGGGGCACTTAGTACTTTTTTCAATTTTATTCCTGATCCTACTGAGTTTCTTTCCTCCAGTATTACTGATACTATATTCTTGTAATGTTATGTTATTTTTGGATTTATGTTTTGTTATTTATGTTACTCTTGGAATACTCAATTATCTTTTCTCATTTTCTGTGTTGATCTTACAATATTCTTCTCAATTTTGCACCTCATAACTTTCCATTTCCGTCCTTCTTGATTCTCTGCTTTTTATCACTTTTTTCATTCATAATTTCATTCTACCCCCTTACTTCTTTTCATACCTTCTCTCTTCTTTCATTCTTCCTCTTCTGTTTTCTGTCTTTCTGCCTCATTCGTCTTCATCTCTCCCATTCGCGATGTTGTTTTTTCCATTATTCTTCTCATTTTTTTCTCTCCACCTCCTTATAATTGTATCCTTCTTTATATTCCCAATATTTTTCATCTTTGACAGTAAAATGTAACTCAATTATTACCAGGACTGCATTTGGGCTTATCCCCCTTACTCCCTCTCCCTCCCTTTCCCCCCACCACCACTAACTCATTCCCCTCTCCCTTCATTTCCCCCCACCCCACTCAACCATCCAACCCCCTCTTACACCCTTTCTCCCAAGAGGACTCGTCATCTAAAGGGGGGAAGGCGTCTCCTCTTTCCATTTAATCTGCAGTCCCATTCCGTTCTCCCCATCAAAGAACATGATGTGCTCCCTCCCAATCAGTAACAACAACACAGTTGTAAGAGGCTGCCAAAACTTCAAAGGAGAGATTGTGATCGATGTCAAAGATATCTTGGTGAAGGTAAGACAAGAATTGAACATGACGACAGGATAATTGCTGTGATTCATGTACTGATGGTACATTAATTGATGTATTAGTTGAAGGAATCATGACCAAGGTTGCTGTAGCCATTGAATAATAGACGTATCTTGTCACATGGATACTTTATGGTTGGTTGCTATGGGCAACCAACTCATGATCACCCCTGTTTAGTCAGTATTCGAATGTGTTATTAAATGAACGTTAATCAAGCATGCAGTATTAATTTTTTAAAATATAACATATCTAAATACTAAGATCCTCTATGCTGTAACGATATAGTTATAGAACTAATCTATTTCCACTGTAACCTTATATAGAACCCTTGTAACAAAAATTAAAGTACCCTTTTTAAAATATATCTTAAAAAGGGTGTACTTTGATTTTCATTATTTGAACATTTTGACAAAATGCAGTAAAAAATGAGTAATTATTGAACCCTTGTAAGGTTGTAACGTAGGTACAGATACTGTGTTCTTATAGTAATCAGATAACATAAATACATCGCTCTGGCGAAACCAGAAATTTGAAGTTAATCTGAATATGAGGAAACTATATTTGTATGTGATGGTTTCGACTGAGCTGAGCATAGATTTCAGTCATTCTCATTGTCAAACCATCAGTTTTGTTGGCATCTACTGGTGGTATCAAAAATAGCTGGTGTCTAAAATGAAGGCGATTTCGTTTGTTCATTCCAACAGTTTATGTTGTCAGCAAACAGTCTGCGTAACTGTACCGAACCAGCTGAATAGAGAAAAGAATTACGTATGAACTCTATATATGCCTACTATAAAAGTCAGCTGGTCGAATTAATTGCTAGTTACTAGAATGTACAAGGAACAGGTGAAACTGTCTTAATTTTTTACACCAGCTATAATATAATATCACAACTACGAATTGAAGCTGCAGTAGCAGTAATAAATATCATCATTGAAATATGGAATCAGTTTCTACATTTTTAAAATGCAGCAGCATTTTAGTATGGAATCAGCAGCAGTAGTATAGTCTGTGCAAGCAGAGAAGACCCTCTGGCAAGATGAGAAAATGATTCAGCACGGTTAATATTGGTTCAAAAAATATTAATTTGGTTTCAAATTGTAGATCAGAATATTTCCTACGATTGAGACCAAATCGATGATTTTTGAGCCGATATTGACCGAGCTGGAGTCATTTTCTCATCTTGCCAGAGGGTCTTCTTTGCTTGGACAGACGATAGCAGCATTGGAATCAGCAGTCAACTGCTCAACTCACAATCCGTGACTGGCTGGCGGAAAATAGCGGTACTGTGAGTCCAGCCTGCGACGAACTGGCAACACTGTAAACTTGATCACGCCTTGCCGTCTTTCTCTCCCTCACTCACCCCCCCCCCCCCTCCTACCACTCCACCACCCACAATCACTCGCTCTATTTGATTTGAGCCGATTGCAATATTCATCATCAGCTACTCTTTACAAATCATCCGCCCCTCCACTCTCCACCCACCGCAAGGTGCAAGTTCATTCATTCATTCATTCATCGATTCATCATCAATCATCCATCGCTGTTCGTCTGATTCTGATTGGATGGAAATGTTTGGTTACCGAAATCGGCTTACACGTAATGATGATGGTTGTGTGTTCTACTAACAAGCAAGAATAGAATTTGGAGAATTTAGATTAGAGTATTGTAAATATTTAAAGAGGGAGACTTGTGAAGTGTTGCCAAGATTAGAATTTGTATGGGAATAATGTGAATAGCTTATTTGTGGGAGATTATAGTAACATAGTATAATAGTGCTATAGATTATAGTAATAATGTGGGAGATTTGTTTAGTGGTGTAGCCTACAGTACTATAGTCAGCCTATAGTCACTATATTATAAGAGTCTTATACAGTGTGTTTCAGGAGGAATGTGCAATACTTCACAGGCTGATTCCTTACACCAAGTATACAAAAAAGTTCCATAGGACCAACCCCCAAAAACGCTTTGTTACTGAGATAACAATGGCGGAAAATTGAGATTTTTAAAAATATATTAATTTTTCTAATTTTTTAGAGGCTTTAGTGAGGTTCTAAAATAATCAATTCCTATGTAAAATTAGCTGAGGAATTCAATGAAACCAGTTCCAAGTTTGAAACTTTAACGGTTATTGAGATGATTGGAAAAATATGCTAGAAAACACAATTTTTCAACAATAAGGGTTATAACTGGATAAGTAATCATAAAATTGTATTTTTTATTAATGGAAGTTGAAAAGAGTCGGATTCTAAAGAAAAAGTTGAATGGCGGCAATTGTGTAAATCTTACCCAAATCTCAGAAATGGCGATCAAAAATCGCAAAATCGCTACTAAACACAAATTCATCACTTGTGCTATGTTTTGTCGAATTTTGCGATTTTTGTTCGCTATTTCTGTAAGCTATTGAATTCCTTAGCTAATTTTACATAGGAATTGATTATTTTAGAACCTCAGTAAAGCCTCTGAAAAATTAGAAGAATCTCAATATCCGCCATTATTATCTCAGTAAAAAAGTGTTTTTGGGGGTTGGTCTCATGGAACCTTCTTGTCTACTTGGTGTAAGGAATCAGCCTGAGAAGTATTGCACATTCCTCCTGAAACACCCTGTATAGTCACTGTAGTGTAGCCTAGCTGTTTGACTTTGACTGATGAATGTGTTGGAGTGGATGAATGTATATATAGTGGATTGTTAATTTACAGTACTGTATGTATTTGAAAAAAATCATATACTTGGATTAGAATGATACATATGGTTTTAGGTTGAGTTGCGGTTGTGAAATTGACTGATAATCGTCGTTGTAGTCGTTTAAAAATTGTGGAGTCAATATTGATGAGAAACCTTTCCATAATTGATAAATCTTCAGAAATTGTCAATTCCACTTTATGTTTAGTGGAAAGTAATTTTACCGATACCACCGTTTCGAATCAGTAAATGTGAGAGTGTGTACGAAACCATGTAATGTCAGATAATTTTCACTAGAAATAAAGTTATCAATTGATAGAATAAATAATTTGAATCAAGATTTCTTCAAGATTGTTTTGCTCTAACTCTATTGTACTGTAGGTTTTCATATTACAGTATTTAAAATGTGATGAGTTATACATTACACTGCAAAATGAATATAGGCTACTCGTAGCTTGCTTTAAACTAAACATGAGAATAAAATATTATTAGATACCGATGAGTGTTCCAGGTTAAGTGGCGTAGTGTGACATGGCTCTTTTACTATTTGGCTATTTTACTTTATGGCTATTTACGTGATGTTCAAATAAATATTTACGTAATTTAATATTTCACGTGATGTGTGGATATTTGGATGGATTTTGTTTGAATTGAACTGAATCATTTCACATTAAAAATAACTACTCTTTTTTATATAAACTTATATAAGGCAAATTAAATTTATAATTAATATGAACTTTATATGAGGCCTAGGTATAATAACAATATAATGTTGTCCTATAATAGTATATTTATATATGGTACATTACATTATAATGTTGTTATTATAGTATTTTGACTAGTAGTACAGGAAATACAGTACTGTATTACAGTTCTTGAGTACAAGAACATGGTAAAGAATTACTATACTGAATTACAGTACTAGGACCTGGAGACTTTTGCATTTGCTTCAGATCAACCTTGAAGTTCTTCCTTTTTTATTAGAATTCGCTAGTCAGGGACAGGCTTTTTTGTAAGCTAAGCTTGTGAATTGGTTTCAAGGTTAGTAGACAACTCATAATTATTATTCTAAGATTTGCTGGTTTCGACGCGGATTAATGGATATAAACTCACCATTTTTGTTGCTTTTTTGAATGCTATCATTGACAAAATCTCAAGAACTTCTGTAAACTAGATTCTAGTTCACTATTAATTTAGTATTTTGAATTCAGTTCATGGGAGTTCTCAAAGAACCTCAAGGTTCTACATGAAGAATTCATTTTCTCTGTGTTTATGCTATTAGAATCGACCACTTTTGAAATTCATTTTGTCTCATAATATGAACAGACAGTTTTAACATTAATAGTATAAACTATTAACAGTCTGTCCAATCAAAGAAGACCCCCCTGGCAAGATGGGAAAATGACACAAGCTTGGTCAATTTTGGTTCAAAAATTATCAATTTGATCTACTTTTAAGACCACATTTATAATTCTTGAACAAATATTGACCAAGCTGGAGTTATTTTCCCATCTTGCCAGAGGGTCTTCTTTGCTTGGACAGACTATTCATTAACTCGTATCTTTCAAAAATTGAAGTAGTTATTATTTATACATTTGAATTCATCACTAATATCAATAATTTGTCAATACATTTTTAGTAGATTCAACAATCTTTAGTCAGATCGATTTGTGTTATTTTCTTCCATTTGCCAAACTCTCAACTCTATTTATCGTTGAGGCGGAAACAAATTTCAAATCAGTTAAAAATTTCTTTCACTCAACAAACAGGGAAAATTGTTCTTTTTCGAATTATCTCGTAGGAAACCCGTTCGTTCTTTATTCGTTTGAAAATTGTTCTGTCTTCAATCAACAAAAACATTG
This sequence comes from Sogatella furcifera, assembly GCA_017141385.1. Classification (NCBI taxonomy): domain Eukaryota; kingdom Metazoa; phylum Arthropoda; class Insecta; order Hemiptera; family Delphacidae; genus Sogatella; species Sogatella furcifera. The sequence continues at coordinate 63,876,346 of CM029548.1, forward strand.
TAGATGTAGAGTGTTTACTTTCGATTGATCTAATAATTTACATTCGATTCATCATCGCCCTTCATTGATTCTGCAGGTAAATAAACATCCGATTCTCACAAAGTACTTTATAACGGAAGCAGCAGCAGGACATCTCAATAATTGAGTTGCTTTGTGAGAAGACTGGCCGATCATCTCTGTCCAACTGCAATTATTGACTATTAACTCTCTTTTTCCTACTTTTGCTGCCTCGTGTGTTTGCTTTTGACAGGCATGAATGAAGGGATGGTAGAAAACTTGGGTGATGGCGCATCCCTTGGGGGGGGGGGGTGTTTGAATCACTCTCTCTCACTCATTCTCTCTCTATCACACGGTCTCTAATCTAATCCCTCTCGCACTCTCTTTATTTCTCTCACTCTCCAAGGCCAAGTGTTAATGAAAAGGATATCCTTATCCTTTCCCAAGATTGGACATTTTCATGTAAAATCTTCGAAGTTTCATTTAGATAATATAATACACAACAAATATGATTGAAAGGAAGTAAAGGATAATATTTATTTTTTTATTTCATGGGAAAAATACAATAAAAGGGAAGAAAATTTGGCGTTAGCCCAAAACTTCTTCTATTCCGATTTTGATTGGAATGTCCAAATTCAGGTTATGTTCAGTTTTAATACACACTAAACAAAAATTTCACTCAGAAAACATCTCAAAGAGAATTTTGAATTTGGAAGGTTGACACAAAAAATAAATAATTATACAAAATCCACTAGAATAATCATTTTCAAACTTGAAAAATTGTGAAAAACATGAAAAATTTCTATGATTTTCTCGCTCGTGTGTACTTTTTTTTAATTATTATTATAAGGGGTTAACTGTTGAGCTTATACAATAATTTGTTTTTCTTTATATTTACTGCAATCATTTTATTTTTATGTTACCTAAATTAATAAAGAAATTTAATCTAATCTCTCACTCACTCTCGCTCTCTCTCTGTCTCTCTCTCTCTCTTTCAAGGCCAAGTGTTAATGGAAAGGATATCCTTATTATCCTTTCCCAAGAATGGACATATATATGTCTAAACTTCGCCTTTTCAATTTGATAACTTACACTCCTTATTCATTTTGCAGATCCTCCAATTTAAAATTTGTATAAATTTTGCATTCATTACATCACCGTTTCCGTATTTTTACTAGAAGTCTCTATTTTGTGAAATTTATAGGATAATTTTGTTTTACTCACTCATATTACAATGTATAATCTAAGCCGAATTTTGTTATCTATTTGAATAAAGTAATCTAATCTTATCTAATCTCTCAAACACTCATTCATTTTCATTTATCTATCTTTCTCTATCTCACACACACACACACTCTCACTCTGTTTTTCTCTCTCAGTGGAAAATCACCAACTCTCGATCAAGCGTCGGGCGCGAATTCGCTTCGGTTGACTGTGCATAAGGGAGCAGGCAGGCATCCACTGTAAGCTGCTATTATTATTACGTTATTGAATGTGAGTGATTTCGTGTGTACAGTCTGTCCAAGCAAAGAAGACATTCTGGCAAGATGTGTATATTACTCCAGTTCGATCGATATTGTTTAAAAAATTCTAAATTTGCCACAAAATGTAATTGAGAATGTTTCCTACAATTTGAAACCAATCTTATAATTATGGACCTATATTGATCGAGCTGTAGTAATTTTCCTATCTCGCCAGAATGTCTTCTCTGCTTGGACAGACTTTATAGACTGGCTGATTCTGTGTCGGCTCGCTCTCTATAGAGCTCTCTCTATAAGGTTACTACAGTTGCTCTGCATAGAGCTCTGTATAAGGTTACTAGAGTAGCTCTACATTATATTAGTGGGTTACCGTTACCACTTCTGTTGTTTCAAAGCATGTTTGCCAGCTAGTACATTAGGCGCCCTAATCAAAGCGCGAGCTCTTACAAATTGTTCGCCAACTATAATAATGTAAACTTGAAATTTTCATCCACTTGTACCGCTGCGTTGTTGTTGCTATTGATTGATGATGTTATGTAATGAAGCGCAAAGTTCGAGTTAAGAAGACATTCTGGCAAGTTGAAGGAAATTACTTCAGCTCGTTCGATATTGGTTCAAAAATTATAAATTTGGTCTCAAATTGTAGGAAAAGTTTTGCTCTACAATTTGAGACAAAATTTACAATTTTATTCACAATATTAACTGAGCTGAAGTAATTCAACTATCATGCAAGAATGTCTTATTTTCTTTTCTTATGATATGTCATTGTATATTGTTTTGATTTGTTTCGTCTTATTATGAATTGAATTGAATTTTTTGTGTTTTAGTATAATATTATGTAATATGATGATAGTATAGATTATGTAATATTATCTAATATTCTGTAATTGATGTAGTAGTTTTAGTTTTTTGGGAAATAAACTTTTATTTATTAATTTATTTATAATGAATTGTATTGCACTTCTCTTCGATTGATGTATCGATACGCATCAACATTGTTGTAGTTTATGTGGATTATATAATGACAGTGTCATGTCTGGTTTTTATGTTGTTGATCTAGTGACCAAGTTGTGTTATATCTGTGTATATTTTTATGTATTGTATATATTATGTATTATATATTGTGTATATGTTTATATAGTGATACCAGTTGGTATCTTTGTGGATGTCAGATTCGGTGTGTTGTTCTCATAAGAAAAATTGGAAGACGTAAAGTAGCTCTACTGTATCTAAAGCTATATTATAGCTTATAGCTTTTATCTAAGTAGCTCTATTGTATCTGAAGCTATATTTTTGTATAGCCTACATCAAGAAATTAGGCAATTTCGTATGTATCTTGTACCTTGTATGTAATGTAAGCTACTGGCAGATATTGAAAGCATCTGTTGTCTCTTTTCATTTCAAAAGCATCATCTAAACGACAGCTCTAATCAACAATATCAGCTGTTGAAGCGCACAAGAAGCAGACGAAACTGCCTAATTTTTTGGCGTTGCTATAGACGAATGGTAATGAGAATGGTATTAGAATAACCCAAGGTTAGTTAGTATAGAACCTTACTGTACAGGGTGTTTCAGGAGGAATGTGCAATACTTCTCAGGCTGATTTCTTACACCAAGTAGACAAAAAAGTTCCATGGGACCAACCCCCAAAAACGCTTTGTTACCGAGATAACAATGGCGGAAAATTAAGATTTTTCAAAATATATTAATTTTTCTAATTTTTTAGAGGCTTTAGTAAGGTTCTAAAATGAACAATTCCTCTGTAAAATTAGCTGAGGAATTCAATGAAACCAGTTCCAAGTTTGTAACTTCAACGGTTATTGAGATGATTGGAAAAATATGCTAGAAAACGCAATTTTTCAACAATAAGGGTTATTACTGGATAAGGAATCATGAAATTGTATTTTTTATCAATGGAAGTTGAAAAGAGTCGGATTCTAAAGGAAAAGTTAAATGGCGGCGATTGTGTGAATCTTACCCAAATCTCAAAAGAAAGCGATCAAAAATCGCAAAATCGCTACTAAACACAAATTCAGCACTTGTGCTATGTTTTGTCAATTTTGCGATTTTTGATCGCCATTTCTGAAATTTAGGTAAGATTTACACAATTGCCGCCATTTAACTTTTTCTTTAGAATCTGACTCTCTTCAACTTCCATCTATAAAAAAATACAATTTTATGATTCCTTATCCAGTTATTGTTGTAACATCCCTTATTGTTGAAAAATTGCGTTTTCCAGCATATTTTCCCCATTATCTCTATAACTGTTGAAGTTAAAAACTTGGAACTGGTTCCATTGAATTCCACAGCTAATTTTACATAGGAATTGATTATTTTAGAGCCACAATAAAGCCTCTAAAAAATTAGAAAAATTAATATATTTTGAAAAATCTTAATTTTCCGCCATTGTTATCTCGGTAACAAAGCGTTTTTGGGGGTTGGTTTCATGGAACCTTTAGTCTACTTGGTGTAAGGAAACAGCCAGAGAAGTATTGCACATTCCTCCTGAAACACCCTGTATATGAACCATGTGAATAACCGACGATGTCAATGCTTGGAAGAATTTACTAAATTTAATTCATTTTTTAATTCTCTCCTTTTAATTCATTTTTTAATTGGTTGCCATGGCTAAATTGTAACACGTTAATATTTTTTGCTCCAAGTTTTTCTTAAAGTCAAAAATTTTCGGGTTTCGATTAGTGATTTTGACTTGTGCTTTGGTGTTTTTGGACCTTCTAAATTGAAAATAACCCTTCCGAATCAAATTAATTGTGAACATATTCAAGAAATTCAACCATGTTTCCTACTAAACAAGGTTATGTCGGCGAGGTGGAACATCTTTGGGTCTCTCCACCAAATAAAGCCATAAGCTAATAATAATAATAATTCTCTCCTGAAGAATAAATTTGAGTCTACTTCAAAAACGCATCCAGGAACTAGAGTCTACAATATCACATTTTGCATAAAATGGTTGTAACATTTCCTGAACAATAATAGCACTATTTGCCAATAAACATATTTCTATTTTCTTTACTCCTGTTCTACGAATTCTCTTAATATTACTTCTAGTACTCTTTTCAATGTACAACAGTAGATGTTACATTGATGTACAATGTTAGATTTTGGATATATTTTCCAAATTTACTTTCTTTTTTAATAACTCGAATTAATAGCTCAGGCAAATTAGATCGAAAAAAGGCTGTGCCTCCAAAAAAATAAGGTAGGGCTGGAAATCGTCTTAATCGACTTTGGGCATCCTAAATAAGTTTAGTATGAGTTTGTGACGGATTCCGAGGTGTGCATAATACAGGGTGACTAGAAAACCACTAAATTTTCGGTTCTGTTTTTAGTTTATAAGCTAATAAAATTTCCAAGAGATTGATATCAAATCCAACCTTCTATCTTAAACAAGGATCGAGGAATGCTGTTTCAAGGATAGAAGAATTAAGATAGAAGGTTGGATTTGACACCAATCTCTTGGAAAGTTTATTAGCTAAAAAAAGTATAAGAATGATATTTTCTGTAAGACGCTTCGTTTTGGCGTAAATTGCGATAAACTAAAAACAGAACCGAAATTCACTGGTTTTCTAGTCACTCTGTATTATGCACACCTCGGAATCCGTCGCAAACTCATAGTAAACTTATTTAGGATGCCCAAAGTCGATTAAGACGATTTCCAGCCTTACCTTATTTTTTTGATGACAATAGTCTAATTTGACTGGGCTATAAAAAGAATCTCCTAATCTCTTTACGTTGATGAAATGCTATTGAGGATTAAACGTAATAATGTGAGGTTTTTTAGTTTTGTTTGATTGTTTCTCCAGACAACAAACTATCGCGGATGAACTATTCATTTTTGCTTGTGCATTCTTTAGATTCGCGGTCCGCTAGACATCGTCCGGATGTCATTCTTCCACTTCCTTCTTCATTTTTCCCTTCTCCTCCTTCTTTACTTCTCCTCCTCCTCCTTCTCCTTCTACTATAAATACCTCTCCTATAATTCTACTTCACCTCTGTTTCTTCTTCCTCCTTCTCCTCTTTTCATCATCGTCTTATTCCTCCTCTTTTTCTAGGTTCCATCCTCAGCTAGTTACCGTTAGTTACCGAGTTTGCAATTGGCTCCCCTGACCCCTCCACGCCCTCACCATCACACAACACTTCCTGACATTTCATCGTCATCAATCCAAGTCGACTCTTGCCTTGCAATTTCTGTCTCGCTCTATCAATCATTATTTCTGTTTTTTTCTTTTTCTGTTCTTTTCGACCTCTTCCAAATGCTACGACCTTCTCACTCTTTCAAGGGACAAACTGAGAACTAAACTGGAACCAGCAGCCTGTCGGGAATAGATAACTAGCTTTTTCGTTCATGTTATTTTCGGTTTCTTCGTAAACGTTTCTCCTTTTACATTCTTCTCAGTTTGGTATCTTCTACATGGTCTTCTTCTTTCTCTTTCTCTCTTCTTTTTCATTACCATCATCCCTTATTTTTTGCATTCTGCTTCATATTGTCTTCTTGTGTTTCTTCGTCTCTCTATTTTCCCTTGATTTTTTCCGTTTTCCTTCTTCATCATTTTTTCCTTGCTTCTATGTCTGTGTTCTCTTGCTATATTTTTCATCATCCATCATAATTTTCCGTATGTAATTTCGAGATCTTTTAAGATTCATTGATTTAAGTACTGTATTAACCTTTTTGATTAGATCTTTTCTATTTTCCTAATAAATTGCTAATTCTCTCTTTCTCAAGTAGCCTACCATCTACTATACTTGTTCTCTCTTTTGAATATTTTGCATCCATATTCTATATTCAACCATATCTTATCAATTTCATTAATTATTCATTTATTCATTTGATAGAAATTAATACACTTTTTGTTTCAAAATAGATACTTGAAACGTATTTTACAAAATTTTGATGAATAATAAGTTCGAAACGAGATAACACTATTCTCGCAGCCCTTCAAAGAAGAATATTGGTCCAAAAAAATATTAAAAAACATTTTGAATTTAGAGTGAGAGGAGATAACGGAGATGATGAATTTAATAGAAGATGGCGACTTTTTTCATATTTTCACTCAATTTTTTTACCTAATTTGTCCTCGATTTATAACATAGAGATCAATGACACCAGGCACCGATGTTTGGTTCCACTCCATTCCTGAATATACTTTAAAAAAAGTCCCTGAAGTTTTGAATGCACCGCCCACACACAAAACTTCACACTTCTACTAGTAGTCTGTCCAAGCAAAGAAGATACTCCAACAAAATGGGAAAACGACTCCAGCTCGGTCAATATTGATTAAAAAATTATCAATTTGGTCTTAAATTGTAGGAAACATTCCCATCTACAATTTGAGACCAAATAAGAAATTTTTGGATTAATATTAACCGAGCAGGAGTAATTTTCCCATCGTGTCAGAGTGTCTTCTTTTCTTGGACAGACCATACCTTTTCCCTTTTTTGTTTTTCGTTGATGAATTATTGTTATTAACTACGGCAGCGCCTTTTTCAAAGTCTCCAAGGAAGAGCTTGGAGCTTGCTGCAAAAACTACAGCTTTGAACCACTTTTCGGCTCCGACGTGTTTCGGTCACTTGAAAAAGTGAAAGAAACTTCCGTGGCCGTATATGCGCCTGGGAAAAGTTGCTCTCATGTGTGAGAAAAAATTTAGAATGTATATAGCTCACTATCAAGGTGAAAAAGAAGTGTTGGTTATTCCGGATATGTTCCTCGACCCTTGTATAAAACTAAAGAGAGGTTGAAGTGTGTTGCAATGTTTTTAAATGAATATTTCTCATTTAAGAGTTCTATTTCATAATATTCCATCAACTATGTAGTAACATTGGGAAAGGATAGAAATTATACTTATATCATTTCTCGATAGTTGTATAGTAACCTAACCCCAAAAATTAAGGCTGTTTCGTCTGCTCCTTGTGCGCTCCAACAGCTGATTTTGTCATAGCTGTTATTTAGTTTGGCCTAGATGATGTTTTTTTGGAATCAGAAGAGACAATAGATGATTTACAATGCTTCCATATAACCCAAAATAAAAAATTCGAAAAAATTAATCATCAAGGTACTAAACCTTGTACGCTGAAGATGTGGTTCAGTCCACCAAAACGCGTTCGACAATGAACAAAAGCGTCAGTACTGTTGTTAAAGTTGAAGTTAATAACGTAAATACTTGAAAATAAATAATATTGTATTTAGTACTTCGCCTGCTATTTAGTACATTGGTCAATATTTGCAGTTGCAGAAGTCCTTTGACTATTTATCTATATCTATAAAAGCGAAATGGCACTGACTGATTCATTCATTCATTCATCACCAGAACTAAAAATCCACTGAACCGAATGCGTTCAAATTTGGCAGGCATGTTCAGTTGGACGTTTAGACGCGCGCTAAGAACGGATTTTAAAAACTTTTCAAGGATACGCCAAATATTGAAGTTTTTCTATAGTTTTTCGGCGTTTTCTCAATTTTTTCGATAACCAATCGGTAGAAAATGTTGATATTTGGTGGGCAGGTTCAGATGAAGTCTAGAAATGTTGTGTTAAAATTTTTTTGCAATCCGTTCAAGATTACGCCAGTAATCAGTCTTTCAAAATTGTAGATGTGTTGCGGGTTGCATATCTTCCGCCTTGATACGACCAATCCTTAGTGTAAATTCAATGGCTCAGCGAGATTATAGATGGAGTAACTAATCAAGTTTCAAGCAATGTCTAATATACTTCTCAGGGTTACGCTCAATATTAGCGTTTTACCATTTTTTGGAATTCTTCTTAGATTTTCCGAGAACAAATCGGCAGAAAATGTTGATATTAGGTGGGCAGGTTCAGATAAGGTCTAGAAATGTTATGTTAAAATATTTTTGCAATCTGTTCAAGATTACACCAGGTGCTCCCCTGCCTAGGCGGAGAAGGCGAGCGAAGCGAGCCTGCCGCCTAGTATAGCAATAAATTGAGATTTGAATTAATGATTATTATAATATTGTATTATTTTATATTAGTTAGTTGAATACCGCCAATGATGTACTTCATATTTGATATATTTTGATCAAGAAAACCTTACAACCATTTAGCTTTTCATTAGTATCGAAGATTATCCTAATCTCAAAATCTTCACTTTAATTAAGAGATCGTCTTGAGCAGGACCTCCTAAATACTATTTAGACATTTAGGAGGTCCTGTCTTAAGTTTATTTCGGTATATGTCTAAAAACCTCTGTGGATTTCGTGATAAGCAGTTGATATGTGTTTATGATATGCAACACGGTAAAGTATCGATTTCTTTGTTGCGGTATTACAATAGAGTTCAGTATATTGGAGAGAGAAAGGTCGCCGTTGAAGGTCGACGACCTTGTGAGGGAGGGCGTGTTGCTTTTAAATGGTCGGTGAGGGGGAGGGAGGGATCTTACCAGCTGATGCACGACTTTATGACTTTTGGCACAATAATAAACGACGGATACCGACCGCTTTCTATTAAAGTTTCATCACAATCACTGTATTGTTTTTAAAAATTAATATTTTTTGACAAAATTTTAAACTTCTAAATGAAAAACTATTAATAAATTTATTTTTAGAAAATTAATGTTGTTTTTTACCGAAATTACAACGTTTAATTCAACTTGCTTGTCTCTTGTCTGTAAGGTACAAACTTTTTAAAGCAATTTTCATCCACTTCCCGACGAGCTAAAGACTTGAAACTTTCAGGATAGATCAAAACCTGATGACAATGCAACCTTCAATAGTTTTTCTTCAAGTTCGAATTGAAAAACTAAGAAAACTATTACATCAAATAGAAACTATTATATCAAACTATAAGAATTGTGCTTTTGTGTAATCGCGAGTAGTTTTGTAGCCAAATTTCTAGATTCGAGTTCAACATTGTTTGGGTGTGGTAAAATAAAAATTTAGGAAATGAATGCGGATAAATATAATTGATTGTTAGAAAAACTAATACTTCAATACTGTATTTACAATACAAATGTTTCCAAAAGTTGAAAAGAATAAATGTTACTGTGTATGGAATTGTAGACGATTATTAATAATCAAAGTTAATACATGCTATTAATGTAGGTCCTATTGAAGTATTAAAATGTTGTAATAACAAAAAAGTCTTATTGATCAACTCTTATTTTCTGCATATTGATTCGTATTGTGTAATTCTTCTTGAAGATACGAATGAAATTTTTTTCCTCTACATTTTTCTTATTTTTATGAACTACATTTTTTGAAAATCCTCAACACTAACTTAGAAAATAACTTTCTAAAACCTCTTGAATAAAACTACTTTTATTTTTAAAAAAATTCATCTTGTATAATTTTGTGATATCAAATAATATATCTCCAATATTATGTTTTAACATTTATTGTTTTGTTTCAGGAAATGGTTCTTACGGAATGGGCTTCGCTATAGCCGTAAGTAAAAATTTCATACGTGATTATTAAAATCAAGACTAGAAAATTTCTAGTTATAGATGTATTACCACCTCATTTTTACATTTTAATTTCAGGCTTTATGCTCCAATTCATTAGCTGCATATATACATATATATATTTATTTTATTTATTTTTAATATTTATTCTTTCATTGATTAATTCATAATTGCAGTAATTTACGAATAATTTACTTGTGAGATAAGGAATTAAAATGAGATACTAAGGAATTACAATTCATTATATATTCATATAGGAATTACAATTTATTCCAAGTCGGAATTTACTTCACATAGACTATAGTTCCCCCACATAAAACGTGGGACCAAAGACTATAGTTTAATATTTCATTTTGTCTTATAACTACTGTTCCAAATATTTCTCGAAATTTGAAAAAAATGGTTTTGCATTCGAGTGTCTGATTTTAACCAATAAGTTGATTACATTCTTTCAAAAGAATAAATAATTAATTGTATACCTAGTTTTTGCTAGAACGTAGGACAACGTTCTCAAAGTCAACTGATACTTCATTTTTTTTTTAAATTACGCTATGAAAAAGGTAGGCCTACCACAACAGTTATTCGCTGGGATACTTTGCTCCATTAAATAAAACGGTGGCAATGTTTATGAGATTTATAAAACGTCGAAGATTGCTTCAAATGCCAAGTACCCACTTAATTACCGCGTGGGTCTTCACACAGCTAGTACCAAACAAAAATCAAGGCGGTTTTCGAATGACTGTTATTAGATCTCAGCTCTGTTGGGACAGTCGGTGAGCTGTATGCGAGTGTACATCGAAACGAGAGTGATCCCAGATTTACTAATTCGGTCTTGAAGACAGCTTCAGACTGCCCTGACAGAGCTGAACATTAAAAACAGCAGTTTTTTATACGCCTTGATTTTTGGCACCATCTACATCAGTAGGTCAGCTTGTCCAAACAAAGAAGACATTCCGGCAAGATGGGAAAATAACTCCAGCTCGGTTAATATTCGTTCAAAAGTTATAAATTTGGTCTTATATTGTAGGAAACATTCTGCTCTACAATTTGAGACCAAATTTATGATTTTTGAACAAGTATTTACTGAGCTGGAGTCACTTTCCCATCTTGTCGGAATGTCTTCTTTGCTTGGAGAGACTATAGAAGTGGGTTAATAATCAAACTAAAAGGACTAATCTAACCTAGTCATTATTTCTCACGTCTTTTGCACTAGCTATGTGTAATGTGTGTTTTATTCACACTTTCGCGCGGGGCTATGAATGGACAAGTAGTAGTCTTGTAAGTGAGAAAAGGGAGGATAAGTAATAAGAAGAAGAATGAAGTGGAAAAGAAAGACACGTTGAAAAGGCAGCGTAGTTTCCCCCCTTCTTGACTTTTCTTTTTCCTTCCTTGCTCATTCCACTGCTTTTGTCCGTCTCTTCGTTAAAGATAATGGCTTGAAGTACAGAGAGTATATATAGTTTGTCCAAGCAAAGAAGACATTCTGGTAAGATGGGAAACTGACTCCAGCTCGGTCAATATTCGTTCAAAAATTATAAATTTAGTCTCAAATTGTGGAGTAGAATGTTTTCTTGAATTGGAGACCAAATTTATTATTTTTGAACCAATATTGAGCGAGTTGGAGTCATTTTGCCATCTTGCCAGAATGTCTTCTTTGATTGGACAAACTATGTACACTGAACAGTATATGCCTGCGTGTGCGTGTGCGTGTGTGCTTCCAAACGACATTTCCTAAATGTTTAATTCATGGCTTCGATTCACCAACTTCTTTTCACCTTAGTTTTTATTATTCAACTTTGCCCCTGTCCTGTCCCCTTTCCCTTTCCCTTTCCACCCAATATTATCATAATCAAAACATCCTCATCCTTGCGTGTGTATTGTTTTCAATAGTGTTTGTTTGTAGGGAAAGAGAAAGCTGACAAGTGGATCAAAATAAAGTGAGTGACACGCTTCTTGGTAGAAAATCAAGTTGGTAAAACAATACCTCCTCCTCCACGTCCTTCTCCTTCTCCTACTCCTCGTCCTTCTCCTCCTCCTCGTCCTTCTCCTCTGTCTCCTCCTCCTCATCCTCTTCCTCTCACTCCTCCTCCTCCTCCTCTCCTCCTCCCTCCTCTTCCTCCTTTTCCTCTCACTCCTCCTCCTCCCTCCTCTTCTCCTTCTTCCTCCTCTCCTCCTCCTCCTCCTTCCCTCCTCCTCTCCTCCTTCCCGTCCTTCTTCTCCTCTCCTCTCCTCCTCTCCCTCCTCCCTCCCTCTCCTCCTCCTTCCCCTCCTCCTCCTCTTCCTCTCTCTCCTCCCTCCCTCCTCCTCTCCTCTCTTTCTCTTCCCATACTTCCTCCTCCTCCTCCACTGCCTCCTCATCCTCCTCCTCCCGTCTCCTTCCTTCTTCCTCCTCCTCCTCCTTTCCTTCCTCCTCCTCCCTCCTCTCCCTCCTCCTTTCTTCTCCTCCTCCTCCTCTCCTCCTCCTCCTCCTCCTCCCTGCCTCCTCCTCCTCCTCCTCCTCCTCTCCCCGTCCTCTTCTTCCTTCTTCTCCTCACCTTCCTCCTCCTCCCTCCTTTTCCTCTTCTTCCTCCCCTCCCTCCTCATTCGCTCCTCCTCCTCCTCCTCCTCCTCCTACTTCCTCCTCCTTCTCCTCTCCTCCTCCTCCTCCTCCACCTCCTCCTCCTCCTCCTACTTCACCTCGTCCTTCTTCTCCTCCTCCTCCTCCTCTTATCCTCCTCTCCTCCTCCTCCTCCTCCTCCTTCTTCTCCTCCCTTTCTTTCCTTCTACTCCTCCACCTCCTCCTCCTCCTCTTCTACCCTTCCTCCTCCTCCTCACAATTTAAATGAGGGGTAGACTTTGGGGTGAGCCCCCCTCTTGATACTGGTGTTATAGAAGGTCTCTTTCATGAATGATGAAGGGGGGAATGTTTTCCTACATTATAAAGCCTACCTCCCCCTACTCCTCTATCTACCTTCTGTCCAAGCAAAGAAGGACCTCTGGCAAGATGGGAGAATGACTCAAGCTTGGTCAATTCTGGTTCAAAAATTATCAATTTCATCTCAAATTGTACGAAACAATTCGATCTACCATTAAGACCACATTTATAATTCTTGAACAAATATTGACCAAGCTGGAGTCATTTTTCCATATTGCCAGAGGTTCTTCTTTTCTTGTACCGACTATACTCCGTTACAGCTGGCTTCAAAAATTAAGGCGTTTCGTGAATGACTGTTGTTAACTGTCAGCTCTGTCAGAAACGTCGGCGAGCTGTCTGTAAGTGTTCATTGAATCGAGAGTGACTTCAGCTATTCTAATTCGCTTTCAAAGACAGCTTCAGACTGTCCTGACAGAGCTGAGCATTAATTGAAGTGATTTGTCAACCGCCTCAATTTTTGGCACAAGCTATACCCTCCGTATTCTGTAACTCACAACAGGGAATCGGCGGCTAATCGCTTTCTCCCTTCTCATTGCATTTGAAAAGTTTTAATCAGGCGCCGTGACTTGTGGAACTACAGGTGGTAGATGCACTGTGTTGTTCATTCAATAACATTCATTCATTCATTTGAACTTGATTATAGAAACGTTTTTTATAGTGGAAGAGAATTTTCTTACATTAAATTTTGTAGTGACGATTATTTCGAAAGACGTGGTATTCTATGTGATTGTGATGTGGTCAAAGGATATTGCACTGGTCGTGGTCGAGTCTCGTACCCGGGTCCATCTGGATATCAGATCGGCGCTCTATCACTTCTCACAACAAGCCAACCAAGTGGGTGTCGTGTAATATACTTATTCTTGAATTATGAATGAATATTGAGTTTAAATACTGAATAAACTATACAATTACTAAATTAATCAGAAGTACAATTATTGAATCCGTATCGGCATTTTCATTATTACTGTACATAATTTCATTACATTTATTTAAGACTACGGCATCCTTCTCGCCTTCTCCGCCTAGCCAGGGCTCCGCGCCCTGGACCCATCGACAGTAAAGGCCAAAGCGCTTCGCTCGCCTGCAAATACCGTTCAGAAGGGATTCGAAATTTATTGAACACGCATTTCTAGACCTAATCTGGACCTGTTTACCTAATTTCAACATTTTCTACCAATTTGTTCTCGAAAAATCTAATAAAAATCTGAAGATTCCGAAAAATAGTGAAACGCTAATATTAAGCGTAACCTTTGGAAGTAAATCGGACATAGTTTGAAAACTTCATTCACTATCTTCTAAATTAGTTCATCTATAATCTCGCTGAACAATTGAATTTACAGTAAGGATCAGTCGTATCAAGACGGAAGATATGCAACCCGCAATACATTTACAATTTTGAAAAAGTTATTACTGGCGTACTATTGAACGGATTTCAAAAATATTTTAAAACAATATTTCTAGATCTTATCTGAACCTGCCCACCAAATACCAACATTTTCTACCGATTGGTTCTCGAAAAAATAAGAAAACACAGAAAACCTATAGAAAAACTTAAATATATGGCGTATCTTCGAGAAGTTTTTAAAATCCGTTCTTAGCGCGCGTCTAAACGTCCAACTGAATATGCTTGTCAAATTTGAACGCATTCGGTTCAGTGGATTTTTAGTTCTGGTAATGAATGAATCAGTCAGTCAGTGCCATTTCGCTTCTATAGATATAGATTATCAATATAAATTGAGTTAAAGTACTAAATAAACTATATATACCTACTAAATTTATCAGCTGTACAATTATTGAATCCGTATCGGTATTTTCATTATTACCGTACATTATTTCATTATAATTACAGTACAATGCATTACGTCAACTTCTGCCTAAGAAAGTATTTCAAATTTAGTTAGCTTTTGTAAATGATATTATATAGATTCTTTTACTTCATTCTTATTACAATGAAATAATTTCCAACACTTGTAGTAGAACGTTCTATTACTTGTGAACTCCCCCATCTCTTTCTACAAAATAAGATCGAACTCCTCCGTTTAGATCATCCATTGTGTGCAACAACAATCAGTCTTTGGCACTTTGTTCCAGAAGAAAATCAAGTGCTTCTGGTGGAGTCCTGGTGACAGGTGTACTTTGCGTGGGGGGGTCATGAGTTGAGGGGGGAAGGGGGTCATTGTTTAGCAACCACTCAGCGTGGGAACTGAACACAACAGAACAAACTGTTGTTGCCAGAGTATACTCGACTTTTAATGTAACTTCCTACTTCTAAAACATTGTATTCCCTACCTCATATTTATGTTACAAACATTCGGAAGCTACTTTGTATAGTAGGAAGGATGCTGTGTGTGATATAGTCTGTCCAAGCAGAGAAGACATTCTGGCAAGATGGGAAAATGACTCCAACTCGGTCAATATTGGTTTATTAATTATAAATTTGGTCTCACATTGTAGAACAGAATGTTTTCTTGAATTTGAGACCGAATTTATAATTTTTGAAATGATATTGACCGAGCTGGAGCCATTTTCCCATCTTGCCAGAATGTCTTATCTGCTTGGACAGACTACAGCTGTTTTGTACTGTAGTTCGGTTCGCTGATTCTCGTTAAACACGAGAGACGATTCCGTCAACTGATAACCCGACTAACTGTCAACCAAATTATATTGTGTAAGCTGTGTGTTACACCGTTATATTACTACAGGTTGTCTCTATCCCCCCACGTACTATTTGTTTGGGGGTGGTGTACCCTACCCTACTAAAAGAGGGGGTGAATTTGTGGGGGTATACCACCTGAAAGAGGGTGAGTTTGTGGGGGTTTACCCCCTAAAAGAGGGTGAACTTGTGGGGTATTCCTTCTTAGAGGGGTGAATTTGTGGGGTATACCCCCTTCATGGGATGAATTTGTGGGGGTTATTGTATGACTGCGCATGATATCATCACCCATAGTTTAACTACCTCACTCTCTTATCAGTCAGTAACTTTTGTGAACTGCTTTGTTGGGTAGGTGACACAAACTTAGATGACATGTCGTTACAATGTAAAGTTCATTGAATTGCGTGTCTTCTCAGCTTTCGATGTAACTGATTGGGGATTTGATAGGGATGGGATGAGTATCGAAAGACTTTGGTATAAAAATTTATAGTTCTAATAAGTATAACTGGTAATAAAAGGTATAAAAATGATTTTTCTACCTTGACATCGATAAGTGAAAAACATCGATTATTTTACTACCTATTTTAAATATCATTGTGCAAGATACCAATATCCAATACCGCATTTCCCACTAGACCCGGGCCTAGGGCGAAAAATTTTAAGAAGCGCACACACGAGCGTGGATAAGATATAATCGGACAAGCGATCGAAAAAGTTTTGTGCAGCTAGCAGCAAATATTTATTGATCTTCAAAAGAAAATATACTAACTAAACTTCAAATATCCAACAATAACAATGTAGCGATCGACATTCGCAGTGTTATGACATACTGTATATGATTCATAGTTATCACACGTCTTACATGTGTACGCTGACGCGACTACCCGGCGAAACAAAATATGATTGTTTATATATGATTCTTAACGTTATTATTATTATTATTATTATTACTATTAGCTTATGGCTTTATTTGGTGGAGAGACCAAAAAGTGTTCCACCTCGCCGACATAACCTTGTTTAGTAGAACACATGGTAGAAGTTCTTGAAAATGTTCACAGTTATTTTGATTCGGAAGAGTTCTTTTAAATTTATGGCTCCAAAAACACCAAAGCACAAGTCGAAATAACTAATCGAAAACAGAAAACTTTTGAATTTAAGAAAAACTTTGAGCACAAAAGATTAATGTGTTATAATTTTGTCATGGCAACCAGTCTATTCTTAACGTAATGTAATTATTTCTTATTCTCATATTTTGTGAATGTTGTCCATCAGAAACGTAAGCTGTATTACTTCAGGGTTAAAATAAAAAAGTTACTAGAAAAATCACATTTATTCTATTTCAAAGTTATTCTACTAAACGTATTCTACGTAAATAAATGTATTCTTGTGAAATACGTGCTTAACAATTTCGCTATAACACTACACACAGTATGTTTTTCACCAGATTGAAATTGAAGTTTCTAAATGTTTTCATGAAACTAAAATAAATTCAGACTCTACCGTACTATAATGAAAGTCAGAAATGCTGAATAGTCAGTGAGAATTTTATCAGAAATTCAACAAAGTATCGCGATCTGTATTGGTCGTTACAATACAAAAAGCCTAGGGTGAAGTTTTGAATTAGAGTGACTGATCCGAGAATACCATTGTATCACGCCGAGTTGATGCAACGTTACTCTTTAACTATTTTCTTTCTTTTTCTTCTTCTTTCTCTTCTTCTTCTTCCTTCGTCCTTCGCCTTCCTTGCTCGCACTTTATCATTCGATTTCACGCTCTCTCCCTTTCTCCACACACGCACGCACACTCACACGCAAACCCAGCTGTCTGCTTTTTATCGTCGCCTGCTCCTAGACTATACAGTCTGTCCAAGCGAAGAAGACATTCAGGTAGGATTGGAAATTGACTCCAGCTTGGTCAATATTGATTCAGAAATTATAAATTTGGTCTCAGATTGTAGAAAACATTTTGATCTACATTTTGAGACTGAATTAGACATTTTTGAACCAATATTGACCGAGCTGGAGTCATTTTCCCATCTTGCCAGAATGTCTACTTTGAATAGACTATAGGAGGTCTGTCGGAGATGGACGGACCTCCTATAATACTGTGCCGTGATGTGTGTGATATATTATTGGGGTGGGTTTAAAAAGTAGTCCTCGGGTGCAGGGCAGACTGTTCCCCCCCCCCCCCAACTATATTTCTCCCTCCCCCCTCGCAACACCAATAATTCTCATCCACCTTGCGGTGCTTATAGCTTGCATTCCTTCATCAGAGAAAAAAAACTGAAACTGTCCTTTATGGATATCGGTCGGCTATTAGCCCAAAAACTTCGATGGAATGTTAGAAGTTATCAATCATTGAGTTTTGTAGGGTTCGCTAAAATGTTAGGCGGTTTTGTCTGCTCCTTGTGCGCTTCAACATGTTTAATTCTATGTACTATGTATTTCATGTATTACTTTCATAATGTGAAGCATGTTGAGTACCAGCTTTTAATATATGAATGCACGAAGATAGTACTCTAGACTCCAGCCCTCTCCGGCCTATTTGGAGCTATATTATCACTTTTCGAGCCTATCTGAAGCTATATCATCATTTGATTTAATAATTCTAGATCATAAGTACGGAGCTCTCTCTAGTCTTATCCCCAATTATCTTATTCAAGTAACTTATCAAATTTCTCACTCTTCTGGAATATTGCCTACTATAAACTTCATAGACTCCTTTTACTGTACTGTGTTTTGAATTCACTCCTATACGAGAATTCTTTAGTTTGAATCAAATATCAATTTTGAATCTATCTTCTTATCAAAATCTCCTTCCATGGAATTCACCTAATACAGTATATTGAACGTTAGTGTAACGCTATTGAATAGTGTTCAAATTTGAAACTTTTTCAATCGAACTGTGTAATCATCATTACAGTTATCAATATTCTCAAAACGAATTGGAAAATATTGAAACATCAATATTGAACGAAACAGTACCAACACAAAAATCACCAAATAATTTCCACATCGACAAGCATAAGTTTTCAGTTGGTTACACATCCACGTTTGATCAGAAAACCAGAAGACATTTTGGCAAGATGGGAAAATGACTCCAGTTCTTCCAATATTGGTTCAAAAATGATAAATTTAGTCTCACCTTGTAGGAAACGTTCCAATCTACAATTTGAGACTAAATTTATAATTTTTGAACGAATATTGACCGAGCTGGAGTCATTTTCCCATCTTGCCAGAATGTGTTCTTTGCTTGGACAGACTATACCAGTGAACATAAAAAAGATCTTCCTCTTCACCACTGGCGGCTCGTACCCACGAAACAGGTGAAGTGCTTGTATCTTTTACTGTACAACACTTCACCTATTTCGTGGGCACGAGCCGCCAGTGCTCTTCACTGGTACTTCCGTTCGGTTATTGAATTTGGTCAGAACAGAATAACAGTAGACACTTCAATATATTACCATAGCTACCTTCAAGATTAGAGGGAGTTAAGGCTATTACAAGAACCTTGTCTTTGATAACATTGAGAGGAAGCTAGGAGATTACTCAAGGAAAATCGCGAATTGTTGTCATGGAAACAGCAGGTTGTAGTGGGCGATTCAATCTTCTTACGAGTTTGCAAACGATACACAACACTTGATTAGCGATCAGTTGTGAAACTCGATTTTGCAAGCATTCACTGTGTTTCCAAGTATCTGCGATTCTCGAGTATCGGCAAAACCCTGTGGGCAGTACTTAGTCAAGAGTGAGCTGTGGTATAGTCTGTTCAAGCAAAGAAGACATTCTGGCAATACAGGAAAATGACTCCAGAATGGTCAGTATTGGTTCAACAATTATTATAAATTTGGTCTCAAATTGTAGGAAACATTCTCATCTACAATTTGAGACTAAATTAGAAATTTTTGAACCAATATTGACCGAACTGGAGTCATTTTCCCATATTGCACGAATCTCTTCTTTGCTTGGACAGTCTATTGGTGAAGTGGTAGTAGAGTCCAGGTGTTGGAGATCTCAATAGCGGCAGCATCAAGTTGTGTATTATATACACTATACAGTACTGTATAGCTGAAGGCAAAAAGTTGAGCGGTTTTGGTCAATATTGATTAAATATTATAAATTAATCTCAAATTGTAGGAAACATTTTGATCTACAATTTTAGGCCAAATTTATTATGTTTGAACTAATACTGACCGAGCTGAAGTTGTTTTCCCATCTTGCCAGACCTAGAATGTCTTCTTTGCTTGGACTGACTATATCAAGTTGTGTATTGAATCATGTGGAAGTTGAGAGCGGTAGGATAAGCAAGCAAGCAAGCAAGGTGAGTGGCCGGCCGGTCGCCTCTCTTGTCAAAATCGCTGAATCAGCGACTATTTGGTCGTTGCCACGCGACTGATGTTGGGAGGGGAAGAGGCAGGTTAGACCAGGGGGCAGCAGTGCATCGGTTTCGGAAACAAATTGCCGCCCCCGGATTACTGTTCTTCCACCGACCGCCCCCCAAGCTCTCTCTTCCCTTGCTCACTCTATCTCTCTTCTCGCTCCCTAAAGCTCTCTCTTTCTCATGCTCTCTCACTCTCTCTCTCTCACTCTCTCTCTCTCTCTCTTTTCTTGCTCCCTCTCTTTCTCTCTCCTTTCAGTCCACTCTCACCCATTCTCTATATCGATTGGCTGCCTCCCTGGAATAGAATGTGGGAGGGGCGGGGTGGTTGTAGCTTCTCCTTGTCTATCTCTTGGGATAGAATTGTTCTTTGTTTTTCATATTCACATACTGTGGGGTTTCCTTTTCAACCACCTTCCTTCTCGGAATTTTCATTCACAATAAGTTTTCAATCCTTTGTTTTCCTATTTTGTTTTTCTCTTTCTTTCTCTCTCTCTCTCTCTCTCTCTCTCTCTCTCTCTCTCTTACACGTAAAAGTAAGTTTGAAATAAATATCAAATATCTATCACTCTCTCTCTCACTGTTTCTTTCTTCACCTATCATTCAGATAAACTAAGGTAATTTGAAGCTTTAGATAAATATGAAGATTTTAAAAAGTTAACATAGCTAAATAACTTCTCTAATTATTGACGACTGTTGAAGAGCACAATGAGTAGATAAAACCGCATTACTTTTTGGCGTCTGCTATACGTCTTTCTCCCTCTTTTCTCATTGTGATAAATTATAATAAATGATTTTTATTTTTTCACAGAAAAAAGAGAAGAGTACAAAAAACATTGAGATGTTATAATCACATTCAAATTATGAAATGGAAAGAACACAAATAATTCATAGCCTGAAATATAATAATATAATGAGCGTCTAATCGGTAAGATTAGATAAGCGTCGTGCCTCTGCCAGCACCATTGTACTGGTGACCGGTTCCTCTGAATTCAATTTATGAGCCTCAAAAATCGCTTCCCGGTGGTTCGGAACCCACCTAAAGCAGTAGGTCCATTCATATCTCATCATCATCCTTCCCATTACTCACGCACAGGCCCAAGAGCCCATGTGGGCATCACCCTCAAAAAAAAGAAAAAATACAAATAAAAATGTGTATTCATCCCTTTCGTAGGCCTATACGTTTTTTAATCGTACCTCGACGTTCTGTGATATCAGGTTAAATAGTAGTATCATTTTGTCTGTTTTGAGTGTATACTTGATGATTCTGAAGAAAAAAATTCCAAAACATTTGTCTTCTATTGCCAAGTTGCCAGCTTTCAATTGTTTTGTTTATTCATTGTGGTCATCTACAACAGTTTATTCATAGCATTTGGTGATGATAATTTGTTGCTCTTAGTATAATTGTAAAGAAATTTATTCAATTCTACGATGTGCTGTTAGTATTGTTCCAATAAATTATTACAATAATAATATTTTTATTTGTGATTGCAGGAAGCTATCGCACAATGCTGCTGCACTCACCAGGCTGCTCAGCACTACCTCGGAATTACTGAGGTAAAGTGAAATTTTTCACTAAAACATTCGTAAAGTTGATTTTAAAAAAAAATGATCAGCTATTCTTCTTATATGTAACTGATATTTATTAAGTTAATAATAATTATTATTGTTAATTAAGTTATTATTTATATAGATATTGATCAATTTGAGTTACTGATTAATTTCTCGTACCCACGAACCAGGTGAAGTGCTCGTATCTTTTACTGCATAGCACTTCAGCTGTTTCGTGGGCACGAGTCGCCAGTGATTTTAAGCCAGTAATAGTAAGCTAGTCAAGAGCTAGTCGGCCAGCGTTCTGCGAGAGCTTATCAAGTCAAGAGCGATTTCAACTAAACCATTTCGCTCTCGATGATCGCTTTCAGACTGTTCTGATAGAACAGATACTAAATATTCGTCAACCAATCTTTTGTTGGTACAGTATATCTGCAATTGTCTGGTCGAGCAAAGAAGCCATTCTGGCAAGATGGGAAAATGACTTCAGCTCGGTCAATATTGGTTTAAAAGAGCATAATTTTGGTCTCACGCTGTAGGAAACATTCCAATCTACAATTCGAGACCAAATTTATCATTTTTGAACGAATATTGACCTAGCTGGATACATTATGCTTCACAATTTGAGACCAAATTTAAAATTTTTCAAAGAAGACATTCCAGCAAGATGGGAAAATGACTCCAGCTAGGTGAATAATGGTTCACAAATTATAAATTGGCTCTCAATTTGTAGAAAACATTAAGCTGTACAATTTGAGTCAAAATTTATAATATTCCAAAAAGACATTCTGGGAAGATGAAGAAAATGATTTCAGCTCGGTCAATATTGGTTAAAAACATCATAATTCTCGTCTCAAATCGTAGAAAACATTATGCTCTACAATTTGAGACAAAATCATTCATTTTTGAAACAATATTGACCGAGCTGGAGTCATTTGCCCATCTTGCCAGAATGTCTCCTTTCCTCGAACATTGAACGTATTTGAGTTCTATTTGAGTACCTATATGAGTGCGTAGGCGCAGTTTTGTTTTTAATTTTCTGCATGCTTTTCATCCCTATATGAACCCCATTGTGTTCCAGCGTGCTCCAGCGTAAAAATAATCCGAGTTTGTTTGTATTGAGGACGAGAAAGAATGATTGCACGCGTGCTTGCGTGCGTGTTGCGAGTAAATATTCTAATTTTAGCTTGGTGACCGACGATCTGCGTTTCAATGCATGCAACTCTATTTTTAGCGAACGGTCTGTGCGGGTCATCGTTTTACTTTTAGCTGTTTTCAGATTAGCTAAAAGTCGAAATAACATAGTTTTTTAGAAATTTTTATTTTGTTTTAAATTCACGTTTTTCTATTAGTTTTTTAACTATTTAAATGAGGTTATCTTATCTTATCTTATCTTTTCTCTCTTCAATATAGATCTTTTCTCTACTCTCGAATACTAGCCTACTCATTTTCAATGTAGGCCTATCTGACACCAAGAAGTAATGGATCCGTCTATATCTTGTACGTGATGTAACCTACTAACAGTTTATGTAAAGTATTTGTTGTCTCTCTTGATTTCAAAAAAATCATCCAGTTGAAGCCAAATGACTACTCTAATATTGACAACATCAGCTTTTGGACACCTAAAAGTTGGGTGGTTTTGTTTGTATCTAATACTTTATAATAACCTACTAACAGCTGTTGCGTGAAGTGTCTATTTTTATTTCAAAAACATCATCTAAGCATAGCCAAATGACTACTCTAATATTGACAACATCAGCTTTTGGACACCAAAAAGGTTGGGTAATTAGTCTTCGTGATATAACCTACTAACAGCGTTTATCTCTTGTACGTGATATAACCTACTAACAGCTGATGCGTTAATAATAATAATAATAATAAATTTATTCTCAGGCAAAGAAAATACATGAAAAACTTTCATACAAACAAAACCATTTTCAGCTGAAAATAATACTCATATGCAAAGCTCGAGGAGCTTGTCCGCATATGGGAGTTAAGTGTTTATAGTCTACTTTTAATTGCAAAAATATTATCTAAGCATTGGAAAATGACAATTCTGATTATCAATATCAACTGTCAATATCAACTGTTGGAGCTGACAAGGAGCAGACTATATTTTGAAAAATTGTATTTGGAAAAACGCAATTCCGACAAATTGTTTACTTCTGTTGGTCTGGAGCTATGCATCGACTACATAGTACAAATACAATATATTTTTATGTTTTTTACGTGGTCGCTGAACGTAAGCTTGGTTATTTTAAAAGGATTTGTTGGAGCCAAAGAGAATGGAATTAGAATTCGTCTCCCATAATCTCCGGTTGGAGCATACCGGTTGAAGTTTTCAGGTTGGCTGAACCGGTTTACGGACTACCGTACGGTCTACGGTTCATGGTCGAATGAGTTTTGTGAATTATTACTCATGTAGGATTTGTGGTTTGATTTAACTTCGTGGTGAGTTTATGATGTTACTTCGGTATTAGAATACATTGTACATCCTATCGTGTATATGCTACGAAAATAGGGAAGGAAGTTATCAAACATAGTTTAGAGATTAGAAGTACTGCATAGTGATGAGAAAATGAACTCACTGACAGACATCTCTTGTATTGTACTGTACTGTAATACTGTATTGTGTGATGTAATACAGTATTTTTTCATTTTTACTAATTTTATTCGCCAAAATAATTCACTGTAATAAGTTTGTGTAATCCTTTTTTAACCCAATTGGCATTATCATGTGAAAAATGATGATACAGTACAAACATTCAGCACTGAAAATTCCAAATTCTTGCAAATATTTTCTATAACCTTCAAAACTGCTTTATCAAAAAATGATAAAATTTTTCATTCTTCTTCCATTAGATTTTATTCATGAATGCTCTATATTGTTAAAATCAGTGTGACTAGTGCCGGGGTTTTCCAAGCACCCTCAAATTTTGATGAACAGCTGACGTTTTCTATGTATGTATAGGAAATGTAGTGAAGTGTAGTAAACTTGAAGGTCCCTCAAATCTGAGTGTGCTTGGAAAAACCGGGCATAGGTCTCCCATTAGAATTGAATGTTACAATGAATCCAAAGGAAAATATAATGTATTTAAAAATAAATACTAGCACACATCCTAGTATACGTGGATTTTATAGTCTTTCCAAGCAAAGAAGACCCTCTGGCAAGATGGGAAAATGACTCCGGCTTGGTCAATATTTGTTCAAGAATTATAAATGTGGTCTTAATAGTAGATCAAATTGTTTCCTACGATTTGAGATCAAATTGATCATTTTTGAAGCAATATTGATCGTGCTTGAGTCATTCTTCCATCTTGCCAGAGGGTCTTCTTTGCTTGGTCAGACTATACCTCAGCTAGTTTTCTATTCAAGGAAGCTAAGTTTTCAAACTAAGTTTTGCATTCAAATTATACACCTTGCGACTTTTTTAATTCTGAAAAATAAGATTTCTAAGAAGCTCACATAGTAAACATCACTACTTTTTGTATGACCATATTAATATCGCAACAACTTCTACTACATCAGTCATAGTATCTATCACTATAGTTAGTTATATTACTAATTATAGGTAATAGTAGAAGGTGTTAATCTAGTTAACAGTTAACTTAACACCTATTAATCACCCAGTAATCTAGTAGCTGGTCTCCAGTTTTCATTTTACAGTTTTTAAGTCAGATGCATCTTATTAACAAGTATTTTTCGGTTTCTTTTGCATTTCTTTTGAAATCAAATACTAATCGTCCGCTATCTGACTATCTCTATCATCCTCAAGTTGAACCTAGAGCACTAGTGGCGTGTATGCATTGACAAATTTGACCGTGTATGATATGCAAATGGACGAATCCGTTTCGATCTAGGACTAGGACGTTGACTATTGAGTAGGCCTACTGTGCTGCACTTTCCATTCTGTATATTGATCGTCACCAAAACCATGTCCTGTTCCACCTATACATTCCGTATTAGATATTCTGATTTTCATTTGAATTGCATTAGGCAAATCGGGTGACACATTTCACCGAGTTGGATGGATGAGCTAGTGACAACTTATGATTTGATGTCTAGTCGTGAGATGTTGTAAATGAAGGTGAATTCACTTTTGTTTTTGTTTTGATGGATTGTGGTGAAGACTTTTGAAAGTCAATATTGACAAGAGAGTTATTGCTCAACACCCTAACATAACTCTTACTTCAGGTACTTTGTAGTTTGTATTGTAAGTAATACTATTCCAATGTCTGCTTCCATATACAGATATTTTTTGTCTTGCTGCCAATGTGAAGAAAATCATGTATAATGAAGGGCAAGACTATTTCTCTGAAACTTAGAATTAACTGATTAACTGAATTTTATCGAGCCAGTGAGTGTTGACTTATTTATATGGCAAAAGTCTGAATCCGTTTCTAAAAAAATGTTGATATCTTAATTTTTTATTTGTTTATTCAACTTGGTGGGTGGCAAATTGTTATCTTGCTCAGCTCTGTCAGTACAGTCTGAAACTAGTAAGCTAGGGCGTAATGCTTCAGCCGAGGTCGCTATCAACTAGTCATACTTTCTCAGAACGCTCGCCGACTAGCCTGACAGAGTTGAGCATTAATAATATTAATTCGTCACTTATCAACTGGGCTGGAATCAGTTTTTCGCATTGAAGCTTTTGTACTTTACTTTAGGAATATTATAACCTTTTTATTAGTGTTTGGTTGCTACTAAATTTCAATAATCATCAATTAGAATCTTCATATATTGCTATATAAATAGACAAAGGACTTCTGTAACTGCAAATATTGACCAATGTACTAAATAGTGAGTGATATCCATTGAATGAAATATTGTTCAAAAACTCATCTCAAAATTGAATATTCAACTGATATTAATTGATTTACATAGGTTAAAAACTGTGAAGAACAATGAGAGTTGTTGTAGAAAATTGATTCGAGGCTGTAGTCCAGTTAAGTACGCTAATTAGCTATGTTTCTAGTCAATACTCTGAGTATGGTAAACTAGATTGGAATATTCAGAAGCTAAGTAGTCGAAAAGTATATCCTTTGTTATTTTGAGAGGTTTCTTTCTCCCTCCTTTCTTGTGTGTGATTATTTTCGTTCTTTTTCGGCTTGTTCTTCAAAGGTTTCACACGAATACACTGCTTGTTCTTAAACTCATTTCGAATAAGTTCAGTCCTCAATGAATATTGTAAGTTCAGTAGTTGTCTGACAATTAAGTAAAAAGTTAATCTGTCCATGCATTTGAAACATCTTTTTCACTTCATATTAAAAAGGAAATTGATAAGAATTAAACAGAAATGTACAAAAATGTATTATCGTCCTTATTTATCTATTTAACTGAAATTGGTAAACGTATTGGTTAAAAACACAGATTAATGTCCAAAACGTCTTTTTAATCAATTAAAAGTCCAAACGAGGTTTGTTTCTTTAGTATCGCTAAACAATACAATACATTAAATTTAAATAATACAGTAAATTTGTCATTACATGTTAATGTTACACTACAAGATTCGTTCTGGAATTTCAGCTTTAATTCAGTTTCAGTGTAGGAATTTATGAAGTGGAGTCAATTCAAAGGGAGTTGTGGGATAGTAATGAACACCTCAACCGGTTCACCTCAACTGGTGGTGGTCCGCTGATGGTTTCTTTGGGTGGAGAGGTGGGGGAAAAGGTGTCATCGGGTCACTCGGGCGAAACCAGTTGGACAACACCAAAGTGGAGCTACAAACTATGACTATGACAAAGTGGAATTGGAATACATACAGTTCTCATTAACTCGGTTCAATCAATCGCTTTTTAATTAAAAAAAGATACAAAAGTATGTACAATATGGAACATTTTACGATAAAGTCATTAAAACTCAAAATTTTTAATAAAATACAAGATGTATAGATTACTAATTATTACTAATTACTAATATGTATAAATGATATTGCATAAAAGGTATGTATTATTTGATTTTATTTTTTTTGCAAATGGGATTGAATAATTGATTGAATTGTGGGCATGTGGTTTGAACATTTGAATTCAATTTGGATACTAACGAAATAACCTCATTCATTACGTATACTTAGATATTTATTGGGATTAAATTCTAATATATCTATCAGAGATTCAATTGTATTTGTAAAGCATTTGAATATTCCAGATTAGATTTTAAAATTCGTTTGAGGATTTATTTATTTCTATTACAGTGAACCAATTATATCCCAATTTATTATGTGTGATGTTAACTCCAATACCAACTAAAAGCAATTAGAGTTTGTTCAATTTGCTATTGAATGTTTCATTGAATAAGACTTCTACGATATTCAATCACTTTTACGATATTTTGAATTGTTATGAATTCAGTTTTGGGCTTTGCTTGTTGTACTCTTCTATGACGTGTTATGACAATTTATGACAAATTATGTTATGACAATGATATTCCAAGAAAATGTAGGTGTCATAGCAAAATTTGTAAGCTATAATATTCAAAATAAGCTATTTTAATTGAAACCAATGCTATCCAGTTATCTCGTTGAAGCAAAAACCTCTGATAATAAATCACTTGGAAATGCTTCTCAGGAAGGCGGAACAACTTGTTGTGAAATAAAGACATCATTAAGTAAGTGCTCTGTGATTTGTTATTTCATTCTTTATACATGCATTAGCAGCCCTAAACAACCAAGTATACATTGGAATATTTCTGATATCTAGATCATGAGGTCGCCTTTTGATAGAATCAAAAAGAACTAACATTCCACCTATCACACTTTTTCAAATTGAACTCTTCTCTTCCAGACTATTGACAAACTAGGGCGAGTTCGTCTTGTTTGTCGCAAAAGTTGCTCGACTCGCGATCAAATGTTCAATGAAGCGTGAATCGAACTTGATTCGCGACGTTCGCGTGTCTGAGTGGGTACACGCGTGACACACAGAGTATTATTGTCTGTCCAAGCAAAGAAGACATTACGGCAAGATGGGAAAATGACTACAGCTCGGTCAAATTTGTTTTGGAAATTGTAAATTTGGTCTCGAATTGTAGGCAACATTCTGATGTTCAATTTGAGAACAAATTTAAAATTTTTGAACCAATATTGACCGAGCTGGAGTCATTTTCTCATCTTGCCGGAATGTCTTCTTTGCTTGGACGGACCATATAAAAGATTGCAGACTACTCTTTATATTACTGTTTTACTATTACTGTAGTTGTTTATGTTTAGAGTATTAATTCTATACTCTTCGAGTACCCTAGTACTCTTATACTCTTATACTTGGATAGTTGTTTCAAGTATAGTATGTCCAAGCAAAGAAGACCCTCTGGCAAGATGAGTAAATGAATCCAGCTCGGTCAATATTGGTTCAAAAAATATTGATTCGGTTTCAAATTGTAGATCAGAATGTGTCCTACCATTTGAGTCCAAATTTATGATTTGTGAACCAATATTGACCGAGCTGGAGTCATTTTCTCATCTTGCCGGAGGGTCTTCTTTGCTTGGACAGACTATATATACTTCTACACTTTTTTAATTTTATCATCGACTGCTCCACTCGCCGTGTGTCTAATTATTGAACTTATTGTTTGACGCCCCAGATATTGTGACGCCCTAGGATTCGAGTGTACTCGTATATCGCGTGTTCTAATTGATAGTGTTGGACGCATTAATTGTCTTGGCTAGCGGTATTGAAGTGGTGGGTAGAGGGGTGTTTTTAAGAGATGGCGGAGGGGGGTTTCAAGAGGGACTTGCAAAAAGGGGTGCCGCTCCTGGTAGGGGTGAACGCATTAATGGAATAAGAAGGGGCGAGAGGGTGGACTCGACTTTTTAATCGGGATGGAAACAATGAATGGCGTGGAACAGGTGCCGTATTCTGCTTTTGTGTTGAAATTTAGAGTGTAATTTTGAATTATTGTAGCCAGGGCTTCTACGTTCTTGAATTTCCATAAAATTGGTACAAAAGATTGTTACAGCCGCATATGAGTTGTTAATTGCAACATTTTACAAGAACTTCATTCTTAATTAATTTTTTAATGTAAACTCAAAAACACAAATCAAATACAAAATCTAGATAAACATAACAAACTACACAATAATGGAACTAACATTCATAGCCAGAATTACTCAGTTTTCAGTTCCACTAGTGAGAGTGGTGGTTAGCACATGGCACATCTATTCGTGTTTCATGTATTTCGTGCGATTTTTTTTATATCCGTTTATTAACGTTATGAGTGGAAATTTGTAAAAATTCTAATTGAAAACGAATTAGATGTATATTATGTGTAAGTTGGATGAAAATTTGCCTTCAACCTACATATCAGAATAAATTCAGAACCTTAACTATTACCTATATTAATTTTTATTTCTAAATATTTTTTTCGTGTTCAAAATTGGAGGAGAAACTTGATTCATTTACTACCGAGTATCACGATTATAATGGCCAATTTGAATTAAATTAATGATAGGGTAATAATAATTATAGGGAATTCAAAGTAGTTGAATGGATCAGATTATCTCTACATTACAGAATTCAGCACGAAATCACATGCAAAGATGCAGTCTCACTGCTTGTGTATTTTTGTGTACTCTGATGGCACCCCCCCTCTCATTAATCTTCAGTTTGCTGCCCCCCCCCCAATATTTTGATGAAGTCGGCGCCACTGCAATGTTGGTTCAAAAATTATTGATTTGGTCTCAATCGTAGGAAACATTCTGATCTACAATTTGAGACCAAATAAATATTTTTTGAACAATATTGACCGAGCTGGAGTAATTTTCTCATCCTTTCAGGGGGTCTTCTTCGCTTGGACAGACTATAATAGAGTGGATTTATTGTATTATTATAGATTAGTGTCCATTTGAAATTCATTCATGGAAAAACATCTACCAATATTAACATTACCGTTCCTCTACTCTATAATGATCAAGTAGTCTTACTTTATAATGAATGCTAAGCACCTTCAAATCAAAAATATCCTTTATACAGTACTATTTTTAGAGAACAGAGTTGAATACATTTCATTGTCGTTTTATAAGGATTGGTTGTAAGAAAACTATGAACTGTTGCCATTTATGATAATGCAGCTATCAAAAATCGCATTTCTGAACAGCTTTTATTACTATTTCGCAGCAATAAACATTGTTGAGCGCCAACTTGATATAGTCTGACCAAGCAAAGAAGACATACTGGCAAAATGGGAGAATGACTCCAGTTCGGTCAATATTGGTTCAAAAAATTATGATTTTTGTCTCAAATTGTAGGAAACATTTTGATCTTCAATTTGAGGCCAAATTTATCATTTTTGAACCAATATTGACCGAGCTGGAGTCATTTACCCATCTTGCCAGAATTTCTTCTCTGCTTGGACAGACTATATCAGCTTTGTAAACAGTGCATTGATCACCTTGAGGAGCCTCACTCATTCACTCTCTCTCTCTTCCTCTTTCGCTTTCTCACTCACTCTCTCTCCCTCTCTCTCACTCATTCTTTCTGAAATCAAGTTCACAGTCAAGGTCTGTTGCGCTGGTCATGGTTATTTCACTTGCACACGCATTCGCCTTTGTAGTCTCGTCTTTATTCTCCAATTAGTATTTTATTAGTCATGAATATTTTATATGATCAGGTTATTCGAATCTTCAAATCATATCATGATTTTTCATCAATTATGATTGTAATTAAGTTATGGCATGACATGAGGAATTATTTTGATATGGTTCATATATTCGTACGTACATAGTTAACTTGAAATAATTAACAATTATTGTGTGGCAATAATTAGAAATATAATATATTAAAAATATTGTGTTACTTCAATAACATGTATTTTCGATTATCCATCGATTTTTTAAAAATAAATCATGATATTGTTAGCTTATTTTGGTGTGGAGTTCCGAGCAAGTTCCAAAGCCGACATAACCACAATTATTCCCCTTGGTCCGAAATTGTGATGGTTCTTGATTTCATATTAACAATGAATTATTATTCTTTATTAACAATGAGTGTAATTATTTTCACTTTTAAACTTGAACATTGTTGTTTCTATACATGAGTTATGACAATAAAAATTATTCTTATTCTTAGATGCAGTGTTTAAATACTTATATGGGCATCATCCGCAGCAAAAAAAAAAAAAAAAGTTTTGGTGAAGTTCTTCTGACTATAGAGCCAAAAGCACAATAAAGCTAAGCACTATTAAATAAAAAGCTATTAAATAAGCTATTAATAATAATGAAATAAAATAATTGGAAATAATAATAAAAATAATAATAAGCTATTAAATAAAGCTAAAAGCACTATTCCACGATCGGTAAAAAATAATATGTTTGGGTGATAAATATTCTAAACCTGATTCTTTTTTCAACTCGATGATATCTATTGAGGCAGGCAAAGCAGCAGTTTTCTATACGAGAGAAAATTGAAGAAAATTTCTGTTCAGATTTTTAATCAATGAAGTATAGTGTAGAAAATATCACCAACTATTGGGAGAAAAAAATCAAATACTGTTCTAGGTTATTCATTAACTTGAATAAATATATTCATATACCTCCTCAAATGTTCATAAGAAAATTATTCAATTTCACAAAAATATTTATTGAACAATTCTACAACATTTACAACCACTCAGGCTCAGTCAAATATTCATTGAAAAAGGCATAACGGAAATTTCTGGAAATGACTGATAAAAACTGTTGCAATTTTGATAATACTCATATCAGACAAAATTGACATTATTATTCTCATTAGGTCATAACATTCTTTAACGATCGTATTAATTATGCTTGGAATAATCGTTTCATTCGTTGTAATTGTGACTTCTGATCTCTCTCAATAGTCGATAAAAAAATAAAAAACAGCTAGCACCATTTGAAGGCATTATCGGCTTTATTTTTATAGTCTGTCCAAGCAAAGAAGACATTCTGGCAAGATGGGAAAATGACTCCAGCTTGGTCTATTTTGGTTCAAAAATTATAAATTTGGTCTCAAATTGCAGATCAAAATGTTTTCTACAATTTGAGACCAAAATCATAATTTTTGAACCAATATTCACCGAGCTGATCTCCAAACAAATTTGAGACAAGAGCTACAAACAAGAGCTGAGAACAAATTTGTGAATTTTGAACCAATATTGAACGAGCAGGAGTCATTTTCGCATCTTGCCAGAATGTCTTCTTTGCTTGGGCAGTCTATTATTAGTGATTGTGATAGAGGGCACGCGGGAATCTCTTTGGCGGTTGGCAATTGTCTGTTATTTATGCTCAGCTCTGTCAGGACAGTCAGTTACCGGTCTGAAAGAGAATATCGAGTCGACAGCAGCTGTTGCTGAACAGATCATCTTGTGCACACTGCTCGTTGACTGTCCTGACAGAGCTGAGCATTGATTACAGTGATTCGCCAACCGCCAGTTCCGTTGGCGCGTGCTATACTTAGCTACCGATTTTCGCTCTATTTTTGGTTGGTTCTATTTTTCTCCGGATTTTTTCTTCTCTTTTCAAACACATCTCTAATTGATCTCAAATTGTAGATCAGAATGTTTCCTACGATTGAGACCAAACCAATAATTTTTGAACCAATATTGACAGAGCTGGAGGCATTTTCTCATCTTGCCAGAGTGTCTTCTTTGCTTGGACAGAATATACACTTTAGTCGTGTTGATGTTTCACGACTTAGCAATTTGTGAGATGTTTTGGAGTCGACGTTATAATTGCTACTAAAAGAGTGAATAATCTTTGTTGATAGCTTATTAGTGAACAAACATTCTTTTGGATACAAGTGATATTGGAGAGATTTAAAATGGATGCAAATTTACCATCAAATAACTTCTTGTAAACGTACAGAACCATAGCTTCAATTCTATTGAAGGAACTGATGGAATAGATTTCTATGATTAAACTGATGGATTTTTTAAATATTTTAATTGACATGTTAAGTAGGTCTTGGGTGCAGATGACATTAAGTAAAACTGGCGCTTTAAATTGAGTATGTATGCACTCGGTCCTCAAAGTTCAATTTTCAATTTTTTTAATTCAAAAATTAATTTATTTCGCAAAACATAGTACATTATTACAATACATTATAATCAACTGATTATCTCAATGCAATGTAGAAATTACATATCAAAATCCATTTGAAAATACACAATACATAAACACTACATGGAGAGTTCAAACAGACTAACCAAATGAGGCTGAAGTCCTGGTTCAATATTAATCGCACTAGGCTCAAATCCATATTCATAACTAGGCATTCATTACAGACGGGCCGGCTTTTTACACCGATAAACCCTGGCTGGTGAAAAGCATTGATAACATCGTTGGTATAGTGTGTCAAAGCAAAGAAGGCATTCTGACAAGATGGTGAAATTACTCCAACTCGATCAATATCGGTTCAATTATCATAAATTTGGTCTTCAATTGTAGAGAAGATTCTGCTCTACAATTTGAGCACAAATTTATTACTTTTAAACCAATATTGACCGAGCTGCACTCATTTCCTCATCTTGACAGAATGTCTTCTCTGCTTGGACAGACTATATCCTGATGACGTTTGGGACTAGCTTTCACAATTTAACAGTTTTACGATCGGACTTAGCTTTTCGCGGTGCTTATACTCTATTTTGGGTACGTTCTGACTTGACGTGAAGCGTATAAGTGTTGTGACACAATGCATCGCAAGCCGGTAGTTACATCGAGTGGATTGTAATAGCAGTAATGCTGCTATGACATTTTAACGACCGGCTAAGTACGAATTGCGTCGGTTATTATGAGAGACAGAAAACAAAACTCTTGTTCAGTGGCGGGATGTGTAGAGGGAAGGGTTTAAAGGGGTTGTAGGTGGTTCTGTAGTGGTGGGGAGAGGGAGGGAACTTGTTGGCAAGCAGAAAACTTTGGCTGCTTTGCAATATAACTTTGCAAAGTACCCTTCTCAACTTAGTTTCCGTTTGGTTCAAAAGAGCTTTGAGTATCACGCGTAGCGGCGGTAAGAGAAGGAGAGGGTGATAGTGAGTGGGTATGTGAGAGACTGAGAGAGAGAGAGAGAGAGAGAGAGAGAGAGAGAGAGAGGGAGTTAGAGTGAGTGGATTAGAATGGAATTTGTTAACCCGATAGGGCGATACCTTCAATGATTTGTGAATATTTTGAAATTATGATATGCAAATGCAAACTCAACTACCTGAAATCGACTTTAAAGATTATTCTCAACCTTTTCCTATTAGTTTTTCCCGCTTTCTCTGTTTTTCAGCTTTTGAATTTTCCTGGATGAGGATCACTGATTTAAGGCGGGTATTACACGATAATAGTTCTATGACATATTTCTATTATCAAACATCTGTGATGATGAAATATTACCCTGTAATGAACCAAATATTATAAATGATTATATTCTATGTCATATGTTCTCCTATAGAGAACATTTTATAATATCTTTGATAATAGATGTATGACATAGAACTATTATCGTGTAATAGTGGCCTAATAATGTATTTGGACATTTTTATTGTGCTTGATTTGCAGTGCATCAACAAGAAAATAATCTACGTAAAATCCTATTTTATTAAAAATGCACAGACTGCACGAGTCAGAATTCCGCATACGTAAATTTATTTTATATCGAATGAAATAATTAAGAATCACAGTAGCCTTTAAAATGTTCGTATACATCCTAATGTTTTAATTACTTTCATTGATATTTGATTATGTAATATCTCCTCGTAATTGTCTTATCACAAGCTTTACTTTACATTAAATCTTGTATTCAAGTTTCAACAATTTGTTCTTCTGAGTGTTTATTCACGATGATGGTCCATTCCGAAAGGTACCCAACAATCTGAATCGAATGAATATGCAAATAAGCTGCAAATACTGTAGGTTATCGGCTCCCTTTACATCTCAAATTTTCCCTTCTATCTTTCCTTTCACTCTTTTTTCTAATATTCTCCTCACTCTCTCATACCCTTCCACAATATCGGTCTTCATTTTCAAGCGCCCTTTTCCTCCTAATATCGTATTGGCCAGCGTTGGAAAACGTTTTTTTTGTGCTTGAACATCCATGTGGCCAGTTCGGACTTCTTCTTCTTCCTCTTCTTCTTCTTCTTCTTCTTCTTCTTCTTCTTCTCGTTCTTCTTCTTCTTCTTCTTCTCCGTTCTTCTTCTTCTTAATCATCTTCTCCGTTCTTCTTCTTCTTCCTCTTCTTCTTCTTCTTCTTCTTCTTCTTCTTCTTCTTCTTCTTCTTCTTCATCTTCTACTTCTTCTTCTTATTCTTCTTCTTCTTCTTCTTCTTCTTCTTCTTCTTCTTCTTCTTCTTCTTCTTCTTCTTCTTCTTCTTCTTCCTCTTCTTCGTTTTCTTCTTCTTCTCCGTTCTTCTTCTTCCTCTTCTTCGTTTTCCATCGATTTCCCATCCCACAAAACGTCCTTAAATGATGTTGGTCGTCTCTCCCCCTCAACAATGTTCTCTTTTCCTCTCCTCCTCCTCCTCCTCCTCCTCCTCCTCCTACTCCTCCTCCTCCTCCCTTTCCTCCTGCTTCTCGAACATCGTGTACAGCCATAACTCATTTGCCAAATGTTTGCCTCTTTTACTCTCTGACAACATCCGTTCCAAAGAACGTAACTGATCGCTCACTCTCTCTCTCTCTCTCTTACTCTCTTTCATTCTCTCTCTCTCTCTCTCTCTCTCTCTCTTCTCTCCCTCCCTCTCACTCTTCCAATCTCTCACCCTTTTTCCTCTACAACCTAATCTCCAATCTTTACCTCATTTTTCAAAGTAAATACACATACAAATACACATAGGCTACAAGTGAGTATAGTCTGTCCAAGGATAGAAGACCCTCTGGCAAGATGGGAAAATGACCCAAGCTCGGTCAATATTGGTTCAAAAGTTATCAATTTGATCTTAAATTATAGGAAGCAATTTGATCTACTATTAAGTCCACATTTACAATTCTTGAACAAATATTGACCAAACTGGAGTAATTTTTCCATCTTGCCAGAGGGTCTTCTTCGCTTGGACAGACTATACAAGTGAGTACACAATCATGCACATGATTTCATACGTAGGAATGTAGAGACATGGAATTTGCTATAGAAGAAGATATTGATTGAATGATTCTACGATCAATTGCTGAGAGTAGCTGACACTAAAATGTTTGTCGGTTTCGTCTGTCTCTTGTACGTGATGTAACCTACTAACAGCTGATGTGAAACGCCTACTGTCTCTTCTTATTTCAAAAACATCTCATAGTTGAATTACTACTTTGATTGGCAACATCAGCTGTAGGAGCTCACAAGGAGCAGACGAAACCGCCTTTGGCGTCAGTTACTCTTTGCAATTGATCGTAGAATCCTTCTATATATATTTTGTCTCTCGTTGACTCTCGAATTCCGATATATTCCTAGATGAATATTTGTTACTCCTCCATTGGTCAATGTTTTCTTAGTTCAATTACTATTATTAATAGTCAATTTTTTTTTACTTTAAAATTTTAAGTGAGAACTGATAATTTCGAATCATTTCAGATATTTTTGATGCTGTTTTGAATCATTTACCCACCTTAAAAATTTAAAATTGATAAATCATGGTTTTTTTATTCTTGATAGTTGAAATTTGTGAGCATAGTGAAAGTGGACTTCGTGGATAGACATAATAACCTACATCTTAAACCTTCATCATCATCACTCATTCATCCTTTGCTTAAATTACTTGGAAACCAAGTAGCAATTGAAAAGAAAGAATAAAGAAGAGAATTTTTTGGGATACCTTGTTTGTATAGTCTTTCCAAGCAAAGAAGACACTCTGCAAAGATGGACTTAGTCTCCAGCTAAGTTTATATTAGTTCAAAAATTTTAATTTCAGTCGCAAATTGTAGGAAACATTCTTTTCCACAAGTGTCTAGTGTTGAGATTAAATTTATGATTTTTGAAACGAAAATTACCGTGCTGGAGTCATTTATCCTTCTTGCCAGAGTGTCTTCTTTGCTTGGACATTTATTTAATTCAAGTAAATGCTTTATTTTTCATATGTCATCAACGGGAGTATCTGTGGTTTGTTAGGTTTAAAATGTTTATAAATACTTGTGATGCGGGTAAAAAATAACACGTGTTGTTTGAAAATTGAAAAGGCTAAAAATAGTCGTTCAGAGCTTCCGGTGATTAGGCTGTTGTATGTGTGTGTTTGCTTCAAGTTTTAGTTAGTGGGTATAGCAAGAGTGGGTATAGTTGAGTGGGTGATCTTGAGTTTGTTTCACACGAAAGAAAGGTCATGTTCGGTATGAACTGAACTCAAAAAGTTTGCGCTATCGCGCATGTATAGGAATCCTCAAAGTATTTTCTCCAGTTCTCGTGCGTAAAACGTCTATTTTCCTACCCTCAGTAACAAATTTAAAATCGTTTTAAAAATAATTATGTTTACCATATTTTAAAATATCCCTAACAAGCTTGACAATTCGAAAAAGTCTCTGATCGGGTAACTTTAAGGGAGTGAGATGTCGAGAAGAGAGAGAGAGTGTGTGTGAGAGATAGAATGAGAGAGAGTGAGAATGAGAGAGGGGTGTAGAAGAGAGAGTGAGAAACAAACGTTGAGTTGAATTACGCGCGCTACAAGTCAGCAAGCCTTGTTAATTTATTACGCTTTGTCTTCACATTCTCAGAATACGGTGCGTGCTTGGAATTGAGAGAAGGGATGAAGGGGGAGAAAGGGATTAAAAAGGAGGAGGAAGAGAAGGAGGAGTAGGAGGAAGAGAAGTAGGGTGGTAGCCCCCAAAATAGGAGACCCAACACGTCCCCCATGGTTGCGGAGGGGGGTAGTAAGAAAGTACTGTATTGATAAATACGGTACTGTACCAAAAACTACTATAATTATTACTGCTTTGGGACGATTTTTCAGTAAAAGACAATTTTTTTTTAATTTGAAATTTCTTTATATGTTTAAAATAATATAACATACATAAAAATATATACGGTACAAAATACAAAATAATATAATACCAAATCATATAGCCTAACGCATAAAAGATAATTGGAGCAAATAAAACCCAAGGTAAAATACCTGAATGGGAAAAATAAATTTACATTTCATAGATTTTTACTCAAGAGACAGACCGTGGCCTGGAATACAAACTAAAAATAACGTCTAATTAAAATTATTGAATTTAGATACAGTTTTTACAAACATAATAGGTTCCCGAAACAGTGGCGAAACTAGAATATTTTATAAAAAATGCTGAATTTAAGAAAATCAAATAGTTGAACATAATACAAATAAAATAAGGTATAAGGGAAAAATGTCTTGAACCATTGTATTAAAATAACTCTCCACATCATCCTCCATTAACAAATGTGAACGTAATAATCTAAGAAAATTATTTTTCACTACACATTCCTTGATATTCGTCGACAGGCAATTGAAACATCTTGGAGCCGGGAATAAGAAGAATTTTTTAAATGCGGTCAAAAAATTCTACTTATTCCTGACTCCAAGATGTTTCAATTGCCAAAATACAAGTCTTGTTTGCGAGTTCAGTTTGTCGTTTGATTGTGGATTCTTATGTTCAGAGATATTGGGATTATTGTTATTACTTATATCATTTTTATTGTTATTACTCACTCCTTACTCTTACTGAACATCGAAGTGTAAACGCGGCTCAAAGGGGAAAGAAATGAGAAAGTCCCTTTTTTGTGAGCAGTAACTATTAAGATACGATAAAAATATACGATACTTTACGATACTATACGATACTAGATGATTATCATCTCTACCCGAATCTGAATACCGAATACCTATCCAGTTCATATACTCTTTGATTGCGAAAATTTATCCGAAATTATTCGGATGCACCAAGTTAATAAATTTATTCAACCAGCCTGTTAGTTTATAAAGTTGATTCATTGAGTCTTACAAAAAGTATTATAAGTATGGTTTAATTCTAACTTGATACTTATTTTTTCTTAGGGCTACTGTATTTACCTTCATTAATTGAAAGTTCTTACTTAATGTATAACAATCGTTAAATCGTTAATGTTTTTTTAAGTTGTAATCATAATTCATATAATCAGGCTTTTTCATTTCAAAATAAATAAATTTAATCTACAACACTTTAATCACGATATTGTATTGTTAAAAATTATTGTATTGTTTATTACGAACTCCCAATCCAACAATTTTGTATAGATTGTGGAATGATGAATAACATTACTTTATATAAATTTACGTAATACTACTAACTAATCCACCACATTTTCATCAAGATATCGTATTGTTGAAACTTCATTATTGGCAGCCCCAATCAGCTGTTTTGTTTGCTCCGTGTAATCCTAATGTGATATGATTACGATCAATTCAACTTTTTTAAATGAATTGTTGAACGGTAGATAACATTGACTAATCAATTTTTGTAAACCGAAATAAAATCCAATTTTTTGTAAAATCCAATCTCTGGCCGATTTTTTTTGATCCGATGAGCCTCGTATGTATTTCGACTGGTGTAATATAATATCTGAATCCCTGACGGTATTTGCATATCTGTCGATTCCTGATTGCGTTGACTGGGCCGATTAATAGCGGAATGTTTGATCATCCAGAGGAGGAGGAGGAGGAACAAGGCAAGGAGAAGATTAAAGCGAGAGAGAATGATGGTGAGGAGGAGGAGGAGGAGGATGATGATGAAGAAGAAGACGACGGATGGAAGGATTTAGAGAAGGAGGAGGATGAAGAAGAGGAGGAGGAGGATCAGGTGCAGTAGTAAGATGAGGAGTGGTGACCGGAACTATTTCTGTACAATATCATATATACACGCACAAA
Organism: Sogatella furcifera; assembly: GCA_017141385.1. Lineage (NCBI taxonomy): Eukaryota > Metazoa > Arthropoda > Insecta > Hemiptera > Delphacidae > Sogatella > Sogatella furcifera. Next base: position 63,916,514 of record CM029548.1, read on the forward strand.
AAACATAATAGGTATACTACACAGTCCCTCGACCCATGAGTCTCCTGTGAATCAGTGATGCGGACTACAGTATCAAGCTCTTTTCCCGCCCTATTGATTTGGTCTCAAATTGTAGATCGAAATGTTTCTTTGGGACCTCCCTTTTCCACATCCCCTGTCAGCTCGATTTATCTCTGAATCCCCCGATTTATCCCTCCTTTCAACCCCCGCCCCCCACCTCACCATATCTTCCACACGAAGTAATTCGGCCTTATTTATCACCTACTCTCGGCAAGACCAACAACTACGAATCCTCTTCCTTGTATTCTTCTTCTTCTTCTTCTTCTTCTTCTTCTTCTTCTTCTTCTTCTTCTTCTTCTTCATCTTCTTCTTCTTCTCCTTCTTCTTCTTCTTCTTCTTCTTCTTCTTCTTCTTCTTCTTCTTCTTCTTCTTCTTCTTCTTCTTCTTCTTCTTCTTCTTCTTCTTCTTCTTCTTCTTCTTCTTCTTCTTCTTCTTCTTCTTCTTCTTCTTCTTCTTCTTCTTCTTCTTCTTCTTCTTCTTCTTCTTCTTCTTCTTCTTCTTCTTTTTTTCTTCTTCTTCTTCTTTCTTCTTCTTCTTCTTCTTCTTCTTCTTCTTCTTCTTCTTCTTCTTCTTCTTCTTCTTCTTCTTCTTCTTCTTCTTCTTCTTCTTCTTCTTCTTCTTCTTCTTCTTCTTCTTCTTCCTGCTTCTTCTTCTTCTTCTTCTTCTTCTTCTTCTTCTTCTTCTTCTTCTTCTTCTTCTTCTTCTTCTTCTTCTTCTTCTTTCTTCTTCTTCTTCTTCTTCTTCTTCTTCTTCTTCTTCTTCTTCTTCTTCTTCTTCTTCTTCTTCTTCTTCTTCTTCTTCTTCTTCTTCTTCTTCTTCTTCTTCTTCTTCTTCTTCTTCTTCTTCTTCTTCTTCTTCTTCTTCTTCTTCTTCTTCTTCTTCTTCTTCTTCTTCTTCTTCTTCTTCTTCTTCGTGCTTTCACTGCATTGCAACTTGGTTGGCCTCATTCCTCTTTCTACTCGTTTTATAGGCTTTTTGGTGGAAGTAGACTATTATCATAATTGAATCGTTTTCTCGTAACTTACTGTTAAACTATCAACGGCACTAATTTCGCTTACTTGTAAATGTATTTTGAAATGTATTTTGTCTTCGATGTGAACACTACTTATTTACATTGATTGATTATCATTGATTTATTCACTATCGATACATAGTTCCTGATCTACATCTGGAATTTATACGGTTTGTTCTGTGAAATTGAAAAATTTTTTTTTTTGTAAATAAATTGCTCTTCTAATCAATGCGGATTCCATAATTATTCATCTCCGATCTGTAATAAACTACGGGCTTTAAACTCGACAACTGTAGGAATAGCAGATCTAATTTACCTCCGCACTCATTATCCATTACCCACGCACAACCTAAAATGCATTATATATGCATTATGTGGGCATTATGTATTATATATTATATAAATTATGTGGGCATCATCCGTATTAATAATTAAATTTAGAAAGTGAAGCAGTAGTCGGATGTAATTCACTACTTATTGACTGTGCGAAAAACCTGTGAGACTTCTTACCTCTACAAATTTAATGAATAAATAATTGATGGAATGTCTTTCTTCAAGTCTTGTCTTTGTTTAAAGTCTGTAGGACAGTAAAATTTCTGCTATGGAGAGGAAAAGTTTACAAAAATGTCGGCAAAGAATGCTTTTGAACATTCTGTCGGAAGCAATCCTTCTTTCAGAGACTGATATAATTTCGCGATACTTCTTGATTATTTATAACAACTATCCTCAATTTATTCGTAGATTTTATTGTAAGATTTGATACCCTTTAAAGCTAAGGATGCACTGTCGGTGGATGGAGGGGAATAGGCTAGATGGTTTGGATAGTAATCAGCCGCCATTATAAAATTCTTAAATATAGACAACATTTCCTCAAAAACCAGTATGACTTCACACTATTCATACGAATGGTATGAAGCCATTACTATGGATGTTGTATTTTCTGTGAATAGAACACCCACCATCCATGCTACCCTCCATCCACCCTACAGCAGTGCAGTCTCAAACTAATACAGTTGACAGAGTGGGAATTGCTTGTGGTGGGCGGAGCTATATTCGAGGCTTGCCATTGGTTGTGGGCGGAGCCTAGGTCACGCCCTCTCGAACAATGGTAAGCCAGCATTGAACATGGCTTGTAGTTTACAATGTATAATGGCGTCTTCCTTTTGTTTTGTTTTAAGGAGTTTTTTACTCAAAATCGTTTACTGAACAAATTTAAGATATTTTACATGAAGACGTTTTTGAAATCAAAAGAGTCGATAGTTATAGATAGAATAATTATGGATAGTTATAGTAGGTAAATTTATTTCGCCAAAATACAAATTACATAAGAGAAAGGTAAATTGTATTATAATAAATCTTAATGTTTTGGCATCAACTTTTAGTAGGTCACATCACGTACAAGAGACAGACGGAATCTCATATTTTTTTCGCTCCAGCTTATAAATGTTCTTGATACTAAAATTCTAATAGATTTTTCTTTTTTCCAGGTAATACTATAATGAAGCGCCAATCAACTGTAAATTTACGTATTATAACGTGAGTTTCAAAATAATAACAAATTTCATCAAAATATATTATGATTGCACAATAAATTTAATAATTAATTTCACGTTCATGATTGCTGGTGTCAGTGCCTACCTCACTGGGCTTATCAGCAAGAGAGAAATCTAAATTCTAAAATTTTATTTTACTAAAAAAACTTATTTTAGAAAAAATCTATTCTACTCTCATTCTGAGTGATCTATTCCTGGGTCTAATCTACTCGTACTAAGCCTAATCTTATTCTGATTGTCGAACAGAAATTTTGGATTTCTCTGGTTAGAAGCTTGAAACTGTCTTGAGATTTTGTTGTACTATTCTTGCAGGAATTATTTCTGTTGTATACACCTACCCTCGGCTCCCACCCCTCAGCATTAAAAAACCTCATTTGCCATCATTGAAAAATGATGAATTCATTGAAAAAAAAATCCCAATTCTTATTCAATTACAAAATGAGTAATTTACTTGATCCCACGATTCCATCTACCTTTTAAAACTGCCTCTTTCCTCCTATCCACCTCATAATGTCACCTCACCGTTGCTCATCTGTCCAATGAGGCATTTCGAGGCAGTGATTAATTGATATGGTGTTTTCCTCATCTGTAACAGAACTGCCTGTTCTGCCTGCATTTGTATTACATGCACCAACGCAAGAGAGCAAGCATGCGCTTTCTCCTACTGCCTCCATCTCATCCTTCCCCTCCTCCTCCTCCTCCTCCTCCTCCTCCTCCTCCTCCTCCTCAATCTCTTACTCCTCCTCCTTCACCTCCTCCGCCATGTCCTCCTTCGCCATCTCCTCCTCCTCCGCCTACTCCTCCTCCTCCTCTTCTTTCTCCTCCTCTTCCTCCTCCTCGTCCTCCTCCTCCTCCTCTTCCTGCTACTCTTCCTCATACTTCTTCTCATCTTCCGCCATCTCCGCCTCTTCCTCCGCCATCTCCTCCTCCTCTTCCCCTCCTGCTTCTCTTCCTCATACTTCTCATCTCCCTCCTTCTCATCATCCTCCGCCTCCTCCTCCTCCATCTCTCACTCCTCTTCCTTCGCCTCCTCCTCCCCCAACCCCTCCACCTCTTACTCATCCACCTCCTCCTCCTCCTCTACTTCCTCATGCTCATCCTTTACCTACTTCTCCTCATCCTCTACATCCTCCTCCTCCTCCTCCTTCTCCCTCACCCACCCTTATTCAAAGTCGACAGCAATCCTTGTTCAAAGTTGAGTGGAGTTTAGCATCCCTCTAGTGTCATTCCTCATCACTGTCTCGTTTTCCATTCTACACCCTCCCACCCTTCTACCCCCCCTCCCCAAAGCTTTCCCAAATCATTCATTTCCAGTTTGGAACAGTTGTCTTGTGAAATGATTGAGTTCCAACAGTGCCATCAGATATGACGCATTAGTTTCCTATCATTAAAGCAATTTTAATATTATTTTTAGATATTGGTGCAATTTTAAAATTTATTCATTTTTTCAATTCAAGTAGGTTGAGTTATTGATCAGAATTATGAGTATAGCTGACGCCAAAAAATTGGGCAGTCACGTCTGCTCCTTGTGCGCTCCAACAGCTGAGCTTGTCAAGTAGAGTTGTCATTAAGCTATGGCTGGATCCTGGATGATGTTTTCTAAAATCAAAAGAGACTATAGATGCTTTACATTAGATGTTAGTAGGTTACGTCACATACAAGAGGCAGACGAAACCAAGTGAATTCTTGGCGTTAACTCATCAGGCCCTTGAGAAGTAGTTGAACGAATTTATAGTTTGAATTTGGATCAAACATTCATCTTGGTTTGAATTTCTTATGTCGAAGTATGTTCAACGTTGATGAATGATTTTATTTATTTTTAAACTTTGAACTTGAAGTTTTAAGCAAGTTTAAATTGTTTACATACACAGACTCATGTCAAACGAATAATAGGCTATGCAATGCGAGCTTAAAGGGGCTTTTCATTTAGTGATTATCTTTCCTGGAACTAATAAGAAAACTAAGATGTTGTCAAATTTCACAAAAATCTTTTGTGAAATTTGACATCTTAGTTTTCTTATTATAAAGAGATTTCACAACATCACCATCAGTTCTTTCAATTTTCCTGGAACTCTTGATCTAATAAAGTGAAGGTAAAGATATTATATGGTATCTACACTAGCTAGTCCATTCACGATGGCTTGAGACGAGGTAAACAAAAGCTCTGCATGTGTGTGTGTGTGTGTGCGTGTGACTGGAGTGGCTTCGTTTTAGCCACAAGTGACATAACTGTAGCCACTGTGACATAAACAAGACACAGCAATACAGAAATCCCGAATTTTGTTGTAGGCAATCCAGAATAAGTATCTTTAAGTAATCTTTAATGTAAATACACATTGGGAAATCGCTTGTTTCGGTTGTCTCTCGACTGCATGAACCTAAAATGAACAAACAATTATAGAGAAAGTTTTTGTGTCAATGCTTTGGTTACAGTCCCGACAACAAAATTCGGGAATTCGGCATTGCTGTGACTTGTTTATGTCGTGGCTAAAACGAAGCCACTCCAGTCGCACACATACACATGCAGAGCTTTCGTTTATCTCGTGTCAAGCCATCGTGAATGGACTATAGTGTGATTATGAGATGCATCATCTATCTAATCACTTTTATCAAGTTAGAAATGGTCCTTATCATTCAAACATTAGATCGCGTTCTTATTGTGATCATCCTACTAGAATGTGATAGATGTAAGTCATGTTTTGGTATACAGTACCACGTATAAGATTGGGAGTATAACCTTTTTAAATTCCGAAGTTACATACATTAGGCTATAGTATTGAAGTAATGTGGGTCAGATCGATGAACACCGTTACAAATGCAGTCGGGAGAACGAATATAGCTGCTCATTTCTTCTCTCTCTCTCTCTCTCTCTCACTCTCTCTCTCTCTCTCTTTCTTTCTCTCCAACACACTCCTCATGATATCTTTCTTCACTTCCCAACTCATCTTCAATAATAAATTCAAATAAATTGCTGTCCAATGCATCAAATACAATGGTTCATAAAATTGAATAAAAGTTATTGAATTGAATTGAATGCTTTTTCTTGGTTTCTACTATATCGTATGATTGCAGTTTGACGTCTAGTGGGATATAGTCTGACCAAGCAAAGAAGAGCCTCTGGCAAGATTAGAAAGTGACTCCAGCTTGGTCAATATTGGTTAAAAAATTATTGATTTGGTCTCATATTGTAGATCAGAATGTTTCCTACAATAGAAACCAAATCAAAAATTTTTTAACCAATATTGACCGAGCTGGAGTTATTTTCTCATCTTGCCAGAGGCTCTTCTTTGCTCGGTCAGACTATGGCATTCGTATCTAGGGTTTCAGCTGGTCTAGAACATTATGCGGAATCCCGGGTTATTGCAATTATTTTATCGCTGATATATTCCATTTAATATTTGTATTACATTGAGTGCATTGAACGTGATTGGATGAAGTCGCAGGTTGGAGTTTCAATTGATAAATTGATATTCTATCTATTCTAGTTTTGCTTGCATCATACAGTTCTTTTTGCATTATGGCAAAACATTTTCCTATTTATTCCATCTATGTGTTTTCTTTCTACCACTTTTTAGTTCAAAAAAGTTTGTTTAGCAGGCGCCAAAAATAAATCCGGTTAAGACGCATGGCTCTTATTGATGTCCAGCTCCCAGCTCCGTAAGGAAAATCTGAAAACTGTCTGCAAGAGCGAAACGGTTTGCTAAGGCTGCTCTCGTCTAGATATACTTTTGTAGACCGCTCGCCGACTGTCCTTACAGAGCTGAGCATTGATAACAGTCAATCGTCAACTGCCTAAATTTTTGGTGGCCTACCATTTAAACTATTTATTCATTAATTTTTTTTATTACATGAGTGTGATAGTATCCCTCTGGCTGAGGCCGCACTGCCGGTGGGTAGAGCCTGGTGGGTGGAGGGTAGTCGGTAAATCTATAGAACATACACACCATCCACAGTAATACATCGTATGAATGGTATGTTTCTGTTTTTTGAGGATCAGTTCGACCTCAGCCTCTGAGTATAAGCTATTTGAGGTATAAATTCAAGATATCAATTTACATATAGTAAAAAAATCAATAACAATGATAATTTTTTTCTAATAATCGATCCGATTCATCTTTATCATCTTTTCAACTTTGTAACTGATTTATTGATAAATAATTTATTTGTATTCAATAAATAAACAACTGCATTTATTTAAAAAAAACTGATCGATCCATGTTAGTTTGAAGATAATTTGAAAGTCTTCCTAATCATATTCTTCTTACTAGTGCCTGTATATAATAATAAACGTACATGGTATAACACCACAGTAAACTGTATTAGTATTAAAGCGTGAATGGGCTGACAATTCGGCAATGATGAGGATTGGTGCGCCGTGTGTATGTATGAGAGTGGGAAGGAGTATGTGTGTCAACAAATATGATTAGGATATGCAGTAGGTGATAAGGGAGTTGCGACGATGGTGTGACAAGTGGGTTGGTTGGGTGAGGGGGAGGGGGTTAAGAACAACCTTCTACCCCACACAGCAACACCCTTTCCAAGGAAATCCATTTCACCTTCCAAGCAGCATCTGTAGCTAAGCACTCCACTCACTCTCCTTCATTCGCGCTTTCTCTCTCTCATTCTCTTACTCTTGATATTTTCCATTCTCCCTTCGAAAGTGTTCGTATATGCAGTTTAAATTTAACTCTATTAAATAACTCTATTTAAATTTGGCTGATATATAATAATTTTACCATGTTTTGTGTTGCTCACAAACTATTGTAAAAACTCTTTCATTTTGTATGCTTTTTTGTGCATTAGTTCTTCCCAGACCTTTTACAATAACAAATAAACCGATCAATCAGTCAATTAGATCAATTAGATTACTTATCAGATTTTGTTGAATTATTTTATTTCTGTATAGATTAAGAGTTATTATCACTATAGAATCCGAGCTGGAATGTTTTGTTGTTATCTACTTGGAAAAATACTTGTAAATCTAATTTGAAAATAATCTTTCACACTCTCTCTCACTCCCTCCGTAATAAATCAATCAATCTCTCTCTTTCTTTATGAATTTGACTCTTTTTCACTTACTCTCTCCCACTAGTTCTCTCTTTCTCTCACTATGTTTCTCTCATTTGCACTCGTTCTCTCTCTCTCTCTCACTCACTCTTTCTCTGACACTCATCCACTCTCTCTTTCACTCTCTCTCTCTCTCTCTCTCTCTCTGTCATTCACACTCGTTCTCTCTCTCTCTCTCCATCTTGGTCTTTGACTCTTCCTCTCTCGAAACTCTCTCACCCTTTCTCATTCTTCGCCCTCCATTCCTCTTTCTTATTCTTCGTCTATTCCCTCCTTTCGCCTTTTGACGCTTGTCCTGAAAGTTTCATAGATTCTTTTGTTGTGCTCAACAACTAAGCCAGTCGTCGTCTTCGTGTTGACTTCTACACTCCAATTTACTTCTGTGTGCAGCTCCTCAATTTCCCAATTCAGCTACAGCTGTTCAGAGACCTACTACTGACAAATTAAACGCGCGACATTCGAATCTCAACTCAACTCAACACTATTGCTCAATCGTTGTCACAATGTGATCATCATCATCATCATCAGTATCGTCGACATCGTCGTCATCATCATCATCATCATCAGTATCGTCGACATTGTCGGCGTCATTAGCATTAGCATCATCCACGTTGTTGTTGTCGTCATCATGTAGTAATATTAATCATCAACATCAATGGATCGCAGAGTTTTTGATTGGGTTCATTCATTCATTCTGATTTGAACTTAACACTAACGATTCAGCTTGGTCAATATTGTTTCAATTATTATAAGTTTGGTCTCAAATTGTAGATCACTCAACTTCGTCAGCATTCAGTTGAATTTTTTGTGATTGATGAAGAGATCAGATCTTGATGAAGATGATAGTACGATATTATTGTCATTTATTTTGATGATCCGAACTCAATACTAAACGTGTTGGCAACATTATTTAAGATTTGTTGTGTTTATTGAAGAGATGAATGAAGTTGATAATATTATCATAATTATTATCATATAAGTTGATAATATATGAATATTGTCATCTCTTTTCTACTCTATGAGATTGGAAATACCACTCCGTGTAAAACTTTAAAAGTGACTGGATTGTTTGAATTTAATTGAAACTGAGTGTATATCTAGTGATAATATCTCATATATGCATAAATTGTTCTTCCTTGAATAAATGAATGAATTATACAATTGAATTATAATTAGGTATGTGTTTGAACTTGACTGTTCTCGATTTCCAAGTTGATATTTACAAATAAAATCATACGGGGTAAATGCTTTGCGAAATTTGTGGTTCGACAGTATCTAATCTCACTATTCAATATAGATGACTTCCCGAGGTTCTACTTCAAAGCTACATAATTGGAATAGAATGGTATAATGCAACGAGAAATACAGATTGATAAAAATCTAGTTTCCCCCCTTTTTTATGTTTGCTTTTTCGGATTTCTACTATCATAACCTGCAATCATTATGATAGTAGAAATCCGAAAAAGCAAACATAAAAAAGGGGGAAACTAGATTTTTATCAATCTGTATTTCTCGTTGCATTATACCATTTTATTCCAATTATAAAAATCAAAAGGCCATCAATTGGTTCACTCTAATTCAATTGATTTAATTCTATACTATAATTTATCAGTTATTCAACAATAATTTTTACGATTATTCAATGTCAATCGCGATCGGGTGAAGATGTAATTTCCAGTAATAAAAATTATTTTTTCATTACAATCTTCCCAAGTTTATCGCAATCGAGGAGACATTAATTTTGTCATTGATATAGGAAAACCCCAATTTATAACAGTTCTCATCTGCAATTACATACTGTCTATGCTTGTTAATACACGGTTGAACATTTTACAAAGATGAAAGAGAACATAACACCGTAGGTTATTATTGGTTGTCATCAATTATTTGTCAGTGAAGCGGCAGGTCATTAGTGAGGTTTATTTGTTAATTATTCAAGAACAGACGTTTCATCTGTGACACGCGTGTGCGTGCGTGCGTGGATTCGGTTCATGGGTGGGTGAAGGGAAATTCAGGGAGGGATAGGGTAGCCGAAAACTACTCTCATTTGCATAGTAGGGCTTAGTTTGTCTCCCCCACGGGAAGGGAAGAACTCTCCCTTCCTCTGACAACAATAACTCCCTCAAAGAACACCATTCATCTACTCGCTAGCTAGAGTAGGCTCCAATGAAACTGGCGTTTAGGGATTGTCTTTCATTCATGAAAGTTCTCTCAGAACAGTCTGAAAGCGGTCTATGAGAGGGAAACTGGTTAGCTGAGGTCGCCATCGATGTTATAAGCTGTCGGAGACCGCTTGCCGACTTTCCTGACAGAGTTGAGCGTTGATAACAATAATTAGTTAGCCGCCAGCTGTTTTGGCGCCAACTATACTACTACCAATCCCCAATGTATAGTCAGTGCAAGCGAAGAAGACATTCTGTCAAGGTGGGTAAATGACTCTAGCTCGGTCAATGTTTGTTCCAAAATTATAAATTTGGTCTCAAATTGTTGATCAGAATTTTCCCCACAATTTGAGACCAAATTTATAATTTTTGAACCAATATTAACCGAGTTGGAGTCATTTTCCCATCTTGACAGAATGTCTTCTTTGCTTGTGCAGATTATACCCCCGCGTCTATTTCAAGGGTGATTCACCGCAGCACAAGTAAAATCAATTTCGCAAAAAGGACGAGCGTAAAAAGCACGAGCAAACCCTCCCCCCTCCCTTTACGCCAGGCTGAACCCTGCTCTGCTCAGTCAATGAATGGTCTATTTTAAACCACCCAATATGCTGGAGACGTACAACTAACTGTAAAGGTGTATTCAACCTATAGCAACAGATCATTAAAGGCGTATCGGCTTGGGAGGGATGATAATAATAATTGGTGTCGGGTAATATTGATTTGAATGATACAGTTGATAAGGAATGAAAGTGAATTTGGTAATATAGGAAGTAATTGGATAGAAATAATTTGAACTGAACTTTTAATGATATTACAATTACTATGTTAGCGAATTAGCATCTTTACCATGATCAGTGTACGTTATAATAAACTTGAATTTAATCAATTTCAATTGAAATGCATAAAACATCTTTCCCCAATGTTACTTCGAGTTATTTTATCTCTATTCAGCTCTCTCATTCTCTCCGTTTTTGTTCAGTATCAGCATTTCTATAGCCTATTTTTATTTTGCTATATTTATTTTCTTTTAATTTTTTAATGTTTTTATATGTTAGTTGTATTAATATTGTATATCTCACATTCTAAATGATGTAATGCATGAGTGCATTTGGCCTGCCTCTAGCATTCATATATCTATATCTATAAAAGCGAAATGGCACTGACTGACTGACTGACTGATTCATCACCAGAACTAAAAATCCACTGAACCGAATGCGTTCAAATTTGGCAGGCATGTTCAGTTGGACGTTTAGACGCGCGCTAAGAACGGATTTTAGGAAATTTTCAAGGATACGCCAAATATTTGAGTTTTTCTATAGTTTTTCGACGTTTTCTCAATTTTTTCGAGAACCAATCGGTAGAAAATGTTGATATTTGGTAGGTAGGTTCAGATAAGGTCTAGAAATGTTGTGTTGAAATATTTCTGAATTCCGTTCTAGATTACACCAGTAATCAGGTTTTTCAAAATTGTAGATTTTTTGCGGGTTGCATATCTTCCGCCTTGATACGACCAATCCTTACTGTAAATTCAATGGTTCACCGAGATTATAGATAAACTAATTTGGAAGATATTGAATCAAGTTTCAAACTGTGTCCGATATAGTTCCCAAGGTTACGCTCAATATCAGCGTTTTACTATTTAACGGAGTTTTTCTTGGATTTTTCGAGAATAAATTGGTAGAAAATGTCGAAATTTGGTTAACAGGTCCAGATTAGGTCTAGAAATGCTGTGTTCAATAAGTTTTGAATCCCTTCTGAACGGAATTTGCAGGCGAGCGTAGCGAGCCTGTTTGTCTCAGCTTACACTGACAGAGGTCATGCAGGCGAGCGTAGCGAGCCTGTTTGCCTCACTGACACTGCTGATATACTGTCAGGGGTCAAGGGGGCGCATATTTGGTGGGAAGGTTCAGATAAAGTCTAGAAATGTTGTGTTTAAATATTTTTGAAATCCGTTCAAGATAACGCCAGTAATCAGGGTTTCAAAATTGTAGATGTATTGCGGGTTGCATATCTTCAACCTTGATACGACCAATCCTAACTGTAAATTGTTCAGCGAGATTATAGATGAACTAATTTGGAAGATATCGAATCAAGTTTCAAACTATGTCCGATATACTTTCTAAGGTTACGCTCAATATTAGCTTTTTACCATTTTTGGAGTTTTTCTTAGATTTTTCGAGAACCATTCGGCAGAAAATGTTGAAATTTGGTAAACAGGTCCAGATTAGGTCCAGAAATTCTGTATTCAATAAAATTTTAATACCCTTCCGAGGTTACGCCTGTAATAAAGTTTTCCAATGTTTGGAATCTGCACTTTCGTTTATTTCACGGAAACTACTTAACTAAATACGTTCAAATCATATACCAGGTTGAGCTGAGGAAATAGAACAACTGAATCAGAACGATTACCCACAAAACCCCTGTTAAGTGAAGATGAAAGCAAATCTATTCTTATGGAATTTATCTCAGCTGACACTGACAGAGGTTCTGCTGGCGTCGAAGCGAGCCTGTTTGACTCACTGACATTGCTGATACTGTCGGTGGTCCAGGGGGCGGAGCCCCCTGGCTAGGCGGAGAAGGCGAGCGAAGCGAGCCTGCCGGCTAGTATATGTATATGTACCAAATAATAAAGAAAGCAGCCCAAGATAAATAGACTTCAGTATGTTTGTTTTAAACTAATCAGAATTGGTTTTGGGTGGTATTGATTTGGATGAATATGTGGAGGAAATAATCATTGTAAATCAATAGTGATAATTATTGAGAAGTCAGTATCATAGTGCAATAGACTCGGAACGAATCAATGACACCAAAATAAACGATTGTATATCCGACGCCAAAAATGTAGGTGGTGTAGTCTGCCTCTTGTATGCGATGTAACCTCCTAACAACTGATGTAAAACATCTATTGGCTCTTTTGATTCTTCTTCTTCTTCTTCTTCTTCTTCTTCTTCTTCTTCTTCTTCGTTCTTCTTTAGCTATAATACTGATGTAACGAATTTAATCTTTAAAGGGATACAATTGTATTCACAATCAAAACACTGTTGCATTGTTTCAATTATCTTACAATTCCTAGATTACCTTTTAATTATCCTACAATTCATTCTGAGATCTTGAATGTAATACCGGCTTAAATTATTAATATTTATAACTTTAGTCTCAAAATTTTGATTGGAATATCTCCTATAATTTAGACCAAATTTATAATTTTTGAACAAATATTGAATCCATCAATCAATGAGGTTTTTCTTATATCATTGAAATTATTTTAGAGTTCAGTAGTTTGTAGGTTCTAATGTCAACAATTCTTTGATCGAACAAACTTGTGTGAAACCTGATCACAGTGCTAACATTTTGGAGTTTACCAACATAATATAATATACATGGATTAAAAAAGTTTCACCTATAAACAATATTATAAAATCACTCAATTTATAGATAACGTAAACTTCTTGGAGTTTACCAACATAACATAATATACATGGATTAAAGAAGTTTCACCTATAAACAATATTATAAAATCACTCAATTTATAGATAACGTAATTAATAACTGGAGTTCATGCAATCGACTCTAATACCGATGTAACGAATTCAATAATTTGCTGGGATATGTCTGGAGTAAAATTGGATTGTTGACTATAGTAGTTTGACTATTACTTTTTATTGTCAAGTCGAATCTGATTGCAAATATCAGAGCATCACAAGAGGGTGAAATAGAAAAAAGAGAAAGATTGGGAGGGAGAGAGACACAAAAGCTCCTTGGAAAAATGCCAGCTTGCACTTTTTTCGATGCCACTACAATAATAGAACATGCTATTTCCCTTGTTCGAGAAGCAACAAGTTGATTTTGTTTTGCATTGATCTGTTCAACATTCTCTTCCATGTATTCAATAGTTTAGCTGGAGAAAAACATAGATGAAATATGAATCCGTGGATTTCATCTATTTGGTACTTTTATCGCGTCTCATCGTTAAAGTTGCTTATCCTACTGGAGTATGTTTAAAATACTGTTCAATACTGTGATCATGATTGTCTTTTGCGCCAGCCATTCTTGAAACCTTAATTAGCAGATGTGAAACACCCATATAAATTGCATTGATAATGCAGTACTTCGGTTACTGTGAATAACGTGTCGGTTGATGTGAATAGGGCTCAAATCTTGCCATTTCAAAAGTTACATAATACTTCTAGACAATGATAAGCGAAGAACATGCATGGGTTGTAGGGTTGATAAGATTATTTTTATTTGCTAAATGTATGTAACAGTTTAAATGAATGGAATGGGAATCTGACGCAATGTTTTTAGAATATAATAAACTTACCCGAAAGCAATGAGGAGAAAAATAAAGGTATCTTTTATCTAATCTGCACCTCTTTTCTAATCTATCTGTAGATTCCTCAGAAATTACTAACTTTGATAGTCTGTTATAGTTTTAGTCTGTCCAAGCAAAGAAGACCCTCTGGCAAGATGAGAATACGACTCCAGCTCGGTCAATATTGGTTCAAAAATCATTGATTTGGTTTCAATCGTATAGGACACATCCTGATGTACAATTTGAGACCAAAACAATATTTCTTGAACCGATATTGACCGAGCTGAAGTCATTATCTCATCTTGCCAGAGAGTCTTCTTTGCTTGGAAAGACCATTATCTATTTTTTTAATTAAGCTAATGTATTAGTTTGAAATGGAAGAAAAACAGTTTGGTGATAAGCCTTTTGTTCTAATCAGATTGTGAAAGACTATATATCATTCAATGTGCATTTGATTAGATTGAATGATATTACAAATAAGGTTAAGTCGTTTAATAATAAATACCAAGGACAAAATCAATAATGGCCGAGTTGTACTAACTAGATGGTATATGATTGGATTATAATTATCGAAAGACGATTAAATCGAATAATGCAATTATTAACAACTTGTTCACGGTAAATATAGTTGAACATTATTATTTGAAATATATTTCACTCATTTAGTGGTTTACAAGTCGCAGCCCACCTAAAATAGTCGCGTTGGTTCATTATGTTCTCCATAATGTGGAAACGAATATTTGAAGATTTTAATGATGAAATGTGAGTCGTTATATTGCTCAAGGGCTTTATTATGGGGTTGGATAACGCTTGTCTCAGAAATACTGTCGGTCAGGGAATGACTGTTATTGAAGCTCAGCTCTATCAGAACAGTCGATGAGAGGTCTGCGAAAGCGAGCATCTAGTCGAGGGCAAGTTCTGAAAACTGTTTTGCTCTTGTAGACAGCGTTCAGACTGTCCTGACAGAGCTGAGTATTAATAACAGTCATTCGCCAACCGCCAGTTAGTTTGGTATCAGCCGTAGGGGTCGGTTGTTGGGTTTGTGCTGTGAGCCGCAAATAATGAGAAGCGAGACGAGGAAAACATTTTGAACTGCAGTTGGCAAGGGTGTTTGACGGAAAATCCGTTCAGTAGAGTCTTTCCAAGCAAAGAAGACATTCTGGTAAGCTGGGAAAATGACTCCACTTCGGTGAATAATGGTTCAAAAATTATAAATTTGGTTTGAAATTGTTTGTAACATTCTGATCTATAATTTTAGACCAAATTTATCATTTTTGAACTAATATTGACCGAGCTGGAGTCATTTTCCCCATCCTGCTAGAATGTCTTCTTTGCTTGCACAGACTATTAATAGGAGTCAACTTGAACGTAGAAACCGCAAACAATCTCAATCTTTCAAATAAATAGTTGAATTTGTCGAGCTCCCGCCAAATAAACGGATGATATTTGCTCCAAGTTTCGATGGCTGTGGAGTGTTTAAAACTTTGAAACAGCTGATATAGTCTAGTCTAGCAAAGTAGACATTCTGGCAAGATGGGAGAATGACTGTAGCTCGGTCAATATTGGTTTAAAAATTTTTAATTTAGTCATAAATTTGTAGGAAAAAATGTTTTCTACAATTTAAAACGAAATTTTTAATATTTGAAACAATTTTGACCGAGCTGCAGTCATTTTCCCATCTTGCCAAAATGTCTTCTCTGATCGACCAGACAATACTTCACCATATTTTTGCATACCATGGTTTTTGCATATAGTTTGGTTGTTGGTAATTGCATCCTATAATATTGTTTGTGTTTTTAGTCAGTTTTCACGAATCGTTGTTTTTCATATCCATATTTTGTATTGCATAACGAAACGTGTGATTAGTCCGAAAAACCTGCTTATCAAAAGGTTATTGTTCTTAGAATTCATATGTAAAATTGTTAATTTTGTAGATCTTGATATGGTATTTAATTTGTAAGAAGTTGGTAACTGTTTCTCCTCCTCCTCTCCCGGGAGGTTATGTCGTTTCTTGTAATCTTATATTTAGTATCTTAGTAGTTTTTTAATAATTCTACTCAATAAAACTTCAATAAACTTAATTCTACCAAATCAACGTAAACTTCATAAATTATTAATATTCATATTTAGAGCCAACAAAATAAGTACACAGTAATCCAAATCTTTCGGATTATGAAATCAAACAGCAACTTTGAACTTATATTGACACTTATACTTTGAACTTATATTGTTACAAACAAAATAAGTACTCAGTAATCCAAATTTTTCGGATAATGAAGTTAAACAACAACTTAATCGTACCTTATGCAAGCCAACTCACATGAAAAATGCGAGTATGGCCAAGAACGCCCATTTATGTATTTCTATTGACTTACAAACATTAGAATGATTAGAACGATAGCTATCCAGTGATTGTTTACTGAACTTGAATCATTTGACAAGATTCATGATGATTTTATTTATTGAATGATATAATTAAAATAATAATATGTATGAACTAGGATAGAAAAGTATCTCAGCCTCTTCTAGTTCAACTTGAAAGAGTTACTTGGTTAAACTAATTGATGGAGCCTCTTTTAAGTTGAAGTTGATATTTCTTTCCTAAATTTTGATAAATAATCATACCCTTCGCAGTACTTCACACAAGTGTTTTTGTTCAAAATTGAATTGAATTCAAGTGAAACGAGAAGTAACTGGTAAAATAATAAGTTCATGCGTGTGAAACCGATATGTTTTCATATTGTTTTACAAAATACAAGAGTGGTCATGGGTTCAACAGTATAGGTTTACCTCCAACAGTGGTGAGATATACTATGCGTAGTGAATGTTGAATAATTCATAGCAAGAGAGGTAGCGTATGTTTGTCAGAGGCATCGCTTGCTAGCATATAGTAGTGGCACAGATTGAATAGCCTAGGCTGTCACTCTCACCTGGACTCGCTAACTCAGGCACGATGACATACGTCTGTTCTGTCCTACGCACCATTTCGCATTTCAGTGTTCAATATTAGATAATTCATGAGAATACTGAGATTGGACTCTGTGGAAACTGTGCTTACTTCTTGTTGTGAATTTGATAATTGATAAATAGGTTCTCTGTGAATACTTATCCAATGTATTTCATGGTTCAATTTTTTTATACTATTGATATCTAGGCTTGAGACTAATAAGTTAATGTTATTGAACCTATCTTACTAAATACTGTAATTGATAATGTTCATAAATACTGCGGTTTATTCCGTTTCTATCTTTAATATTACTAACAGAGTTTTGAGAGTAAATTCCTCATGAGTTTTTTATTAATATCCTAGGATGTAGGGTCAATTTAAACGAGTTGGTTAAGACTCAAGACTGGCTGAGCATCATCGTCATATCTGTACTGCTATTGGCTAGCCTGCTATTGGTCGACGAATAGGCACGCCCTCTCGACCAATAGCAAGCCACTTCGAATCGGCCAATCAGTAAAAGGCTCAGTCGTCGCCACGTCATTAGTCAGCCATTTGTATTTCTCACATTCAGTTGGTTCAAATCAAGTTGAACCAAGTTCTAATTCTAGTCTAGTTCTTTATCTTCAATAGCTAGTTGGTATATATAAATTTCATCCATTAAATTAAAACGAGTCTCATTGAAACTATAACTTATTTACAATTTTGTCGAGATTCTTGGGTTCAGTAGTATCTATTATTGGATTCAAGATGGCTGCTGTCAAATATTTTCAAGTTGAGACTTCCGTTGATATTTATTGAGATCTGATTTTTTTATTGCTTTAGAATAGATTATCTTTTTGATATTCCTAATTATTGGCTCCATCGAAAAGTCGTATTATTTTCCCTATTATGTATTATTTCTCAGTGATTTCACAATGATCAATAAACATTTAATGAGTTTTATTATCAATTCAATAGTAAACTATTAATTAATTAATTAATGTCTTCATGTCAAACGTTTTCCAATAGAAAGAATGGGATTGATTAATTTAATAACTACAGTCATTATTATTTCAGTTACTTCATCAAAATGATTACTCGATTATTATATATATTAGACCCTCGAGCAAGATGAGAGAATGACTCAAGCTCGGTCAATATTGGTTCAAAAATTATCAATTTGACCTCAAATTGTAGGAAACAATTTGATCTACTTTTAAAACCATATTTATAATTCCTGAACAAATATTGACCAAGCTGGAGTCATTTTTCCATGCTCTTCTTTGCTTTTACCTACCGGTAAAGTCTGTCCATGTCCAGGCAAAGAAGACCCTCTGTTAAGATGGAATAATGACTCCAGCTTGGTCAATATTTATTCAAGAATTATCAATGTGGTTTCATTAGTAGATCGAATTGTTTCTTACAATTTGAGATCAAATTGATAATTTATGAACCAATATTTACCGAGCTTTAGTTATTTTCCCATCTCTCCAGAGGGTCTTCTTTGCGTGGACAGACTATAGTGTTGTGAAGGTGATGTTGTTGTGGTTATGCATATTAAAATAGGAAAATATATTGTCGAAGTATTTGTTTATCAAACTGAAGATATTTTGAGAATCGAGTAATCGATTTCGGCTGTTACACCATTATTAATCTTTGTTAATTTACTTCTAGTTCACCAAAGATTGATGGTGTAGCAACTTATACTGGTGACTCGGTTTTCAATAAACTTGTCGTTTGGTAATATCTAATTGTATTTCCATTTAATTATACTTGATTAATGATAATATATATCCCAATAATTGAGTTCCCCCAAGCTCGAGCTTGCTCTTTTGGGGAAGTAGTTCCTTATGTTTATTTGCATTTTTGTTATTGATACATTTTGCTGTTATATTTCTACATTGTGAATTATTGTAATGCTTTATCAAGGAATAAATAAATAAATAAAAATATGAATTTGAAAGAGAAAAAATGTTGTTGAAAAATATGCTTATTTTGAGCAATCATGAATTACATAATTATCGATTTTCTATAAAATAGGGACTCTAGTATTTTGAAAATGGATGAATTTCTACTGAATGAGTGAATAACTTTTTGCAGGGCCGGTCTGGGGAGTTTGGGGGCCCCTGGCGATTGATCAACTGGGGGCCCCACACCGGGGGGTATGGTTCCCCCCCCCCCCCAAGCCTGAATACAGGTTAAATATCTGCATATAGATTTTATTGATACATTAAATTGTTATCAATGTTTTTTTGTTACATACTAACATAATAAACTATTCAGTTTTACCTTCCCAATTATTTAAATAGTTTTAATCCAAGTACTTCAACATTTTCCGTGGTCTGCGTTAGTTTACAAAGAAAATACCTCGATTTCCGCGCCGATTGCGGCTAGCAAAACTATATCTTGCAGTTTTCATATTTTTAAATAAATAAAAATAATAAGCAACGTGTATTGTGAAATACAAGCAATGGGGTTGTTTAAAAAATAAATACCAAATCATTTAAAAAGTAGTTTTCTAATCTCCCATTTTGGGGGCCCCCTAGCTCGGGGGCCCCTGGCGATCGCTAGGTTGCCACCCCTGCCAGACCGGGCCTGACTTTTTGTTATCCTGAATACATTAGAACATTCATGATTAGATTACTGTATCTCGAGTTTAATATTTATAATTTATATTACGTAATTCTAAATTTTATATTAATTTGTTCTTAATATTGTCTGCTTGCAGAGGTGATAACGTGCAATGGATGTGAGTTTCAACAATGTGTTGGAGAGTACCAGACAATACTTCCAGGGCGTTCCGGCCAACAGTCCGCCGGGGGCAGCAGGAGGAGGAGTCGGTGGGGGCGGCGTTGGTGTGGGGCAACCACCTTCCCAGCAGCAGCAGCCGCCCCTCTCCTATTGGCCCCCCAAGGCTGCAGCGCAACGCCCCAGTCAAGATCAAACTAATACAGCTGCTGCTAATGCACAGGTACGCCTAAAATAAGTATTATTAATTTAATTTTAATTAATTTTAAATAATGGTGTATTATTTCCTTTTTCACGACCTGCGCACAAGCCTAGAGCTCATGTGTGAATCACCTTGAGTGAAAATGATGGTGACAAGGAATTAACAATTAACTGTGAACGATGATCTATGTATAGCTTGAAAGTTATGAGTCATTTTAATGCAAAACAACAAAAAACAAATTACAGTTAATGGGAAGCTGAAGCTGAAGTAAGTAGAAAGTGTAATCAATGAGAAATTGAGCCTCAATTCAACTACTGTAGCCTACGTAGATATTTTTTTCCTGTTTTAAAGAATTTGAACTTTTTTTGAACTCGCCTCTTTCAATAGAATTCAGAGAAAGTAAATTAAAACAAATAATATTTAAAAGAAACAATAATAGAATTTTAGAAATGAAACAAGGAGAGAATAGAATATTCTATAGGCCTATAACTATCTGGTTTCAGTGCCAGTAGAGACCATGGTCAGAAACAACATAAAAATTGATAGTAGAATATAAACAATAATAGAATAAAACAAGGGGAAAATAGAATATTCTATAGGCCCATAACTGTCTGGCCTTAGTGCCAGTAGAGATCATAGTCAGAAACAACAGAAAACTTTCAATAATGCTTCATGACCACAATATACCAATCAATTACAGTATAACCTCGGTAAACCGTCACCCTTGGGACCGGGACTGTGACGGATGACCGAATAGACGGATATCAGAAATAAAATGATTTTTTAAACTTAATAGACAAATCCAAACAAATTTCAAGTGAATATAAGACAAATTATTTGAATAAGAAAGGAATGGAATATGAAGTACAGTATATTTGTACTGTGTATTACTTTAAAGACTTATGGCACATTTAATTTTCGAAATAGTCTGTCATTTTCTCGGCAATGACATGGAAACGTAGAAAAAAAATTTCGCTTTTGGTGGGGAGGGGTTGACGGTTAACAGAGACTGACGATTGAAAGGGTGACGGATAAGCGAGTTTTTACTGTATATCAATTAAATTCATGTTTGATTCTTATAATTGATTTCTTCTAGTCCAACTTTAATTTTTCAATATGTGTTTTAAAAGTGATGTGATATCATAACCTCATTCAGACTCAGAGAATAGAATATGAAAATTCTCGCTGTTCATACTACATTAACTTTGATTTACAGAAATTCGGGGGATAAAAATAGTAAGGGCATATCCTGTTCTTTGTTTGTTTGTTTGTTTATGAGGGTGAAGCCCACATGAGCTTATAGGCTTGTGCGTGGGTAATGAAATGATGATAGATGACGACTACTTTTTAGGTAGTCGGGACCGACGGCTTATCGTCTCCTCCGAAAGACGGGGTGGCCGTATTTATGTGATTGTGCTGTGGTCAAAAATTGTTTCCCCGCTTGGGACTTGTACCAGGGTCCATCTGGTTATCAGACCGGCGCTTTATCACTCCTCCAACGAGCCACCCAAAGATGTTCTGCATCTCCCAAATCATTTCAATATTATTATGTATATGTTTCAATGAATTAATGAAAATATGAATTATTCGCAGATGCACGCGCAGCACCAGCCCCAGCAGTCGCACTATGCGGCGTCAGCAGTCGCAACAGGGGGCGTCAGCGGTTCGAAGGCGGCAGCCGCACCGCCGCCGCACCGGTCGCTTTACAACGGGACCCGGACCGCCCCCACTAGTGACGTCCCAACCGCCCCTGCCGCCCCACTCAACCAGCGCCACAACCTGCCCCCAATAGCAGCTCTGACGTCATCAGCGTACGGAGGCCACAGTCGAGCTACAGCTGTGGCGGCGCGACACCACACCCCACTGCCCTCCATCAGCCAAATCACGCCGCACAAGCCTCTGTCCCAGAACAGGAATCAACCGCCGCCGACGCATCACTTTCGAAGTCCCGACTATCCCTATAGCAGTGCCAACAATCGCACTAGCAACCCTCAGTATTCCATGCAGAAGTATTCGACGACCAACTATCCGAATACCACTACACCCAACACTGCAAACTATCCAAATGTGTCGACTCCTAGTAGTGCAAGTTACTCGAATGCCACTACACCCAACGCAGCAAATTATCCGAATGTGTCGACTCCTAGTACAGCCAGTTATTCGAAAGCCACTACCCCCAACACAGCAAGTTTTTCGAATGCCAGTACACCCAACACTGCAAACTATCCGAATGTGTCGACACCTAGTAAAGCGAGTTATTCAATTGCTACTACACCGAGTTCTGCGAATTATCCGAATGTGTCGACACCAAGTAAAGCGAGTTACTCGATTGCAACTACACCAAATTCTGCAAATTATTCGACACCAAGCACGGCGACTAGTTTCTCCACTTCTCCCACCTCTGTTAGCTACTCAATGAGTAGTGCCACAGTGGTTACAAGTAGCACCACATTACCGACAGCTGTTCAACAATCTCCCTACCCTGCACATTCTTCGTCCTCATCTAGTTACCCCACTCCCACTAGTAATTCTTCACATTCATCACAGCAGTCTATGTATAGTACACATTCTTCGAGTGGGACCACATATCCTACAACTACTAGTAGTACGTCTTCTGCGCATTCATCTCATTATCCCACTACGCATTCTACTTCAGGGTCTGCCTACCCTACAACTACTAGTAGTTCATCTTCGCCTCATCCTTCGATTTATCCTACGCATTCTACTTCAGCGTCCACCTACCCTACAACTACTAGTTCTTCAACACAGCAGCAGGGGTCTCTCTACCCCTCACATTCCTCCTCCAGTTACACCTCCAACGCCTCTGCGTCAGCAAGGTACCAGTATCAGCAGCAGATGTATCAGAATGCGATGTATCAGCAGCAGAGGCAATCAGAAATGGGGAAAGTGTCAGCAGATCAGCAGCATTACAGGAATCAGATGGCGGCGGCTGGGAAAGCGGGGG
This sequence comes from Sogatella furcifera, assembly GCA_017141385.1. Lineage (NCBI taxonomy): Eukaryota > Metazoa > Arthropoda > Insecta > Hemiptera > Delphacidae > Sogatella > Sogatella furcifera. Next base: position 63,939,521 of record CM029548.1, read on the forward strand.
GAGCGGGAAGGCAGCAGTATGCAACGCATGTACAGCAGCAGCATCAGGTGAAAATTTAAAAATCTTAAATTTGAATAGAATATACTGTAAAAATTAAAAGGGCCCTTTGCCATTCGCCAAACAGCAGAATCATGTCCCATAAGAACAATGTAATTTTTATCAATACCTTGTAGCAGATAACACTGTCATTTGCGGACAGAAAATAATGTCTTATAAGTCATTGTAAGGAGAATTTAAGTCTCCAGGTGCTAAACCTTTCACTTTTTTATTGAAATATTACTTTTTTACTAAAAAAGTTAGTTCTATTGAATATTATTTTTTATTATTAAATAAAAGTTTCATTGATTGATCAAAATTTAATTATTGAAGTCATACTTATATTTCCAACTTGATATTATAATGAAAATGGGAGAAGTAGAGCGCCTGAAAAATTGAATTTATTTATTTATTTCCATCAATGCAAGTACAATAAAAAATTGTAAGGCAATCGTCAATTACATAATAAATTATATACATTATTACTCAAATTATCAGTTCATTTAAATCATAGAAACACATTTCTTTCAACCATTCTTTCAATTTATTTATTTATTTATTAATCTATTGGAAAAACAGTATTTACTTTTCAGATTCACTGTACTGTCAATAATTTTTAGGTGTTGAGGCAGGGAGTTGAGTATCTTCTTATTGATGTGACTTGGATTCTTTTCATAAAACGCCGTCCTATGTTGTTGCAATCTGAATGAGTTTCTTGACCGGGTGATTTATACAATCCATTAGATTATGACTTTCTTGCATGAATAACGAATAAATGATAGATAATGACGAAAAAATGATCGAAATTACATTGTCTTATAGGATATAAATAATTATAATTCTGCTGTTCGGCAGTTATCCGTTTGCTACCATCCACTCTCAATAACAACAGATTGAAGTCGACAAATCATTGATTATAACGACGATCGTTTCGACCTAGTGTCCAATAAAATAAAAAACCTGGATACTTTGTTGCAAAACCACTCTATTGTAAAATTGATGGACCTGATTCTGATAAACTTGTTATCAGTGGCGGCTTGAGCAAATACTAACACGTTTTCAACTTGTGCACAGGAATGTTAAGATTATGAATTTAGAAATGAGTATTCACAATCTAGGAGTGAGATGTAGCAGCTCACAACTACTCTCATTGAATAATAGAATTATTCATGTTTTTTACTGACAAATGAATGATTCAATTTGAACCAGTTGACTGGAACAGCAATATTTTATTGAAATTCAACATCAAGCTTTGCTCTTCCGCTGACTCTCTAATATTGATATGACTCATGGCTGAATAGATTTTGTCACAATTCACATCCTGGAAATCATAATTCCAATTCTAGGACAAGGAGTTATACTCCTAGTTTTTAATAGATTTGGAGGGAATAAACTATGAGCTTGTAATGAATAACGAACAACTTAGAAAAAGTACAGGTAGAACAATAAAAAAACTCAAGCTATGTATATTAATTTATTGAACATTGAATCCTATAATTTTGACAGCATCATCATAATATGCTAAATAATCCCTGTAACTACTCATTTTCCAATATTCAAAATGCTACATTCTGATTCACAAAATAATTAAAAATACAAGAATGAGTATTATATCACCAAAGTAAATATCAGTAATAGTGATATAAAAACTGTATTAACATTGATATAAAAACATTCACTGTATTGTTCACTATTACTAATAAATGATTCCCAAATTATTCAAAATACATAACGTCTTACATAATTGTGGATACATCAAACAATAAATAATTTATAATTATTATCAAAGATATAAAAACTAATTACTTCACTGTTTTACTATCTTCTACAGTATTACTATTGTGAGGTTGCATTAATTGGCAACAAATCAGTTTACAATATAAGTTACTTGTGTGAATCAACAAGTAACATTCCTTTAAAAATAATTATGATTTTTTTAGATGTTTATTGTATATTTTGTGGTTATTTAATGATTCATCATCAAAATAAATACTGAATTAAATTATTTTTTATGATTGCAGGCTTACTACTCATCGCCCACAAACCCTGTCCGGTCGTCGCACACGCCTCAGCAATTGTCGCAACAACCGCCCATCACAACAATCGCCAACAACTCCAACCAACAACAAACAACAACCAGTCAGAATAGTCGAGTTAACAGCGGAATGATGAAGCGAGAATCGCCGCTCGACCTGTCGGTGAAAACAGTCCGCCAGTCAGCTGATTCAACCGCCAAAGACGAGTCGTCCGAAAACTATCTGTCCGGCTACCATCACCACGAAATGCTGCGTTCGACGACAAAAACACCACCAAAGGCGGCCAACAACCATCGACAACTTCCCTCAATGCAGTATCCCAACTATCAGGCGACGACAGAGTCGAGCACGGCAGCCGGCGGCGCGCCAAAGGTGGACTTTTTGCCCAACTTTAGCGCCACAAACTATCAGGCGACAACACCTGCTGCCGCATACACTCCCGAGCCTAAGAAGCGATCGCGTAAAAGTGTGACACCGAACTTGTCAACCGGACAATATCCTAACCCATATCAAAATGCCAACTCTGTCGCCAACCTGAAAAAATCACTACCGTCCAATCTCTACGACTATAAACCAAACTCGTACTACCCCCCGAATACCGTTGTACCCTCCCCACAAAGTAAATCGGGGCAGAACCGGAATGGTAACATGTATTCTGGTATGAGTGCAGATGCGGCTTATTTACTCGATGTCAAACAGTTCCAGCATCAGTCCAGGATGGACTATTTGAGCCAGCAGGTCACAAATCAAACCGCAGCTGAAAGCAGTTACAAACGAGCATCCACAACTGATTTGAATAACCCTAGACAAGCCAAAATACCCAAGTTTGATCAGTGGAAGCAGAAGTTTGACGAACAGATTGATCTGAGGTTCAAATCGTACGCCAGCTCTAAACTGATGAGTGAACAGAGTGTGAATGGAGTTGGGGTGAAAGATAGTAGTGCGGCTGTGGCTCAGAACCAATCGGTGTACGCTCAGAGTCGTTACCAAGGTGGTAGCAGTAGTGGTCAAAATCAAATTCAACCTCCGATTTCGTCAAGTCAAAGTATGGCGTCGAAACATCATCCCATGTACTCACAGCCGCCGCAACGTAGTGAGAGTGGTGCTAATAGTAGTGGTGGCAACAGTTACAATCATTCAATGTACTCAACGAAACAGTCACAAGATGTGAGTAATTATCAAACTGGTAGTAGACTGAGTTCTAGTACGGGTAGCGCTGCAAATAAACAAGTCTTGAGTATATTAAGGAATAGTTTGGAGATAAGGGAAGCCAGGAATTTACAAATAGCACAACAACAGCAACAGGTAGCACAGGAACAACAGTATCAGCAAAAACAGATTTTGCACCACAGGGGGAAATCGTACTACCATCTGGAGCCCATGTTGCGTATGCCTCCCCAGGCGACCATTCCTGGACCACCTCCACAGAACAGTTCCTCAGCACAGAGTAAACCCCCACCAGGGGTGCCCTCCCCCACCCCTCCTCCACGTCACAACCTTCCTCCGTTCGGCGCCATAGCGGTGGACAGGAGTAGCACCTCGACGCCGCCCTACCCCGGTTACAAGTTCCATCTGCCCAAAGCGATGGACTCGGTGCTGATCGAGGATCACGACGGTGCGAGGATGCATAGGACGGCGGGCGGTGTGGAGGCGAGGGTGAGTGCCGCCCCTGATGTACTACCGCCCCCGACCGGGGCGGATAGTCCCACCGCCACCGAGATGGACGGGCTGGCTGCCTTCCTGGCAGCACGCATTAGGACCAAGGCTGAATTGAAACAGGTACCAATCTAGTGTTGATCTCATTTTATTTGTGTATTAAATTTGGCACACTTGTTGATTATATTTGATTGGAAGTGAAAAATTTGCATTCAAATTCATTAAACATATTATCAAGTGATATTTATTATATAAATAATTGAATAAATTGAATTTCATTTCCTTCAAAAAATGAAATGTTTATGCAAGTTCATGGAAAAAAAAATTTTTTATTCCCAAAAAACTTATATCATAGAAACAATCACAAAAAATAAATTGAATAATTTACATTTACATAGTTGTATGAAATGAATAGTTGGTTTTATAATTTCCACTAATGTTCCAATAATAAATAATGTTTAGTGTTTTTGAGTTTGGAAATTGACCTACTTCACTATAGAGTATCATGTTCCAGAATAGAATACATTATCAAACACAATTTGGGTCAAGTGTTGATGAAGAAAATATCACAGTTAAGAAAATTAACCTACTCAACTATGGGTTCCCCCATGTGCTAGAGTAGGTGTGAAATTTGTTTCATGATATTTTTAAATTTCAAGTGCGCAATTTATTTTATAACAATTTTGTTTTATTTATTTTAAAAACTTCAAGTACTACATCATAAAGATCATGCATGCAGCTCAAATAAGAGAATAAACGTGCATGCATATAAATGTTGAACGTCGTAGAATTCAATTTATAATAATTCATTATCATTAATATGAATTATCTCAAACCTCCTACTAAAACTAATAGGAAATTTAATTATTCTTGTTCACTTTTGTAAGCTTGTTCACATTTTTTGTAGGTACACATGTTTACAGTTTAAGTTTCGAATATTGATTTTCTCCATGAAAAACTATTGATGATTCTTATTCTTTAATCAATTACTAATTCTATTATTTCTTTTTGACAGGTTGGTCCTGGAATAGCGGGATCGACAGCGAGCACAATTCCGGGATCAAATGGTTCGGTTCATTCGCCCCGCACCACTCCGGGAATATTCTCACCACTACCAGCTCAGGCTCGTACTCCGGATATAGGTTAGTTACTTCTACAATAATTGTAGAAGTAATTACTTCTACAAATAATTATTATTTGCTGTCTCATTATTCTGATGTGTATATCGAATTGAATTGTGATTACTCAGTGAGTTTTTATTGGCAATAGCTCATAAAACTCTGCAACTTCCCCAACTTTGAAGAACTAGGGGCAAAGATCCTTGATGAGACGAAACGAGAGTGATTGAACGTTTTCTAGAGAGACGCATGTTCTATGAACATGCTTGTTTTCTACCATTATACTGTTTATCATTTTCTATTGAAGCTCTTTCAATTATTTTTTTTTATAAGAATAGCTGAGCTAAAATAGTGCGCTCCAAAAGCGTTGAGTTGAGTTAAGTTAGAGTTGAGCTAAACCTAGATGATATTTTTGGAGTCAAAAGAAATAATAGATGCTTTTACCAAAATTCGGACTCGACTTGTGTCTTTGTTGCTATTTCATAAATTTATTGTCATTTAGTTTAGTCAATAAATGATGAATAGTTTTGTGTATCATCTTGAAACCAAATTGATTACTCTCAATCTTTAATAATTGTGCTATCTTTCGTGTTAAGTAGTTTCAATGGTTCAATTTCTGTTGATCCTCTGTATCAATTCAATATAATTTTCAATTCTTAAGAGCTCACATCTACTGTCAGTTCGGACTGTGACAGTCAAAAACTGTAAGTTGATGGGGAAACTGGCAGTCCAAAACAGCTGTAGACCGGCAGTCCGATCGTTGGACGATCAGCTGTGAACGATCGAAGTGTCAGTGGATGTGAACCCCAATGTAGTCCATCTGAATCCTCAAGTTAAAAATGAGTTCTCTCATCCTCTGTAATTTGTCTATCTTGAAAACTATGTTTTAACTTTAATTCCTTGATTTTAATAATTTTAACTCCAAAATTCCTTGATTCTAATCATTTAAACTTTTCAATTCCTTTATTCTAATCCATTTTTGTGTGTAATTTGCAGCGAAGGGCGGTCCCAGTGAGTGTGAGTCGGCCGCTGGCGGTAGTTCCGGCCATCTGGGCAGTGCGTCGTCTGTCAGCACAACGGCCAGTCCACCCAAACTCACTCGCGAGAGAAACCCACTCATATCGCCCAGAAGGTACAATAAATAGCTTATTCTATAGAAACACAGTCGTGACGTTGAACATTTTGAGGGTTTTAAGAGAATATGGAAATATCTAAGTAAGACACGATAGTACTTGAGTCTATATCAGATAAATTGATGAATGAGAAAGCAATAATAATTATTGTACAATTATTGTAAGTTACACGATCCGAAACAATATTATTTTTATGAAACATTTCTGTTCAACATTTATACGGCGGCTTAAACTGGATATTAGTCTTTAACAAAGACTTCAATTCTCTTTACATAAGCTGATTAGAGAACAAACTGTAATAATCAAGCAAACAGATTGTACTGAGGGGTTTTTGAAGCTCTTTTTGAGGGGTTTTTGATGCCCACATGAGCTCTTTGGCTTGTGCGTGGGTATTGAGAGGGATGATGATGATGATGATGATGAGAGAAGACGACTATTTTTCTTGGGATTTGTTCAGATATACCGTAAATTTATTTGGTAAAGCAGGTGCCAAGAATAGAGGCGTTTGGCAAAATGAATATTATTATTTATGCTCAGCTCTGTCAGGACAATCTAAAGCTGTCTAATGAATTTTTGGGGTCGCTTTCGTTTCGATGTACTCGCGCATGCAGTTCACCGACTGTCCTGACTGAGTTGAGAATCATGAAATTTACCAACTACAGTATCCAAGTTTTTGGCACCATCTTTAGTATGAGTAACTTAAGTTGAGCGAAATGATTCGCTTTTAATGAATGTTATGGAGCATTCCATATGTGAAATAATTTTTATCGTTCTGCTGACTGCTTATATTATATATTTTTCTTAATCAAAATGTAATTTTAGTGAAAGATTCCAGTTTTTAGTTATAATATTTTATCTTTTTCTATGGTTTATATTGATGATGGAAGAATTATAATGATTTAGATAAGTGAAAACAAAGGGTGTCAGATCCACAAAGTTTATTTAAAATACCATACTTAAGTTTCAATGCTCAGGGCATCATCATCATCATCATAAACTTTGTGGATCTGACAAACTTTGTTTTCACTTACTTAAATTATGGATAAGTTCCACAAAATCTCTGATAAAAGGGTGAATTTTAATTATTATTATGGTTTACATTGTTCTGATTTTTCATTTTATTGATATTTTACAATTGAAACACTATTCTTTGTTCTGAATATCAGGGAAAGATTTCAGTATTCATGTTATTATTTTTATAATATTGTCTTCGATAGATTATATTGGTCCATTTGAAAATTCTTCAGCAATTCTTTTTTCAAATGAAAAATATGACCTTATACACTCTTTTTATTATTCAGACTGTTCCGGTCGGATGACGACAGCTTCGGGACAACGGCCAACACGGCGGCGACGACAAGTTTGCCACCGACAGGCGACAAGTTTGCGTCAGGTTTGTCGCAGCAGCCGCAGCCGCAAGCTCTGCAGTCACGTGACGCGGCGCCGCGCAGCTCATCCGAGGCGTCCGTGTTTGACTTTAGGTAATGTAATATTATTTGTATTTCCACATGGCTGATACACAAGATTAATATATTTAATTTATTAAAGGGTCTAAATCCACTGTCAGTTCAGACTAACATTTCGATTTGTGACAGAGAAAACTGTAAGTGGATGGGGAAACCGGCAGTCCAAAACAGCTGTTAACTGGCTGATGAATCGTTGAACGATCAGCTGAGAACAATCGAACTGTCAGTACGATCTGACCATAACCATCTATCAATTCTCAGACCTTAATGTAACTATCGATTGTATGAAAAATGGCGGAAGTAATTGCCCTATTCCAAATTCATGATTTTATTGCGTTTTGGTTATGTTGACAAAGAAAATCATATGTTTTATTATAAAAATAATTTTTGGTACATTTCATAGGTAGGCCTACTGAATGTTTACGAAGTTGACAATGGATTAGGCCTAACCTCGGCTTGTTTCGTCTTGTTTTATGTTGAAATAATGTGGCATAATTTCTTGAAAATGTAATAGTTTATTATAAATGGGTCGTCTGTGTTGTGTTCATGATTGTGAATATCCAACTATGATAATTAAAATCATATTTCTGTTTTCACGTTACCTGATAACAAACTCTCAATGGACATATTGGTTAGAAAGGTTTTCATCGAAATTTTGAAGTGAAAGACAGTTCGATAGATAGATTGTATTAATAATTTTGAAGACCTTTTTATTATTGAGGAAGACGTTTTTCTTGTCATAGACGATGAACTAATTTGAGTGACAAGAGAAACCCCAAAATTAAGAAGTGATACATTTTCCCATTTCCCCAACCAGCCGAAATACCAAAGAAAGGAAGGACCCCCAATCTGTGCATGTTCTGTTAAAAATGTGTTCACAAAGAGATAAGGATAATTCATAAATTAGTGCAACAATGTCACTATCTCTGATTTTCAAATAGCATTGCCATAAGGAATTCGGATTTGTTTCTATTTATATTGTTGAAATAGACAATGTGCTTTTTATAAAAGTGAAAGACAAAGTAGAAGTGACCTCAGTGATCTCCCTTCTGTAACAGTTAGCTCCAAAATATTAAATGATAAGGTTACAAACAGGGACTAATTTGTGACTGTACAAACCGGTAGGCCTAGGCCGTACCAATACCTCTGAGAGTGTAAGGTAGAGTGAATACTTCCATTTTTTTATCTAAGATATGAGAACTAAAGGTAAAAATACTCAACTCAAAAGCTTAAATAATACTCTAAAAACACGTCTTGAGGAGTGAAAATTTATTTTTTTGGTGTAAAGTGTTTGGTGTGATACTGGAGTGTAAAGAAGACAATATTAAGATTACTCAAACTTGCCAACCGGAGGAAAAAATCAAATCAAAAAAGCAATTGGAAATATTAGGGGAAAGTTTCAGTGAAAGAAGATAGTTAAAATGAGCAGCAAGTGTAGTGCAAACATACTGTTAGGGAAAACTGATTAGAATTTGAGTGTCTTGAATTTCTATTTTTCACATAGAATAATAAGTCAGATTCTAGTTTGAAATTCATCATATTGTAATGATTTTCAAATTTGTATTGGATATTTATTATATTGTAATATCATAATGTTTAACAATAAAAAATATGCTATTTCTGTCTTATTACTTCTGAAGAATAGCAAGTTGAACTATTGCTATTACGCTTGGCTAGGCCCATATTGCCGCCATCTTGTTTTGTACATTAAGGTTTGAGAATTGATAGATGGTTATGATCTGACAGTGGATGTGGACCCTAACAGGTTGATCAGTCCCCATAAGAGCCCAGCATTCAAATTTTTTCCAAGCTAAAAACGTCAAATTTTTTAAAAATTTGGCTAACACAATAATGTTTAATATAAAGTGTGTTTCTGAGAACTACCAAGAAACTTTGAGAGGTGTTTCCTTACATCAAAATAAAGAAAAAAATCATAAAGTAAACATAAGCCCTAGAATGCCCTTTTACTGAGATAATGATAACGTAAGATAGATTTCACAATTCTCTTGGAATTCTCTCACAATTCAAGATACTAGAAGAATCAATTCCTTGTAAATAATTAGCTCAGTAATCCAACGGGATTATGAGAAAAACTTTGATGATTATTGGCATAAGGAAAAAATAAGCTGGAAACCTCAATTTTCCTACTTCAAAAGGATATTAATAGGATGCTCAATTGGCCACCGGTGTTTCAAAGTAAGTAATGTTGTAGAAAATCTAATTTCATAGAAAACAAATATTTAGTACATTTTCTCTAAACCTAAACCCACCCAAACCTCACAAATCAGGTTTCAAAGGAGAGAAAACAGCAATATTTCAACAATTTTTTGTTTTGTTTTTTAGCTGATATGAATAATTGTAAAGTGAGACCTGGCAAGAAGTGAAATTGTTAGTGTTTTTGTCAATGATAATGAATAAGATGTTATTTTTATTCAGGGAGAGCGATTCCGATGGCGAGATGCCAGTGCTGGAGCGACAATCGCTGCGGAGTGCGGGAGGAGGCAGCGGCGGCAAGCAGCGACGCAGCGCGGCACCTGGCGGCAGAAAGTCTGCGGCAACTGCCGCAGCTGCGGCACAGCAGTCAACGTCACAGGTGCGTGACACTACTACTACTACTGCTACTACTACTACTACTACTACTAATACTACTACTATAAGAAGAATATGTTCAGATTATTATCATTCAGTGTTTTTTTTAAATTCTCAGGGAATAATAAAGAACAAATCCATGTTATGTGATTGGAAAATACTCACTAACTTCGGTTACTCAATTATTGTACATGTACAACTTCATGTACATGTACATGTTTAACAAATGATAGATTTGGTTTGATGCAAAAAGTGTTTTTCAAGTTTACTTACTAAATTTACTTCGAAAATGACATTTTTCAAATTACATCATATAAATATTGTGCACTTATTAATTCCGATACAGAATGTGTAGAGAAATCGGAAATTATCACACAAATTATTTTAATACAAATTTTTCAGTCATGGCTTGTTGAGTAGTTCCAGACATTAACCTATAAAACAATGGCTGTTCAGCAATGAATGTTTAAGATAAAACATGAATAACTTCTTAAATATCACCAATCACATAATAGTCTGGGTGCCAAATGCTAAAAAAGGGGGTAACCTTTTTTTGTGGTATGTCGTTGATTTTTTGATCGATTATGATAGATTTTGATGTGTATATTCCGAATCCGAATGATGCCAAGCTGTAAAAGTTGAACATTTTTTGTAATTCAAGATGGCGGCCAAAATTTCGGTTCCATTTCTAGTCTACCACGATTTCCGTCAAAACGAAGCGTCGGACGAAAAAAATCATTATCTTTTCTTTTAGTAAATTAACTTTCCAAAAGAATGGTTTCAGATTCATGTCTCTATCCTCATTAGGAACGGAGTTATGATTTCTCAAAAAATTGGCTAATTTACAAGAAAAATGAGAATTTGAGTATTTTTAGTTTTTGCTTGCTCAGATCTTTTGACGTATTTATTTGAATCGTGTAAATCAAAATCCCTCTAGGGATAATTTTGTCCTCTACAATTAGAGACCAAGTAGACCTCTCTATCCTGTATAGTTTTTGAACTAGGGCATTAAAAAGATATCCTTGTATCTCAAAAAACCCTATTTAAGGGGAAAATGGTCTCCAAAAAAATTTATACGTGCTTGTATTGAGATTTTATTTGATAATAATGTATTCTAGATCAATTTCCAGCAGATGAGCCACTTACCGACCTGAATTTTGGTTATTTTCAATAGTAAGGACCCTTCATGGATCTCAATCTAAGGATACCTCTAACTATTGTTAAAGTTATCGGATCTCAACAATTCATAGCTCATTCTTCTCAGCTCATCAAATAAATAATAAAGTAATCAGTAATCAAATAAATAAATAAATAAAAGTTAGATCATTCAGACATATTATTTTGACAATTAACATTCCATAAACCTTCTTTCCCAGGTACTCAATATATCTAAATACTCATCAGGCGAATTCTACTACTGTACATTCTCTAGTTCTGAAAATGTTCTCATTTGTTATAATCATTGCTCCTTCTACTGGTGGCGAAGTTTAATTGTGCCAGTAGAATTCCTCTTACTTTGATTTTTTATCTGGCTATATTATTGTATTCTAAGATTTCTTAATATCTTGTTTGTATTTTCAAAATCTCATTGTATATATTTTTTGTTGGTGGAAATTTATTTAAATTGACGAAGCAGTGCTGTCTGCTGCGATTATTAAAATGGTATGGAAAGAAACATTGGAATCCCGACAATCGAATGGAATTATAAAAAAATTACCAGCATATCTTGTAGGTGTAAAATATATTCTAGATGATCGATGTTGAAAGGTCGCTGCAGCGACCTTATCACTTGAGGAAGGTCTGTAAAGAGGTCGCTGCAGTGACGTTTATAACTTGCTGGGTTAAGGAGCTGAAATTTATGCGATAATTAAATTTATTTCTTTATTTTAACAGATGGAGTTACCCGAAGAGCCACCCGACCCGTTCTGGAGCGCCACCTGCGACGACTTCCTCACCCAGCTGACCACAGGCAAATCGCTGCTGAAGAGGAGAGGCCGACGGAAAAAGAAGCGCCTCAAAACACCCCCACCCTCCACCATCACAGCTCCCCCCTCGCCACCGCTACCTACTCTCCCTCTAACTCCTCTGACTCCTGCATCCGCCAAAACTGCCATGACTGATCTGGTGCCACCGATCAAAAGGGTGAAGGAGGAGAAGACGAACGAGGAGAAGGTGAAAATCAAGAAAGAGAGGGAGAAAATCAAGGAGGAGAAGGAGAAGGGGAAGGTCGTTGTTAAGGAGGAGAAAGAGAAGTTGATTGAGGAGGAGGTGAAGAAGAAAGTTGTGAAGGAGGAGAAAGAAAAAATTATTGATAATGAGAGGAAGAGTAAAGTTGTAAAGGAGGAAAAGGAAAAAGTTGTTAAGGAAGAGAAACAAAAAGTGAAAAAGGAGGAAAAAGACAAGGAGAGGGCGAGAGAGAAAGAGAAGATAGGAAAGAAAGAGATTGTGGTCAAAGAGGAAAAAGTAGTAGAGAAGGAGAAGGAAAGAGCGATAGAGAAGATTGTGAAGGAGGAGAAGGTAGTAGTAGAGAAAGACAAGGAGAGAGTTAGAGAGAAGAGTGTCAAAGAGGAGAAGTTAGTAGAGAAAGAGAAGGAGAGGTTGAGAGTGAAAGAGGAGAAAGTAGTAGAAAAAGGGAAGAAAGAATTTATCTGTGATAAAATTCTAGAAGTCAAGGCTGTGAAACTGGAACTGGGCGAGTCATCCGACGAGGACGTTCCGCTGTCGAAAAAGTTGAAACGTGGCAGAAAACCGGCCATCAAAGAGGAGCCACAAAGCGAGATGGAGGATGCGAATTCGAGTGATGAGGAGGAGGAGGAGGAGAGTAATAAATCGAGTAGGAGGTTGAGAGAAAGGAAACCGAGGGAGCAGAAGAGGAGTGCGTCGGAGGAGAAGAAGAACAGTGAGAAGTCGAGTAAGAAACAGACTCGGTCTTTGTCGCCGCCCGACAAAAAGCGACAAAAAGAAAAAGACAAACAACCAAAGACGTTTGGAGGCGGCGGAGGTGATGGTTCGAAATTTGCGCCCGGCTGGGAAGAGGATCTGCTCAAGTACAAGAAATCGCTCCGCATGCCAGCAAGACTGATCACTATTTCGCGACCCGCCAACTGGCCCAGAGCTACCGCTTCCCTTCCCGACCTCGACTCACCTCTACCCTCCCCCTCCCCACACACCAACGACTCAGCTGATGTTTGTCTCACGAAAAAGAGTGGGGATACGGATGAGAAGAGTAAGGAAAAGTTACAGAAAAGTGGTGAAACCGATGAGAAAAGTAAGGAAAAATCACCCAGCAAACAGGAGGACTCTTTCCTAAATAGATTGGTACAGCGTTACGGTAACAAGGGCAAGAAATCGATTAGAAAAACGGTGACAGATTTGTTGGAAAGTAGTGATCGAAAACCGAAAAAGATTGAGAATTCCAACGAGCCTGAACTGTTGCCAACTCCACGTTTGGATGAATTGATTAAAACGCCGGGGAAAAAGGGGGAAGTGGAAGTCAAAGTGAAGAAACCTAGAGGACGTAGACCGAAGAAAGATAAGGAAATTAAGGAGAAAGAATCGGTGGCGAATTGTGATAGTAACGATAATAACGCCTTGTATTTGGGCTACTTTCGTAAAAAGACTGTGGCCGAATTCAGGGAAGCGTTCGAAAAGCATAACGGAGCGTTTGTGGGTGAAAACGATTTACCTCCCGTTGTCTATGAATCTCGAACCAGGACGCAAACTCGTGTGCTAAAGCAACAGGCGACGATTCGTGAAGTCTTTGGCGATGACCGGCCCGCGTCCGCCCCGCCTGCGGGTTGTAGGAGTGGGGATGAAGTTGTGGTAGATAATCAAGCAAAGAAACCTGGACGACGAAAGTTGGCGATTACAAAGTTGGTTTTAAGGAAACGCGGCAACAGCAACTCGGGTAACCGTCCCGGACTGCGCAGCGCGGCTCAGCTGCGCAGCAGTAAGGCGGTGCTGAACTCCAAGCGACAATTGCTGCGCGGTCGACAAAAGCGCAATAACTTGAAGGCGTTTGTCGCCAAACAAGAAGATTCGGTCGAACAGAGTTTGTCGTCGGAGGTATTGACGACAAAACCGGACGCTGATATTCTTCTCCCACCACCGCCACCGCCGCCTGCGCCTGAAGCGCAGCCTGGTGGGAAAAAGTTGAAGCTGAGGCGGAAATTGAAGTCTTCCGGTTTTGACTACATTCGGAAAAAGAAGAAGCAGAAAAAGGATGGGGAGATGGAGCCGCCCAAAGAGAAACGAAAGGTTGGTGATTACCAACTGTAATATTCACTAATATTGTAACTGTAATATTTGTAATATTTACTGGATGGTGTATCAATTGAAAATAATTTATAATTTACTATTTATCCTAGACTGATACAAACTATACAAGAGATGATAAATTCATATAAGCGAAACAAAATTTCAAATTCGAATTCTAAACTCTTCATTTTGTTTCCAGCATCAAATAAAGTACATAAATTGATAGATAAAATGAAATAAATCAAATACCCTTTTTTAAACTTTAAAAGTATTATTTTCACACAGACATGATTCAAGCTTTTTCAATGTGAATAAAATATATATATATAGCCCTATTATAAGTTAAAAGTTTAATTTTCAAAGTACATATAATATTGTTTAGAAAATTGAAACAACACTAGACGCGCAGGTCTGTTTGTGAGTTGTTTGAGTTCGTAATATTACTTATTAAATGTTAAATATTATAACTTAGAAGTAATTCCTGGAAAAAAATAGGCCCAGTGCATAATTATTATATTAAGATAACTAGTAATAATAGAATCTAAGAGAATATAACTAGTAATAATAATATATATAGTGATTACTATATTAATAGTAATAGTAATAATAGAATTAATACTCAAAATTATTAATATACCTCTTGTTTTTGTTTAGTCTGGCCAAGCAAAGAAGAGCCTCTGGCAAGATGGGAAAATCACTCCAGCTCGGTCAATATTGGTTCAAAAATTATTGATTCGGTCTCAATTGTAGGAAACATTCTGATTACAATTTGAGACCAAATCAATAATTTTTATACCAATATTGACCAAGCTGGAGTCATTTTCCCATCTTGCTAGAGGCTCTTCTCTGCTTGGCCAGACTATACGTGGTATGTATATTATTGATCTCAGACCTGTTGCTGTTGGTGATTTTTCCAAATTACAATAGTGTGCTACAGATTGAGTAAAATTGTTTTGGTTTTCTATTTTTATACACTAACTAATTCTCACTGGAGAGAAAGTCCTGTTTTACAGTTTACATGCACAGTTAGTATTTAATGCTTTAATAATTTTATTTCATGCACAGAATTATATTTCTGTATTTTTCATATATTGTTATCTTGAGTCTGGTGATTTTGAAGACTGTAAAATAAATACAAAAGTGATAGAAAATAAGTAGGGGTTGATAAAAGGGATCAATTGATCCATTTTCGTTATTAATTTTATTTTTCAATCAATTATTATATTTAAAAAACATGATAAATGTCTTGAATTGCTTGTAAGTTTGTCTTGGTTTTAATGAAAAATCCTTTTTTAATTTTTTTGTAGTGTTTCAGTGTTTAAATTATTATCTAAAAAACATGACTAAATGACTTGAATTGCTTGTAAGTTTGTATTGGTTTTAATGATAAATCATTATTCTATTTTTTGTAGCGTTTCAGTGAAAATGTTTCAGAAATATGAATGAAATAGAACATTCCACATAATCAAAGAATATAATACAATATTATTCTCATTCGAAGAATATTGGGGAGTTCGATCCCACTAGACGTCAAACCTGCGAACATACGATAGTAGAAATCTAAAAAAGCAAACAATTATCATTTTTGAACAGTTTCATTCAACGAATTTCCTTTTACAGGACTATTTAGTTCTTTGCTCAACATTTGCAGTTGCGGAATTCTAAATCCATTTATTGTTCTAGTTTTGTTTTGTAGTTTTCTATAGGTTACGTTATTTTAGCTTTCTTGGATTTTCGAATTGATTATTATAAAAATATCTCACATGTTTATAGGCAAGTTAATCACATATTCGCGTTTAATTTTCATTTTGGCAAATTAAATCCATTCATGTACAATTTCTTTTTGCAGAGTGCATTCTCGGTTACTAAGTCGGGTTTAGAGTCTGAACAGGACATACAAAATGAGATCAAAGGCTGGGTTATCAATAAAGGACTGGGAGAAACAGTCTTACACAGGGCTGCCAGGCTTGGATATACGGTGAGTTTCCTTATAAAAATTGAACAATTTTAAAAATCAATAATTATTTGCTTGTAAAAACTCAACAAACAGCAATAATCATGTAAATTATTGAATATTCCAAAACACAGTATAATACAACTAATGTTTTAGATTTAATTGTGAAATAATATTTACCTTCGCTTAAAATACTTGCTATCAGGTCGCAATTGTAACAATAAATTAGATTAAATTGAAAAAAAATCCCTATCTTCTTAAACAGATTCCTTGTTATACTTCACGATAGAAAGTACTTTAAGAAGGTCTTTCAAGGTTGATAGTGGTTTTGTTTTTCAATCACATCGAAGCCCTTGAACGAACCATCCCATACAGCAATTAAGAATTTGATTATCATGATTTTGAAAAAGGTTCTCCGTTCTCCATAAAATAGATTTCTTCTTCAAATCAACTAATAACAAGCAATAGATATTCAACATAGACCAATCCAAAATAAGATAATTATAATTACAGATAATCTCCTATCATGTTACAAATATTCTTCCATGATTGCTATTATCTTTTAAACTTCTGTTACAATCCCTTATTTCGCATTAATTTCACAACAATAATTAAATCAATAATTAAATTAATTTTCGTATTTTTATTAGTACAATGGCGAAATTTGGAGGAGTACTCATCCACCTACTAATTTGAAACTATAGGAAATACAGTTGTAGAGTATAAGTATTTTCAGATTGTTCTTTTAATTGGAATGTTGAACTCTGATGCCTGAATGAGTAATACTTTTGAATTTCAAGGAATAAGATTAGATTAGATTAGATTTCTTTATTCATTTAGATAGCAACAAAATATTTATGCTTAGTTTCTAGATTACAAGAGTTATTATTAAATCTAATTATTCTATCATTTTTACAAGTTACACACTAATTTCAATAATTTACACAACAATTTTTACGGGTTATTCTATAATCTATTCAATGAGAGAGGTTATATGTGAATGCAAAAATCATAGAACAATTATCCAAGCAATATGCTACTTGCTTGCAATCTTACTTGTTGTGCATTACAATAGCTAAATGAAAAGGCGAAGTTTGGACCTAAAAATGTCCATTCTTGGGAAAGGATAAGTATATCCTTTCCATTAACACTTGGCCTGTAGAATGAGAGATGAGCTGAGAGAGTAGTTATCACTCTTTTTCATTTTGCGTCCGCTATATCACTGAAATCACCGTGATTTGAGTTCAAAACAAATAGACTGGTTTTCTCAATTGCAGGACGTGGTGGCTTATTGTCTGGAGAAGCTGGGCAACAATCCGAGTCCACGTGACAACGCCGGATACACGCCGCTGTACGAGGCCTGCTCCAGAAATCACATCGAGATTGCAAGGCTACTACTACTGCATGGCGCCAATCCCAGTGATAGTGCACAGGGCGGCATACGGTAAGCTATATTCTTAACTAGCCGGCAGGCTCGCTTCGCTTGCCTTCTCCGGCTAGCCAGGGTGCTCCACCCCCTGGACCCCCGACTGTATCGGCAGTATAAGTGAGACAAACAGGTTTGCTTCGCTCACCTGCAAAACCTCTGTCAGTGTAAGATCAGACAAACGGGCTCGCTTCGCTCGCCTGCAAATTCCGTTCAGAAGGGGTTAGAAATTATTGAACACAGCATTTTTGGCATAATCTGGACCCGTTTACCAAATTTCAAATTTTTCTGCCAATTGGTTCTCGAAAAATGTGAGAAAAACTCCGTAAATTAGTTGAACGTTTGTATTAAGCGTAACCTCCCAAGTATATCGGACATAGTTTGAAACTTGATTCAATATCTTCTAAATTAGTTCATCTTTAATCTCGCTGAACCATTGATTTTACAGAAAGGATTGATCTTTTCAAGGTGGAAGATATGCAACCCGCAATACATTTACAATTTTGAAAAAGTGATTACTGGCGTACTCTTGAACGGATTTCAAAAATATTTTAACACAACATTTCTAGACCTTATATGAACCTTCTCACCAAATATCAACATTTTCTACCGATTGATTCTCGAAAAAATTGAAAAAAGCCGAAAAACTATAGAAAAACTTAAATATTTGGCGTATTCTTATGAAGTTTCAAAAATCCTTTCTTAGTGCGCGTCTAAACGTCCAACTTAACATGCCTGCCAAATTTGAACGCATTTGGTTCAGTAGAATTTTAGTTCTGGTGATGAATGAATGAATGAATCAGTCAGTCAGTGCCATTTCGCTTTCATAGATATAGATTAAAGTGGATAGATTTTTACATTTAGTTTAATGTTCTGTAACTTGTATTTGAAATTATCAACTGCAAAAGTATCTACCATGCTTAATCAGTATTTCAATATGGCATTATTTAAGAATTACTATTATCAGCATGCCGCGAACCTCTTGCTGTAACCCAGAAAACATTTATAAAAAACTATCCTAAAAAAAGAATCTAGATACTCCACGTTACTGCTGTTCTTGGACTTTCCTGTGCTGAGTAGAAGCACAATTTCACATTAAAACACTCCTCATAATAATCAGAAAACATAAAATAAATAAATTTGCAACATATGTATATGTGCAAATTGTATATGTATATGTGCATATGTATAGTGTATATGTATATGTGCAACATATGTTTCATTTGTATAGATCAATATCCAACATAACTTAATTATCAATCACTACATAGGAACTACCTTTATTAAAAATTTCGTGTGTCATACGGAGGCCATAGAGAACCAAATTTATTGCTCTCTGTACGTAGATTACTACACGGGATTGAACTCAAATCACCATACTATTTGGCTTAGATTGTCTCCTGTCTACAGGAATGTGCATATTGTATCATGGAGTCCGGGAAGCGAGAACAGTAGTGATACGGTGTATTTTTTTTTGCTGCGAATGATGCCCATATAAGTATTCAAATATACTTGTGCATGGGTAATGGAGTGTGCTAGGGTGATTTATGAGGTGCATAAACGACCATGCCTCTGGTGGGATTCGAACCCACGACCGGGTAGCGCTAGAGGACTGAAGGTTGTAACGCCCCAGACCACTCGGCCAACCCGGCCGGCAAAAAAAATCCGGTATAAAAGCATGTTGACTGTAACTACATGTATTGTGATGTCATGTGGAATAAATAAATTGAATTGAATTTATATGCATCCACTACTCACATTTGGTGCGACCTACGCCTGGCCACCTACTTCGGTTTTCACAAATGCTGCAATGAGCCTTTTGTAATAATCACTTGATGTGAAGTGTAATATTAGTGAATTATACTTATTTTGCCAGTCGTCATAATAAAAAAGTCATATAAATGTAATTTTGCCATATAAGGTTGCTGATATTACCTTCTAATGAAAAAAGGCATATAATTAATGTAATTTTGCCATATAAGGTTGTTGATATTGCCTTCTAATAAAAAAGGCTTATATTTAATGTAATTTTGCCATATAAGGTTGTTGATATTGCCTTCTAATAAAAAAGGCATATAATTAATGTAATTTTACCATATAAGGTTGTTGATGTTGCCTTCTAATGTTTCAAATGTTGCCATATAATGTTGTCATAATAAATTTGGCCTTATTCCATTGCAGCCTACTGCATGAGGCCTCCGAGAACGGGTTTGTGGAAGTGATGCGGCTGCTGCTCTCGTTTGGGGCCGATCCCCTGCTAGCCACCTACGCCGGGCACACACCGCTCAGCCTGGCGTCCACCCAGGAGGCGCGCGCCCTGCTGCAGCACCACCTGGCCGATGTGCAGGGAGCGTCTGCGCCGCCCTGGCACTTCAATGGACTGTCGAAGGTATTCGGTAAGTATTAACATTACAGATTATGAATTTGGTTTGTTTAATGTTGATATAATATGCATGTTTTAAAATTCAATGTGCAGGGCGTATGTAGATCCAGGCGTTTTATAAGTCAAGTAAGATTTTTTTGTTTTCTTAATAATTTTTTTTAGATTGAATGTGATATACAGAGGTGTGATACACATCATGTGTTTGCCAAGCTCCATTCAATCCACTAAAAATTATTCAGAAAACAAAAATATGGACGTCCAAAATTCGTGGTGTGTGAAACAAGGGTAAGAGTGACCAATAACGTAAAAGCAATGACCGGAAAGTAAACAGTGCCCCGTTCTACACAATTTTTAATTTTATTCGTTCTCAATCAATAAATAATCACAGTACCCTTAAATAAAATGAGTTTATTCTTATTCAGATTGAAAAACAAACTCATTTGAAGGGTAGGTAGGCTACTGTGATTATTTATTGATTTAGTAATCACTAAAAAGTTGCCCGAATAACAAAGTGAACATTTTTTGTTCTTATATTATACTATGACAGAATATTGTACAAAACTCGTGTGGGAAGGTGTTAACAATTTGTTATCATATTTAAACCTTGTCTATTGACTTTGTTGGGAACATTCAGTCTGTTTGTAAGGACGACTCACACCCGTTTATTAAAGTACTTTATCTCTTCGGTATTATATGTTATTCTTTCACACATTTTCATTTTCTATAGTCAATTATTTTTGATGATTAAACATTGTTTTGATTTCTTTTTAAAATTGTTATTTGTATTGAGTATTGGCAATTTGTGTGTATTGTTGCAGATATGGAGAAATCAGGCAACGACCCAACGGCCGACGCCCCGGAGGCAGAGGGCGAGGGCAAGGTAGAGGGTGGAGGGGACGAGCTGGTGGTGGAGTATTCTGAGGAAGGCCCACTGCCCAACCTCTACACTCTGCACGACGAGGACCCTGGCGACCGATGGCTCCTGTTTCAGGAGGTGTGCGCAACGTTGCGTATCAAAACCAGGGACGCACTGTTGCGCCAGCTGGGCCCCGCGCACAAGAACGACCTGCGCGATCTCAAGCTGACCGAATTCTACGACCAGGCGCACAGCTGCATGCTGATGTCAGCTGGCGATCAGCTGGTCAATCCGCGCGCACATAAGGTCGTCATGGTAAAGTATACTGAACAGCTGCGCAAGCTGATGAAAATTGAGAGGGATAGTGTGCCGATCAGCTGACGTTGAGTGCGTGGAAAGGCACAAGTGCAACAATCTGCTAAAAAAGACAGTTTTTGAGGTTAAGTGCAATGATCAGCTGACGGATGGACAAGGACATCATATGACTCAAGTTTAATGATCAGCTGAAGAGAGTTGATCCAATCACGGGTTTAGTGTGAATTTATATTGATCAGCTGGATAGTTTTAGAGGGAATTTGATCCAATCAGCTGAACAGTTTTGGAGGGAAGTCGTTCCAATCAGCTGGACATTTTTGGAGGGGATTTGTTCCAATCAGCTAGACATTTCTGGATGGAAATTGTTGCACTCAGCTGGAAAGTTTTGGATGGAAGTTGTTTTTAACAGCTGGACAGTTTTGAGAGACATTGCTCGAATTGGATTCCTTCTATTGAATCTTTACTTTGTTAAAGCATGTAATGGGACACTGAAGTCTCATATACGGGAACTGGTTAAACCTAGATATTTTTCATATCTATCTAGACCTTAGTAGTCTACCTCTTCTGTTATATTAATATTTTTCCTCAATCTATTTAAAATAATCGAATATTGTAAATATTATATGTAAATTATATTGTCGTTGTAATTGTTTGTATTTTTCATATAACTTTTCGAGAGAACAAAGCGTTTATAGAGAAATATATATATTGTACGTCGTCTTAGTGTCAATTATGTATAAATAGGTCAAGGTAATTAGATGAATCCAGTAACCTTGTATATAGGTGTACTTTCTCATTCGTTGAATGAATGATGTACTTATTAGGTGTAATTTAAATGTTGGAAGATGTTTTATAGTTTCTGAGTTCTTTTTCATTTTTAATAATTGATTATTGACGATATTTGGCCTACTAATGTAGATGAAGTTTGTATTTCTATTCGTATTCAATTCAGCATGAAATGTTTTGAAAGAAATATTGCGGCTGTGTTAATACATACTGATAGGTTCTTGAAGGCTTTAATTTTTTACTCTCTTGGACCTATCTCTCTAGTTAATGTGTACCTAACACGATTATAAATAATAAAAATTATAAAATTAATAAATCATATTTATAGATTTGCTATTTCCAGTGTTTATAGGTTGACTGGACACTTTTTGTGTGCTTCAATATTATGTGTGCTATCTTGAATATAAATAGAAAATAATAAATTATTGAAAATCTCCCTATAAATGACATCATTTTAAATGAACAAAATATTTTCCACTTTAGACTATCATTATTCTTGATTATTCTAATGCGACGTTTTTTATAATAAAACAAAAAATATCACATTCCATTTCTGCAGTACCTGGCTCATAATTCATTAATATTGCTGTGAAAATAAAAATTATCGAATTTTATATCTTGATGTAATCTATATTGATCTAGTTTTGAGAAAAGGTTGTCGTCTATTCTAATGAAACCGAGAAAAATATTATTAAAATGAACAATAAAATTTTATCTGAAATTTAAATATTGATGAAATCTATGTGCGGGTCTTAAATATGATATAAGATACATATTTGTGTCAATGTTAATAAATGTTTTCCGAACCTTGAGTGAAATATTTTCCCTAACTTTATGACCAACTAATAAAAATTAACTGACAAACTTGATATTACTGAAAGCATAATTTCGAAAGAAGATTTTCAGGTCTTGAAAGAATTACTTTTTGATTGGTTCCTAATTATTTCGGATATGATTCTTGCATATTACTTCTCTAGTTTCCCAATTGAACACCCCATTCTCAAGTGGATAATACATCTCTCATATTCCAAAAAGCTTCACCTTTCTGAGCCTAAAAAGTTTGAACTATGAATCTATTGACAATAAAATCGTACACAAAACTCTTGAAACGCATCTTAGTTTATACATGATCGAAATTCGAATCGATATAATATTTTAAATAGATATTTTTTCAATTTTCCATTAAAATTCTGGACTAGATGAATTCTCTGAAATATAATGTTGATAATTATTGTCTGCTTTGTTGAATTCCTCTTTTAGAATAAAAAATAGTGTGTATTTTTCAACATTCTTTAATCAAGATTCAAACCTGAATATCCTGGTTTTATTCATATTCGAATTAAATTGTGGCAACCTCTTTATTGAATTTCAAGGTGGAACCTGACTGATTCTGTATTGAAACTTTGAAATTTTTGAGCCTATATTTGAACATTCGACTGATAATAATGCTCTCATATAAGATTCATTATCGATGGTAAGTTTTGAATTTTTGTCCAATTGTTCGGAGAAAATGTTCTTTGGATTTGCCTCCATAATATATAAAATAGTAATCATTTCTAGAAAATCTACATAATTTGGTGCTTCTCTTTCCTATTTTGAATAATGTTACTGAACGTTATTTCGCAATTATTTACTATGTACAGTGTTCAAACGCACAAAATTATTGATTATTGTAAAATAGATGCAATAGTTAATTTGAAATGTTAGCAATAGATCGTATATAATAAATCACATTGAACGTGTTCTACACGAATGGAATTTGTGCAATATTGTCAATTTGAGTGTTAATTTTTTTCTGAAACTGTTGAATGTTTAAATTTTCTTGAAATTTTTTGTTGATAATTGGCGATTCTAATGGGCAGCATTTCTTGTATTTTTCTTGGCCAGTAAACAATATCATTACACAATAATGATGTGCCGTTGTGCTACTATTTTTTATGTTCTAGAAATTTCATTTTGAAGCTCATTTGTCCTACAAATATAGTAAAAAGATTAATTTATTATTTATTTTCTAACAAACCCATCACTTTTTTGAACCCACAGAAGTCTATTGACAAAAATATGTCAAAATCAATTCATATCTTAGAACATCATGTTTATGTTCAATAATAATACAATGCGAATTAAATGTCACGTCAATGCTTGAGTATTACATTTTCATTATATGTAAGTAATAGATGAAAAATTCGATTACGGTGCCGCTCAGAAAATATTATCAGTTTAAATAATCACTATTTGTATTTTGTTTGACCGCCAAATTCTACAAAAATTATCAGAATTTATGTTGAAATGAACAAATTCAAAAAGTGCTATCAAGGAAACTAGAATATACACAATTGAAATAGTATCCTTGAATACTAGTACTAATAATAATCTTTTACAGTACCTACGCAATCTTAGTAGTCTCTTGTTTATTAACACAGTTCTATGATTTTGGTAATTTAAGTATTTTGATTTCTTATCACTCACATTTGCAACCTTATTTCTTCCATCAATAATATTCCAGTTATGGAAATGCTCTCTTCAGATTTTATACCAAAACCTGATTTTTTATCAGCTTGATGTTGTGAGTTTGTTTCTGATAGTAACTAGAATCAATCATGGTTGGGACTAGTGCAATTGAATGTTGAGTTTTTCAATAAAAAATGGAAGAGCATTGAAATGACTGTGGTTACCTGAAGAGCGGGTGAAACGAGTTCCAAAGTTTACCATTGTGTTTTAAATTTGAAATTTTCAATTTTCATTTGAGGAATGAAACGATTAAATTACATTGTGTTTTTGACCTTCCTCTTGTCTTTTGGAAAATGAACCACTATGAAATGTAGAGCATAATGACTAACATTGAAACTTCGTCCGACCACTTTCAATGCAACCATATTACATGTATGACTATTAGAATGAATTACAGTTTCTCTTTTGTCAAGAACTAGGAATAATGCCACGTTTACACCGGAATGTTAATAACATTTGTGAATAACGTATTATTATAAAACTTATTATATAAAAGTTATTAACAAATGTTATTAACATTTCCTCCACCATATTTGCTTTGAGATCTAACAAAATTAACATAAATCCTATTACCTCTATTCAGAGCTCAGGGAATAATACGATTAATTCCAATTATTTACTATATCTACCGTTGATTTATTAATTCACCTTTTGCTATAATAGAGCTACGTTCAATCTCAATTTTATGTTAATTTTATTCAAATAAATAATTTTTACTTTGTCGTTCGCTTTGAATTGAAAATTCTAAAATTACAAATAACAAAACTGTAAAACGTTTGTTTGAAGTTAGATGACAAATTTTACTATATCGTATCAAATTTTTACATGAGATCTTAATTTTACATTAATGTAGCAACTTTTGTTAAACTCTGTTTTAATAGCACTTGAATGGGTTTCTAATATTTTTTTATTGAATGCATATCCAGTGAACAGAAAAAAATTATCAATAATGTTTTGAGATGTTTACTAATGATTTTAGATTTACTCAGCTATTTACGATAGAAATTTAATTTATTGAATCAAATAATTGACGGTTTCTAGTAACAGCTCATTTCAGTTTTGTAAATATACTGTATTTTGATACTCTTTTTAACATGAGAATAATATGTATGATATAAATGTAGTATAATTTTCTATTTTGAAAATTTGCTTTACTAGAATAAATGAAAATATTAAGAGTCGAATCAACTATTAATACTTTGTAGGAACAAAACTAGTATTATTTTTCATCTGTAAAGTGTATTAATATCGATGTATACCCTTGTATAAAGTGCATTTGTTATAGTTTCATAAATGTTTTTTGTTTTGATTTGTGTTACGTCTGTTGAAATCTGTGATGGAATAAAAATTTTAACGTTTATAGAATTAAATATTGGTGTTGAATGGATCGTGTGAAAAAATTTTTATCGTTTATATAAGAAGATATGTTGTATATGGAAGGAGCTTGATAACAAGAATGTAACTTTAGGTTATTGGTATGCCAATGAACTTTGATGTAATATTCCAAGTGAGAAATGTAGATAATGATATATATGAAAATGTTTCAAGTTATTTCTGATTCCTACTCTGGATATATTGTTGTATCTCTTTAAATTGCATGAAAGCCCATTGAATTTGATAGAAGTTAAATTACGTCATTTGAAGGAACTAAATGGTCTTCATCGTGTTGTTTTACCAACTTGCATAGCTGCCGCCAAAAAGTTGGGCTTCTTTTTCGTCTGCTTCCTGTGTGCTCCAACAGCTGATGTTGTCAGAGTTATCATTGAGCTATGCCTATACTCTATTCACGATCACTTGAGACGAAATGAACAAATTTTTTGCGCGTGTGTGCGAGTAAAGGGAGGTATAACTTCATACGACGGTCGGCCGCAGTCGAACAGCTGTAGTCAATTAAATTTCTCGGCTTTTCCTCAAGCTCAAACAAAAATACCTAGTGTACGTGCAAAAAGTTTGTTTATTTCGTTTATTTTGTTAAGTGGTCGTGAATAGGGTATAGGTGATGTTTTTTGAGATAAAAATCAACCAAGAAATGAACAATAGATGCTTTACATCTGCTATTGGTTGGTTACATCACGTACCAAGAGAGAGAGAAGAGAAGAGAGAGAAGAAACCTCCTAAATTTCTGGCGTCAGCTATAATCACGACATAGCTTATCAATTTTAAACATTAGTCTTTGTTTTTAATCATCGAGTGTATTTCTGTCAAAAGAAAATAAATATTGTTGGAAAATCATCATAGAACAAGTAGTTTTGTATAAAATGTTGAAGTCTCTGGTCCAAGCGAAGAAGACATTCTGGCGAGATGGAAAACTGACTCCAGCTCGGTCAATATTAGTTTTAAAATCACATATTTGGTCTCAAATTGTAAATTGGAATGTTTCCTACAATGTGTGACTAAATTTATTGTTTTTGAGCCAATATTGACCTGAGCTGGAGTCATTTTCCCACCTTTCCAGAGGGTCTTCTTTGCTTGGAAGGACTGTAGCAGTTCTGAGCATGGAATCACCCATGTGTATGAGAATGATTGAACAAATCAAGATTGAATATTGTATGAAAAATGAAATAACTTTACGAATAAGTGGTAAAATAAACATTTATTATAATTTGAAAAACCAAATCACAAAAAAGATGGATCACAATATGATGCGGAAATAACCGGTACAGTTTCAAACTTTAAACATATATAGTGAGTGATAGATTAATTGAGAAACATTAAAATACTCTAGAATGATTAACAATGGAATTTCAGTACACGCTAATTCAAACTGAACTAGAACGGATACTCAAGACTTCACTAGAGAGAGATTATCGGTTTTCTCGACAAATATTGATTTCCGCGATTATCGATAATCTTGATTATGTCGATAAATTATCGAGAAATGTCGCATTTGGCGTCGAGAAAGCGTTCGTTGACGTCGTCCCAGTTGACAATGTCGAAAATGGCCTTGGTGTAATCAGCTCTCACGTTAAGGTACTGCAAGTAGTAGGCATGCTCCCAGACGTCAATTCCAAACAGAGGGTGGAGACCTGAAAAAAGAGAAAGATTAATTATCATTAAAAAAAAAAAGTGAAAAAGTAATGTTGGCAAGAGTTTAAAAATTCATCATATTCAAAACTACTCAGATGGAAAAATTTAATTAGTTTGTGAATAAGTTCTTCCCACACTTGTGATGTAATGTATATTACATTATTTCAAATTATACGAAGAAGCAATAGATATAGTCTGTCCAAGCAAAGAAGACATTCTGGAAAGATGGGGAAATGACTCCAGCTCGGTCAATTTTGGTTCAAAAATTATTAATTTGATCTCAAATTGATTGTAGGAAACAATTTGATCTACTTTTAATACCAAATTTATAATTCTTGAACAAATATTGACCAAGCTGGAGTCATGTTCCCATCTTGCCAGAGGGTCTTCTCTGCTTGGAAAGCAACTATAATAAAATGTCGCTTTCCCTATTAATAAAATGTAGTTATGAAAATAATAATAGGAGGGAAAGTAGTATAATTTGAGTAGACAACTGGCATAATTTTTCTAGTAGACATTGACCAATTTTCATGATAATTACAAAAGTACTGGAAACACTTGGAATTCCAGCCAATACTTTCAATAAATACAGAAAATGACAATATGATTGACAGTCTACAGCTTGCCAGTACTTAATTTTTCAAGTGGAAACGCTAATTTATTCTGATGAATGATATCATTTCCTATAATTACCAAGTTAGTGATTTCTATAGCTAAAAAGTCACCTATATTAGAAATATCATATTTCAATAAAAGAATGACAATATCATTAATAAGATCAAATGAGCTTTTCCTATTTGAAAATTTAAGTAACCCCCAAACCCTATAAAATAAATTTTCATTTATTGTAAAATAATATTATCTGGTCACTTCTTATAGCATTAGGTTGATCCCAACTAGTAAAGGAAAATAGGATATCTGTGTCGATTGTATACCTTTTGTGGCCAGAAGGGGGTCCTGGTTAGCGGTGGTTGCAATTTCCAGACACCCTGTGGCCTTGTTGTAGCCAAGCCACGCCCACCCCGATCCTTGCACGCCATTGGCTGCCGTTGCCAGTTTCTTTTGCATGTCACCTACCGAGCCAAATGACTGGTTCACAAGGTCGCACAGTTCGCCTAAAAAACACAAATATTTTATTTTTACCATCCTAATGCCCTGTTAAGACAGAAAATATTTTGATTCCTCATTCTATACAATGATTGATTTTCTTGCTCTATTTTGTGTCTTTAATTATAATTTGTTGTATCATATTATTATGATACAAGTCATTTATGATGTGATGAGTCATTTATAAAAAGATTTTCTCAACAACCAAGTGTAGAGTGTAAAGAAAGGATTAATTCGATTTGAGATCATGTTATTAATATTGTCATTGAGATGCAAGGCGATTCACCAATTAACCATGTAACTCATCATCACCTTGGCTACAAATAATTGTTTAAAAGTCGCGATTGTAATAATAAATAGCCGACGTTATTGATTATAATTGATATTTGTATTTAAGAGGGAACTAGATGTAAATGAACAGGAAATTATATTTAAGAAGATATCATATATGTGATTGAAAATAGTGGATTGTAATAATTGGGAAGTGGTCAAATGTAAGTGAGAAATGCGAAATTTGAAATTGGAAAAACTAATCTTATTCCTCACTTTCAAATGAAAACTTCTCATTCAAATTTGATGCCTTTCAATCATAATCTACTATTCTCATTATCTTATCAAATAAAAATCTCTGTTCTCAATTCAATTTGATCTTTACTTAATTAAAAATGTCAATGTAATTAATTATTATTGTTGATATTGTAATTTACTGCCTTGCAACTTAATTACAATTTATTAACATGCTCTTTAATTTTATTGATACTTTCTCAAATACTTCTGGGAAAGATGTAGAAGTATGGTATGATCTGTGCAAGATAAGAAAATAACTCCAGCTCAGTCAATATTGGTTCAAAAAATATAAATTTAATCTCAAATTGAAGATGAGAATATTTCCTCCAATTTATATTTTTTGAACAGATATTAACCAAACTGGAGTCATTTTCTCATCTTGCAAGAATGTCTTCTTTGCTTGGACAAACTTTACCTAGATTTGTACTTTAACAGGCACAATAGTACAAACCTAGGTATAGCTTGTCATATTGATGCGCATATTATCGTAGATATAGTGGACTTGGACTATGATATTATCCAATTCGATCAATTGTGAAATACTCTAAACCGAATTACCGTCCAATTTGCTGGCGTTCGGAGAGAGATTTTTCCAGAAAATCGAGTGATTGATGTGACCACCGCCATTGAATCGCAGTCCTGGTTCCAGAGCAATTAATGTACTCACATCATCTGCAAAAAATAGCAATAAGAAAGTTGAAAAACTTTACCAGCAGTTCCATAAATGTATAAGAGAGAGGTAAGTTAAGTAGATTATCGTGCATCATGTTTGTTTAAGAGTTGTATAACTATATCTATAAATTGTTCTAACTTTGTACAGAGCAACTGGGATTATATTTGGATGCTTAACTAAAGGTGCGGTTTCCTCTATGCGGAACGTAACGACTAACGGCCGCAGTCTATCAGCTGTAGCCAATCACAGCTCTTGTTATTAAAGCTAAAGGAAAAGGCCCCAAGATCTGTGATTAGCTTCAGCTGATCGACTGCGACCGAAAGTCGTTACGTTCCGCATAGAGGAAAACGTACCTTAAGGGCTAAGGGTCAGTGCATCTTACTGGTCTTGTCTAGTCTGAGTCTGAGACAGGAGCTAACACAGCTCTTGTTATTGAAGCTAAAGGAAAAGGCCCCTAGATCTGTGATTGGCTACAGCTGATCAACTGCGGCCGACAGTCGTAGGGCTAAGGGTCAATGCACACTGGTACGACAAGTCTATTTATCTATCTATCTAAATATATCTATCTATCATCTAACTGTTGTATAGTCTGGTCGAGAAAACAAGACATTCTAGCAAGTTTGGTAAAATGACTCTGATCATTGATTCAAAAATTATAAATTTGGTCTCAAATTGTAGAAAAAATTCTGCTCTACAATTTGAGACCAAATCTTTAATCTATGAACTAATATTGAGCGATTAGGAGTTATTTTCCCATTTTGCCACAATCCAGAATGTCTTATTTGGTCCACCATTATTTATACCATTGGGCGTTGACCGTAACAATAGGCTACAAAACCCTACTAACTTACAAGGATATTATTAAATATAATGGTGATATTATACAATAGAAAATACCGTATCGGTAATTCATACATTGTTTTCATCAATTGGAAATATCATCTTGAACTACTTCAAGTCCTCTGAAAATATTTTAGGCCTCAACTGTTTTATTTTTATTGTTAATTTCC
This sequence comes from Sogatella furcifera, assembly GCA_017141385.1. Classification (NCBI taxonomy): domain Eukaryota; kingdom Metazoa; phylum Arthropoda; class Insecta; order Hemiptera; family Delphacidae; genus Sogatella; species Sogatella furcifera. Next base: position 63,970,427 of record CM029548.1, read on the forward strand.
CTCAACCTACTTTTCTTAACGGCTTCCTGGTATTTTTCCTCCAAGGCATTGAGATTGTTTACATAGGTCTGGTGATGTTTTTTATGGTGCAGTTCCATAATTTCCTTACAGATGATTGGTTCCAGGGCATCGTAGGCGTAAGGCAGATCCGGCAGAGTGTGTTTCTCATTTATACATGTTGACAGTGGAGTACGAGAGCTTCTGAAATTTTTAGATATTGAAAATTATTTCTAAATCTTATTAAATTTTATAAATATCATAACTTAAGCCTCCATGAACAACTTGCTAAAAACTTTCATATAGTAGTATAACTCAAGTTATTTTTCGATAGTTTATGATGCAATGTGATAATGCAGGTGATTAATTTGTGACACCTTTTTTATTGCAAATTAGACTTTTTTCAATGAAAATTAAAGTTACTGTTCCACAATAAATTCACCTTTACACAAATACTCTTATCATTTAACATTATTTATTACAACCCAATGATTTTTTAGGTCATGAACCTTAAAAAAAAACTTAATGCTCACAAAAGTTACCTAGCCACAGTAATTTTAGGCAAGATCGAGCAAGATTAGCCTTGTTCTGGCCCATGACAGCTAGACTACAACAAATTAAAAGATCGAACTTGGAAGGCTGAACCTTCGAATAAATAAAATAAAAAAATAATAATAGCAATATTTAATTATTACCTCATAACTGAACTAATGCACCTTCTAACTGCAAACATTTTGAAAAATCTGAATTTGAAAGAAAAATGAAACTATTGACTTTAGCCGGCCCAAGTTCACAAGTTTCCAAAAAAATACGAGCTAAATATAAAATACCGATCAGCTGATTTGATCAGATCTCAGATGTGCTACGCCAGATGCTACTATCTCGATGAATCAATAAAGGGAATTTGCGACAAAGTGAGTCAACGATATACTGGGTCAATTTTGAGACAACATCTGTCGTTGTAGCGTGGAGTAATAATTTAAAGCCGCGTATCGACAGTCCGAGGCATGTGCTACAAATGCCTCGCTGTACAGTCTGTTGACACAAAAAAGAGTACTACTACTAGTTACTATCTACCGCGTATCGACAGTCCGAGGCATGTGTAGCACATGCCTCAGACTGTCGATACCGGGTTTGCTAGCAGCGAGGCAAATGCTGCACACACTTCGCGGCGAGCAGTGCCTGTTGCCTCGCAACATACAACGAACAATTCTACAAACTAACCTCAAAATTGTACCCCATTCCTATGCATTTTTGTGATTAAGAATTCTATTTGGGTGCAGAAGGTTCTGATAGGCAATAATAAGCATTGCCTTGAATTTTTATCTACTAATTGAGCAAAAACTAACCTCCAAAGTTCAAATTATCAATTGTCAGAGCTTAGTTGCTTTGTCTCCCGCTTGATGGCGCTAGTCAATTTGTTCGTGTGCTCGCATTTTTGGTTACAAAAAATGAAGATTTTTTATTATAATTATAAATCTATACTATATACTATATACTATAATTATAATTATTTTTGATTATTGCAGATTATATTCACACATATGCCTCAGCCATGAGTTTATACTTTTTTTGCATCACCAGACTGTACTGTGAGGCATTTGTGGCACATGCCTCCGACTGTCGATACACGGCTTAATGATTATTGCCTTGAATGAAAACTAATCATATTATCAGTAACATACACAAGGGAAGCGCATGCGGAGGCAGCCACGAATTGAGCGGAGCGAGCTTTCTTCTTGTCAAAAAGTGTTTAGTTAAAGCAGTTAAAAATGCTGATCCTGGAATTTTAACCTTATACGGTACTAGCTAAACAACTAATGGAGAAAGTGGCTCGAAATGGATTTTTATTTGAGTCCTCAAGGACATGACTTCAACTTATCAAATTTTTTCAACCCTCTGGGCATCATCCTCAATGTTCAATCATCACCCTTGCAGCACACGCATTTTTGAACATTGAATGACAAATCAGTCATTACAAAGCTTTTCTCTTGGAAACGTCAACGGTGTTTATTCCTCAAAATCAAGATTGCTCTATAGCCTATAGCCTGGTCGTTTATGTCCACTATCACCATGACAAGTTTGAGTGAAATCAGTCAAGTGGTTCCGGAGAAGTAGCATTATAGAGGGTGACTTTAGAGCCATTAGAGCGTCACTCCGCCTTCTGCTCTTGTCAATCACCACATATACAAGATAAAGAGATCCAAATAATAAATTATTTAATTAAAATTTGAACTATCCCCCTGTAATTCTGAGAACTGTAATAACAGCAGCGGCTCTCTCTCAGTTCTTTTGAATACAGTCTGCTTCACTTCAGCAGGCAGTTTATTGAAGAATTTCAATAGCTGTTAGGTGACTGCTCCAGCCGAGTTTCAAGTGTAAGACAAAACATCCTCACTGGATCATCCTGCAAGAGGGTCACGTATTTTTGAATGTATTTTCAGGTGTATGAGGTTTCCGAAACACCAAAATTCCGAAAGCCAGTGATGATGAGATGACAGTCAGTGTCTGTGATGAGAATGACACATGCTCTCGTTGATCCACATTGTCACTAGCTTTCTCCTAAGAATAACTGACTGTCTTCTTGTCGATAAATGAACATGTTACCGTATCGAGAATTATTCTTGTCTGATTATAATTCTGTTATCATATATAAATAAATAATATCAAATTCCGTCTCAATTTAAAACTTTTCTTGTATTGTGAACCATGAGTACTCTATGTTCTATCTTCATCTTTCTGAGAAATCTCATCTCATCTCAATCTGACATAAAAAAGTCAGCTGATCCTGATAAAAAATAAACGAACAGACAACAAAAGAAATCATTACTTTCCCACATTAATGTATGTTGGGAAAGTAAGGTTTATTTGATTTTACATGATAACTACAATATTATCTTGAACAATGTAATTTGATAATATTCAGAACGTGCTAGTGGAATTGAATTTTAGGAAATCAACGGAATTGGAATCCTGCGGCTAATTGCGTAAGTCTATTCAATCCAAACTTACCGTCTTCTTGTAGAGGGTTGTAATTCATCCAATATTGTGTTTGATTTAGATAATCAAGGATTGATTTTATGTAATTTAAATATGTGATGTATTGTAACAAGTCATATCTGTCCTACAATTTACAGCGTTTAGCTGCATAAGATGAGCATACCTTCTCTAGTACTGTAAGTACGTTTAGAAACCCAAAATCTGTCAGAGTGCACATCATTCCGTTGGATATAATTTATTTCGTAATCATTGCCATTGTATGATCCATTAACTCTCAACCAGAAAGTCTTCATTTTTTGTCAAAAAGTTGACCGTGAACAAAAAGTGAACTAGCATAAAAGCGATAGAATGCTGTTGGTTGAACAGTTGTCTCTATACATTTAAAATCTAATTGATTTTCCAGAAATTAATTTGACGGAAAAACTTGAAATTTTAAGTCTGGAATAAAGTTTTCGCACTATACATTTATGCATTGAAGAACAAGACATCACTTTTTATCACCTAACACGCAATTTCATTAATTTTATTTTGAACTAGAATGAAACTTTGGTTTGGTTACATGCAACAGCTCAGTAGGCTATCGGCTATGAAGGGAAGGGTCATTCGTTGATGACTGTCTTCATTGTAAATGCCTGTATTTATAAACGAGACTAGCGCGCCCGGTGTACAAAAAATGTACTTAGCAGCTAGCCCCTAAGCGCAGTTTATTCAAATGACATATAGATATAGCTACATTCGCTTGTTTTAGAATACCTGCAATAATAGTAAAACTACTTGCTTTCAAAGAAAAGATGCCGAAGTGCTAGAGAAAATGTTGTGTAGTGGATTTCAATAACAATCATTCTATTTCTGAAGGAAAAGGTACCCTATTTTTTCTTCTCTTGGAAGATCCCACAATCGGGACAGAAGAAAAAATCAAAATGGCGGATAAACTTAACCTAGAAGCAAGTGATATCAGATTATTTGTGATGGAAATTGGAAATTCTTTCAAATTGACTGATAAGTTAATTTTTTTTAAACAATTCCAAAATAATTAATAATAAATAATGTAGCTTTACTAATTCAATGATAAAATTGAATAATATCCCAAAACTGAGTCAATAATTGACATCGGTATGGCAGCTGTGAAGTTAATATTTCGACCACCAGAGATCGGGCAAGTTGAATGACAAGGTGTGACTGCCTCTTCCCTGTATTACAAGATCTCTAACATTTCATGAAACAGGCGGCTTCAGATTTCGTTACAGATAGATGATCTCCGCTATTATAGTCTGTTCAAACAAAGAAGACATTCTGGCAAGATGGAAAAATGACTCCAGCTCGGTCAGTATTAATAAAAAAATGATAAATTTCATTTCAAACTGTAGAGAAAAATGTTTTCTACAATTTGAGACCTTTTTTATAATTTTTGAACCAGTACTGACCGAGCTGGAGTCATTTCCCCACCTTGTCAGAATGCCTTCTTTGCTTTGACAGACTATATCATTTCCTCGAAACCAATCTGTGTGAGTTTGGTTTGGTTGGGGGTTAGTTTTTTTAAGTAAGTAAGGGGTGCAGGGGGGTTGGTTGGGTTCGTTGCAATAAAGATCGATATATAGACGCTTTCTAGGCGCCGAGACGTCCTAAGAGCTTGTTCCACTATTACTTCCTCTTGATTCTTCTTCTTTAGACTCTTTCCTACTTCTTTTTCAGTCTCTCACTCTCTTTCATCTTCTTCATCATCATCATCTTCTCCATCTTTTGTCCCTCTCTTCTTTTTTCTCCCATGTCCACCTGCTCTTCTTTTTCCTCTCCTCTCATCTTCTTTCTATTTTAGTTATTTTTCTGCTCAGCTAGTTTTCCTCTTTTCTTTCATTTCTCAATGTTTGATTTTCTCCATATTTCCCTACTTTCAATTGAATTCTGCTACCTTCTGCATACAAAATTAGTTTTCCTTTCTCCTTTTTTCTGCTGTACGCTGCTTTTTTATATTCCACCTCATTTTTCTTCTATCTTCATATCTTTCTACAAACTCTTCCAAACTTCGGAATTCTTCTTTACTGTCTCCTTTCTTATTATTTCTGTTATTATTATTATTAGCCGTCAAGCTCCCAGATGAAAGACGCTGAGCAAAGTTTGGTTCATTTTTTGGTTTTCTTGTTCTTTTTATCAATTCACCAGTTTTTCATTTCCTGAGAGAACTCCGCTTTCCTTTGATCACTCCATTTTGTTCCCACTCTTGGTACAGTCATCTCTGGTTAACTTCCCATTTTCCAACCTTTTCTCTCAAACTATTCCTGTTGTATATTTCATCATTGTTAATGTTAGCCAGCACTAAGTCCTTGACGATTTTCATCCATGCACCTCCATTACCAAGGGTTGCTACATATGCTACTATTCTTTTTGTAAGTCTGTGATCTTACTCTTATTATTATTATTTTTGTTCGCTATCCCCCCTACTTCACATTCCTTTTTCCCTCTTATTCCTAGAGTTAAGTGTAAGAGAGGGCTGGCTGCGCCCTAACTTCGCCCTCCCAGGATGTTAAATAAAGGCAGCGATTCTATTCTATTCCTAATTTATCATATTCCACCTCACAACCTCCTACTCAAATTTCTCTCCATTTATTTTTAGTCTTATTCTAGTTGCATTTCGTCTTGTTTCTTCTTCATAAGTATTTCCCCTTTCCGAAAATAATTTTTTTTATTCCTTTAGGCTATGTCGTTCTTCTTTGATTTCACAATCTTCTATCCTCATTCTTGAACACCTATTTCTTCATGTTTCAATTGAATTCTGTTCCTTTTCCATGCAAATTTACTTTTCCCTTCTCCTTTTTCTCGTTCTTCTTCCTGGTGTACGTTGCTTTATTCATATTCTACCTCATTCTCAGTCTCCTTCTTCTACTTTTATATTTTTCGTTATCTTTCCCCTATTCTTTCATGCTTTATTCCTTCTCCTAACTTTTCTTGTACTGCATCGTTTTTCCTCTTTTCTCTTATGAATCTTTCTTCTTGTTCTGAAATAATTGAAGAAAAAGAATACTATTTAGATACTTTTCATCTTATGTCTCTTTTCTTCTATATATAATCTTCTCCTCTTTTTTCTCCTCATCCTCGTCTCATTTTTTGTTTCCTTCTCTATCACCTCTTTTTTTCGTTTCCTCCTCACACTCTTTCCTCCTTCTCTTTTCCCTTCTTGTTCCTTTTCACTTCTCCTTTCTTCTTCGCTTTATACTACTTACTTGCAATCCTCTTTTCGTTTCCTCCTCACACTCCTACTCATTTTCTTCATTCTTCTTATTTTTCCAGTCTCCATCCTATTTCGCTTTTTTTACTTCACTAATACTTTGCACTCGGGTTTTCCTTTCTGGTTGCTCGGGTCTCTGCATGACTCACTACTGTGAAAAAACCCATCCACACCCCCCACCACTTCTATGCTCTTCCCCCAGGGTTCCATGAAAAGACGCCGAAAGGGCTGCTTCTATCTAAAGAGAGTTCATGTTCAACTGAATTCAAGATAAGTTTCTTTTTTAAGCTGTGTATAGTCTGTCCAAGCAAAGAAGAGCCTCTGGCAAGATGAGAAAATGACTCCAGCTCGTTCAATATTGGTTAAAACATTATTGATTTAGTCTCAATTGTAAGAAACATTCTGATCTACAATTTGAAACCGAATCAATTATTTTTGAACCAATATTGACCGAGCTGGAGTCATTTTCTCATCTTGGCAGAGGCTCTTCTTTGCTTGGACAGACTATATCTACGTTCCAATTTTCTTTCAAGTAGGTTCTTTCGAACAGATAATTCCATCAACATTTGATACGTTTCAGGGATTCCCTACAAATTTTTTCCGCGGAACAGACCGATAAACTTCGTAAGGTGTTGCTTTAGATAAAAAAAAGTTTTATTAAACATGGGTCCTGAAATGCTTTGTTACCAAGATAAATATGGCGGAACATTTCACATTTTTCTTCAAATTCTCAATTTTATAATTGAGTGGCGATTGAGGTATTGATGAGCAAAGTCCAAGCAAAGAAGACCCTCCGGCAAGATGAAAAATGACCCCAGCTCGGTCAATATAGATTAAAAAATGATCGATTTGGTCTCAATCGTAGGAAACATTCTGATCTAAAATTTGAGACCAAAGAGATATTTCTTTGAACCAATATTGACCGAGCTGTAGTCATTTCCCATCTTGCCAGAATGTCTTCTTCGCTTGGACCAGAGACTTCAACATTTTATACAAAACTACTTGGTGTTTTGGCGATTTTTGTGTTGATTTAAGTGTCATTTTTTCATTCACATCTTTACTTATATCGAAATACTGTCAAAAAATATATTTGCAACTGAGTTTTTATTATCAAAATCTATTCACTTTGATGAGAAAATAATGGAAAATCCATAAAGCTTCCATTGACTTATGATAACGCTAGTTTGAAAATCTTCATTTGCTTGGAGCCAAACAGATGTAAATGCGCTTACATCCTGTCTGGCGATTTTTGAAAGTGTCATTTTTTCTCTTCACCTGAACTTAGTGTATATTAAGTTTTCCACTTGAATCTCTTCACCACTAGTTAAATATATGTTTCATCTACCCGTTTTGCTAATTAACTCGTTTTTTCAAAAAATGTCACTTTCACCCCTTTGACTCTGAGCGCCTCAATTACTTGTGTGATCAATTATCATGTAAAATGAGCTTTTAGCTAAGGTCACTCTCAACTCGATATGCTCTTGCAGACTGCTCCCCGACTGTCCTAACAAAGTTGAGAATCTGTAACAATTTTTGGGTAACCGCCAGTTTTTTTAGCGTCAAATTTCAACAGTTCTAACTCAACCAACTTACTATAGTTGACTAATTGACTATCGACTAATCGAAATTATATTATCGACTACAAAATCCTCCATCATACAAAAATCCTCCACATCCTGCAATCATACGATAGTAGAAATCTGAAAAAAGCAAAACAATTCCATATTTTCATAATTTTGTTTACAGTTTCACCACTTTCTATACACTATTATCACAATTGATTTATCGACCATCGATTTATCGACTATCGATATATCGACTCCCACTTGCACTATCGATTTATGATGAGGATCAATATTGCTGGATAGGAGGACTGGAAGAGTGCGCTTGCTCTAGTTCATTCCACGATCCAATATTTGATGGAAAGAATGCGAAAAAGCTAAGAAAGAATTTTATTAGATTCGACAGGCACTTTCTCTGCGAGATGCTCTTCCTCTGGGCTCCTGATAATGTTCTCACTCTTCTTCTTGGGTGTGCATGCCAGAAACTTGGTATTGGATTGTTTCAAGAAAGTCAATGGAGCTATATTGATGTCTAAAAAAATTGATTCACTTAATCGAATGGATGTATTCAATCTCAATAATGAGAATTTAAGTTTATTATGTTATGTATAGAGTACTTGCAGGGCCCTTGAGTGGGGTGTGCGGAATGTGCGACCGCACAGAGCGCCACGTCCAAGGGGGCACCGCAGCGGATGATGATAAGCAGGAATTTTAAAAATTTTAATTGGGCTTTTAAAATAATTTTTTCATTAATTTATTTTACCAACAACTTGAGTCCACAAGACATTATTTCCTCTGCATAAACTAATTCATAATAATGGATTTATCAATAATTGAAAAACCACAATCAATGTATGAAGCTAGCCAAGAAACGCCCCTCTTAAATTCAATTCTATTGTTGGCTGACAACTACATTACACTCTGTCGACCAATCAAAAGCCAGTTTTTTATTAAAACTTCTCCCTTATATTTGTAAAGAATAGTGTTGTAGTGCGTCAAACTTTTTTTCTGATTTAGATCAAGAATAGTTGAGTTCAATTTCATTATATTCATCGTATGAAAAATAGAATTAATGAATATAAGTTGGGTATTCGAAATCATATTTTTATCTCATTTCATACAGCATGAAACTTTTGAAGTCTCTAAGTTACACATTTGTAATGTACAATTATTAAAGTAAAACTGAGTCTAAATTCTATAAAGAAATTCCTCAAATACTAACTTGATAGAATCTTACCAGCCTGAATACATAAATGAATATTATATTTATATTAGCACAAGATCAACAATAGTAAAACAGCGTAATTTTTTGTGAATGATACACCATCCATCTTTCTTTTGCTAGCAGCCATTTTCCAAGACAGAACTCAAGAAACACTGTCAACCAATAAGATAAGAGCAGGCGGGGCACGAAGGCGTGTCCAAGTCAAATCTGAAACATTACCCGTCAACTGCTGTCATCTACTGGTTGAATTTGGAAACTTTTCTAACCGATGTATTCGGCCATTTTGATCGTATAGGCGGAGCTTGGAGGCGTGTCCAATGGAAGTCGAAGCAAGTCACTCTATTGCTACTGCCATCTGCTGGCTGAATTCGGAACTATTTCGAATGTTATTTTCTATTTCTAAGGCCGGTATTACACGATAATATTTCTATTATCATAGTTGATCGATCATATGGAAGAGATGAAAATATGATTTTGTATTTACATCTTTTTCCATATGATCAACCATGATCATAGAACTATTATTGTGTAATACCGGCCTAACTATTTCAAAAGTTGAGGAGAGCAGTGAAAATGGCTGAAATCTTCAATTTGCTTGTTATTGATTTTCCGATTTTTTGTTCAAACATCTTTATTTTCAGTGAAATGAAATATTTATGATGATACCCAATGTTTTCCTGTAAAAAATTTATTATTCCCTTCCTTATGTGCAGTATATATATAATGTCTGATGGGTCTATTTACTATGGCTGATTTTTTCCCCTTTGAGGGCGATGTCCAAATTCACATGGGTTTCAAGGCCTGTGCGTGGGTAATGAGAGGGATAATGATGAGAGATGTCGACTAACTTTTTGGGTAGCCGGGAACGACGACCTCTAGTCTCCTCCGAAAGAGGTGGCCGTATTTATTGTGCTGTGGCAGTGAATATTCTTTATATTCACTTGCTGTGGTCAAAAACTGTTTGGGCTTTATTTATAATAACGAACCTCTGAACCTTTGGTTATTAGACCGGCGCGTTATCACTTCCTCCAACGAACCACTAATTGGTTACAATTTGTTTGCAATTAATGGTTACATGGATCATCAATCTTCAATTGAGTGATCAGATGAAAGCTCTTGAAGGTTACTGTAGTGGGTATTTGAATAACGATAATTTGAAAGAAACAGCTCAAAAGTAGTGATCAACTTTCAAATGTAACACCTAGTATGAGTGTTTCTGTCAAAATACAGTAGGGTGGTGTTTGATCTCGTATAGTGCTCTTTATCTAGTGGTAGGATATAGATATTATATTCGACTTGACTACAATGATAGTAGGTATTCAGGGATATAAATAAAGTTGGGAAAACCTGTTGAAAAAGTCTGTATTGTCAATCTGTTCATAATAAATTATATAACTTGGTTTTAGCAGTACGGTTTATTGCACTGCACCGCTTAGGATATTCCAACTTCTTATCCCATTCGAATGCTCTTGAAAGTAAATAATTCACATTACCATCAAACCTTCTCCGAATTCAAGCATTCCAAATTGCATTGAAATCCTTTTGTAAATGCAGCTTGTATTTCACTCCTCATCTCATTCATTCATTACGAGGCCAAATACGTTTCCCAAATAGAATTTACTGTCTCTCTCTTCTGTGAATGAGACAGAGACCAAAGTCTCACGTTTTAGCGTCGCAATGTTTATTTCAACCTGCGAATCGCGATGGTCTCCAGCGTCTGATGACGTCATAGAGAAATTGAAGGGCGTCGATTGGCGGACAAGGGTTGCGAGGGTGTGGTGGGGGTTGGAGAGGGTACGAAGAGGGATGTTCATTTCCTGTAAATGCGTCATCTTCTCGGTTGTTGTTTTAGCACTGGAAACTTTTGCATAACGTGGACGTCAGTGTCCTATTCATTGATATTGGATACTGCTATTCAATTTTGCTTTAGAACAGTTTGTTTTGAGCTGTGTTTTCAAGGTTGAATTTCCTTTCAAGAAAATACAATAGTCCGTCGAATTCGAAGAAGATACAAAATGATTTACAAAAAAGTCCATTAAATTTTATACATGATTCGACAAGAACGTTTCAGTAATGATAAAGAGACCTTACAATTCAACTGGTTCAGTATATTGTCTGATCAAGCAAAGAAGACATTCTGGCATGATGGGGAAATGACTCCAGCTCAGTCAGTCACTTACGGTAAAAAATTATAAATTTGGTATCAAATTGTAGAAATATTGACCGAGCTGTAGTCATTTTCCCATCTTACTAGAAAGCTTTCTTTGCTTGATCAGACTATAATATTATACCATTTTTAATATAGGGTATCATCTTCATGATTACATTGAAGAAATTTAGCTGTGGATGTTTACAAATTGTTCCAACATTCTCTTTTGAAACTTATGAGTCTTAAAATGGAGAAAAATTGTTAAGATTAAGTTCCAGCTCACACAGATTTTGTAATTTTTTAAGAAAATATTTCTAAATTTATCTACTTTGAACATGTATCTTTGTTCTATACATATCAAAAGATATTTTGAAATTGAATGAAAGTACAAGATATTGTCAAACCACAGGTTCATCTAAATTCGAGATACCGGTTTCGGTTGCTACAACATTATCAATCTGATAAACTGGAATATCTCTGGTAATGGTTTAAATACTGTACCGTACAATATTGACCAGATATTCCAAAATAAAAATCAATTTTTAAAAAATTGAAATCATTATTTTATGCTTTTTGTCTGTCAATCGAATCAATCCTCCATTCAACATTCATGTTGAAACTAACTTGAAATTTGATTGCTCCTCGTTATTGTACCTGTCTCTGCAATTGTGAGATAATCTACCCTTGGCCTAACCTTGGCGAAGGATAGGGTTAGCCCATTGTTATCGCGAAACACAGCTTCAATCACGATAATGTGTATTGCAGTATTGGGAACATCAACAGGTTGTCCTCATACTCGAATAGATGTAACTTACAACTAGGCGTAACATGTATGAGATAGGGCATGCAGAGTATTTACAGTTGGTAGTTACAACAAGTAGTGTGATTTGGGGCACCCGAGAGAGTTCAGTTATAGCGAATGGTGTGGAACTAATGTGTGCTCCTGTATTCTGTACTAAATCCGTATCGCAAATAGGAACGAGACTAGGGATTTGTTCGAGTAATAATCATAGTGTAATACCTTGCTCATGTGCGTGCGCTTCTACTTAACCCTGAGTTTCTCAAAATTGATTACAGCTCTGTTTTCACAGATCATGTGTGTGCGCTCCCACTAAAATTCGTGTTTCTCAAAATTGGTTACAGCTCTGTTTTCACAGATCGTGTGTGTGTGCGCTTCCATTTAAACCCGTGTTTCTCAAAATTGGTTACAGCTCTGTTTTCACAGATCATGTGTGTGCGCTCCCATTTAAATCCGTGCTTCTCAAAATTGCATGGTTACAGCTCTGTTTTTACAGATCATGTGTGTCGCTCCCATTTAAAACCGTGTTTCTCAAAATTGGTTACAACTCTGTTTTCACAGATCATGTGTGTCGCTCCCATTTAAATCCGTGTTTCTCAAAATTGGTATTTAAATTTCTTAAAATTGGTTACAGCTCTTTTTTCACAGATTATTAGCTCTATATTCTCATATTGTTTGATTTATTATGATTTCTGTTCTTCAACAGCTTATATAAGAATACTGCAGTATATTTCGATGTACACTACTGTTACTGTACTATCAAAAACAATGTGATGTTTTAAATACCAAAATATCTTCAAAATATCTTTTGTGATTTGTAAAGCTAGGGCAAGAACATTAGATGTCAATACCTTACTTGTCAAATAAGTTAAGGCTGCGGGTGCTACATAGTATATTCATAGTTCCACATCTATATCATATATCATTGAATAAAGTATCATATATCATATCATAGTATAGTGTAAACCTCAAGCCTAAGCCTCACCTTTTTAATATATTTAGGGTAATTCTTACCCTAAGAAGATTTTATCATAAACATCTTTTGGTGAATCCTTTTAGGGACCTTCATTCAAGGTCCTGATGTACTGTATTTAGCGCCCTTTCACACCAGATGGAACGCAACACAATGGAACTGATTCTGAAATTGATGAAACGAAACTGATTTGTGGACATTGAGATTAGTGGTTTGACAATATTTTGTCTTCTCATTTAATTGAAATAGGTTCTGTTTGAGAAGTGATGCATTTCGTATAATTATGTAAAATGTTCCGCGTCGTTTCGTTCCATCTGGTGTGTGTTGTTCTCACCTACTCAAATGCTAAAGCTGTCCCACTGGTTTGCAGGGGGTGTCAAGTTTTGACATGAGAAGAATATTGTCAGACCACTGATTTATCAAAAATTGAGTTACCGGTTTCGGTTGCTATAGTCTGTCCAAGCAAAGGAGACCTTCTGGCAAGATGAGAAAATGACTTCAGCTTGGTCAATATGGTTCAAAAATTATTGATTTGGTCTCAATCGTAGGAAACATTTTGATCAACAATTTGAGACCAAATCGATATTTTTTTAATCAATATTGACCGAGCTGGAGTCATTTCCTCATCTTGCCAGAGGGTCTTCTTTGCTTGGACAGATACAGACTATACACCACCACCATTCTTATCATCATTATCAGAATTTAATAAATTTTTGGTTCGAGAATAATTCTTGTCTTTTCATTTAATATGAATAACTACCACAACTAACACTGGATTTAGGTATTTGGAATAAGTATTAAAACCAATTCCAGTTCCAGAATGATAATCTTGATTTCGTATCACGTCAAGTTCCCGGTGAGATTACATTCTACGAGAATGAAACGGATATTACTCTGTGCCATTTGTGGTTTCGCCAGTTATAGTCTGTCCAAGCAAAGAAGACCCTCTGGCAAGATGGGAAAATGACTCCATCTTGATCAATATTTGATAAAGAATTATAAAAATTGTCTTAATAGTAGATCAAATTGTTTGCTACGATTTGAGATCAAATTGATAATTTTTGATTCAATATTGACCGAGCTGGAGTCATTTTCCTATCTTGTCAGAGGGTCGTTTTTCCTTGGTCAGACTGTATCAATTATTCAACGATGTATTGTGTTGCTGCACATGAAATACTCTTCTACCGATTTTAGCCCTTGGCTAAAGGGCCCTTGCTACAACTTGATTACTTCTGGATTGGTTGTTTGGTTTGTAGTGTGCTTTTAAGGTACCGTAATACTTAATAACCTTCCGAATTCTAAATTACGGTTTCATAGTGTTTTCACCTTCAGAAGTTGAAATTTGTGTATAATTGAAGTTTTAAGTGTGGACATAACCTCTATTTTGAATATTTTAACCAAAATTGGGAAGAAGAGACGTTTTGGTCTGTGTTTCAATCCTACTGTATTTCAGTCTTGTTAATAAATAAATAATTCACTTTGTAATTTAATGTTCTGTGTGCTGTTAAGTTGTAGGAATTGGAGGATGATATAAATTCTAAATATTATTGATAAACGTAGTCGGAATGCTAACCTTGCATCATACAAAACTTCACTACAACACTGTACTCCATGTCCCCTCATTATTCTTCCACTGCTATAGTCTGTCCAATCAAAGAAGACATTCTGGCAAGATGAGGAAATGACTCCAGCTCGATCAGTATTGGTTAGAAAATTATAAATTTAATTTTAAACTGGAGATCAGAATGTTTTCTAAAATCTAAGACTAAATTTATAGTTTTTGAACCAATATTGATCGAGTTGGAGTCATTTTCCTATTTTGCCAGAATGTCATCTTTGGACAGACTATATCTGTTGGATCATTCCTGTTCTGACAATAGTCGTCAGCCGAACAAAATGGTGTTCCTATTCCGCCATAGCTTGAACGCGATTGGTTGACGCTTTCCACCAATAGAACTGAGCAGGGGTGTTTCGAGAGGTTGGCTGATTCTTCGTTGATGGAATAATAGTTTTTCAATTAAATTGTTATAAAGTATTTTTTAACAAGTTTTATAACATTATATGATGAATTTTCATTAATTGCATGGCTAAACTGGAAAATCTATTCCATACGAATGAAAGTTTTCACATCTTTATTCTGTTTTTACTCATATTTCGAATACAAATCTTTCTCTCTCCTTTTACCTAGCTCTACAAATATAATTATATATTTATAGTATTTTATAAATAAATATATGAAAATTTTATTTGATATGATAATAATTATTCGGTTATCAATGATGGATTCCACAAAATTAAAAAAACTCCTCACTGTTATGAAGTTTCTAAGATCTAATATCCAAATCTTGGGTAATATACTTACCACACAATAATGAATTCAATGATTCGGATGTGAATGGATAACACTTTCTAGACAATATTTTCAAGTTACATAATGATATTTTATTCAATATTATCCCACCACTGTAATGAATCACCGTATCATTCAACCGTACCGTATACCGTACCGTATCACTGTACCGTATCATTCAACTGTGGGCTACTATAAGCTACCAAACTATTTTTGTATAAAACGCTTTTGCTTTTTGGTCTATTAATATTATGAATTCTAATTTGATGAATTTAACTTAGCAATGAGATATTCCAACACTTTTCCTCATCCAACACTATAATCATTTTCGAGAATCTAAGCCTGTGTAACATTTTAAAAATTTTGCTCATTTGCTGTTCTGCATTTATTCCATTTTAATTCTAGCAGCTGTCAATCAATACCTATTTATTTTAATTTAATTCATGACTCTAGAAGCCGTCAATCATTAGCTGATAATCTCTGATCAACGGGTGATCGAAGATTGAAAGTTGATTGACGTTGTGCTAAAGGATTTTTATCCAGGTGTGCCAGTACTCTTTGTTTGCTGGCGTGTTTTTCAAAACCTAGACTCCCTATCAATTCAGCTTGATCAACTGCTACAATTTTTCTCTGTTATAATCTGTCACTCACATTTTGTCTCTGTTCCCCCCTTTCAATTTTATTTTAAATTGCATTTCCCAATAGTTTCCGAGCTAACCATTTTCATTTACATTGCATTTCCCTATCGTATGGTTTTCTCATTCTGTTCTAGGACTACCAGCAAAACCTCCATTGAAACGCTTCTTTTTCTCTCTCTTTCTTGTTCTCACTTTTACTCTGCTAAATGAATCCAATGTAAGGTGGAGTATTCATTTACACAATTAGAGGATTTTTCTCATTCCATTTAGTTTTACTTCGTTCTTGTAACACTTTCAGCTTGAGTAAATGAAACCACCAACTTACCACCTATTAATCTAGTAAATTACTTTCTACAGTAGCCCTCTCCTATTTCTTCCTATCTTTATTTTGATCTTCTAGTTACATTAGTATGGTTGATCATGATCATATTTATCATGAACCATCAATTATAATCTTCTATGTGCTCTTCACCAATCACCATTGAATTTTTATCCCTCTCTCCTACTAATAGTATGTATGTATGTATGTATGTCTGGCTCAATAGCCCATGAAGGACCTAGGCCTACCAGCTGGTTGCCAGTTTCAAATAGTACAGCCGTAGATATAGTTTTACAGATTCTATGTATAGTTAGTCTATGGTACAGCTTATTGTCTACTAAATTTTTAACTTTTCCTCATCGTTCTCTTGTTCTTCTATCTGTCTCTTGTTTACAACTTTCAATGTAGTTGATCTAAATCTGCTTAACCCTTCCTCCATTCTCCATATTTTTCTTCCCGTCTTTTTTTCTCATCATTCTTCCAATGTCTCCAATTCTTATTCCTCTCTTCTTCTTATCTTTTCTCATCCACGTCTTCTCCAGTATTTTTTTTTAACCCACTTTTCGTTCTTCACCCAACTTCTTTGTTCTCTACCTTTTCTCCACTTCGCTTTCAATCCATCCTGCTCCTACTTCTGCTTCTTCTTTTCCTTCTTCTTCTTCTTCTTCTTCTTCTTCTTCTTCTTCTTCTTCTTCTTCTTCTTCTTCTTCTTCTTCTTCTTCTTCCCTATTCTTCTCCTCCACCTTCTCCTCCTTCTCCTGCTCTTACTCCTCAACCTTTTCCTTTCCTTTACATTATCCATCATTTCACTTACTTCTCTCCCTTTCTCTCTCTCTCTCCATGCACTTCCCATCTCACTCACGCTTTTTTTCGCTTGTTCTGTTTTTAATCTTAAGACTCTATATAATTATATATTCATTTCTCTCACTATCTCGAATCCTCAGTCTTTTTGATCTTTCTTTCTTTTTCTTACCCATTAACTACCTTTCTTCATATCTCTTTCTTTATCACTCTCTCCAATCCACAGTTTGTTCATCATTCTTTCTCTCTCTTTCTATTTCTCTTCCTCTCTCTCTCTTTCTCTCTCTCTCTCTCTCTCTCTGTACTTTTCCAGCTTTCCCTGCGTGTTGTTCAGTAATAATGAGTAGTTCTTGTAGCTACTCACAGTCACACAGGTCCCTGACAGAGGAGATCGATCCGGGCACACAACGTTGCCCTAGTCTGGTATTGGCTCAGCCCCCTTACCCCCGCCCACTCTGGTGACGTCACAAGTCCTATTGATCATTGCCAGCCGACACGCGATTGGTCCGTTGCCGGCGCATGCGCACATCCCACTCCTGTCGCTCACTGACATTTGACACACGGGGCGCCGTTCAGTGTTGAAAAGGGTGCAACTGGAAAACGCGTTGTGCCCCTATTTTGTCAAATTCGAAATTTTGAAAAACCCGCGCCCCCTTGTAATCCCCAGCAATGGCCCCGTAGTGTTGTGAAAGGTTTGAAAGAAGCCTAGTGAAATTGTGAAATAAGAGTGATTTGTAGGTGAGTAATTACACTTGAAAATGAGAAATTTGCATGGTTGGTCAATGATTGTGTTGGATGTGCGTGTGTGTCAGTATGTAATTGTTTTGCTGTGAACTCATTTTTCATAGATTTTATCATTTTCCCTCCTTTTTCAATAAGTGGTATCAAATAAACATAATGATTTATAAAACGTTTTTCTTTGATATCGAAAGTCTAAGATTATGTAATATGATCTTATTCATTTACATACTACAGGTACTGTAGTAATGGCCTGATGATACTACTTATTGTACTTGGCTGATGTAAAGCATATATCGTCTCTTTTGTTTTTCAAAACCATCATCTAGGATTAGTTAAATGATAACTCTTATAACTGACAACATCAGCTGTTGAAGCAGACGAACCCGCCTGACTTTTTGGCGTCAGCTACTGGTCATGTCCAAGCTCTGAAGCCCTGACGGCTGAAAAGGAGGGACTAAAACACTACTTAAGACTAGGTTTAGTGTGAACAATCCTTTATAAAGGGGTACACACTCACTAAAGTGTATTCCTCGCAGGGTTTCAGAGCGTGGACGCGACCAGTATGCTATACTTTGCTGATTCTCAGTTGTAATATGTGATTCCTCATTATATATACATTCCACATTCATTAAATGAAAAGTTTTTGGGAATAATTTTATAAACTAGTTATGTGTTATACCTAACTTCTCAAATAAACTATTCCAAACCAGATGGGTAATGTTGATTGGGAATCCTTATGACAAGATTTTCTTCTCTATTTTTCGAAAGTTGAAAATTGGTGTAATTAGGCGATAGTTTAGGAACTCTTTAAAGGTAATTGATGAAGAAATTCTGCAGTTCTGCAATTATACCTTATGTTTTCTTTAGATTAGCAGATTATTGACCTGAACTTTGAATAGATCCCTTATTAGTACCGTATGTAAGACTTGAGAAGTTCCATGCTATAGAAAAATATTCTTCCATATTATTCAGGTGTCTACTAGTGATATTGAAATAGATTGTATTGAATGATTCTAGATGTTGACTGTTATTGTGCAATACTGGATGCTGTATGGAGTTACAGTATATGTTTTATGTTATAATCTTGATTGAGCATTGATATGTAGGTAGCATTGAGGATATTTTAACGTAAATTTTAAAGTATAGCCGATTTACATTTTTTTACATTAATCCCAATATTTACTTTTGAAAATGGATTCAAACCATTTATATACCTTGATGGTAACTATATCAAAACACAATTTCGAATACAGTTTCAATTTAAGCATCTAATTACTGAATTATGACAATATTTTCGGGCGAAATTCGTTACTACAACATTGTGCAATAATACTTTGTCAGCTGTCTCAAGTATTGCAGACTTAGTTTTTAAACTTATGAACTGTCTTTTCATCATATGTAACCCATTAGGTGGGTGGATAGATGTCAACCGGTGGTTTGTAACCCACCTAAAATTCTATGTTTCTTTTGAAAGGGTTGGCCAAAATAGCTGTTTTCAATTTATTTTTTAATTTTTTTTCAATTGGTCTAGTACTAGTTAATTGTACAAGCTAATTTGAATTGAATATAAAGAATTTTATTTTATCATAGTTATTATTATTTAGTGTATGGCTTTTAATAGTGGGGAGACCCAAGGGTTATTCCACTTCGTCAGATAACTTCATGTTCCACAAACGGAGATATGAGTTATAGTTGTTTTAGAAAGTTCATTTGAAAACATAATTTTTTTTCAAAACATTTTATCATGGTGATATAGTTTCAAAAGATAACGTGGAAGAAGTCTGGTTCAGATTTATTAAAAACCAAATAATTCCGCCAAGATAATTGAATAATGAATCACATAAATAAGGTTGAAGTATGAATTTATATTTCGATTCACGTAATAATTCACGACATTTGGAAGTGGAAAATAATTATTTCATGAGCCACGAATTTTTGCCCAGCCTAGAACTAACTGCTGATGGTTAGTAGAAGTACAGAAAAGGTAAATCTTCTCTTTACCTGATTCTCTTTCTCTGTAATTAGGGTAATCTACTCTGGACCCAGACTGTTATAAGTTAAAATGTAACAAACTATGATCTCAAACTAACTACGAGAAACTATTAGATTAAAGAGTAGATTTTCTTTACTGTTATATAGATGTTTGATGTGTAGCTGTGTAGGCCTCTTCTTACCCAATAAGCTTAGTTGAGAGTTAGGTCAAGGTTACTCTATTAGATAGAATTCGATGGAAATGTGTAGGTCTCAGCAGATTCAAACGAGATTAGAGAATTGGTGGAGCCATGTTGGCCTTGTGGGGTGGCTGAGGGTACAAAATCAATAAATAATAAAATGATTATTCAAATTTCAACTCTTTAATGTATAATTTTCCACCATTATAAAATTCTACCACTTTTTTTAAAGTTCAACAGCAAATATTATCACAATGTTTTGTTGTTATTGTTGTTTGAGAAGAAGCCATAGAAATAAAGTCCACTGAATCGATCTTGATTTTGCTTAGTCTATCTATGAACCACTAACTGATAAGGCTGTTTTTTGTGTACTATTTATGAACATATTATAATATACATTTAATGTGTGCAAGCGAAGAATATATTCTGGCAAGATGGCAAAACGACTCCAGCTCGGTCAATATTGGTTCAAAAATTATAAATCTGGTTTCATATTATAGAAAACATTCTGATCTACAATTTGAGGCCAAATTCATAATTTGAACCAATATTGGCAAGCCTATTTCCTCTCTGTCAATGTGATTTGTATGTATGAACTAGAAGCAATAATCCCTCCTTTTTCGATATTTATCAATATTATTTCCTCCTTATTGATAGAAATCAATATTAGGCTATATCCTCATTCTGTCCACATAGGATTATCTTTTGGGGTCTCCTAATTAGACAATAGACATCCATTTTTCCATGAAAAGAATTTTCTGCAATAAATTGATTTAATTTTGTAGAGTGTTTGTTTTTTGTCGAATATAATAATAATAATAATAATAATAATAATAATAATAATAATAATAATAATAATAATAATAATAATAATAATAATAATAATAATAATAATAATAATAATAATAATAATAATAATAATAATAATAATAATAATAATAATAATAATAATAATAATAATAATAATTATTATTATTATTATTATTATTATTATTATTATTATTATTATTATCATTATATTTTTGCTAATCGATATTAAATTTTTATTATTTTTATTTTTCTTCTTTCATCTTCATCCATGGTACTTTTCCTCTTAATTTTCCTTGATACCACATATAGCTATATTCCTCATAGGTCTTTCCTTCTTCTCGTTCGTCTTTCAGAATTTTTCTCCTTCTTCATATTCTTACAGGTATTTTCTTCTTCTTGTTATTCTTTCAGAACATTTCTTCTTCTTGATATTCTTACAGGTATTTTCATCTTCTTGTTCTTCTTTCAGAACTTTTATTCTTGATCTTCTTACAAGTATTTTCTTCTTCTTATTCTTCTTTCAGATTTTTTCTTCTACTTGATCTTCTCCCAGGTATTTCCTTCTCCTTGTTCTTCTTCTTTCAGGTCTTTCCTTCTTGTTCTTTCTCATTTTATTCTTATTATTTTCTTCATCAACTACTTCCTTTTTTTTTACTACGGCCTAGAAACTAAATTAATAATTTCTTAGCTTTTCTTTGAATCGGCAGTTGCCGATATCGGCTTGCCGATCACGTTCTTTCATGACGGCCGGTGAATATTGAATCAGATTACTAGGAAGAAGATTGAGGGTGACCGGAATACGATAGTATAGTCTGGCCAAGCAAAGAAGACATTCTGGCAAGATGGGAAAATAGCTCCAGCTACGTCAATAATGCTTCAAGAATTGAAAATTTATTTTCAAAATGTTGGAAACATTCTGATCTAAAATTTGAGATAACATTTATAACTTTTGAATCTATATTGACCGAGTTGGAGTCATTTCCCCATCTTGCCAGAATGTCTTCTTTGATTGGACAAACTATAGCTCTTGAATCAGGGTGACAAAGTAGGAAAGTAAGTTTTTGAAGACAGGCAAGATTATGATCAAACTAGATAGGAAAAAAATTCTGTATAGGCGTAGCAAGTTTTCATTTTCAAAAAGTGAACGGTATGATATTCCATTTAAATAGCTAAATTACTATAAAATCTCGATAATAATGGATTAAAGATTGTCATTAGATTGAAAAATACATCATTAATATTGATGGATTGAAGTCAAGTATGTCAAGCAAAGTAGTCTGTTCAAGCGAAGAAGACATTCTGGCAAGATGGGAAAATGACTCCAGCTCGGTCATTATTGGATCAAATAATATAAGTGTTGTCTCAAATTGTAGAGCAGAATGTTTCCTACAATTTGAGACCAAATTTATAATTTTTGAACTAATAATGACCGATCTTGTCAAAATGTCTTCTCTGCTTGGACAAACTATATTGATGTTAAATATCCTGAAGACTTCGCTTCTGTCCATATTGTCAATAAAATTCTCTTGCTAAAAACATTTTCAGATTATTGACAGGAGAGATTGAATTTATTAGCTGTTGTCAATCAATATTCGAAGTTGTGGAAGTAATCAGAATCTACTAGGAAATTGAATTATTATTAAGACGTTTATTGTGTTAATTTTACGATAGAAATTAGAATTACAGTAAAATTAAATAAACTTGTTAACACGCTTTTCCCCTAGGTTTAAGATACTTAAGGCACTCTATTTCATTCAACCGACTAGACAAAGAAAAATTATGTAAGGACCTATTCAAAAATTGTATTTCATTCAGATTTGTAGAGATTTAGTATAATAGTCTAGTCGAGCAAAGAAGACATTCAAGATTTGAATTAAAAATTTGGTCTTAGATTGTAGAAAACATTCTGCTTTACCAAATTTATATTTTGAACCAATATTGACTGAGCTGGAGTCTTCCCAGAATATATTCTTTATTGTTCTTCGACACTACACTCTAGAGTTATTATTTCTTGATTTTTTGAGATTTTTCACCTGAATCAATTAGTTTAATATTTATATAGATTTGGGAGTTGATTGCTGAGTACTTACTCTATTTGGATCAATGTCAAGATGTTGCAGTACTTGTCTTATTGAATTGAACTCATGAGTGTGAAGATTGCCAAAATTCAATGAAGTAAAGAAAAGGCTTGAAAAATATCAATGGACCAAACTTTCCACTCGAAGACTAGAAGCACAAACTAGAGAAATATTAATTGATTAATATCTACTCTGTAGATATAGTCTGTCCAAGCAAAGAAGACATTCTGGCAAATAAGGATTTGAAAATAACTCCAGCTCCTTAAGTATTGGTTACAAAATTATAAATTAGAAGAGGAAGAGATGAAGTAGAACCACATGGAATTTAGAAGAAGGAAGAAATAGAATACAAAATATTAGGAATCCGAAAAAAGAGAAGATGAATATTAAAATATAGCGAAGAAGAGGAACCATTGTAAGAAGAAAAATAGAAATGTGAAAAAACGTCCGTCCAAGCAAAGAAGACATCCTTGCAATATGGGAAAACGACTCCAGTACGACCAATATTTGTTCAAAAATTATAAATTTGGTCTCAAATTGTAGTAAACATTCTGATCTACAATTTAAGACCAAATTTATAATTTTTGAACGAATACTAAACGAGCCGCAGTAATTTTCCCATCTTGCCAGAATGTCTTCTTTGCTTGAACAGATTATACACCATTTCAATATCAAAGGACAATAAAGTGCAATTGAAGTGAACTAATATTCTACAGTGAATCCGTTTTCACCATTTTGCATTTCATCGTTCACCTATTGCCAAGGTAAAAGGTTCAATTTCCCTTCAATTCAATTTCCTTATTCCAATAAAGGACTCGCCTTATCTAATACCAGACATTTCAATAATAATATGATAATATCAGTTCAATAATATGAAGACATGTCAGTTCGATAAATTTATCATCTTGTGTAGCCTATATATGGTGGGTTAAGTGGAAGAGGGGGCTTGCCCAATTAGAACTTCGCCCACAAAACTTTTGTAA
This sequence comes from Sogatella furcifera, assembly GCA_017141385.1. Lineage (NCBI taxonomy): Eukaryota > Metazoa > Arthropoda > Insecta > Hemiptera > Delphacidae > Sogatella > Sogatella furcifera. The sequence goes on from CM029548.1 coordinate 63,994,246, forward strand.
AAATTTGTAAAATAAAGTCATTTATCTATATATCCATCTATCTTCTTCAAAGTGAATTGAAACTTGAACATACAACCTGAGACTTCAAATAAATGTTTTACCTTGAGTTGTTCATCTATCTCTCATCTAATCTTGAATTCGATGCTGTAGTGGTACTTACGTCTGATTCTATGATTTATTTGAAATTCATTTTTTATTTTCCCATGTTGTTTATAATATAATTCGTTTGTTTCAGATAGCTAATTAAAGATGTCATCAGTGAAAGTAGCGGTGCGAGTGCGCCCCTTCAACAACAGGGAAATATGTCGGGAGAGCAAGTGCATCATAGAAATGTCTGGATACACCACTTGTGAGTTTTATATTTTTCAAATTTTTCTTTCATTTTTCAACTTTTTCTTTCATTTTTCAACTTGTTTTGTTATTCAGTGTTTTCTTTTATTTTTCAACGTTATTTTATTTATCAACGTTTTATTTTATTTTTCAACTCTTTCTTCTATTTTTCAACTTTTTCCTTTCAATATAATTGGTGATTGAATGGTTTAGCTGGTGCCAAACATTAAGGCGGTTGGCGATTAACTGTCATGGATGCTCAGCTCTGTCAGGATAGTCTGAAGCTGTCTTTGAGAGCGAATTAGTTCAGCTGGGGTAACTCTCGTTCCAATATACACTTGCAGACAGCTCGCCGATTGATCAGACAGAGCTGAGAATTAATAGCAGTCGTACGACAACCGCCTTAATTTCTGGCACTAGCTATAGTGCCCATCATATAGTGCCTATAGACCATCATATAGTGCCTATAGAACCCATCATCTCAATTCCTCAAACCAGCCAGGTTTGAAATTTAAACCAGGTTTTGAGCTTTCAATCATCCAGACCTAGCCATCCATGCTTTTAGCTATCATAAACTTGGGGTATAATGACTGGGTGCAAACTATATATAGGCATCTATAATGACTGGGTGGGTGAAAAGTATAGAAATGACTTGATATTATATTAAAAGTTGATTTGACGGTCGTTGACGGTCGGGGATCGCTCTAAAATTCAAATTCTTCTGCACTATTGACTATAAAATCCGTCATATTGAATTCATGTTTTTGAAATGGGATGGTGGAAGCAATTACAATGTTATAGATTATTTCGATGCAGAATTTTGAGACACATCTATTTGTCAAACTATTTCAAGTTATTTAAAAAAATCCGAGATATTTACTACAGATCAGTTGATATCTTCAAAAGAGTTCGAAATATCGATGTTAGGTTTCTTCTTTTTAATTATTGTATATTCTTTTTAATTTCTGTATCAAATTGTTTTCCAAAAGTGATGTTGGCCGCAATTACCGCAGAATTTCGAGTGAAAGCAATAACGAAAACCGCACATCTATTTTTCGATCTATTTCCAAGTTATTTCAATTATTAATCCGAGTTATTTACTACAAATCAGTTGATACTTCCAAAACAGTTTGAAATATTGATGTTAGGTTTCCGCCATTTATTTTCTGTTGAATTTTTGTATCAACATTATGTTCAACATGACGTCTTCAGTAATCATTCAAATTTAGTCCGCATCTTTGATTTGTCATTATTTTAATAAATGTAAGGTGGTCATGTTAAATATGATTTTGCTGCATATGAAAGGTTACCAAAGTAGACACATCATCGGCATCAATGGTGTACTACTATTTCTTTTTTATAATCATCCCCATATTCGTATAGAAAAGTGAGCTGGGTATCAACAATTTTTCCGTAGAGATAGAAACGGTCTTTTAATGCTATTGAATGCATATAGAGTTGTTATTTTGGCGAGTATGTGTAGTCTGTCCAAGCAAAGAAGACCCTCTGGCAAGATGGGTAAATGACTCCAGCTCGGTCGATATTGATTTAAAAACTATTGATTTTGTCTCAAATTGTAAAAAACATTCTGATCTACAATTTGAGACCAGATCAATAACTTTTGAACCAATATTGACCGAGCTTGAGTCATTTTCACATTTTGCCAGACGGTCTTCTTTGCTTGGACAGACTATATAAATGAACACTAAAATTTTAAAAATTTGATTTTCGAATAAAAATAAATGTGTGAAATAAATTTGTGTTGAATATACACATCCATTAAATTTTGTATTATAATTAAGCGTATGGCTTCTAATAGTGGGGAAACCCAAGGGTTGTTCGCCATATAACCTCATTTCCCACAAATAGGAACATGGAGAACCATGTGGGTTATAGTTCTTTTAATTCAGTCATTTTAATACAAAAGTTTTGATTCCAAAACATTATTTACTACAAAAACTGAAACTAAATGCATCGCAGGAATTTCTTGATTAGCATATTTTTTAAATTTCCATAAATTATTCAATAATACAAGATGAGAGAGAAATATGAATATTTAGTACAGAAAATATTATTGTAATTATACACATCTATTGTATGGAGTACTAATTTCAGTCTTTACATGTAAATTTTGTTCAAATGAGGAGATTTCATAAGAATGGTGAGTTCTCAAAGGACATTTTTGTTGACCATCTCTAGAAAGTCAATTATTCTCAAGGCTGTTGTTCATAATATTTTGATAGCCCATCCATTTTGTGTCATGAAATTCCCTTACTTAATGAAGTTTTGTGAGTTGGGAAACCTCCCAAGTAGATGGCGAGTGATCTTTATAGGATATTATCTAGAATGTATGGCTGTGACCAGCTATGTAAAGTTGTCCGAAATGGGTCAGTAGGTCAAACCCTTTTCTAATGGGATAGACGTTCACTCCTCTCTTTTATAGTCCGTGCAAGCAAAGAAGACATTCTGGCAAGATGGGGAAATGACTCCAGCTCAGTCAATATTGGTTCAAAAATTATAAATTTGATCTCAAACAACATTCTGATCTACAATTTAAGACCAAATTTATAATTTTTGAACCAATATTGACTGAGCTGGAGTCATTTCCCCATCTTGCCAAAATGTCTTCTTTGCTTTGACAGACTATATTACTTGAGTACTTATCTCTCCCTCTGTAAGACCCTATTTGAGACCCGTCTCTCCCTCTCTTATAATGTCATTGTCCCTTTTAACTGTTTTTTAGAACAGAATTTGTTTTTAAATTAGCTGTGGCGTGTTACGTACAAGTGCAACTCACTTTGAGTTTAATTGAAGCTTAAAGTTGCAGCTTAAGCTGCAGGAGCAGCTGCTTCCTCTGTATTTTATAATATTATTCACTATGATACTATCTTTCTATTATTAAGCTTTTAGAATGAGTTTTAATGTATCAAAAAGATTAGGGTCGAGTTGTATTGAGCAGATTGAAATTACACTCAGATTCCTCATTAAAATTCACATACTAAATGAAGACAAGATATTCTTGACAATACAAAACTACTGATTTATTAAAAAATCGAGTTACACCATTTCGGTTGTTACACCATTATCAATCTCTGGTGAACTGAATTCTCATAGTTAATTATTGGCTCAATAGACCCTCTGTGTATTTTGTTCGGATAAAATTTTCTTCAAATTTATCAAAAAGCACCCTGCTAAAACATTAATAATTCTTGCTAATATCGAAGAAAAGAATGTATACTTCATTCTCCTTACGTTAGACACCCAGATCAACAATTAATGACAGCATTTCATTACAATGTTCAATGCTTTACAATTCTACATAGGCCTAATATCCATATTTTACCATGTAACCATTTATGGTCACTATATTGAATCAATTAATCAAGTATTTTGAATATCACAACTTTGACATTTTGAATATTTTGATATTTGCTGTCGTATTAATCAATGTTATATATAGTTGCCTTATAAAAGAATGAATCAGCTAAAAAATGAACCAACAATTATTGATAAGGATAAATTTAACACTTTCCTTGAATGGATTGCAGTGTAATGTGAATAGAATATGATCCAAATAATAGAAATGGAATAAATAAAAACCATTATTTTTCTATTCTTAGACATGTGATATTAAATATAGTATTAATGTTAAAGCAAGGCCCTAGTATAATAATTGTAATTCATTTATGTAGCTCTGTTTTAAATTGAGCTAGTTATCTGTTGTAGAGGGGTGTGAACATTTACAATAAGTCTGGTCGAGCAAAGAAGACATTCTAGGAAGATGAGAAAATTGACTCCAGCTCGGTCAATATTGGTTCAAACATAATAAATTTGGTCTCAAATTATAGTGAAAATTTTTTTATACAAAATTTAAGATTATCGTGCAACAAATTTTGAATTTTTCTAATCTTGAATCATACAATGGTCATACAATCAACTATATTTCACACTGAATTGAATGAGCCAAACCATTTTTTTCCAAGTCGTTCGGATCATTTTTTATTGTCCTTTCAAACTCGTCAGTCGGCCCTGCCCCACCCTGTACAATTGTAGATCATATTAATAATTTTTGAACCAATATTGGTTGAGCTGGAATAATTTTCCCGTCTTGCCAGAATGTCTTCTTTATTCGACGAGATTACAAAGCTACTTATACTATACTGCAATGTAGTCATACAGGCCTAGCTATGAATGAGGGTTGGGGATACATAAATATTGGTTTGGCGCCGATTTCACAAAGTCAGCGTGTATGGTATAGTCTGTCCAAGCAAAGAAGACCCTCTGGCAAGGTGGGAGAATAACTTAAGCTCGATCAATATTGGTTCAAAAGTCATAAATTTGATCTCAAATTGTAGGAAACAATTTGATCTACAATTTGAGACCAAATTTATAATTTTTGAACCAATATTGATTAAGCTGGAGTAATTTTCCCATCTTGCCGGATGCTCTTCTTTGCTTGGGCAGACTATATATCACACGCCAATGAATCTGACGGTTGACGAGTGTCTCTTTTCGATGCTCAACTCTTTCAGGACAGTTTGATAGCGGTCTACAAAAGCGAAACACTGGCTGAAGTCGCTGTCGACTCGACTGTGCTGTCGTAGACCGCTCTCCGACTGTCGTGACAGAGCTGAGCGTTACCATAAGTTTTTCGTCAAGCGCCACGATTTGGATTCATATCAGCAGCAGTGACCGTGGTTTTCCCAACCCGAGACCACAGGCTGCCAGTCAAAGCTGAGCTGAATCAATATGGTGACGTCACACCGTGTAACCTCATACCAACCCCCACCCTCTTCCTCCCAGCCTACGCTTTCCACCTCCACCCCCCTGCCGCGACAAGTACTACCCCATTTGACGAAACATGAAGCCAACTCCTCCCACGACTTTTCTTGACTATAGCACTTTTCAATTAATCTTTGTTCTTGATAGTTATTTTTTTATTATTTATCTTCTCCTTCTTGCTCTACTTATTGTAAATTTTTACCTCTCTTCAGTCTATGCATCGTGTTTTCTATCTTACACACGTTTTGTTGGTATTTTCCTCGACTATAGTACGTCCAAGTAAAGAAGACATTCTGTCAGGATGGGAAAATGACTCCAGCTCAGTCAATATCAATTCAAAAATTATACATTTGGTCTCGAGTTGTAGATTAGAATTTTTCCTACAATTTGAGACCAAATTTATAATTTTTTAACCAATATTGGCCGAGCTGGAGTCGATTTCTTCCCATCTTGCCAGAATGTTTTCTTTGCTTGGACAGACCTTTTTTCACACCTCTAATTTTCTTCTCACAACAGTTCCTCTTCTTCGCTATATTCTAATATTCATCTTCTCTTTCTTCGGATTCCTAATATTTTGTATTCAATTTTTTTCCTCCTTCTAAATTGCATGTGGTTCTACTTCATCTCTTTCTCCTCTACTATCCTTCTTCTATTTTTTCGCGTTTCCTCCTGTTCGCTCTTCTTTGTGTTTTCTATCTTACTTCTCATTCTTGTTCTCATCTCTCTTCCTTTTTAATCTCATTTCTTATTGATTTTCTGCTTCCCTCTTATTTTGCCTAGAATTTTATATACTGCTCTTGTTCCTATTTGCTTTCAGCATGCTCTTGTAATTATTGTTCTTTATCTTCGTCTTCGTCTTCTTCATCCTGGTGTTCTATTTATTTTCTTAGTTATTTTTCTTCTTCATCTTCTCCTTCACCTCCTGCTCTCCCTCCTTATCCTCCTCCTTCCCCACCCACTCCTCACATTACATGCGCAAAGTATTCATTTGATGTTATCAGCTAACAGTATTATAGGGAGAAATAATTAAAACCACTCTTTATACCCCCTTCCATGGCAAAAGTAGTTTCCTCTCCGAAGAAAGCTAATTTACCTCAAAAACTCATTAGATACATTTTACAAGATTCCCTGTCAACTGAACTAGTGAATTTAATGGTCGAAAAATAACTAAAATTATCGTTTATCGAAAAAAATATAAAAATATCTTTCTTCAACTGAATAACACGATAACGTCTTCTTGATCTGAGAACTGATAATGGTAGTCTATTCAATATGGTATTGTCTGTCCAAGCAAAGGAGACATTTTGGCAAGATGGGGAAATGACTGCAGCTCGGTCAATATTGGTTCAAAAATTGAAAATTTGGTCTCAAATTGTAGATCAGAATGTTTCCTACAATTTTAAACCAAATTCATAATTTTTAAACCAATATTGGCCGAGCTGGAGTAATTTTCTCATCTTTCCAGAATGTCTTCTTTGCTTGGACAGACTATACATAACTGTGATTCTTATCAATAGATGCACGATAGTAGATATAGTCTGTACAAGCAAAGAAGACATTCTGGAAAGATGAGAAAATTACTCCAGCTCGGCCAATATTGGTTCAAAAATTATTGATTTGGTCTCAATCGTAGGAAACATTCTGATCTACAATTTGAGACCAAATCAATATTTTCTGAACCAATATTGACCGAGCTGGATTCATTTCCTCATCTTACCAGAAGGTCTTCTTTGTTTGAGCAGACTATTGTAGACCCACGACCTACGATATAGTTTCAAGTGTCAAAATATGTTAAAAGTCAGTCCCTAATCATTCAAATATAGTGGTTCAACTATTTTAGTTTTCAAATGACTAAAAATACAACTTTTGCGTTCATGTGAAATACTTTTATTCATAATTCATGAACTATTTCATATCTATGGGTGTGGGAGCGTTTCCTCACGTCACAACTCTTCACAGCTTGATAAACGAGAATAAAATCGTCATAGTTCTCAAAGCAATTCACAAACTACCTGTTGAATTCATATACCTATTGCATTGAAATAATTCATTAATCGATGTTTTTACTTTGTAAACATCAGTTTTAAGCTGTCTTAAATAGCTGGCTTGCTATTAAAGCTGTCTTGATATGAAAAATGTAGGTTTGTATAATGTCTTGATTGTAGGCAATATTCCAGTGATTTTCCAAACGATCATAGATGCTTGCCATTTTAACTCATTCTCCTATTTGTAATTATTGGAAAGATTAATGAATTTTTTATTTCCATCAGAAAAATAACATAATATTTTCGATTTCAAGAACTAGGAAATTAACCGTCCACTATATGCAGTAAATGTGGCCAGTGTTCAACAAAATTACAAAAAAAAATAAATAAATAAATATAACTTATGTTTCTTTTTCCAGCAATAACAAACCCAAAGGCACCTCCAGGAACAAAAGAGGCAGTTAAAAGTTTCAACTACGACTACTCCTACTGGTCACATGATGTAAGTAAATTTCCATGTTCAATTTTCATATCCAATATCATTGAATGTACTTCTACTGGATGTGAAGTTGACTTACAATTTGAGACAAGGTCGTAAGGGTCTACACTGGTCCGCGTGTATAGAGTTTATAGAATTTTATAAATTTTGGTATATTCAATGTAGGTGAAACAATAAATTAATTATTATTTATTTATTAATAGTATGCGACTTGAATCTTGAGTGAACTGTATAACAAGTCGAAGTGAATTCAAATATATTAATTAGGCTACTACAGTTCCAAGGAGAAAATACAACCTTGAATATTTGTAAATTCAATCATATTTATTACTACAGTTTTAATAAGCATGGACAACCTCAACAATCAATTATATTTGATATTCAATAATAATTTTGAATGGATATTCAGTTGTACTACATTTGAGATTGTGTTGCTTCAGAGCAGCTTTTGTATGGATTTGTGAATACCATAGCAGAATTGTCTAATTATGGTAATTGGGAAATTATTTTATTTATTTGATTAAATCGTAATAAAATTATTATTCTGAATACTAAAACAGCGATCAGAAATGTTTTGAATTCACTCCAGATATAGCTATCGCCAAAAACTTGGGCGGTTGGCGAATGACTGTTATTAATTATCAGCTCTGTCAGGACAGTCTGCAAGCTATCTGCGAGATTACATCAGAACGAGATCAACTCCAGCTATAGTAATTCACCCTGAGAGATAGCTTGAGACTGTCCTGACAGAGCTGAGCATTAATAACAGTCATTTGCCTACCACCTATATTTTTGGCGTTAGTACTATCTGTTGAAAGCTGTTGGTTTTGTTCAATTTCAAGAACCAACGTTCTTCAATATCAACTTCAGTTCTTGGATTTTGAATATAAAATACAGAAAATTGAATAACATTATGAAAAATACAGAAAATTTAATAAAAGTATGACATTCTACTTCAACCTTTCCTGAAGAACATTCTTGCTCACGATGATCTCCTATTCATAGTGTAAGATATTGAAGACTATAAAAATAACTAAATAAGTTTTCGGTGAAAAGTTTGCTAGAAAAACGAAGAATATAGTGAACATTATGCAGTATTTTCACTCCTATTTCTAATTTATTTTGTGGAGATTCCTCATTTTTGAGTTGAAATAAATGTTTTGTTTCTATTATGTTTCAGGATACAGATGAAAACTTCTCGTCACAAATTATGGTTTATAAAGATATTGGCGAAGAAATGTTGGAACATGCATTCGAAGGTAAGGGAAATAGTAAACAATTTTATAATTGAATTCAGCAATAAATTGAAAACACATCAGTGATGGAATAATCTATTAATTCAATATACAGAGTGTTTCAGGAGGAATGTGCAATACTTCTCAGGCTGATTCCTTACACCAAGTAGACAAAAAAGTTCCATGGGACCAACCCCCAAAAATGCTTTGTTACCGAGATAACAATGGCGGAAAATTTAGATTTTTCAAAATATATTAATTTTTCTAATTTTCTAGAGGCTTCAGTAAAGTTCTAAAATAATCAACTCCTATGTAAAATCAGCTGAGGAATTCAATGAAACCAGTTTCAAGTTTGTGACTTTAACGGTTATGGAGATATTTAGTAAAATATGCTAAAAAAACGCAATTTTTCAACAATAAGGGTTATAACTGGATAAGGAATTATAAAATAGTATTTTTTATTAATGGAAGTTGAAGAGAATCGGATTCTTAAGAAAAAGTTGAATGGCGGCGATTGTGTAAATCCTACCCAAATGTCAGAAATAGCAATCAAAAAACGCAAAATCGCGACTAAACACAAATTCATTACTTGTGATATGTTTTGTCAATTTTGCGGTTTTCCATCGCCATTTATGAAATTTGGGTAAGATTTACACAATTGCCGCCATTCAAATTTTTCTTTAGATTCCAGATTCTTTTTCTTAGACTCCATTATTAAAAAATACAAATTCATGATTCCTTATCCAGTTATAACCCTTATTGTTGAAAAATGGCGTTTTTCAAGCATATTTTTTCAATTATCTCAATAACCGTTGAAGTTACAGACTTCAGACTGGTTTCATTGAACTCCTCAGCTAATTTTACATAGGAATTGATTATTTTAGAACCTCACTAAAGCCTCTAGAAAATTAGAAAAATCAATATATTTTGAAAAATGTCAATTTTCCGCCATTGTTATCTCGGTAACAAAGCGTTATTGGGGGTTGGTCCCATGGAACTTTTTTGTCTACTTGGTGTAAGGAATCAGCCTGAGAAGTATTGCACATTCCTCCTGAAACACCCTGTATGTGTAATGATAAGCATAATATAGCATCCAATGTAACAATTCAATAAGCATATTTTTTCTCATTCCTACCCAATTGAATGAGAAAACACGTATTAGACATCCTAATTCCAGTTTATTCCTTGCTATGTAGCATTGTCACTGCTGTGAGTCGTGTCAGCTCATCTGATGATCAATATATACTCTTTAACAATAAAATGATCATGGTTCTGGTGTTTTCAACATTATTTCTACTCAATTGAATAAGAAAACGCGCATTAGTCCTCCTATTCCCAGTTTATTCCCTTCTATGTAGCAATATCCATGCAGTGAGAAGGACATGTCAAACTGACAGGATCATGTCGGTTTATCTAATGAAGAGCATAGCATCCACTGTAACAATAAAATGATCATGATTTTGTCATTTTTAACAATATTTCTACCCAATTTAATGAGAAAACACGCATTAGTCTTCCTACTCCCAGTTTATTCTTTGCTATATAGCATTATACTCGTATCCCTGCTGTGAGATGCACAAATGCACATGTCAACTTGAAAGTCATGTCAGCTCATCTTATGATGAGCATAGTATCCTCTGTAACAATAGAATGATCATGTTTTTGGCATTTTCAACAATAATCTTACCCAATTGAATAAGAAATCACGTATTAGTCCTCCTAGATCCAGTTAATTATTCCTTGCAGTGTAGCATTATTGATGCTATGAGAAAGATCAACCTGACAACCTGAGAGATCTAAGCAATAAAAGAGGAAGGAAGCTCATTGGCACAAAATATTTGCAACGTGGGGTTGCAAAGAGGGGTTAGCTCATTTGATAATGCTGAAAATCGTGGAAAAATAACTATAGTTCTCTGAAACTTACTGATTCATTTCTTAATTAATTCAACTCATAAAATAATTTAATCATTGAGAAATGAATAAAAATCAAACACCCTTTTAAAAAAACTTTATAAAATTATTTTTTTAAAAGGGTGTTTGATTTTTATTTATTTCTCAATTATTTTAAACAGCCCTAAGTTTTAAAGTTCAGTTTTTAATTAAGTCATTCCTGAATGCTCCAGACATGTTTAATCATTGAGAAATAGTATCAGCTTATTTCCAATATATGGCGGCGTCTATGACGAGCATTGCAAATTTCTCATATAAACGAGCTTCCTTCCTGTACCAATTTTGGACTCTGTATCAATTTTTAACTCTGTATCAGTTTTGGACTCAGTATCAATTTTGGACTCTGTATCACTACTGCGTATCAGAAATTTCCCTCAACCAAATATATATTGAGGTGTAATCTACCCGTAAGGGTCTCCCCATCAATAAAAACCAAATGCATATTCATTTTTTGTTATTATTGCATATTCTTGTTCTTGTCCTTTATTATCTGTATTTTTCTAATGCGATTTGTATTATATTTGCAGGATATAACGTGTGTATATTCGCCTACGGTCAGACGGGCGCAGGCAAGTCGTATACAATGATGGGTCGACAGGAGGAGAAGGGCCAGGAGGGAATCATTCCGCAGATCTGTCGAGATTTGTTCGATAGAATTCGCAATACCACCTCTGAGGAGCTGTGCTATTCAGTCGAGGTAGGATTTCATTTTTTATTTTATAACAACTGCAATATCAAGGAATGAAAAAACAGGCGTTTGCCAAAAAACTTTTTCAATTCCAATAAAGATTAAGTACATTTCTGAAGTAAGGAAAAGTTGGTTGCCAGTTTCATATTCACTCTACTCAAGGAGGATGGTTACCTTATATTTTTTATTAAGCGTATGGCTTTTAAGAGTGAGGAGACCCAAGGGTTGTTCCACTTCGATAGATAACCTCATTTTCCACAAACGGAGACATAAGTTATAGTTTTTTTAAAAAGTTCATTTGAAAACACAATTTTCGATTTCAAAACATTGTTGACTCTATGGTTAACTTGACTCTACTATACAGCAGAGGTGAATAATCACCAACCTGGGTAGAGGTAACATAGGTGGTTAGAACGTTGATCCTCTCAACCATAACCTAGCTTCTGTAACCAAGTGAATCAGTTGGAGTGAAATGTAACAACACAAAGGAGCTAAATCAGATTTAGCTCCTCTGTAGTAACAATTTATTCCCTAGAAACGGGAAACGACTGACTATGTTTACCAACGATAGCCAATCTCTCAAATGAGAAACAGGAAAAAATATAGTATTCAAATTATATATCATGTGCTCGTGCATCAATGGAATGCATAAGACAATGTTAAAAATCAACTCCAATTAAAATAAGTTTGTCAACAGGGTGGAACGAAACAGGTTGCAATCAATAAATAACAGGCTGGAGAATTATTAAAATTACAGGTTGTATTCACAAAATATGATGGGAAATTATAAGATATTTTTGAAAAATGAAGAATTATTCAGGTTTTCACAGGTATCATGTGAAATGAATCATCTTATTAATGGTACGCCTCATAATATGATATGACATATCATAATTTATATATATTATAGTCTCTCAAATTCCTTGCACGCGTTACATTGACTACCATACAAAATGGCTGTCTCAATACATTGAAAAATCAAAGCAATAATGTTAGCTATTAAAAACTTCAAGTATTAAAGTTTAAGTATTAGTATTTAAGTATTTAGCTTTAAGTATTAAGTATTTTAGGTATTAAATACTGCAGCAGCGTTGCTCCATTGCCGCAAGAGTATCAAGATAATAATTCAAGTTTCAGCTTAATCAGTTTACTCGGGGGTATTACTCGGGGCTTGATCAGTTTAATCAGTTTGATCAGTTAAAGTAGAGGATGAAGACAAAAGAAGAAGTTTAATTATTTGGGTAATTATTATTGATCCAGGATTTTTTTCGTTGAACAGGTTAGCTATATGGAGATCTACTGTGAGCGAGTGAGAGACCTGCTGAATCCAAAGAACAAGGGCAATCTGCGAGTGAGAGAGCACCCGCTGCTGGGGCCTTACGTGGAGGACCTGTCCAAGTTGGCTGTCACCTCTTACCATGACATTCACGAGCTGATTGACGAAGGAAACAAGGCCAGGTAAAGCGAACGCCAATGAAATTGCAGTATGATATATAGTATTCTATGGCCGGTATTACACAGTTCTATGATCATAGTTGATCATATGGAAGGAGATGAAAATATGATATATATTCATCTCTATTGATCTAGAACTATTATCGTTCCTTCATCTCAGGGCTACTTTTATCATTGTTTTTTTATTTTAAATAATATCACAGTATCCTTATCAGTTATTTTTTACTGAAGCATTACATGTTTCGTAATATTACATTTTAATAGTCGAAATATGTAATACTTTAGTAAAAAATAACTGTAATAAACATAAACATGCAATACTTTAGTAAAGATTAACTGTAATAAACATAAACATGTAATACTTTAGTAAAAAATAACTGTAATAAACATAAACATGTAATACTTTAGTAAAAAATAACTGAAAAGGGTACCGTGGTATTATTTAAAATTAAAAATCAGTTATTCTATGGTAGTATGGTATACTACCAAGCAAAGAAGACCCTCTGGCAAGATGGGGAAATGACTCCAGCTTGGTCAATATTATTTTTAAGAATTATAAATGTGTTCTTAATAGTAGATGGAATTGTTGTCTACAATTTGAGATTAAACTGATCGTTTTTAAACCAATATTGACCGAGCTTGAGTCATTTTCCCATCTTGCCAGAGGGTCTTCTTTGCTTGGACAGACTATACTATAATTATGATATAGTAGTTATGTATTCCAATTTGTGATATTATTTCAGATATTTTCTGATTTTTTTCAGTATTGTATATTATTATAGTATTTATATAGTTTTATAGTAGTAGTATATAATAGTTTAGTATTGATCGGTTTCTTTTTTAGAATATTGTGTTACTATATTGCTCAACTCTGTCAGTACACCGAAAAGCGGTCTGCAAGAGCGTATATTGAGTTGAGAGCGTCATCAGCTAAACCTTTCTGGCTGCCCTTAGGCCGCTTTCAGACTGTCATAACTAAGCAGAATATCAATAACATAATAATTTATCAAATATTTGATGGACTTTTGTATTTTTTTGAAAGTTAATTGAACCGTACTCACAGAAACACAGCTTAATAATAGTAAAAGCTATTACGAGGATAATACTGCAAGCATCTAGTCATCTACAGATGCATATAGTCGATGCAACTTCTACTAAAATGTTGTGAAAATGACAAAATTCGATTCATTGTCAGTTAATTGGCCTTATCAATAAAATTTTACTCTTCATTCTAAAACTGAACCATCCAGACCCAATAAACACTTTTTTCTATGTTAATTTTATGGGTATAGGCTGGCTGAGCAAATAAGACATTCTGGCAAGATGGGAAAATGACTCTAGCTCGGTCTATATTGGTTCAAATTTTGGTTTTATATTGTAGAGCAGAATGTTTTCTACATTGTGAGACCGAATTTATCATTTTTGAACCAAATCAAATCAAATCAAAATTTTTATTATTTTATTCATAATGTAAGACAGTAAGACATACAAGTTGAAATGAATAACAATGTAGATGAATAAAATACTCCTAACTTGATAATCAAAAATGAACAAAACAGCAAGCAAAATACTTTGGGTAGTGAGCTCACATACTGTTAGAAATAATATTTTCTATGTGATGTCTTCCAGTTGTTATAATCCACTTTTTAACGACGGCTTTGAATTTTCTTGGGTGTTCTATCATCTTGATGTGTGCAGCAAGTAAATTGTGGATTTTTGGTGCTAGGTGGTTGTAGTGTCAAACTTAGAACATGCCTGTGTGTGGGGAAGGTCGTATGAAGAACTTGAAATTCAGTTATTTCATAACAACATTTTTTTAAACAGATGAAAATGTAAAAATGAACACGTTTCTTACCTAAAGCTATTCGAATACATTGATTTATGTACGTACTGTAATTAAGTATACAATTTTATATTTTATACTCAAGAATAGATCTCATTCATGAATAATTCATAGTATTATAACAGTAAAATATAAGTAGTTCAATTTTGATTGCATAATAATAATAGTCAATGTAGCCTATATCCAGCAGAAACAGTAGACATTTTATAAAGATAAATATGAGAAAAAAAACATTAGAAGGGAAGATAATTTTCTATTTTTAATTAGAAGGGATGTGAGAAAAATAACATTAGAAGGGAAGGTAATTTTCTAATTTTTTAAAGATAAATATGAGAAAAAAAAACATTAGAAGGGAAGATAATTTTCTATTTTTAATTAGAAGGGATGTGAGAAAAAAAAACATTAGAAGGGAAGGTAATTTTCTATAAGTTAATTAGTCGCAGGCAGAATTGCAACACAAGAACTAAGTATAGGGTGACCTGACCAAATGTCCAATGCCATGCAAGCACGCCCTCATTCTACGCTTAAAAACCGAGCTGGGCTGTATAAACAAGTCTATAGGTCGCACTTGCTATAAGTCATCGTTTTCACTAAATATTTGTGTAATTGACAACATTCCTTGTTACTAAATCACCTCATTTTTGTATTTTATAGGACAGTGGCAGCTACCAACATGAACGAGACCTCTAGTCGGTCGCACGCAGTGTTCACAATCTTTTTCACCCAGAAACGCTTTGACAAGATGACCGAACTGTCGACAGAGAAGGTGAGCAAGATATCGCTGGTCGATCTGGCCGGATCGGAACGGGCCGACTCCACTGGCGCCAAGGGAACCCGGCTGAAGGAGGGCGCAAACATCAACAAGAGCCTGACCACACTGGGAAAGGTTATATCTGCGTTGGCTGAGTGTGTGAGTATATGTTATTGCATTGTTTATTTTACAAAATTTTTAAAATGAGGACATTGTGTTATTATTTTATAGCTAATAATAAAATAATTTTATTGTAAATAACATTTTGTTATTATAAATTATTGTATGAACTGTTTCGCTTGTTCACAAAAAGGGAATGTAGAATACATCCACTATTATTATATTATTATACCAGATATTTGAAAAAAAAACTGGAGGTTGGTGAATTATTTTTATGAAAGCTCAGCTCATTCAGGACAGTCAGCGAGCGATATTAGAAAGCATAATATTATAGAGAAAGGATAGTTGAAGTTACTTCAGAAGAAGTAGGTGAAACTATATCCTTTCTCTATACAGGATATTTCTCCGTACATGATCTATAGTAATATCGAGTCAAGAGCAATATTAGCTAACACTTTCGCTCTTGCAGACCGCTTTCAGACTGTTTTGTTGGAGCTGAGCGTTATAATAACAGTCATTTGCCAACCACTCAAAAACAAATAAGCCAGCTGAATTCAATCTAGTTTGAGGCTATTTCTTTAAAAAAATAAGAGGTGGTGCTTGAGTTATTTTCAAATGGCGATACATAGGCTACTGAATGAAAGGCTATAATAATAGCATGAAAAGAGTATTCTCAAATGTAATCGATTAAAATGTGTATGAAATTATTGCTTCAACTGGATGTAGGCCTATAAGAAATAAATGGGATACGAAATGTGACAACAATGTTTTCTAAGTCATGTCCAATTTTTCTTCATGGTGGATATTGTAAGAAACATTTGTCATCAAATATTTTCATAAGATACTTGTCTTAGTTTTCTTAATAATAGTCTACTTTATTTCATAAAACTGTATATCTCCTGTTTTAATAACTGTGTTTAGAAACTGCATTCAACCATTATGACTCATATAAATAAAATTATTTTATTTCAGCCACTTTACGTTTTCTAATACTCATTTTTCTGTTCTATGTTTCCCGTCTCCTATCATTGATCATATCTGCGATCTTCAGTCTGTATCAGTAAGTGGTTTTATTTTATTAATACTAAATAGAGTTCAATTTTTAAGACTAAATTTCAAGAACTTTTGCTCCATATTATCGAAGAACATAATTTTGTTTTGTTTTTATAATCTTTTCTCAACTATCAATTTGAGGAAAGCATACAAAGTATTTCTGCAGCCAATTGCAAGATGAGTCAAATGATTTTGACTGACGAGTCACTGTTGATGTTGTTAAACCGTTCCATGATGAACTAAATTTCGTGCATATTTTGTCAATTCTACTCTTTAGTTTCGAAATACTTGACGCCAAAAAGTTCGGTGGTTTTGTGAGCTCCTTTTGCGCTCCAACAGCTGATATTGTCAATTATAGTTGTTATTCAGCTAGGCCTAGATGAAGTTTTTAAAATGATAAGAGACAATAGATGCGTTTAATCAGTTGTTAGTAGGCTACATCACGTACAAGAGACAGAAGAAACAGTTCAAATTTTCGACGTCAGGTGTACAGTACCATGGTTTCGTGGCCACACAGGTCACATCATCAAGCTGTGTCAGATGACAGTCAAGATGTCAAGATGACAGTCAGCTATCCTGATGACCTGTCAGGAATCAGTCAGCTTAATTATATGACCTATGTGTCTATGTGGCCATGAAACTATGGTCCTGTACCAGAAATAAAGTGTTGAATTTAAATCTGCGTGTTTCTATTCTACCATATGAACTAAACAGGCTGTTTCAACAGGAATGATTTTATCTACTTACAAAGCCATTTAGACAGCCATTCTACTACAATGAGACAGCTCTCTTGTTATGCAACTTTGTTGAATTACGTCATAATACGGCGGTTAAATAAATTTTAATTCCCTCATTTGAAAACAAATAAGGAATTATGTTTAAATATCAATGTTTAGTCCCAAAATTATGTTACCAGATGGTAGTAATAGTAGACGTTTGAATGTTGAATTTATTCAGATCTTGCACTTGTGATTATATTATTACAATATTGATTAATTTATGTTGCAGACATCAAAGAAAAAGAAGAAAGAGAACTTTATTCCTTATCGAGATTCAGTTCTGACGTGGCTGCTGAGAGAGAATCTCGGTGGCAATTCGAAAACCGCTATGATTGCAGCTATCAGTCCGGCTGATATTAACTATGACGAAACGTTATCTACATTGAGGTAATTTACATCAATATCATTTCAAATTTATTTCTTCTGGTGAAAACCGTGCTTCACATATATCTTGTTTAAAAATGTTGGCTGGCGTACACTGCAACAGATGGACGTAGGGAGACGGATGGAGGATAAATCAATACCCGGGTTATTAGATGTTACAAGACACGTAGACGTCCATCTGTCTGCGTAAGTCTGCCCACGTCAGCATGCCAATCTTTTCCAATCGCTCCAAGGGTGATTTTCTGAACTCCAGAGTATGCCCACGGATACTAGAACGCATTCTAATATCCGTGAGTAGCCCTACTTTTCATACGCTTATTTCATGCGCGCTAAGCGAGTTTCAGGGAGCGCTAAGGTTTGTTTACAAATAATGTGAACAAATTCACAGTGCTTCGACAATTACTAAATCTATTTGAGCCTACTCATATTAGGAGGTGTAGTTTTTGAATAAAATCGCTCTTATATAACTTTATTGAATTATTTGGTGATGAAACTAATATATAAAATAACTTTATAATCATAAATCATAACCGTTCACTATCACTGTGTATAGTCTGTTCAATCAAAGAAGACCCTCTGGCAAGATGAGAAAATTAATCCAGCTCGGGCAATATTGGTTCAAAAGTTATTCATTTGGTCTCAAATTGTAGGAAACATTCTGATCTACAATTTGAAACAAAATCAATAATTTTTGAACCAATATTGACCGAGCTGGAGTCATTTTCTCATCTTGCCAGAGGGTCTTCTTTGCTTGGACAGATTATACTAGCAGCGGATGATTCCCCATCTGTCTGCTGTTATGTGCGTAACGAAACATTCGTCTGCATGCATAGTGCATACGTCTCGTCTGTTGCTGTGTTTGCTTATCTTTAGTCCCTAAATCTGGGGGTTTTCTTTCCTATAATCTAAACTGTTTGAATGAATGGAATATATTATTAGAGTAAGCACATCTCACAGCCAGATTATAGCAGGCCAGTTAATATGTGAAGTCAGATGAGTATGCCATTAGGCCAATATTCTTTATTCTTTAATCTCTCTTTACAATTGCGCCTTGGTTTCCAAGTATTTTAAGCAAAGGATGAATGAGTGATGATGAATTTTCTCAGGTGAATCATTCAATCAGACTTAATCATAATCATTAATGATTTTTATAGAATCGCATTTTCAATATGATGAGTGATGATTGAAGGAATTGATTCAAAATTAAAATTGGTGCTCTTATTCTAATTTGATTTTCTATTACGCATATGACAGGTATGCTGACAGAGCCAAACAGATTGTCTGCAAGGCGATTGTGAATGAGGACGCCAATGCCAAACTGATCCGAGAACTCAAAGAAGAAATTCAGAGACTGCGCGATCTGTTGAAGTCTGAAGGAATCGAAGTTCAAGAAGGTAGGTAGTGTTTTATTCTGATTCTTCCTGAATATTATTTTAATACATAATCATTTATCCTCTAGTTTCATCCTTCGACTTCGGTATTATAATTATTGTTCTTCCCTAATTAGTATATTAGGATGTTGTAATTATTATTAATGTTATTACATATTCCTATATTCATGACAATGTTGTCAAACTTATTATTAACAATATCTCCAATCTGTTTATATGAAATCTTGATAATCTCCAATCATATCAATTTTCTTGTAGGCTATTTGTTTTACTATAAAACAGGATGGTTTCATTTTATGATTGATCTGTTCTATCTATTTTTCCTTGTAACAAGAACTTCAGCAGGTTTCAGCTGGAAAACTATTTTCAATTTAAATGATGGATGATGTTTGAGTTTATTGTATACTTTATTAAGGTTACATTGTTAAGTATTGTTAGAGGGTTGAATTGTTCAATTAGTAGTAAGTTATAACAATTTTTTTTTAATATTCATCGATCAACTGATATCCTCGCTAAGGCGGATTCTTAAGTTCCGTTGTAATACAAATTTATTACTTTTTCTTTACGATATGTATCACTGAATTGATACAAATTTCAAGTTGTCCACATGTATCTCAAGCTGGACATAAAAAACAGTGAACGGAAATCGTGAAGATTGAACGGTTCAGTTCATTTAAATCCATTTAAGTTAAAATTCTCTTGCAAAAAAGTACAGCCTTAATTCAAGTAATTATGCACAAATCTCATTAAACTTCCAACAAAATTTCAACTTTTAAAGCACAATAATCACTGAATATTGCATCCCTTATCTTAATTATGATTTTGAT
This sequence comes from Sogatella furcifera, assembly GCA_017141385.1. Lineage (NCBI taxonomy): Eukaryota > Metazoa > Arthropoda > Insecta > Hemiptera > Delphacidae > Sogatella > Sogatella furcifera. The sequence goes on from CM029548.1 coordinate 64,014,318, forward strand.
TGTAAATAATTTAATCCTAATCTTTTGTATATAATCCAAAATTTCTTCACAGATTTTTCCAATAGTTGTAGACGTACCTAAGTTTTTAATTCCATTTTGTCAAAATCTCCAATTCGAAACTTTCTTATGATGTCAGTGTCTAATATAATAATTCTTTATCTGACATTATTCAAGTCTCTAAATATATTTTTACTTAGTTATTTTGAAATTCCTTTTGATGTAATTTTATTCAACATCTTAATATACTTACAATTTTATAGACTTAATAATTTAATTAATAATTTCTCTCTTACAATAGGGTTGCCCACAAACGAACGATGTCAAATGTCCAATGTGAAATTATAGAAATACTAAACAACTGATTGAAACAAAAATTGAAAAATTGAAAAATCACCTTAAAAATCAAATTTCTAATTTATTTGAAATTATGTATTCATCATTTGAAAAATACTGTATCTTATTTTTCGACCTTAATCGGTCTTTGACCTTGAGGTCTTATCTTATTCCAAGACCTGATTATCTTTGAAAATAAGATTGAAAACGAATGACAATTGAAGGATTAACAGATATTTCCATCACTTATCTTCAAGAAAACTTTCCTTAGAAGTTTTCTTCAAACTCTTATTTCACAATTATTCATCAATATTATTGGTCGAACTAATTTACTAAGATGGATTGATATTGATAAAAATTTAATAACTAGATCACAAATCGTTCAAATAAGACTTTTTAAAACACATTTGACGTCTAACTTGTTGGGTAACTCCTATATTAATATTATATTAATTGTTTAAACAATTACATATCTATTTTTTCTTGTACTTATTGTAACAATGTTTCTCTTCTCTTCAATCTATTCCCTGACACCTTAGGCCCGGAAGGCAAACTTATTTGCGAAAAGAGTAGAGAAACTGATAATAGTAAGTAGAACGTAATGTGTAAGAAAACCTCTTCTTCTTCTTCTTTTTCTTGACTTTGCTTTTCCCCATTCTGCTTTACTACTCGTAATTTTTTACATCTGTAAATTATCAATATTTATGCCTTCCACTTAACATAATAAGCATTTTGCATTTATCTTATGATTTGTTCTTCTTCAGTTTGTTTTTAAATAGAAACAATTTTAATTTGACCTGATTTTGAATATTGTGAAGAATTGGAGAAGGATTTCGAAGAATCGTCAACATCAGCACTACAAATCGTTGAACTGTGTTAATCTCAACTGCAAAAAAAATTATCTAGTAATTTATAATAGAGTGATTAAGCTTAGCGGTAAAATTATTAATGTAAATCTTAAAAACATAACTATCGAAACATTAAATGCGGAGAAGATAGGATATGTAGTATACAATTCAATATAAAATATTAGTTTATTTTTATTATTTTAGCAACCTTTCTATAATATAATAAGCTATTAGGGTTCAAGTATTGAAAACTTTCCTGTGAAAATCACTAAAATTGCACAATAAGTAGAAGGGAATTAGTTTAGAGGTTTTTACAATAGAATTTGCACCTATACGTGGCACAAAAATCATTAAGTTGTTCTATGTTATAAAAATAGAATAATTTTAATTTTGTGGAAAACATTATATAATTGAATCAATACTATTTATAATCTCTTTATTCGACTTTATTCAAGTTTTTTTTTTATTTACGGTTATTTTTTACTATTTGAACTTATAAAAGAAAAATTCAAAAATTGAAGACTGAAAGTTGGATTACATTAACAAATTCAAAATTTCATCATACGTTCTGGTATTATACCATGAATAAATACAGATCTCGGTTGCCTTTTGAAATTTATTTCATAGGGAGAAATCTCGCTAAAAATACAATAATTCTATTCCTCTGACGAAAAATCCATTAATATATAATTTAATCTGTGAAACTATAAATTTATGATATAAGTTGAATCATCAATAATAATATAATATACAGGGTGTTTCAGGAGGAATGTGCAATACTTCTCAGGATGATTCCTTACACGGAAAAGACAAAAACGTTCCATGGGACCAACCCCCAAAAACGCTTTGTTACCGAGATAACAATGGCAGAAAATTGAGATTTTTCAAAACAACAATTTTTCTAATTTTTTAGAGGCTTTACTCAGGTTCTAAAATAATCAATTCCTATGTAAAATTAGCTGAGAAATTCAATAAGGCCAGTTTCAAGTTTTTAACGTTAACGGTTATTGAGATAATTTGAAAAATATGCTAAAAATACCTTTTTTCAACAATATGGGTTATAACTGGATAAGGAATAATAAATTTGTATTTTTTATTAATGGAAGTTGAAGAGAGTCGGATTCTGAAGAAAATGTAAAATGGCAGCGATTGTGTAAATCTTACCCAAATCTCAGAAATAGCGATCGAAAATCGAAAAATTGACAAAACAGAGCACAAGTAATAAATTTGTGTATAGTAGCGATTTTTCGATTTTCGATAGCTATTTCTGAGATTTGGGTAAGATTTACACAATCGCTGCCATTTAACTTTTTCTTCAGAATCCGACTCTCTTCAACTTCCATTAATAAAAAATACAAATTTATGATTATTTACTTAGTTATAACACTTATTGTTGAAAAATGGTGTTTTTTAGCATATTTTTACCATTATCTCAATAACCGTTGAAGTTATAAACTTGAAACTGGCCTTATTGAATTTCTCAGCTAATTTTACATAGGAATTGATTATTTTAGAACCTGAGTAAAGCCTCTAAAAAATTAGAAAAATTGTTATGTTTTGAAAAATCTCAATTTTCTGCCATTGTTATCTCGGGAACAAAGCGTTTTTGGGGGATGGTCCCATGTAACTTTTTTGTCTACTTGTTGTAAGGAATCATCCTGAGAAGTATTGCACATTCCTAATAAATACCCTGTATATTATATTATAATTGATGATTCAACTTATATCATAAATTTATAGTTTCACAGATTAAATTACATATTAATTGGATTTTTGTAATATAATAACACCCTGTATAGAATGAAATATAAATCACTAAAATTAATCATTGTTAGTTTGACTGATCAATTCTCATTTTGGGCTTGAATGTTTCATTTCAAGTTTAAGTTTTCCAAAATGTCGCGTATAATTTGTTTTAAAATTTTGCTGTAAATGTCCTGCTTTGTATGCGCGAAGAAGCTGCTACAGTGTATGCTACTATCTCTTAAAAATTCTAAGTTACAGCTTTCGAATTTGTACAGGCCTGACTGTAAACTATTGCCTATTGAGCTCCTTTAAAGGACTTCCAATGGGTAAATTTGAATGGCTGTCGTGCAATCGAACTTTATCATTATTATTTTTCCGTCTCAAAGTCTTGAAGCTTCTCAATTTTACTTTGAAAAACTATTACTTTGTTTGTTTATCTCGATAGTGTTATGCTAGAAAAGCTGTATACCAAGCTATACCTTGACAGCCGGAACGGTATCTAATCTTTTATTTTCATCCTAAGCTTCAAAATAAATAATGAACTAATGAAGAGTTATAATAATATTATTGTTTTTCTTCATCTTTATCTCATAATTATCTTCATAATATCTTGAATTTTTGTACCTCACAGTATAATTCCTTGGTCATATGACAAAACCACTCAAGTCCAAAACTGCAGTTTTGAGAAAATGGAGCTCAAAGTTTTCTAGTATGTTCAAACACAATTTTCAATAATATTTTTTATCCTATCACAATAAAACTTACAAAGTAGGTTCAAAATACACTATTATTCATAATTCTATCATTCCAAAGTGATGTAAAAATGTAAAATCACTGATTTAGTCATGACTTGAGTTGTTTGGACCATGTAAAAACATGACGTAAGTGGAGTTGGGTCATTTTACCTGAATGAAATTAAAGACTTGAGTTATTTTACACATCCTCAGAACAATAGAAATAGTAAGTTAAGTGGTTTTACCCAAACATAGATTACCATAATTCATCTGCAATACCTGACTTAAGATGTTATAAAAGTCTTAATAATGGGAGTAAGACTTAGGTTGTTTTACCAAAGCGTAGATCTCAAAATTCTACACCCGGATATGTAATTACCTCATTTCCTCAAAAAGTGGACTTGAGTGCTTTTGTCAAATGACCAAGGAATTAATAACGGTGTTCCTCCCATTCATACATTTTCTATGCTCTTACAAAATCTTTGAACTAATCCTAAGTATCGATTCACTTATTTTATTTTTAAAAATTTAATTTTAAGAAATCTATTTTATTTTTTGGGAATTAAACAGTTATGAAGTTTCAAAAACAAAACAAATCCTGTTCTTATCTCCTAAATAATTTTAATTTATTTCAGTTTTATGATGTGAATGTATCTTCGAATAAATTAATGAATTTATCCTTCTTAAAAGTTCCAATTTTACCCTTGATGATTATTGATAAACTGCGCGATTGTTCTCTTTTCGAGTATATTAAGGATAATTGGAAAACCCATATAAATCAAAGTAGTTGTTCTAAGAAACTAATGCCCGGTTTTCCAAGCACACTCAAATTTGAGGGACCCTCAAGTTTACTACATTTCCTATACTTATGATAGAAAATTTCAGCTGTTCATCAAAATTTGAGGGTCCCTCAACTTGGAGTGTGCTTGGAAAAAACCGGCATAAGAGTAGGCCTGCAGCAATTATATCATGTTCACAATCGATATCTATGAATTTAATAATATATTAAACGTTGTTTCTATTCTCAGACTATCGATTAAACATCGATCACATTTCAGTAGAATTTCTAGCTGCTCATAGTATCTCTAGTCGTCTTTTTATCATGTCAGCTATAGTCTGTCCAAGCAAAGAAGACCCTCTGGCAATATGAGAAAATTACTCCAGTTCGGTCAATATTGGCTCAAAAAATTATTGATTTGGTCTCAATCGTAGGAAACATTCTGATCTACAATTTGAGGCCAAATCAATATTTTTCGAACTAATATTGAGTGAGCTTGAGTCTTTTTCTCATCTTGCTGGAGGATCTTCTTAGCTTGGACAGACTATAGCTGACATGTCGACTATACTGATAATTCTCAATTGAAATACAAATTTATCTTTTTATGAATTTCATTCAATTCAGTATTATAATTTGAAAAATATTTCGATATATTTTTGAGCTATCAATGTTTAGCCTATTTGAATTTGTGTCATTTTATTTCAAGGAGATGATGGTGTGAAAGTGGTGAAAAATGAGAACAATGGCATCTGCAAGCAGACAGTTCCGTCTTCGGCCGCCGAAGAGACCTTGGATGAACTGCAGGCCAGCGAGAAACTTATTGCTGGTTAGTATTACAAAATTATTGTTTCACAAGAAACCCATCAGAATAACGGAACTTTTAGGAAGTAAAACATTTTGTACTCCTTTCACGGTGGATTTTTGAAACGCATTAGTGATAAAGAGTCCAAAATTGATAAAGGAAGGAAGCTCGTTGATATGAGACATATTATTTGAAATGCTCATGGATCGCCGCCATATTGGAAATTAGCTGTTTTTTCTCAATGATTAAACATTTTGAGAGCATTGAAATTTAGTTATTGAAATTTAGCATAGAAAACTGATATGGAGGGTATTGAATAGAAAAAGAGTGCCCACTAAGCCTATCAATGCGATTATTAATGTAAATGAAGGAATGGTGGCAAGGGTGCGCATTGGTGGAGGAGTGTCAGAGGTGTTTGCAATGGTAAAAGGCGTGAAACAGGGGGACAGCCTCAGTCCTCTGCTGTTCATTCTAATCATGGACGAAATACACAAAATATGTAAGAGAAGGACACAGAACACGCTTGTGGGCTACTAGAATATGAGGCTGATTGGTGCAAGAGCTCTTCTATTCGCCGACGACATTGTCTTGATCTGTGACTCAAAGGAAAAATTGCAGCAGTCAACAACTGAATGGGCAGAGGAACTGAAGTCGAGGCATATGGTCTTTAATGTCAAGAAAAGCAAGGTGATGGCAGTGTCGAAAGGAATGAGAGAGGATGTGCATATCATGGTGGATGGGGAGGAGATGGAACAGGTGGAGAAATATCAGTACCTGGGAACAGTGATTTCAGAGGATGGGAAATAGATAGGGAGGTGCTAAACAGAGTGAGAAAAGGAGCTGCTGCCTACTATGCAATAAAAGATTGTATATTTGGAAAAAGAGAGCTAAATTTAAAAAAATTTATAAGGTCAATAGTTATTTAGTCGATTTTTGGCATTGTTCAATGAGCTTGACCTGGCCATTGTTAATGAGCTGTCCTTCGTGTAAAGAGACCTTTACTTTGCTGAAAAATATTTAGTCAATGAGTTTCCTTCCTGTAAATCAATTTTGGTTTTTGTATTACAATTGCTTATCAATAATACTCCGTGTAAAGAGGCCTTCTTTAATGAAATTTATCAATATTTACAATGAAAGAAGACAAAAAACCAAATTTAATCCAGCTGAAGGAAATATCAAACAAAATTTCAAGATAAAATGATACAGTTATACAGCTTTCTTGCTGGAATAACTTTTCACTTTTCTGTATCAATAGAATGATATATCACTACTTACTAAGTAGTCATGTACTTTCACATGTTCGCCCACCATTGCCTAACAGAGCGGTAATATAATGATCATGTGTACTTACTACATAATTAGGCATACACATCAGTTTCCAACGACTTTATCTTCAGCTTTTTACTTTTTTCAGTAGTTGCGATAGTAGTCAGACAGTATATACAGTACTATACAAATTTTATTTGTAGGCTATTTCTTATTCAATATGGATATTTGAGATTGGTTAATGAATTGGTTAATGAATTGCTCGATACAGGAACGCTTAGAAGTGTTTATTTTGCTGTGTTCCATTCTCTCCTCTCATACGGTGTTGTATTTTGGGGCAATTCAACTCATGCAATACATATATTTAGGATTCAAAAGTGGGCAGTTAGAGTGATGGTGGGTGAATCTATTAGAGCAAGTTGTCGAGATTATTTCAAAGAGTTAAAGATTCTTCCACTAGCAGGAATATATATATTGGAGGTTCTTTGTTTTATTGATAAGAATAAAGATAGGTTTAATACAGGAGAATTGTTTCACTCATACAATACTAGATATAGACAAAACCTCAGAGGCGACATTCATCGAACTAGTATGTACGAGAGGGGGCTGAAGAGTGCAGGAATTCGGCTTTATAACTCATTGCCAGCACATATTAAAGCTCTCACAGGTGAGAAATTTAGAATTAAGGTGAGAGAGGAGTTGTTAAAGGTTTCTCCTTATTCCGTTCAAGAATTCTATTTGCATTATGAAATGCAAAGATTGACTTAGAATATAATTGATGAATCCGTATACCCCTTTCACAGGTGGTCAGTGGGATGAAAAATGAAAAATGAAAAAAAAAGCGAGATTTTACACTCTGCAAGTAGTTTTTATTGGTGTGCAAGCTCCCAAGATTACTTTTGGACTAGAAATTGTTTTGAAATATGATTTTGATGGTTCAGACTCAGTTGAATTTATAGAAATGATTTGTTTTGTTTGCAGAATTGAACGAAACGTGGGAGGATAAGCTGAAGCGCACGGAAAAGATTCGAGTGCAGCGTGAAGCGGTGTTTGCCGAAATGGGACTGGCAGTCAAGGAGGACGGAATCACTGTTGGCGTGTTCTCTCCGAAAAAGGTCAGAAAATTGATTATTTTATCCTACAAATTCAGTTTTGTAATTCCATAGCTCCCTTTGATCATCTGTATATTTTTTTTTGAAAAAAATTACTTAAATTAAAAAACTTGAAAAATTACAATAAAATAAACAAGGCATTCTTTTTTAGAAGATCCTGGCCTTAAAAATGGCAACGTAGGTACAATCTACCCAGTATTGGCCGGGCTGGAGTCGTTTTCCCGTTTTGCCTTGGTGTCTCATTCTGGCAAGATGAGAGAATGACTCCAACTGGGTCAATGTTGTTCAAAAATGATACATTTTGTCTCAAATTGTAGGAAATTTTCTGATCTACAGTTTGAGACCAAATTGATAATTTTTGATCCAATTTTGACCGAGCTGGGGTCATTTTCCCATCTTGGCTGAATGTCTTCTTTGCTTGGACAGACTATAGCTATCAATGAATGATTGAAATTAATAGATTACAAAACTAATGAAAAACTAGTTGAAATCAATCGGATTATTGATATGATTTAGTTTTCAATCCATGCAAAGTTCCATCGAATAAATAATGGTTACTAGTAACTAGGTTTTCAAATGATTGATTTTTAAAATTGCTAAATTCTATAGAAAAATTGGGTTATTTATTATGTCAAATTGGATTATTTTGTCTCTGTTCAGTTTGGCTGCCTCATAAATAAATACATATGTAAAAAATCGTATGCATTGTATGAATAATGAAATCTGTATTACTATTCTCCATACCAACTTATGTAAAGCCTTTTGTATACAAATAAATTGAATTGAATAAATGTGAAATTCTTCTCCAACATTTTGCTTTCTACTTTCAATATAAATAATATAATCATAAAAATGAAATAAAATAAATTATCAGAATTAAATTCATCTGAACAATCAGTGATAACATGTTGACATGCCTTTTCAGACACCTCACTTGGTGAACCTGAACGAAGATCCGTTCATGTCCGAGTGCCTGATCTACTATATCAAGGACGGCTTGACACGAGTGGGCAGCGGGGCGGGCGGCGACGACGTGACCTTGGACGTGACGTTGAGCGGATCGCACATCAGCGGCGAGCACTGTGTGTTCGAGAATCGTGACAACGTGATCACGCTGGTGCCCAATGAGGGCGCGTTGTGCTACGTGAACGGAAGGCAGATCACGCAGCCGACCGTGCTGAAGACGGGGTCGAGGGTGATATTGGGCAAGAATCATGTGTTTCGGTTCAATCATCCTGAACAAGGTAGGTTTTCACGTTCAGAATAGTAGCCTATAATAACGAAAATTCAAGACAGAATTCATAATAATTAGTTGATGTACTGCAACATCTAACAATTCTACCAACAGAATTCATACTTCATTCAACGTAATTATCAAATCTGATTTCGAATTTTACTTTACGTTTCCGAAGTTGGAATTTGTAGCCTGGTCGACCAAAGAAGACATCCTGGCAAGATTGGAAAATAACTCGAGCTTGGTCAATATTGGTTAAAAAATAATTTGGTCTCAAATTATAGAGAATAATTTCTTCTACAGTTTAAAAGTAAATTTATAATTTTTGAACCAATATTGACCAATATTGCCATTTTCCCATCTTGCCAGAATGTCTACTTTGCTCGACCAGACTATAATAATATGACAGTTTATCAATAGGATTGAGACTTTTTGGGTCTTTTCGAATTGGGAGAGAGCACTAGCACTATGTTTTTGGGCATAATGCGGTTATACCTGACGCCAAAAAGTTGGTTTGTTTCATCTGTTCCTTTTGCGCTGTTACTAACAGCTGATGTTGTCAGAGTTGCCATTTAGACATGCCTATGTGGTGTTTTTTAGATGGAAAGAGAGAAAAGATAAAAGAGACAATAGATGGTTTACATCAGCTGTTAGTAGGTTACATCACTTACAAGAGATAGACGGAACCGCCTAACTCCTTGGCGACAGCTATACTTACACTTGAAATTGGTTCAATAACTTTATTGAGTACATTATTCGTTTTATACTCCTTAGTTACTTTTCAAGAGTACTGAAGAGTGAAATGAATATTTTGATCCATCCAGACTGATATTTTTCATTTTAATATTGGGAAACGGTTTGTCCCAGTGGTAGATAGCGTCTAATCAGTGAGATTAGATAAGCGACGTGCCTCTACCACCACTGTTGTAACGGTGACCGGTTCCTCTGAATTCAATTCATGAGCCTCAAAAATCGCTTCCCGGTGGTTCGGAACCCACCTAAAGCAGTAGGTCCATTCATCTCTCATCATCATCCTTCCCATTACCCACGCACAGGCCCAAGAGCCCATGTGGGCATCACCCTCAAAAAAAAAAAAAATTATAGTTTATTATTTATTTATTAGTTTATTATTCTTAGTTTAATACTCAGCTTATTCTTATTCTTGTTTCCAGTTTTATACCCAGTTTAGTGATTTATCTGGAAACCGTGAATTAATAATTCGTTTTTCATTTTGCAGCCCGTGAACATAGGGAGAACAAGATAAATGCTTCGGAGAACAAAGAGAAACTTGGTGGTAAGTTGATGTTATAAGTTATTATTGTACTGGTACATACGTATATACATGATATGCACATTGAAAATGGTCTGAGAATCGAAACATGTATGTGCTTCAATTATATTTCTAAAGATTTTAAAAGGATAAGATATAGTCTGTCCAAGCAAAGAAGAGCCTCTGGCAAGATGGGAAAATGACTCCAGCTTGGTCAATATTTGTCAAATAATTATAAATGTGGTCTTAATAGTAGATCAAACTGTTTCCTACAATTTGAGATCAAATTGATAATTTTTGAACCAATATTGACCGAACTTGAGTCATTCTCCCATCTTGCCAGAGGGTCTTCTTTGCTTGGACAGACTATACTTGGTTTTTTTATTTATCCATTCATGCATACGTATTTAATACAATTCTTACTCAATTGGATTCAAAATATACAAATACAGTAACCATTATGTAGAACAGTGGTGTTTCAAAACATTTTCAACCTTTTAACAGTGGGTTAACAAAATCATAATTTTATATTGTTATGGGTATACCATTTCAAGCATAAGGGTGTAAGAATGAATAAATAGGAGTCTACATTCATTGAAACTTCTATTGGTACATTGAAAATGATCTGAGAATCGAAACATGTTATTTACACCAATATCTCTAAAGATTAATGTATGTTAGCAGTTTATATGATTGCATGATGTTTAATCGAAAGGTTGACAAACTATAAAAATATAGGTAGTTCTTTTCAAGTTATCGAGTGTGAAAATAACATACCATTTTTGATATTGTACTTTTTTAATAGCAAAATAATACACAACGTGATGCCGAGGAACTTGACTTGCTAGGGGTTTCATCTATCATCTTCTTAATTGGCCGTATGGTATTGATCAAGTCGACTTGGGTCAAGCGTGGACGAGCCATATGGACAGCAAAAAATATGTTTTCCCAATTTTACATCTCTATCACTATGAAGTGTGGAGACAAGTAATTCTAAAAAAAACAAATTTTGAAACTTTCTAAACTTCAATCCAAGCTTGCCAAGTAAACACGAAATTTGAGATTACTATACAACAAACTTTGAATTTTTCTAATCTTGAATCATAGTTGAAGTTTCGTTTTATCTATTTCAGTGTTTTATCTAACATGTTTTATGATATGTTTATGTATTGTAGTGTCTTATGTTTTCATCATGTTTGATGTTTTGATCTATCGCAGTGTCTGAAGAATCTGAAAAGACATCTCCGGCCGAAACACCGAACAATTGCGAGAGTGTGGATTGGAATTTCGCCAAAACCGAATTACTCGAGAAGCAGGGAATCGACTTGAAACAGGAAATGAAATCTAGGCTGAATGCGCTTGAAGAACAGTACAAGAAGGAGAAGGAGACAGCCGATCAGATGTTTGAGGAACAGAGAAAGGTGAGGGATGAGAAATAATTGGAAAATGAAGACAGTTTCGTATTGATATAGGCTACTCTGTCCAAGCAAAGAAGACATTCTGACAAGATGAGAGAATGACTCCAGCTCGATCAATATTGGTTAAAAAAATTATTGATTTGGTCTCAAATTGTAGAAAATATTCTACAATCTGGGGCCAAATTTATAATTTTTGAACCAATATTGACCGAGCTGGAGTCATTTTCCCATCTTGCCAGAATGTCTTCTTTGCTTGGACAGACTGTAGTAACGGAATAACTCCAATTCATGTCCGAATTGAACTCTTATTTGAGTTTCTACGGTTCAATCTACTGTATGGATTTTACATTTAATAATAAAGATTACATCAATGTATCAATCAAAGATGCAGCATTCAATTTGAAAAGTTTTCTTTAATGGACGGTAGAATTCATTTCAAGTTATTCAAGATCTTTCAATCCAATACTAATACATGTAATATCATCTACTGTATCTTCTTCTTAAGGGTCCACATCCACTGTCATTTCAGACTACCAGTTCGGACTGTGGCAGTCAAAACCTGTAAGTGGACGGGGAAACCGGCCGTCCAAAATAGCTGTAAACCGGCAGGCCGATCGTTGAACGATAAAACTGTCAGTACGAACTGATGGTCCACCCTATGTTATATTATGTTTCTGGAGGGATGGATTCAAGGCTTCAAAGATTTAAAGATCCTTACACGACAAGCCGAAGCTTATTGTGTGTTCCTAAGTTAGGGTCTGCTATGGACCCTAAGTTATAAAGTTGAATCAAATTACAAATACAATCAAGTAGAATCACAAGTTATAAATATTGAATCATTCAAGACATTTTAATTGAATTTTTAGATTGGTTGAATCTAGTGTCATCTTGATGATCTTCTTGTTAAATGATACAAGACACGTCGATTCAATTAATCCATTTAAAACATGTAACCTACATCTCTTTGCATTTCCCTTCTTGAATCTTCAAAATTTGAATAGTAGTAGAAACACCAATATTTCCCTAGTTGCTACAATATTTTTTCATCAATTCAGTTTCTAATGAATTCATATTTTCATCAAATCCAGTTGTGGTTTATGTCAACCCACATAATAAATAGTAAGGGAGCGAGCAATAGAATAATAATGAATTATAATTTTCACCGCCTTTTTTATGTACTTGATGAAAGTTGTTGAATTGCTCTCTTGAAACAATTAAACTTTTTAATTATTTCAGAATTATGAGGCTCGAATCAATGTCCTCGAGAAGCAGATTGAGGTGCAGAGTATGACAATGTCGTGCATTAGTTTGCCAGAAGATTTCAACAATGAGGATGAAATTTATGGTGAGTGTTCTAATTCGATACTACTCTCGTTTTGAATTCACAGACATTATACACTATGAAATAATTCTGAATAATGTTTTTCTTATCGTATTACAAAATACGAAAAAGCCATAATTATCGTATTACGTATTAATAAAATAGAAATGATTCCAAATTGTATCATTACGGATTACGGATTGTATTATTACGGATTAATAAAACAAATTGAAAAAAATGGTAGAACTCGAGTGCTCTGTGCATTTTAATACGTTTGAGTTGTAGTACTTTGTTTCTAACATTTCAAGTTTCATCTCATTTGGTTTAAAAGCATGCTCTAATAAAACATTAAGTTCATTTCTATTGTACACACACAGAGAATCACAATTTTCAAACAAGTAGCAGCTCTATTGTAACCTTTTCTAAAACAAATAAGACTTTATGAATTATCCCATATCCGGTTACTCCATTCTGCTTTAGTCTGTCCAAACGTAGAAGACATTCTGGCAAGATGGGAAAATTACTCCAGCTCGGTCAATATTGGCTCATAAAATATAAAATTTGTCTCAAATTGTAGATTAGAATGTTTCCTACAATTTGAGACCAAATTTATAATTGTTGAACGAATATTGACCGAGTAGGAGTCATTCTCCCATCTTGCCAGAATGTCTTCTTTGCTTGGACAGACTATACTACTTAGAAAATTAAACTTCACACTTAGTGCTATTTCAAAATTGATAAATAAAATTCAAATACCCTTTTAAACTTTAAAAATATTATTTCATCACAAACAGGTTTCGGAACTTTAGCAAATTCTTAATGTGATTAAATACTCACATTTATTTTATAGTATAATATAAGCATTTAATCACATTGAGAATGGGCTCACGCTCCGAAAAATGTTTGTGATGAAATTATATTTTTAAATTTTAAAATGGTATTAGATTTTTATTTTAATTTTAAAAATACTATCCTCCTATCCACTACTTAGCTTTGGCCATTTTTTTACAGCAACCTTTTTTGAGCAACCAGCGCTTATAGTAGCTTAATACCTCACTGTGTGCTTTTGCTGCCGTTGCCTTATTTATTTATAATTTGTATTTTATTACAATAAGGCGAAGTTGGGACTCTCTCTTACACTTAGCCTTAAACGGTTTCATCATTGCCATTCGCCGCTCACCTACAATAGAATAACGCTATGCTTTTTTGTATTTTCTAATTTTAGTTAATCCGTTGTTTGAAGCGACATGCAACTGGACGGAGAAGGAGTACCAGCTGGCGGTGTGGGGCTATCGCAAGTGGAAGTACCATCAGTTCACGTCGCTCAGGGACGACTTGTGGGGCAACGCCATCTTTCTCAAGGAGGCTAACGCTATCTCTGTAGAGTTGAAGAAAAAGGTATGGATGTATTCATTTATTTGAGTACAAAATGATACACTGTTTATGAAAATAAGAAACAGATAGGCAATCGCCTAAAACTTCTCGAATTATTAAATTTACTTGAACTATCTAAAGTATAGTCCAAAACTTTCAGGTTATGTCAAAATTCCAGCTTCCGCCTTATTGAGAATACATTTGAAGAAGAAGACTAGACGACAATAGATTGGAAACTATGCTTATTCCCAAAGTCTCCTGTACACGGGGTTATAGTAGTGGCGGCCAGTCGAATAGCTGTAAGCAAATCACAGCCTTTGTCTTGTCATTGAGTTGTAAAACAAGAGCTGTGATGGCTACCACTTCGAATGGCCGCCACTACTAACCCCGTGTACAAGATGCTTAAGGGTCCACATCCACTACCTGACAGCTCGGACTATGACAGTCAAAAATTGTAAGTGGATGGGGAAATCCAAAATAGCTGTAAACCGAGGGGCCAATCGTTGAACGATCAACTGTGAAAGATCGAACTTTCAGTAAGTTATGGATGTTGACCCTTGAGATGGTACTCACATGTTACTGTATCCACAGTATTATTTATGATCATAAATGAAAAGACAAGATGTTGTCAAACCAAAGATGTTGTCACTGATTTATTAGAAAATATTTTCTAACAAATCAGTGGTTTGACTGAAACATCTTATCTTCTCATTTATTATGGATAACTACCACAATATCACCTTCACAACTACTCAAAGAGTATTTACGATAGGTTTGGTATATACCCAAGATTGTATACAATCATTATTTGAACCATTGTTTAGATTTGAAATCAATTTCTTTCCCAGTTAACAGTGATCATTTGTACCAAAATTATCAATTCAATTCAACACTTTATTGAACGAGCGATAGCGAGTTCTTACTTTTGACTCAAGGCAGAAGTCGTTGTCCGTCTGTTCGTTCGTTTGTTTGTTTGTATGTTCGACAATAACTTTCGAACGCCTCAATTAATCAAATTCAAATTCAGAACATATATTCTTCATACTTTTATACAGGTCAAGTTCGTTGGACAATGAAATCGACCGACTCCTTCATCCTTTTTCAGGCGAAAAAAGGATAAGCTCTCAGCAACAATATATCTATATATACTCCGGCATCTATTCAATTTCAACACAATAATCACGGCTGGAAAATGTCATAAGGAACTTGAATAATATTTTTTCTGGAGAATCCATCTGATTACAGTGGAACAGCTGATTGAATATTAGCGGCAAATTTGAAAATATTATCATGAGAAATAATAATGTTCTCAAATCAATAAACTTTTTCATGTGAAGTCATATGTTAATATTGATTTCAAAGTTTAAACATGTGATAGGAGTCTATTTATTTGAACAGCTGACAAAAGGCGGCAAATTTGAATTATTTTACCATTGGTTATTTTTCAAGTATTCTTGTTGTAGGAAGTTTGTTGTTACATTTGATTTCCATGCTTTAAAAAGTAAGACTAATAAATAAGTCAGCCGTGCTTTTCTACGGGATTTGAAGAATGCTATTAAGGAGATCTCTAATAATTTATACGATTTATCCGAATGGAAATACTGAACTATCAAAAAATTCCATTCTTGAACGAATCTCTACAATGTTTGTTTTCAATTTGATACACTAAATTATTTACAAATTCTGTTGAGTTTAGAACAAGAGGCGGTCAATATCACTCTACAGAGTGTTCCGAAGAGAACTAACTCAAGTAGGCATACTATCAGTTCTTCGAGCTGAAAGAAAACAGAACATATTATTGGCTAAACACCGAATTCTCCTTAGTTTTCCTCTAATTCGTCCTTCTGTTATTTTAAGATTTTTCATCATACCTAGATAATGGATAGACTCTACACGAAGTTTCAATAGTATGTATGGTTTTCAGACAAAATAAGGGAAAGTTATTACATCCATATTTGTAAATTTATTTATTTACATTGCTGTCTTACATTCATTTATACAATACATCAATAAAAATCCACAAGAATAAAGGGTACATTATTAACACAATGAAAGTTACAGAAAAAAAATCATTACATGAGTTACTGGTAACAAAATAATGTATTATACAGGAAAATAGGTGGGAGTGTCAATAGAAGGAGAAATGAATGTAAGCCCCACGAAAGCAAATTTATTAGAATGGTTCACTGAACAATGTTCAGTTAATAGGTAGGTCTACTCTGAATTCTTGCAGTCAAGTCGTCATGAACAAGTAGGCCTACGTTTTTATTGGTGCATTGGCGGCAGAAGAGTTGAGGATAATGATGTATCAAAATATGATCAAACGATTGATCAAAATATACCGTACATAACTTTATCCTCACAAAAAGGAATCATTCATCAGTATTCAATAAATCTAGGTATGGTATTAGTATGATTTGTGGTTCATATTTTTAAATAATTAAAGCCATAAGTTGACTTTGAGGGTTCGCACGCGAGTTCTTCAGCCCATGGGGCTTACTAGTAATAAATGAATACTCGTATTCCATAGAAAATATTTCCAATCACTCACTATTTCAATTAAACTCGATCCCCAATTGATTCAAATACAAGTGTACCTAACCTTTTTTCTAAATTTATTATTGTGCTTGTGACAGGTGCAATTCCAGTTCACACTGCTGACGGACACTCTCTACTCGCCGCTGCCGGCCGACCTGGCCACACCGGCCGACGACGAAAGCAGCCTCGATGTGAATCGGCCTTTCCCGCGCACCATTGTCGCCGTCGAAGTGCTCGACACCAAGAATGGGGCCACGCACTACTGGTCACTGGAGAAACTCAGGTGAGAAACGAAAAGATTTGTTTCTGATTTTGTAAAAGCTCTAGATTCTATTATGGTTTCATATAGTTTTAACACTGTTAAATAAGTGCTGATTGTCGTGTTCCACCAAAGAATAGCTGTTTAGGTCGTAGCTTGATTCAAAATTTAAATCTATTTGTCGAAAAAGGTTCTTAAAATGCAGAGTGGGCCAGAAAGTTACTTTTGTCAAGTGACTTATATCCCACTCTGTTTATCAAGAATTGGAATCGATTTGGGGAATTAAGTTGAGATGAGTGATAATGTATTTTAAAATTCAATAAATCTAATTCAATAATTCTTTATTATCCCAGCCAGGGTACAAATGCACTATACAAGGATGTTCGTATTTATGCTATGGTGACTGATTTACATTCGAATATTTTATTATCAACAGAATTCCAAGTCGAACTATAGTCTGTCCAAGCAAAGAAGACATTCTGGCTAGATGAGAAAACGACTCCAGCTTGGTCGATATTGTTTCAAAAATTATAAATTGTTGAGCTGAATGTTTACTACAATTTGAGACAAAATTTAGAATTTTTGAACCAATATTGACAAAGCTGGAGTCGTTATCCCATCCAGCCAGAATCTCTTCTTTGCTTGGACAGACTAAACCTATTAATTATTATTACTGTATTAGCGTATGACTTCATTTGGTGGGGAGACCAAATGTTAATAAGAACAGTCATATTATAAATACTATACATGTACTTGTGAATTGGATTCCTTGAATGTAATTATTTGTAAATAGTGACGTGGTGATCCATACATAGACGATGCTTAAAAAGTAGTCGTTTCATCTCTCATTCCGACCCCTTCCATCACTCACGCACAAACCAAGAGCTCATGTGAGCTCCACCCTCAGAAAAAGAGCTATTGTTTGGTGGAACATGTCTTTAAATCTTCTTGCATCACCATCTCTTCAATTGCTTTCTACTTACTGTTTCGCACTTGTCTCAAAATATATCTTCCAAGGTTTTTATCAATAGGTGATTACCTCGATTTTAGGCAATTATGGGATCATTTCATTTTCCGCTTGATAAGGTTTGGAATAGCTTCTTTATAGATTTATAGGGATTGATTGTCTTGGAAATAACTCTTGATCAGCTAATCTTATGTAAAGACTATTATTTTCAATGTTATCTATCTTTTTATTTTGACGATTTAATTGATTGATGTAAAATGCAACATTTGAAGGAACCAATGCAACAAAATGTCGTAAAATTGATCAAATTACATTAATTTATGCCGGTTACATTTAAATGGCTTTCGTGGCTATTATCTCATACTTCTTACTACTCTCCAATACGGCTAGTATGGATTCTTGATCATGGATTGATAAATATTCGATTGACTCTTCATTTCGATCAAATGGTTTGTAAAAATGAAACTGGAATTATTATGATTATTTTTTCTCATTTCGTGTTCAATTTCCAACCTTCAACATTATTTTCTTTCAAATTCTTCACTAAAGAGTAGTTTTTTTTTGTAGATTGGACAGATTTTCAATAGACAATATTTCGGTTCATTAAAATTTAATTTGCATTAAAAATTTTCCAGCTTCTTTTCTTGTTCAGAATTGTGGAGTAGTACATTACAGATTCTCTATATTATAGGTCGATTTTTGATTGTTCTTTCTTAGCTCTTCCTTATGAATGCATATTCTCTTTTTTCATTTCATTTTCAAGTCATGCTTTTTATTGTCATCCTGCTTATGCATAAGATCCGAAAAAGCATTCTTATACTCTGTAGTATCCTATCGATTAAATTGAAGTATTCATATTCCTATTTTTACTGTACTTTATCATGAAAGGCTTTCAAAGAAAACAATAAAATATAATTTGATCCATTCAAATTCCCTTGAATGAAATGATTATAGCCTACTACTGATTGAAAAAAAAAGTGATTGAATTGTGGATGTTGTAATATTGTGTTTTTGAATGAATATTAATTTATTCAATCCATGAGGAATA
The DNA here is from genome assembly GCA_017141385.1 of Sogatella furcifera. NCBI lineage: Eukaryota > Metazoa > Arthropoda > Insecta > Hemiptera > Delphacidae > Sogatella > Sogatella furcifera. Next base: position 64,033,366 of record CM029548.1, read on the forward strand.
GGTTGATTCTTTTACTCTGTTCGATTATTATTAATCAAAATGTTTTCTAGTTTAAATAAACTCAACTTATATTCACTCAAGTTCCACTTTTCATTATTCATTTATGATGAATTTCATCTATATCCAAATTATTGATTGTAATTTTTCATTATTGACCTGAAATCATAATTTTAAAAGCTGAAAGATTGTTGATAATTTTTCATCGATTATGCGAAAAAATTCAGTAATGGAGTATACTGTTAATTTACAATATGATTGATTACTTGTGATAAGAGAAATTTTCTATGAATTGAAATGGAATTTTTGGTCAGTAAATTCAACTAGGAGTCGAACTAGAATTCTGATTGTCATCAGCAGTTATTTGTATATTTGAACAAATTGAAAATAAAGTTCTATGGAACTGAAATGACTAGAATAAGTTCTCTTGTAAGCATGTATGGTGTGTTACAAAGGCCTACTAGTTGGTTACTGAGTTGAAATTATTGTAATGTGTCATCTATTTCTCAAATCTAATACAACTCTTTGTTGGAAACGTATCAAATCCAATGTTAGATTGATTTATCCATGTTCTTTCGCTGTGTTTTAGATGTTTTCAAGCATGTTCAATAATAATTATCTTGGTTTATTTTCAATCGGTTATTTGTCTCGCTAAAATTTAGTTCCTCAAACCAGTAGATGTTAGCTCGTCCATATTGTGTGTTACTTTCCCTTTCCTGTTTGTCTTTCATTACCGACTTTGGAGAAGGATTTCTTGATTTTGGTACTTTTTTCATCAGATTGATTTTTCTGGCACCGATACTAAGTGTACAGTCTCCAATCTAATGTAAATATAAAATTGTGGAGGTATGGAAGTAGACTTAAACTATTGAGAATGAGCCAAAATAGGTTAAAGGATGCTTCGGTATTTGTAAACAAATGATTAGTTTTTCTGAGGATGATGCCCACATTAGCTCCTAGGCTTGTACGTAGATGTTTTCAATGAACGTCTAAATTTTTTCTGAAAAACCTGAAAACTATGATAAGTTGTGCTGAACCAGTTTATAAAAAGCGAATACTTGCTCATTAACCTGAACTAAAAAAATAAATTTGTTTTCTATTACAAGTTGAAAATTTCAAATAATTGTTTCTATACGAATTCTCAATCCCTTGTAAAAATATCTCGTATTATACAGAAAATAAGCATAACTGGTAACCAACTGGTAGGCCTACTTCTACAGTGTTAATCATGGAACTTTCTTAGTTTCTAAATTTACTTGATATAATATAATAATAATTGCCAATCTGAGGGATTTTTATATTATTAATAAAAGTAATAAATCTTAATGCTAGTTCGAAGATTTCCTACTATAACAGCTTGAAAACAAAGTCTATAATCGCCAGATATGAATTGGAAAAGAATGTAACTGCTCTTTTTACTGATTAATCTGCTTTTATTGAAAGTTGAAGAAACCCCATCTAGTATTGTATAATCAGCCCGTAAACATGGGAAAAAGTCTAAAACCCTCAATAACGGGAACTCAATATTCCATTTACAAAGGTATTGAACTAAACGAAAGGAAATATGATACTAAACGTTTACATAATTTCAATCAGTCCCCAGACATGAATATAGCCGTGGCCAATATGTTAGGCGATTTCGTCTGTCTCTTGTACTTGGTTCAACTTACTAGCAGCTGATTTAGAGCATCTTTTGTCTCTTTGATCCAAAAACATCAAGTTATTGCTGAATGATACTTTTAATTGACTACATCAGTCACGATAATTCCAAAGCTTTATAGGATCTCAGAATGATCAGCTGTTGGAGCGTACAAGGAGCAAACAAACCCGTCTAACTTATTGACGTCGGATATAACTGATGAGTTGATCATTCAAAAATATTAAAACTCTTGAAGTATAAACTCCTAGAGTAAATAGAGATTACCGTCAATTTCTTTCTGGAAAACGAACGCTCCTAAAGCAAAAACACTTAGATTAAATAATAGAGATTACTCCCCAATTTTTTCTGGAAAATTAAATCTCCTAAAGCAGAAAATCTTAGAATAAATAAAGATGATTCAATTTTTTGCTGATAATGGTGTTTTGGTTTAGACACCGGTTGGAACTGATGCGGCAAATCTATAACGAAGACCTAGAGAGTCCGCAGACTCCGGAGATTTTAGGCGAAGACTTTTTACAATGTCTGTCCATATGCTCGAGCACTAGCCGATTTACACTAGCTAAGCTCATGCCCTCAAGGTTGGTTTCAAACACCCTCTCTCTCTCTCTCTCTCTCTCTCTCTCAAATCAGTGTCTTCTTCTCTTTCTCTTCGTATCCTCTCTCTGAATATCTCCTGTCTCTGTTGTTTGCAGTTTTTTTTATGTTGCGTTAGATGCATCGTGGATAGAGCATGTTGTGTATTATGCTTTTTTTATTTTGTATTGAAAATTATTGTTTTACTCCATTAGCCTCAATACTTGAACGTTTGATGCTGGGCTCCACCAATGTTGGTCAAATCTAATCTGACCATGTTGAAAAAACCACTGGTGCATACTTGAATGAAACGTTTAGTAAATCGTCGGAACCACAGCTCATCTTCAATAATATTCCAAGAGATAGTCATTTTCTTAGTTGCATAGAATTTCAAGATTGCAATGGCTCAGTGCATACAAAAAAATTATGATTGTGTGATCATAACCAAATCAACTGACTTTTTATACGTTTGAAGATTGTCAAATATTTGACCGATGTTGGTGGAACCCAGCACGAGAGTAAGTTGTGGAAGAACACATCGGGTATTAGATGATATAATAAGTTACCCGTTTAAATTGCAACATCTCAAGGGTTGGATTTGGATAGACTAATTGTAGTTAGACAAAACTGAAATGAATTTGAAGCTCTATTCTTGAGCGGTATGCACTGTTAAATTTCAATAAAATCTCTATATCAAGTGAAGCAATAACTGATTGAAAGTTCTTGTATTGATACAGACGTTATAATGATAATACAATACTTATTACTATCAATTTCGATTATTTCATTTGTTACATGTGTAATATTGTGTATCTTCATCTTCTTGATAGCACTGGCGACTCATGCCCACGAAACAGGTGAAGTGCTATACATTGAAAGATACGGACACTTCACCTGTTTCGTGGGCACGAGCCGCCAGTACTTGAAAGTAAATTGAACCATGTACTTATTGTTCAAGATCGTTATGATCAGATCATCTCTTCCAAGTTGAACTTCGCATGTACGTTCATTGTTTATTTATTTCATTAAATTAATACAGTGAAAGGAGAGAAAAAACAGGCGTTAGCCCAAAACTTTTTCTACACCAATTTTGATTAAAATTTGTTGTTCACAACCCTTTTCTTGCGTGAGAGTTCCTAGTACAGTAATTTATTTGTAATCTGAATTAGCTATTTTACGTGATAAATAACACATATTAATTAAAAACTTGGGATTTGTTTTGGTAGATTGTACTCTAGGCAATAACTTCTAGATTCGACTCCTAGGTTCGACTTTTAGGTTTAGTTGAGAACAATATCTATTGAATAATTACACTTTTCATAGTAAAAAATGGTGTCAAAAATTCACAATTAACACAAATTAAGATACTATATTGATCGTCACAGGCATCACAAGTATGGTATTATTTGAAAATTGTCAGTCTCATTTCAAGACGTTACCGATTCTATAGTCTGTCCAAGCAAAGAAGGCCCTCTGGCAAGATGGGAAAATGACTCAAGCTCTGTCAATATTTGTTCAAAAATTAAAAATGTGGTCTTAATAGTAGATCAAGTTGTTTCCTCTACGATTTAAGATCAAGTTGATAATTTTTTAACCAATGTTGACCGAGCTTGTGTCATTTTCCCATCTTGCCAGAGTGTCTTTTTTGCTTGGACAGACTAATCCACGGTTTTCAGAGCGAACAGGAACGAACGAGCAGTAACGAATGTGGGATTCGCCTTGGTTGATCGCGGCGTATGGTGCGACTGCGAACACCAATCGGCCGTGCTCGCTAGACGCATACATTCATGTTCGTGCCTACTCTATCCATTATCTGTTTTGTAGCGAATCATCAGAGGAAATTCGCGTTTGCTCGAGTTCGGTGCTCGCTTCACTGTGGTTGCTCCAGTCTGGTTGATACAAGTGAACGTCCCGAAATATTCAATCGACAAACTTCATTTTCAATCGTTCGTGTGGTATAATCAATCATATAGTTGAGAATTTATTTTGATTTTCATTTCCTTGCTTTGTAGTTTATAAGTTTCTATCGCTTTCTGTGCATATATTTGCGATGATAATGCATGGCATCGAATCAAGATAGAAGCAGCTAGAAATGTAGCAGTATATAATATATATTCCTTAGTGACAAAATGTGAAGTTTATTTGAGACATGTGCTTCTTTAGTGTTATGATGAATGCGATGTATGATTCAGTTCGTAATTTCAAATGTCCTGTTAATGGATTGTCGATTAATATTCAGCTATTTAGTTCATTTTTGCCGAATTGTAGTCCCGCATAAGTAAAAGCATATAATTTTGTATAAGATAGGCTTATTTTTTCTACAAAACAATTCAGTGTTCACTTTCAGCGTAAGGCATTTAAAAAAATTGTAAATGCAGAAATTTCACGACTTTTATCGTGAAAGTTCTTGAATCAAGTTTAGCATTTTATTTAATTCATTTAATATCGTAGGAAAATTTGTTTGAAACAGTGGTAACGTGGATTTAGTGAAACAATACCGAAACACAATATATTCCACGTAAATTTTGTTCCTCCATTTGCTATTCGTGGAGGCGTGTCGAGTTTTAGCCTCCCAACCCACCGGCTACGTTTCCACCAATCGCAGCCGAGTATAGCTCAACCAATCGAAAGGCGTTATTGACTGTATTGGCCAATCGTAGGGCTTCATTGGTTTTGAAAGGCTGTGGGGGGAGTAGCCTACCACCATTTCAGTTTTAGCGTACTGCGGAAGTTGGATCTTACGACTTTGTTTGAAATTTAATATAATTAAGTTTTCTCATCGTATTAACCGATTAGAAGAGGCCAATCTGTTGAGAATAGTTTAAATTCAATCAATGAAGTAAATAAGTAGCCTAATATGTTTTTTATCAATTAGTTGTTCAACAAACATGTATTAATGTCATTAATTTATGATCATAATAAAGTATAGCTGACGCCAAAAAGAAAGGCGGTTTCGTCTGTCTCTTGTATTTGATGTAACCTACTAACAGCTGATGTAAAACATCTACCGTGTCTTTTGATTCCAAAAACATCATCTAGGCATAGCTATAGGACAACTATTATTGACAACATCAGCTGTTGTAGCGCAGACGAAACCGCCTAACGTTTTGGCGTCAGCTATATCATGGCGGCTCTATTAAGAAACGAATTAGTGTGTACAAGCCATTAGGTATATTCACAATGACTTTAGACGATATAAACAAATTGCGTGTTTAAACGTGTGAGTATGGGGTGACCTCAGCCAAAGAATATGGAGACATATTTACTTTATACAAATATATTTATATTCACTGCCTCAGCCACGACAAAACATAGTCATTAAACGACATAACATATACACGTCATATCATTGGCAATGCGTATGTATGAGCTATTTTTTGTCGGAACTGTGTCATATTTTTGTCATCGCAACAGAAACCGCCCTGTTTGTTTACTATGTGGGTTTGTTTATTTCGTCTCAAGTCATCATGAATGAGGTTTAGTATGGACAAGCAACTTTAGAGCTAGAAAACATTAATTTATGGTTGAACTTCTCTAAATTTCCATTGAGAAACCAGACTGTTCAGGTGGGAAATGTTGTCGTATCTCGTATCATAACCAAGTCTATTGTATTGCAGACAACGTCTTGAGCTGATGCGAGAGATGTACCACAACGAGGCCGAGCTGTCTCCCACGTCGCCCGACTATAACATTGAGTCGTTGACGGGTGGCGACCCCTTCTACGATCGCTTTCCCTGGTTCCGCATGGTTGGCAGGTGAGTCACATGATACAGATCTTGAATGATACGTAACAGATCTTGAGTGATACGTAAACAGAACTTGTGTGATACGATACATATATATTGTGTGATACGATATATATCTTGTGTGATACGTAACAGAACTTGTGTGATATGATACAGATCTTGAATGAAACATGATACAGATCTTGAATGATACTAAACAGATCTTGAGTGATATGTTACAGATCTTGTGTGATACGATACAGATCTTGAGTGATACAATACAGATCTTGAGTCATACGTTACAGATTTAAATGATACATGATACAGATGGGGATGCTGTAGCTGATATAGTCTGTCCAAGCAAAGAAGACATTCTGGCTACATGGGAAAATGACTCCAGCTCGGTCAATATTGGTTCAATAATTATAAATTTGATTTTAAATTGTAGGGAAGATTCTGATCTACAATTTAAGACTAAATTTATAATTTTTGAACAATTTTAACCGAGCTGGAGTCATTTTTACATCTAGCCAGAATGTCTTCATTGCTTGGACAGACTATATCAGGATTTCACTAGTTTGCGCAACATTAGTTTATGATTGAGCCCTCAAATTGTGTTGTAACTTGTCAAATTTCTATGGGCAATTGTTGATACGATACTGATGATCATGATATAGGCTTGCTTGATGCAAAACTTGTAATAAGTGGTTTCCGCATTGTGTTGGCTTTGAACTTCTTTGATTATAGTGGCTCACCTAAAATTAATTTTTGCAATCAAATGTTGAATTTTTCAACTGGATTTGGATATTATACTGGGCCAACAATGTAACTTGAAGAGTTTTGCTATTGATTCTTTGAATTCCTTGATCAGAGTGAATCAAACTAACGATGAGAGATTTTCATTGCCTTGAAGGGTTTTAAAGCTGTGACTCTATTGAACGTCAATTGATTAGTGATTGCACATCTTCATCTTTCTGTTTGAATGTTTGGTTATGCTTCCACAGCAAATTGCTCTATTATGAAGAATGCATCTACCCTACTTGTATCATTGTGAAGAATGAATCTTGTAGGCTTTTATCAAGAGTAATGAATCTTATGTATTATTATCAAGAATAAATCTCATGTATTATTATGAAGAATGAATCTCATGTATTATTATAAAGAATGAATCTCATGTATTATTATGATGCATGAATCTTGTATTAGTAGGCCTATTGATGAAATAATTTTTCGCACAAAAATATCAATGCATTGAATGCTTTTGTTTTATATTCCAGATCGTTCATCTATCTGAGCAATCTAATGTACCCAGTGGCGTTGATCCATAAGGTGGCAATAGTTAACGAGAAGGGAGACGTCAAGGGATATTTGCGAGTGGCTGTACAGGCGGTTGGAGGTGAGTCATTTCCAGCTATTTGAATTGAAACGCTTAAAATTGTGGAGTGATTGGGAAACTTTTACAAATACAGTAATTAGCTTTCACACTATAGCTGACGGCATAACGTTTTACACAGTTTTCGTTTCCGTCATAATTATGTTCTTGCAGGTTCTTCAGAAACAAATTAACTAAATACGTTTAAATTTCATACGCAGGTTGAGCTAAGTCAGTGAATATAAAGGTATAAACGTCTACCGTTAAGTTATATCATACAGGAATATTGAACTTTAAAACTTAGGGCTATTTAAAATAATTGAAAAGTAAAATGAAAATCAAATACCCTTTTAAAAACTTTATCAAAACACAGACATGTTTCGGGACATTCAGCCCATTATCAATGACATTGATACTGAATGACATTGATAATGGGCTGAATGTCCCGAAACATGTCTGTGTTTTAATAAAGTTTTTAAAAGGGTATTTGATTTTCATTTTATTTTTCATACAGGAATAATATAAGTATTATATTAAAAAGTATAGATGAATAATGTAAAGGATTTTTAAATAATCCAAAAATCAAGTCCGGTTTAGATTTTTCCACAGTTATAATTTGCGTTCTTGTAGATGTCTCAGAAATGGCTCATCTAAAAACTTTTAAATTTTAACGATTTTTCAACTGAAGTATTAGAGAAGATCTGAATGAGATGTATCCAAGAGTTTCATAATATGAGTTCGATTATTAAAAAATAAAGGCGAGTGAAGCTAAAATGTTGAACAAAGCAAATTCGTTAGAATGGTGCTGGCAGACGAGACAAGTGGCACTGTCGGGGGTCCAGAGGGCGGAGCCCCCCTGGCTAAACGGATAAGGCAAGTGAAGAGAGCCTGCCGGCTAGTACTAATCTACATCCTTGTGCTTTCATTACATTCATTGTGCTTGAACATTACAACATCCAATTCAACACTGTGTCAGAAGTATTAGAATTAATATTTTTTTGTGAAATCTGTTTACTTGATTGAAATTCTTTGTTCTTTATGGAAGATGACGAGAACGGCGACCACATGAGCGGCGTGCGGCAGTCGGCCAAGATTCAGTTTGACGACGAGCACTGGCTGGCGGCAATCAACAAGAAGAAGTCGGCAGCCGCAGCCGCAGCCGCCCTGGAAGCCGGCGATAAAACCGCTGAAGGACAGGGCAACAATGTGCTGCCCGAGAAAATTGAAGGTACATATTATATATCCAGGCTACATTGTGTTTTGGATTTCTTGTTGGTGCTTCCAGAGAATTGAAACAATGTAAGAAGAAAATTTTATGACATCGGATTGAATACTGTATCATAATTGTGTCACATTCGTTTATTATTATTATTATCGTATGGCTTATTTTGTGGGGAGTTCCGAAGAAGTTCCACAGCCGACATAACCACAATTTCCCATGTTGGGAAATTATTGTGGTAGTTCTTTATTATACACGTTTATTTATTAATTCGTTCATTATACACGTCACTAATCGTCAAATTCAGGCTTCCATCACTACAAACAATATCTGTGAATCTAAAAACAAAACTAATGGTATAATTTTGTCACATTCGTTTATTTTACATGCCAGTAATCATTAATCATCATTGCGGTGTATTTCCATCACTACAAGTCGTGGGAAGATGTATTATAAATCGTACTAGAAGATCTAGTCAAGTTTCTATTTTTGAAATTGTTCGCATCCATCAGTCATTGTTATATTTATGATAAATTACGTTATGATTTCCACTTCATTAACAGTTGTACTAGATTTCGTTGTTTGTTGCCGCGTTTCGGGGCACTGAGCGACATATATCTTCAGCGTACAGGGAGTATCTATAAACTCCTTCATGTATCTAGTTATATTTATTCATGATTATTCACTCCTTTCATTTCGATTCATTACTTTCTATTACATTGTATTGCTGTTGCAGATTGTGAGTTCGACGGCGACTCGGGTAGGGGCGACAGTTCGATTTCGTCGGAGGCGCGCGGAGGGGAGGAGGAGGTGTTGCCAGGTCACCTGGCCGTGGGCAACGAGTTCACGTTCCGTGTCACCGTGCTGCAAGCGGTCGGCATCAGCACCGAGTACGCCGACATTTTCTGCCAGTTCAAGTGAGTGTCAACTGCAAAAAATCTTTTCTGAAGGTATTTTGCTACCTGCCTATTACATAGGAAACCATAGTTGGTTAGGTATTATTTCTTCTCTCTTTTCTTTCCAGCACACCCAACCATGAAGCCTGTGTTTTGTTTAATGTGTCATTGTTATTGTATATTTGTTTTTTGAAATTTATTGTATTTATTTTTGTCTTCTGTGTGTTTTAAATAAATTGAATTGAGATTGAAAAAAAATTAAGGAGTAATAATAGTAGATCAAATAACGGGTGTTGAAAGATAGTGCTTTCACACGAATTGACTTTTCTGTTTTCTACAAACGAATTTTCTTAATTAATTGTGTCCCTTATCAATTATTTATGTTCCCTTAGTAATATTAAGGCCCGTATCAACAGTGCGAGGCATGTGCCGCGAATGCCTCAAGGTATAGTCTATTCAAGCAAAGACGAGTCTTACTCCAGTCTCCAGCTCGGTCAATATTGGTTCAAACATTATTGATCTGGTCTCAATCATAGGAAACATTTCGATCTTCAATTTAAGACCAAATCAATAATTTTTTAACCAATATTGACCGAGTTGCAGACTGGAGTATGACTCTGCTTGAACAGACTATACCTTGAGGCATTCGCGGCACATGCCTCGCACTGTCGATACGGGCCTTCATAATTCTTCTTTTTCAATTCCTTGTTAAGATTGTTTATAATTTATGACAAACAAGCTGAATTAATTTCATTCTACGAGTATTTCAACTTAAGAATAGAATTTGCAGCGAGCGAAGTGAGAATATAATATTCGTGTATAGTATTATTGTTGAAAGCTATTCTACTGAATTCTGCATTTAAATTATACAAAAATAAAAACTCAATGTTCTGGCCCTGCCTATTTCAGTCTGTACAAGCAAAGAAGACCCTCTGGCAAGATGGAAAAATGACTCAAGCTCGGTCAAAATTTGTTCAAAAATTAACCATTTGATCTCAAATCGTAGGAAACAATTTGATCTACTATTAAGACCACATTTATAATTCTTGAACAAATATTGACTAAGCTTGAGTCATTTTCCCATCTTTCCAGAGAGCCTTGTTTGCTTGGACTGACTATACTATTGGAATATTTTGAAAATGTTTTTGTAAGACTGAAAAATATTGAAGGACTCGTATATGTTGATAAAATAACGATGACTGGGGACAAAAAAAAATGTAGGTACATATGAACTCTCTACTCTCAGCTTGTCTCCATAAAAACACTGATACATAGGAAAATGTTACTGAGCACTACATAATTTATGATTCGAGAACATCTCAAATTTTGTTTCCCATCACGAACGGTCATCAATATTATTTGAATTGTATAATTGAAATTGTTATGATGATTTATTTTCAGCTTCTTACACCGACATGACGAGGCTTTCTCCACTGAACCAGTCAAGAACACAGGAAAGGGAACTCCTCTAGGCTTCTATCATGTTCAAAATGTAAGTTTGAATATTCTCTCACAAAATAGAAAGTTGGAAATATTGAACAAATTGAAGATTGGCTGACTGTAAAGGTATGCTAGTTATTCATATTAAATGAAATGAAAAGATATTGTCGAACCACAGATTTATTAAAAATTGAGATACCGATTTCGGTTGCTACACCATTATCAATATCTTGTCTTTTCATTTGAAATTTAAAACATGTTTTAATTGAGTAGAACATCAATCGTTATGCAGTATTTAATTCAAAATATTTCATTTTCAGATCACAGTAACAGTGACAAAATCATTTGTGGAATACATAAAGACGCAGCCAATTGTTTTCGAGATTTTCGGACATTACCAACAGCATCCTCTGCACAAAGATGCCAAGCAAGAGAGTGGACAGTGGTATGTATTACTTTAATTCCATCCTAATCGCTTATTTCAAGTTTTATTGTCGATTCTGCTGTAAATTCATACATTTTCTGTATCTATTAGTAATCGTATAATGGCTACATATTAGGTTCCCATCGCTTTTATTTGTAATGGGATTCTTATTTTTGTCACTACAGTACATTGTTCATAGTAAGATATAACTCCTTAAAGATACTGTGATTTCAATGATAATAGATGCAAGTTTTCGTCAATGCTTCGTAATCAATCTTGACTTGGCTGAGTTTTTTAAATTATCTAGTGAGCTTACTAACTAAGAGTCCTAATACACCTTTTGATATCTTCCCTTTATCTATGAGTTTTGATTAGGTATGATGCCAAAACGTTTATCAATTTTTTCATGCAACGGTATTAACTGTGTATTGGTTTCTTGCATTTCAATTTCAAATATAGGTATTGAAGACCTATGATGAAGTATGTTCGATGAATTAGATATATTTTGAAATCGTATTTATAAAGAAATCAAAGGGAGTAGCGTATAGTCTGGTCGAGCAAAGAAGACATTCTGGCAAGATGGAAAAATGACTCCAGCTTAGTTAATATTGGTTTTAAAAATTATAAATTTGGTCTCGAATTGTAGAGCAGAATGTTTCCTACAATTTGAGACGAAATTTTTAATTTCTCAACCAATATTGATCGAGCTGGAGTCATTTTCTCATCTTACTACAATGTCTTCTTTACTTGGGCAGACTACAGGTATGGCTGACGCTACGAAGTTGGATGTTTAGCGATTGACTATTATTATCAATTATAAGCTCTGTTAGGACAGTCTGAATTCTGAAGCTTTATTCAAGAGCTAATTAGTATAGCTGGGGATGTTTTCTTCTTTGTTCTACCATACTACAAACATTGATTTCTGGTATGATAATACTTGAAATAAACTAATATGGGTACTCCCCATAGGGGTTAAACTCTTTTTTATCTTCATATTAAACAGTTTTTTCATTAATGATTATCTTATTTCATGAAATTTAGTATGTTATTTGTACAAATGAAGAATACCATAAAGCGTATTGTGATATAAATTTTTTATTCAATATCATAAAATTTTTATTTAATAACATACATTGATAGTAGCCCTAGACAAAAAGGAAACGTTCGTGGATTTCGATTAACAGATATTTATTTGTGTTGTCTTTCGAACTGATTTATTACTTTATTCTTGAATGTGACAATTTTCTGTTTCAGCGTGCGACAGCCACCGAAACGCATGCTACCGCCGTCGATTCCGATCAGCCAGCCGGTGCGATCGCCGAAATTCGGAGCGCTGCCCTCGCCCTGCACCTCCCACGTGCACGCCAAGTACGACGTGCTCGTCTGGTTCGAAATCTGCGAACTAGGTCAGTGACATTCGATTGTAAAGCCACACTTATAGTCTGGTCGAGCAAAGAAGACATTCTGGCAATTTATGTATATTACAAAATAAATCGGCTTAAATCTTAAACTATTGGAATTGTGAACGATAGTATAGTCTGTACAAGCCAAGAAGGCATTCTGACAAGATGGAAAAATAACTCCAGCTCGGTCAATATTTGTTCAAAAATTATGAAATTTGGTCTCAAATTGTAGAAAACATACTGGTCTACAAATTGAGACTAAATTTATCATTTTTGAACCAATATTGACCGTGTTTCCAGTTCAGTCGATATTTGTTCAAAAATTATAAGATTTGGTCCCAAATTGTAGAACAGAATGTTTCCTACGATTGAGGCAAAATCAATAATTTTTGGACCAATATTGACGGAGCTGGAGTCATTTTCTCATCTTGCCAGAGTGTCTTCTTTGCTTGGCAGACTATGTATGGACTACTGAAATTATCTTGCATTACTGTATAGTTGATAAATAGATGAAAATTACTGTATGTAAGTATTTTGTAAAACAGTATGACCGTGATTATTGCTATTTCATTCAATCGTTTGTTATAGTCTGTCTAAGCAAAGGAGACATTCTGGCAAGATGGGAAAATGTCTCCAGCTCGGTCAATATTTGTTTAAAATAATAAATTTGGTCTCAAATTGTAGATCAGAAAGTTTCCTACTATTTGAGACCAAATTTATAACTTTTGATCCAATATTTACCGTGGTGGAGTCATTTTCCCATCTTGCCAGAATATCTTATTTGCTTGGACAGACTATAACAAAGGTGAGAGCCTTGTAACAATAAAAAATTAAGATTTTTGTTCTATTCTATTATATTCTTTTCTTTGCATGTTTTCTAATGGTGTTGGTTTGTTTGTTTAGCACCGAACGGCGAGTACGTGCCGTGTGTGGTGGACCACAGCGAGGAGTTGCCGTGCCGCGGCCTCTTCCTCCTGCATCAGGGCATTCAGCGTCGCATACGCATCACCATCGTTCACGAGCAGGCTGCCGAACTGCGCTGGAAGGACATCAGGGAGCTGGTTGTCGGTCAGTCTCATTCTAGAATTAATAATTTCTTGTATTATTTGTATCTAAATGCATAGAATAAAGCTTATTCATAGAATGGTAAGTAGTTATAATAATATAGGCTACCGTATATACGGGGTGATTTCTTTATTCAACCGTCCTCAGTACCAACTGTCAGTTCGGACTGCAGTCAGAACTCACAGGAGATGTAGGTGAACTCTCAGAAGATGTAAATATTTTAAAACATCGTACAAATTGAAAATTAGACCAAGAACTTTCAATTTTCAACTGTGATTGACAATTGTACTCAGTATCTCGATTGTTCATTTTTCCCGTTTGACTTATGCTGCAATTGTATTAACTGCAAAGCATTGCCTTAATAAATTAATTGAATTGAAAAACCCCTCTGTCATTTTAGTTACAGTCTTGTCGAGCAAAGAAGGTATTCCTTTAAACATTGAAACAAGAGTGTAACTATGGATGCGGTGATCGGAAAATTTTAGTGTAAAATAACTACTGCCAACATACCGCTGGTGAGATGTGATTAGAATGGGACTATTTTCATTTTGGCTGCTGGAAGCATTGAACAGCTGCCATTTTGAAAGAATGTATTCTTTGCTCAACAAGATTATATCTGTGATATTTCAAGTATCTTGTTGAAACACATTGATATTATCATGTTGGCAATAACAGGTGATAAATTTAGTAATATTACATCGAAGATTACAAAATTCTTTAAAGCTCAAAACTGTCATTACATTTAAATGTAAGTTATACAAACAAAACAAAAAGAAGGTAAAATCATAATATATCTCTTAAACATTAATTTTAAATCCAAGAGCAAAATTCGACAATCTTGAATTTCAAAATCTGCTCAAAAATGTTCACCAAACAAAAGCACTAGATAGAAATACTCATAGTTTGCTACATAGGTAATGATTGTTTTGTTTTGTTTGTAGGACGCATAAGGAACACACCGGAACCGGAAGAGGAGGACAACGACAGTTCAGTGCTGTCGCTCGGTCTATTTCCGGGCGAAATAGTTGAGATACCAGGCGACGACCGGTGCATGTTCCGGTTCGAGGCCGCCTGGGACTCCTCGCTGCACAACTCGCCGCTCTTGAACCGGGTCTCGTCCTACGGCGAACACATCTATCTCACCATTTCGGCTTATCTGGAGGTGGGTGTTCGCTTACTGAAACATCACTTATTAGTCTATAAATAATTGATTTTGAAAGTATTAAAATTTAGACTAGTGGTATTGACAATATCTGAGTTTTTATCATGATTTTATTACATTTTTCAGATTAGTCAATCAATGTTTGATTCTATTATATTCAACAGATTTGTCAATCAATGCTTGATTTCATTATATATTTAAACAAATTCGATTACAGCTCAATTTGAATTGAAAGTCTTATAGCCCAGGCAAATTAGACAAAAAAATGTCTAGCTCCAAAAAATGATGGATGGCTGCTAATAATGATCTCAAACCACTGTTGACATCTTAAATAACTTTAATATGAATTTGCAACGTTTTCTGAGTGCCTCGTTATACAGAGTGACGAAAAAACACAAACATTTTGTTCCTTTTCTTGTTTTTCGCAATCTACGTTAAAACTAAGCGTCGGGCAGAAAAAAATCGTCCTCACCTTTTTCACTCTTATCTACTATAGTCTGTCCAAAGAAGACATTCTAGCTCGGTCAATATTGGTTCAAAAACTACAAATTTTGTTTAAAATTGTATTAGACATTTTGGTCTACAATTTAAGACCAAATTTATAATTTTTGAACCAAAATTGACCGAGCTGCAGTCAAAAATCAAAATCAAATCACTTTTATTTTTACAATATAAAATTACAATCACACTTTCCAAAAGAATATAATTTCATAAGGAGATTATTAATCTAGTTGACTATAATAGAACAAAATTAGCATTTATTTATGATGTGTCATTTATAAAAGCCATTTTCCCATCTTACCAGAATGTCTTCTTTGCTTGGACTGGCAATAAGAGTGAGTGTTTTTCTACTAGAATAGTGTTTATTAAGATAATTCACTATATATTATATTTATATTATATTTACATTATATTTGAATAATTATGTTTTGTCGATTGATTTGACAGTTGGAGAACTGCGGTCGCCCGGCCATCGTTACCAAAGACCTGTCGATGATCATCTACGGCCGAGATGCGCGCACCGGTCCGCGCTCCCTCAAGCACCTGTTCTCGGGCGCCTATCGCAACCAGGAGGCCAACCGGCTGAGCGGAGTCTACGAGCTGGTGCTGAAGCGCGCCTCCGAGTCAGGTAGTCCAGGTAGTTGAGAATGCCCTCACCCTTCCCTCGCTAGTCACTAGATCCTGCCGTAGTTGTGGTGGGGGTGAGCTCTGGTTGGCTGAGTGTGTTGTGGTAGGATCAAATTGACAGACAATGCGAACGAAATTTGTAGAAGAAATGCTGGAATCTCTCAATAACTGAAATAAATCAATAAAGATACAGGGTGTTTCAGGAGGAATGTGCAATACTTCTCAGGTTGATTCCTTACATCAAGTAGTCAAAAAAGTTCCATGGGACCAACCCCCAAAAACGCTTTGTTACCGAGATAACAATGGCGGAAAATTGAGATTTTTCAAAATATATTAATTTTTCTAATTTTTTAGAGGCTTTAGTGAGGTTCTAAAATAATCAATTCCTATGTAAAATTAGCTGAGGAATTCAATGAAACGAGTTGCAAGTCTGTAACTTCAACGGTTATTGAGATAATTGGAAAAATATGCTAAAAAAAACGCCATTTTTCAACAATAAGCGTTATAACTGGATAAGGAATCATAAAATTGTATTTTTTATTAACGGAAGTTGAAGATAGTCGGATTCTGAATAAAAAGTTAAATGGCGGCGATTGTGTAAATCTTACCCAAATCTCAGAAATAGCGATCAAAAATCGAAAAATTGACAAAACATAGCACAAGTGATGAATTTGTGTTTAGTAGCGATTTTGCGATTTTTTATCGCTATTTCTGAGATTTGGGTCAGATTTACAAAATCGCCGCCATTTAACTTTTTCTTCAGAATCCGACTCTCTTCAACTTCCATCAATAAAAAAATGCAATTTTATGATTCCTTATCCAGTTATAACGCTTATTGTTGAAAAATGGCAATTTTTAGTATATTTTTTCCAATTATCTCAATAACCGTCCAAGTTAGAGACTTGGAACTGTTCTCATTGAATTCCTCAGCTAATTTTACATAGGAATTGATTATTTTAGAACCTCACTACAGCCTCTAAAAAATTAGAAAAATTAATATATTTTGAAAAATCTCAATTTTCCGCCATTGTCATCTCGGTAACAAAGCGTTTTTGGGGGTTGGTCCCATGGAACTTTTCTGTCTACTTGGTGTAAGGAATCAGCCTGAGAAGTATTGCACATTCCTCCTGAAACACCCTGTATATGCATATTCTAAGTCAAATAAAATACATAGGACACTTTCGTACAAACAAAACAAGTTTTAGACTGTGAAATAATACACATAGTTATGCAAAGCTCAAAGAGCTTGTCCGCATTGATATAACATTATTACAATAATGTACTGCGTATTGGTCTCTCGGTGAGGGTGATACATCGGTGAACGTGAGGTTAAGTCACGAACACTGTGGCATGCTCTTGGATGGGTGACCGGTATTTGGGAAAGTACACATTGGCGAGGTGGAACTACCCGTAAGGGTCTCCCCACCATTAAAATGCATGAGAATATTTTTTTCATTACAATAATTATAAGTAATAATGAAATCAATCAACTCAAAAATTACTAATCAATAGATAGCTGATTTATCTTTTCAAATACATTATAATTTAATCTTGGACTGAAGTCACTTTTTCATGGATAGGGTGACTGATTTAGGTGATAAATTGACGCGACATGGATTGGCATCGACTGAGACAATCCTCGTCGTTATGAATGCAATTTTTAGAGTAGCGTCATGCCGTCATCAGCAATCAGAGCTCACCCTACACTGTTTGATTTGAGTTAACAGTTTGACTTCATTCAACAGGCTTGATTTGAAATTATTTGTTTAATTATTTATTTCATATCGATCAGATTTGATCGACCGATGAAATGCTTATCTTAAAAGAATTGTTGTTTGAAATCTAATTAAAAAGTAAAAGTGAAAGAATTGATTTTTCTATTCGTTGAAAAAGGAGATCAGCAACTTGGCAGTGCTCAAAATATACTATAACTAATACTGATCACGGTTCTATTATATATTATCATATTAATTCAACCATTTATTTGAGGAAATTCAATACTCAATGAATAAAACACAGACAATTCGAATCGTCTTATTTCCAAAATTTAATAAATATTCTGAATTAAGGATATGAAAATATACGAAAGTATTGAGGTCTACTTGTGGGGAACAACATATTAAACAACTCCATATTATTCAATCAATTGCAAATTCAATAGAGGAATGAATAAATAGGCATTCGCCTGTTATTATTTTGAATATTATAGTGTAAAAATGAGCTCAACTGGACGTGATCAATGCTTTTCACTGATAGTTACTTTTGTCACACTCACATTCAAAACATAATGGAAAATACCTTTGAGTAGCAAAGTGTTGTGAAGTCAATCTGTGTTGAGTACCGTTAAAACGATGACGTGCTAGACTAGAACTCTTTTAAAGCTCTAATTGATCGATTTGAATTGAGTGATGTGTAAATAATTGACTGATTATTCAGTCTCTATAATTTAACCTATCTTATCACGCGAGCCAAATCGCTTGAAAATCGACCAAATATGGTCAAGGCTTAAGAATCGCTCTAGCTGTCATCGTTTGTACAGGTAAAGTCTGTCCAAGCAAAGAAGACATTCTGGCAAGATGGGAAAATGCCTCCAGCTCGGTTAATATTGGATTAAAAATTATAAATTTGGTCTGAAATTTTAGGAAACATTCTGATCTACAATTAGAGCCCAAATATATAATTTTTGAATCAATATTGACCGAGCTGGAATCATTTTCCATCTTGCTAGAATGTCTTCTTTGCTTGGATAGATTATAATTATAATACAGTTGCATGTGTGTATAGTAGATATCCTGTTGTTGCTGATCCCTGTAGATTTCTGTCGTACGGTAGTCGTCTCTGTGTTTGTTTAATGTTGTAGAATTGTAGGTGTAGCTCAGTGGTTTTTTATAAAGTTGTTATTATTTAATTTCAATATTAAGAGTCGCGCAGTTCATTCGAATAAGCTGCAGAATAAATTGTCTACAATATATTGCTAGTTTCTAAATTTCCGCTTGATTATCACAAATATAAATTTGGCAGTGGCCTATAGCAATAAATAGTAGGCTTTATAGACAAATATCAATCAAATAGTGCGCTTCTATTAGAATTCTTTTGATATTATCAAAAAGTGATAATCACTAATATTAGTGTTTAGTATATTAGTTGATATTAGTGTTTATAACTCTCAATAAATTCTTGAAGTTCAGATTTAGGAGCGTTTTCCTATACACAACTCGATGGTTGGTTGCAAGAGCTCTTGTCTGGTCCTAGCTCAAGCAATAAGAACAAATGACCTTAAGTTTACAAGGACCACAACGACAGATGCCCTTGAGCTTATCAACAAGAGCTGTAATTGACCCTTGTGGCCAACCGTCGAGTCGTGTCGTGTATTGGAAAACGTAATGTAAGCTCTTTGAAATTATTATTATCGAATATGTTTTTATTGAATTTTCTGGAGTGATAGCAATAAAATTAATAATTTTCTATTGGAATCTTAATGTATGGCTCTTTCTGCCACCTGAGTAGCCGAATAAGTTGAAAATCATTGAGAAAATTGGGATTGTAGTAGCAAGCCATAATAAGCCTACTATTGGAATTTTCAAGCGTTATCCCCCTAAATTACTTTAGCACAGTAGGCTGTATTGTGATTCACATCTGAATTACCAGGATTATGAAAGGAACAAGGAAATATTGTTTGGTAGTTCGCTTTATGCCAGCAATACAGGATTCAATAGGTGGTTTTCGTGCTTGCAGTTAATGATAAGTTCGCTGCTATATCAGGGGGCGACCACACGAGTCAAGTCGACTTGCTCAAGTGTAGTTTGAAAATGAAGTTTGATTCAAAAGTGAATGGCCGGTCCACACGTTGACAATTTCACTTGACGTCTGGATTGGCTTTAACATTGAATTAAATGCTTCTACTTGATCAAGTTGAGTTGACTTGTGTTGTGGCGTAGTCGGCCACGAGTAGCATTAATTGCGGCGGTTCATGCATGTCTAGGAGGCTAGGTGTTATAGGTGGCTAGGCTTCAATAGGAGGCCTAATAGGTATGTACGGTAACGTAATGTCAAATGCTGTATAATATTTGAAATTGAATTCTTATTGATTTTTTTCATTCAACAAAAGTAACATGATACATCTACAAGATAACAATGAACGAAATATTGTATTTTAGACACTTGTAATTATTACAATTCACAAGATAAAAATGTACTAAATATGTAAATATCACAATATAGAAATCATTGAAAATTATAATAACTAAAGGGTACCTAATTATGATAATATCAATGATTATGATAATTTTATCATTATTATATGATAAATAGCTTTTGATTATTTTGTTTCTATACGAGTATGATGTTTTTTCATCAACAATCGAGTTGAAGGTTTTTCAGAATAAATCTAATCCAAAATCAAATATTATTGAAAACCTATTTAGTTATGTGAATTAGATATAGCTGGCGGTTTCGTATGTCTCTTGTATATGATGTAACCTACTATATGATAACCTAATAGCTGATGCAGTGCATCTATTGTCTATTTTGATTTCAAAAAATCATCTAGGCGTAGCTTAATGACAACTCTGATAAACTAAAACTAAGAGTAACTTACAGAGCAACAGTATTTATACTAACGGTAGAGCGCTGCTATTGGTAGACGACGCTTGAGCCAATGCCAGTGAACGTCTGCCATTGGCCTAGACAAACTCCTCCCCGATTAGCGGTTCATTCAAACGTTACAAAATGACGGTTGAAATAGTAAAACCAATTGAAGATCAATAAATAGTCACAATAACCTACGAAATAAAAGTAAAAATGTTACGTAAGAATGAGAAAACAACGAAATAAGTACGGTATCAACTTATTCCGTTGTTTTCTATGAAATTTATTGAGTTATTTTCTATTTCCGTTGACAATTTATTGATTTTCAATTGGTTTCACTATTGATAATGGTGTAGCAATCGAAACCGGTATCTCAATCTTATAAATAAATCAGTAATTTGACAACATCTTGTCTTTTCATTTAATACTAAATTGTTATAGTAAGGTATCAAATAAGGCATTATCCAATACTTCTTTTCTTGTAGGGCTACTGTATTTGAAACTTAAAAAAATGATTATAATCAGAGTACCCTTTTAAAAATATGTTTTATTACACACACAATAACATGTTGTGTGTGAAATAAAACATGTTTTTAAAAGGGTACTCTGATTATAATCATTTTTTAAAGTATCAAATAAGGTTATAATAAAAAAGAGAAAAGTAGAGCGCCTGGAAAATTGAATTCTCTTTCCAATGTCATAATATATAGAACAAGAATTTCTGTCCATGAATAACGGCGCTGTTAGCTCCTAGATATTGATAAAAATTACATTGCTCTTATGGAATTCGGCAAATGACCGACTACTATATTGCCCAAAATTGAAACCGAAACACTTCACAATAATTTCGTCTATTGTCAAAATATAGAATTTTGACTTAAAATTTGACATCTCTTTATATTTCAGGCGTGCAGCGTCGCCAGCGTCGCGTGCTGGACACAAGCAGCACGTACGTGCGAGGCGAGGAGAACCTGCACGGTTGGCGTCCGCGCGGCGACTCGCTGATATTCGACCACCAGTGGGAGTTGGAGAAGTTGACGCGGCTGGAGGAAGTGGAACGCATCCGACACATGCTGCTGCTCAGGGAACGGCTCGGCCTCGATAAGGCGCCTATCACCAAGTCGGAAAAGGTGCGTGGACTAATACATTGAAATTGAAGTTGAAATAAATTTATACCCAAATAATCTAAGGGTGGAAATTATCAGTGTACAGCATGAGATAAGCTCCACATGATTTTAAACCATCACATGCAAATAACAAACTTAAAATAAACAACTATACCTCATTCACAATCGCTTGAGACGACATAAACAAACTTTTTGCGTGCGTGTGCGTGTAGGTCGATCTTTTTCTATGCGAAACGGCTACATCGTTTCCATGATTGGGTATAGCCAATCACATTTCTTGTCTTGAGCTGTGATTGGCTACAGTCCGACCTGGCTTGTTCAAAGACTCTTATCCTGAGATGAGATTGGCTACAGTCACGACCTCCTAATTACTTAGGTAAGTATTTAGGAGGTCCTGCTACAGTCCGAGTGGTCTCAAGTTGTGATTGGGCTTACATGATAACATGACTGGATTGCACGCGCACACACACACATGCAAAAAGTTTGTTTATTTCGTCTTAAGTGATTGTGAATAGGGTATAGTTCATAAATAGGACTTATGGAACTACAGTAGTTCATACATAGAACCATAGAATCAAGAGTTTCATTTCTTAGAATGATCTAAATCCTTTATTTCTTTTCATTTGTAACATTTATTTCAAGATTTTCACTTACTTGTTAGTTTTTGGTTTAGAAGTATGTGCTTAGTTATTGTTTTCTTAAAGTTTTTAAAATAGTATTTTTGATAATATGCAAAAACAATTGAAAGAGCATGGTTTGATGAAAGGACTACAACCTTCTATGTTTAGAAGTACTATCAAATCAATTATTATAATAAAATTTTGATGTTTTTTGGTTAAAAATTGTTGGGGTTAGAACTCTTCTTCGCACTTGTTTCATAAAAGATGAACTCAAGACTCACAAACAAACCTAACGGTTCATGTGAGCGTTGTTTAATAATTGTGATCCTATTTATATTTTTTATTATGTATGCTGTGTATTGTACATTGTATGCTTGTATCTGTATCGAAACAAATAAATTCAATTCAATTCACCACAGAACCCTCTTCAATAGAAGACCGTGCCCTAATAAAATGGCAACGTTGCACCGTTGCAACGATACTGTTTACTCACATGAAAGCATTGAGAACAGTTACAAATCATGCATGTTGACTTAGCTATATCAATATTTCCATGTCGTGAAATTGTAATTGCCACTAACAAAGTTACAGATTTCTAATTGAAGATTATGATTGCGTGTTGCAGGAGGTGTGCAACATGGTGGCCAAAGCTAGCGCAACAGAGGGCGCTCGTGTCGGAGGTGGCAGTCCGATTAAGCTGCGCAGTAGTGGAGGCGGCACTCCACCCCCAACGCCGCCGCCCGCCTCCAGCGACGTGTACGAGCCGTGGCAGATGACCGAACGGGAGCGCGAGCTCACCACCAAGTGTGTCAAACTTATACAGGGACGCATACCCAGCAAGGTAACTAGATTCACAATAGTACCAAAGCTAACTAATAATAGTCAATCATTCTTTGTTATAAATTTTTCAAGAACAGTGACAAATAATGGTATAGTGTCATACAAAGGTGTTGTAAAAAAACCATCAATCGTGTTATCATGATTATCATTATCATTGATTCCTTGCATCAAAAATAAAAAGTCGGTATAGTTTGTCCAAGCAAGACCCTCTGGCAAGATGGGAAAATGACTCCAGCTTGATCAATATTTGTTCAATAAATGTGTAATTTGTTCAATTACTATTGTTTCCCACAATTTGATATTCAATTGATAATTTTTGAACCAATATTGACCGAGCTTGAATCATTTTCCCATCTTGTCAGAAGGCCTTCTTTGCTTGGGAAGACTGTACCAAACATATTTTTTTTTCTAATTACTGTCAATCTCTTCTCTATTCATTTTCTAGCACTATCAACTCTCGTTCATTCACAATCAAGTTATCTGTTTGAGCTCGGTTTAATTCACTTACAAGAGAATACACGAGGAGATTTACGCATGAATCAATCCAAAACAAACCTTTGTTAATTTGTAGAAAAATGTTTAAAAGGGTAGCCTACCTCAGGTATACATTCATTCCAATAATTTTCAAGTAAGCTGTTGGTTTCCTCGAATCTCTCATGTCAGGGCTTCATCTTTCGTTACAAGTGCTATAACATTTGTTCCAAGAGATTTGGCCTCTATACCAAAAGCTTTAATATTGAATAATACATGTTAAAGTCGAGTGTATCAAATTCAACAATCAGTTTCAATTGATTTTTTTATTCTTCACGTGTATTTTCTTGAAAGTAAATTCAAGTGTGAACACACAGCTCATAATAATTGATAAAATAAAATTACTTGAAAATAATTTTAAGCCACTTCAAAACAAACTAATAGAATTACTATGTAATTTCGTTTCAATGATGTTCTTGTTCTCAATTAATGTAATAATATCTTGATCTATATATTCTAGGACTTACCGAAACATGGAGATGAATCACCCGGAGATGAGATGACGGACATGAGTTCCAGTATGACTTCAAGTATGACGTCAATGACCGGACAAGAGTAAGTTGACATAAGCAGTCATCTCTTCTATAGTCTGTCCAAGCAAATAAGACATTCATTCATTCTATAGTCCAACCAAAGAAGACATTCTAGCATTGAAGGGAGAATGGTTTCAGCTCGGTCAATATTGGTTCAAAAATTATAAATTTGGTCTCAAATTGTAGGACACATCCTGATCTACAATTTTAGATCAAATTTATAATTTTGAACCAATATTGATCGAGCTAGAGTCATTTTCCCATCTTGGCAGAATGTCTTCTTTGGTTAGACTATAGAATGAATTTCAGAATGTTTGTTCAGCAGTCATAGTATAAACTTGCCTCTATTTTCTTTTTTTTTTTTTTAGAACGATATTTTCTCAGACACGACAGAAGAGGGCTTCCCAACACACACGACGATTCACGCACCACGATTTTTGTATGACCGGTTTTTTGTTTTCTTGAAAATATTTTCATCAAAATTTGGGAAAAATACGTTCTGGACTTTATTGTCTGTGCTTTTACTCTTTATAAATAAATGAAAACACCTGAATAAATGAATGAAAAAAATAAATAAATATGCTTATGGCTTTTAGTGGTGAGGAGACCCTCATGGGCAGGTTCCTTCTAATTTATATTTTCTATTTTTTTTCTATTTTCTATTTTCTCTTTTATATTTTCTATTTCTTATTTCCTATTTTCTATTTTCTATTTTCTATTGATGATTGATGATTGAGCGATTGTTTTCTTTTGCAGCCTGATATCGCCGGACCGAATGCCGCAGCGATCTGCGCTGCTGAGCGAAGCTGTTCAGGGCAGCGACAGCAGTTTCTCGCTGAATCAGCAGTCGTCCAATCAGCTGACCAACGGACAATCAGCTGATCAGCAGGCGCTGATACTGTATGTGCCCGAGGTGGAGGAGATACGCATCAGCCCTGTGATTGCGCGCAAGGGGTTCCTCAACATACTGGAGCAGAAGACTAACGGATGGAAGAAACGATGGGTGGTGAGTAGACCGATGAGAGATTGAAATGAAAATGTGTTTTTGAATGAAATGGACTGTGAAATGAGTTTGAAATTCATGTAAAAGGATCTTTTCTCTATTGATTAATTATTACAAATTGTAGCCTAAAATAGTTCTATAAAGATCCATTGCATATCGAGTATTACACCCATTCAACTGTAAAGATAATGAAAATATACTAATTCGTATTTTCTCTTAGGGCTTCTGTAGAATACTATTTAAATTGATAATTGACAAATATTCAATATTGTGAGGGCCACAAACTTTAATTCCCAAACTCTAGCAATTCAAAATTACATTGGGACTATTTCCTCTATTTTAGGGCTACTTTATCACTGTTTTTTAATTCAAATAAAAATCGCAGAACCGTTTTCAAATTATTTTTTTATTTATGCATAACATGTTTCGACTACTCTAAAGTCATTTTCAAAATGCAAATAAAAAATAATTTGGAAAGGGTACTGCGATTTTTATTTGAATTAAAATTTGAGTTAATTGAGTGATGACAATGTTTTCGTGGAACACGAGAAGCGTCCACTCTATAAAGGTTCTTTCTGTATAAAAATCGTGACTGCATTGTCGGTATTACAACCCAGTGAAAATTAAAATACATTGAGACTTCACACTATTACTTGCTTGTTTTCTATGTAATGTGAATTTTTCAAATAAATAAACTCCTCTGGATGAATCGTCTTCAATCCAGAGAAATTGTTATCAATATTATTGATTATTCGATTTGGGTGGTTGTTTAGTGATCGTGAAGTTGAGTCACGAACACTGAGGTCTGCTCTTGGATGGGTGACCAGTATCTGACCAAATACATGTTGGGAGGTGGAACCTAGCGCTCCTACCAATAAACACCATACTAGATAGATAGATAGATAAATTGCCTTTATTAAGGGTGGAGTTGGGACTCTTCTTTTATACTAGCGTTTGAAATAGAGTGTATTCTTCTTCATTCAAAGTTTTTCTTTTGTTTTTCAGGCTGTACGACGGCCGTACGTGTTCATCTTCCGAGATGAGAAGGACCCCGTGGAGCGGGCGCTAATCAACCTGGCCACGGCACAAGTCGAGTACTCGGAGGATCAACAGCAAATGGTCAAAGTTCCCAATACATTTAGGTAGGAGCGCTAAACAGTGTGAACATTTCATTTTTTGAGTGAACATGTAGCGAACTCCTATAGAACTCCATTCAAGAACATTGACAAATAATGGTATAGTGTCATATAGGTGTTGTAAAAAACCATCAATCGTATACACCGTGTCATCATGATCATCATCATCATTGATTCCTTGCATCAAAAATAAAAAGTCGGTATAGTTTGTCCAAGCAAAGAAGAGCCTCTGGCAAGATGAGAAAATCACTCGAGCTCGGTCAACATTGGTCCAAAGATTATTGATTTGGTCTCAAATTGTAAATCAGATTGTTTTCTAACACTTGAGATCAAATTAATAATTTTTTAACCAATACTGACCGAGTTGGAGTTATTTTCTCATCTTGCCAAAGGCTCTTCTTTGCTTGGACATACTAAAGTTAGTCTGTCTTTTGAGCGTGATGTAATCTACTACTATAGTCTGTCCAAGCAAAGAAGACCCTCTGGCAAAATGAGAAAATGACTCCAGCTCGGTCAATATTAGTTCAAAAGTTATTGATTTGGTCTCAAATTGTAAATCAGAATGTTTCCCATAATTGAGACCAGTTCAATAATTTTTGAACTAATATTGACCGAGCTGGAGTTATTTTCTCATCTTGCCAGAGGGTCTTCTTTGCTTGGACAGACTATAACAGCTGATGTAAAGCATAATGTTATTGTCTCTTTTAATTTCAAAGGCATCATTATTTATAGTCTGTCCAAGCAAAGAAGACCCTCTGGCAATATGGGAGAATGACCCAAGCTTGGTCAATATTGGTTAAAAAATTATAAATTTGGTCTCAAATTTCATATCAGAATGTTTCCTACAATTTGAAACAAAATTTATTATCATTGGCCGAGATGGAGTCATTTCCCATTTTGCGAGAATGCCTTCTTTGCTTGACTATACGTAGCTTGCTTGAAAATGTGCAATAACAGCACGAAACAATTCAATTCAATTGTTTTTTCCAATTCATTTCAATTCAATTTAATTCAAACACTCATAAAGACACAATGAATAATATAATATAAACATTAATAAAATACAATAACAGAATAATACATTATTAACAAATTCAACAGTTACTGTGGTGGGGTGTACTTAAAACGATGGAGGGGAAATACCTAGCCAACTATGGTTTCCCATGTAATAGGCAGGTAAAAAAGGAAAAATAAAATTACAATATTGTAATCTTCTCTTGAAAGTTGTATCTTCTTGAAATACACGTTTCATCTAAACCGTGAGTAATCTTCACTTAAAAGCTATATTTTCTTGAGATTGTCAAATTATCCTGTTGTTCATTTTCTAATGTGTTGATTGTCTTTTGTCTTACAGTGTAGTTACCAAACACCGCGGCTATCTTATGCAGACGCTGGGCGATAGGGAAGTCCATGACTGGCTTTATGCAATCAATCCACTACTAGCTGGACAAATCAGGTAATTCACTAATTATATTTTCCTTCTTTTGTCTTCACTCTATTTGAACTGTTGATGATAATTATAATAAATTAAAATTTACCCTTTTATCAGAGATGCTGTGTAACTTAAGTATGGTATTTTCAATAAACTTTGTGGATCTGACAACCTTTGTTTTAACTTACCTAAATTATAATAAGTTGAGTTATTGAATCAACCTCCTTGTTCAACTTTAAATTCATACTCACTATTTCATTGCTTTCCTCACTCACGATACTCCTTGTACGCTGAAGATGTGGCTCAGTGACTCGAAACGAGTCCGACAAGCAACGAAATCGTGTGTACGGTACTGATGTTGAAGTGAAAGTTATAATAGCATAATTTAGTTCAATATTTTCTCGTTACTGAGCAAGTAAATATTATAGTATGTCTGATTAGAATGGATAAAGTTTTAAATTCAACTTATCAGACATTTCTAATGATTATTCAACAAAACCATTTCAATAAAAAAAGGATACTGAAAAAGTGAGGAAATGAGCTGGTATGAGTATTCTCATCTATTGTATGATGTATTATACACAAAAATTATACATAATTTTTAATATACAAAAAATACATTATGTATTATACATAATTGATGAATTAGAAAAATATATTATACTACGTATGTAAGTATGATACTTAACCAATGCAAGCAGTAGTGTTTATTAAGTATCTTTATTATTGAGGTTGATTAAAAGAGCCAGAGGTAAAAAAATTTATTTCAATAAAATGTTATATGAAAAAACAATTTTGACACACGCTTACACATTCACCTTTCATGGCTTTCCAATTTTTAACCTCAATGATTGTGTCCAGACTGTTTAATTCAGTCAATGTTTAGTAATCAATTGTTTTGTAAGCTAATTATAAATTAAACTTCTTTCCCTTCAGATCAAAACTGGCGCGCCGCAACCCGAGCGCCGCCCCCGCCGCCGCGCCCCAGCTCCAGTTGCCGCCCCAGGCGTCCGCCCCCGCGCTAGCCGTGTCCGCCAAGTGATGGATCGGCCGAATTCCCAGATCCGGCGCTGCGACCCAACGACTGCTCGCCAGGTCGCGTCGCACCGTGCTTACAAGATTCAGAGCGATGCATGCCTCCAATCACTGATAACATTATCTGCACTTGATCATAATGCTCGATTTCAACAAAATTTAAACAAGGTTTGACTACAGTTGAATCTAAACCAACAAAGAATTATATATCTATTGAAAATCAGTTGATTGGAATGCTCAAACCGAGATTTTGTTTTTATGACGAAAACTGGGTTTACAATTGATTCCATACCAACAAAGAATAATTTTACATTATTCATTTGAAAGCAGCTGATCGAAACGAAGTTTTCGAAGATTGAAACCAAAACCTAGTTTTCGTTTTTTTGTGAAATCGAGCTTTGTTCTTCTACTCTATGTTCACCGAGTGGTTCAAATAATAATTTTATAACCCTGCTAGGATTTCTTTTTTAAGCAGTTCTTCTGTTGAAAAACTCAATTTACTCAATCCAAGCAGGATTAAGATACCTAAACTGATAGTGTTGAAGAAAGAGAAAGATTGTTAATCTGATCAGCTGATTCACCCGCCCATTCTTTTGTTGGGAACCTTACAAAGAATTATGGAACCTCAAAGATTAAATTCGCTAGGAACACTCGTTGAACATATAGTTAGTTCGTGAGGAATAGTGCGACCTACATATAGATATAGTCTGTATTGTAAAGCTATATAATCAACTCAGAAAAAAGTTATAATTGATTCCTCATCACCACTCAAGTTAAATCAATTAGGCGATTTTTCTGTGGTTGGTGCCCACATGAGCATTAGGCTTGTGCGTGGGTATTGAAAGGCTACTTATGGGTATTGATGACAATTGTTTTCATGACACCTATTAAGGACAGCTTTGAAATGGAATACTTGCAAACACAGTAATCTGCATACAGTAATTGAGTAGGTTTACAATATTTTTCAAGATATATACACAAAGGTCTAACTATAACTCACGATCTGGAAGTTTAATGACAGGAAATTGTGTTGGCTATAAAAGAGTTGACCAGCTAACTTTATTGTTAGTTTCTGAAGGAGAGTTAATTGATTGTGATGCCCAAATGAGCTCATAGCTTGTGCGTGGGTAATGAGAGGGTTGTTGATGAAAAAACAAAGCTTTAGGTGCGTTCCGAACCACTGGGAAATCACCAAATGAGTAGTTTCAAATAGACTACGTAATAAAAGAATGTCCTCAGCGCCGTACTACTACTATATATACTACTATACTGAGGAGATGTAGGTGGCTGTATTATTTTAGGATAAGGAGCAAAACTTGTGTGTAATTGTGTATGAAAATGTTACGAAAACCTTGAGCTAAAACTTTAACTAAAGTTTGTACATGAGGTATAATTTTTCTTATGCTGATCTTGGATCAGAGTTTGTATAAAACTAGAGTTAGCTGATCATCTCTTTCAGCCGACAATCACCCATGACAGATAAAGTATTCTCATTTCAAATAACAAAACATAATAATGTGCATAAAATGATTTGTTTAGAATATTTTTACTTTTCAATAAATAGAAAAGATTGTATAAATGTATAAAAAAGTATTGACGGGAGCTAAGATTTTCTTTGTAAAGGTGTTTAAAGTTTACATCACACCTACTTTGCTTGGAAAGTGATTAATTTAGGTACTCAAGTGATTTATGACACATTCAAGTGATATGATGATCAAGTTAAGCGAACTAAACTTCGTTGGGTTTTTATGGTTTTAAATTAATGCAGCAGAGGATCTAGGAAAAATTCGTGATGAAATTATAATTTTAAAGCGTTTGGGAATCTCGAAAGCATTGTTGTATCATAGGAATCAAAATGAAAAGTAGACAAAAACTCATTTGAATTCAATAGTTTGAATAGCTTGCCGTATAGAGCTATCAACTAGGCAACTTGAGTTTTGACAAACTAAGAAAGAATTCGAAAAGTGTTGAACTCAGATACGCGTGTTGCGATAACATATTTAATGAGATTAAAATGGGGTAAACGTGGTTAATCGCAAAAACGTGTGACAGTTCAACAAATTTCTTCAACTCCAACTACAATACACCATTGTGTACGGCTAATATCGATTCAAATTCACAAGGAAACAATAAATTATGCTTGAAGATGAAACTTTAGAATAGAATAACATTGTCGCAATGTGTAGGTTTATTAAACGGTGGAAGCGTATGAGTAGAGGGGATATAGATGGCTGTATTATTGTAGATAGGATAAGGAGCAAAACTGATGTTTAATGTTGTAGGATTGTGACGTCACAAATCAAGACACTTGTCTGCTACGTTGAATGTAGAACGAATTGTGTCTAGATTTGTTTCGTGGAACAATTTTTCGCAACGTGAATGAAACGCTATCTTGAAATAGGTAGACTACGTAAAGCGAATTGATAGTAGGGATGTTTAATAGGTAAAGGAGGTAATAGAAAAGGGTCATTAAAGAGTAACATTAGGTAAAAATGTGTCATCAATAATTAATAATTATTAAAGCAAGCAAGAAAGACATTGGGGTTGTGAATATAGGCTATGTAGAAGCAGTTTCCAGCTATAGTTTGCACAAACTGAGAAGACACGCTAATTCAATGTAAAGTAATTGTGATGGCGTGTCTTCTCATTTTAGGCGAGCTTTATTATAATAGATACATCAATTTCTCGTTTGCTGGAAAACTATTTTTTATAAATCCTGATTTGGTCTTTAAAAATGAACATTTTATCCCTATTAGAAGTGTTGTATTTATCTAGAAAAACAAAATCTAAAGATCTGATGATATAATAATATATGAATCTGCATGTTGTATTTGATGTACTATAATAATTGTGTCCAACATCATCTATAATATCAATTTTGAACAAAGCTTCTACTACAATATTATCAACACCCCTCCTTACTAACAACGTTGAATTGATAACTTCTAAATGTTCCCAAGCTATCTTAATGTAAGTAATATCAATTGTAACTTGAAAAAATAATGTTTTAAAATGTTATTTGCACATTTACAACGTGACAAAATGACAGTTTTGATTTGAAAGTTGTGTCTGGTGGTGAGATAATATAAATTAGTAAATTATGACTATCCTTATAATAGGATTTTGATTACAAAATATCTAGCTGAATAAAAACTACCTAGTTGAATTATTTCGCTTCAGAAGGTTTGATTTGAATGTTGTTTTAAATCGCAGAACATTTCACAAATCACAAACTTTTTTTGTTACATAACAAACCCTGAGGGTTTCACGCGATTTCAATATTTTTTTAAAACAAATTTCATGAAAGTCGTAAAAGGTCTAAACATCAATTCATTGATCTTGAGGATCTATTTTGAACTAAGGAAAGACTGATAGGTAATTATTTTAGATCGCTTAAAACAACTTTCAACAGATTCGTAAGTTGATAGCAGAATATTTTTATAAATTTGTTACAAAGTCATGAATTTCAATCTGAAATTCGGTTACAGCGTTCTGACTTAACGGATTATGTGGTCGCTTTGAAAATCCATTTTGCTTTCAATTAATAAGTGAATAACTTTTATTGGAGGCTAAACCATATCTGCATTTAAAATTATCAAATTTCATGGCAATTCTCCAATCAATGTCGAAGCTTGAAGTAATTAATTGTGACAATAAAATAATGAATAATTGATCAGATTACTGCCCAAGATAGATTTTCAAAACGCTAGATCGCTGCTTTTCAACTAAATACGAATTCCAAATTAAATGCTAGAATAATTTGAAAAATCATTAACTTTGCTTTAAAATCGAAGTTAAAACACTGTACTATTGTATGTATGCATGTATTATTTTAATCACTTGATACATTACCATGTTATAACGCATTCCATTAGATGAGAGTATTTTTTTAATTATTTCCATGACAAGTACAAATTTAATTCAATGTAATGATTGTTGCTACCGGTGTAATAAAAATACTAGTATGAAAATTGAAACTTAAAAATAATATGAAGTATGAATATGCACTAAAACTTACGTTGAAAAAACGTATGAAGATTTTATTTGTTAGTTTGTAGTTTTTTCTATAATTATATATTGTGAGCTCCACAAAAATATTCTAGTCAAATAGTTTTATATGAGATGCGAATTAGTTTGTTGAAAACTAAGCTATTTTATTTTATTTGAACCAAAAATAAAAATGTTCCCTTGTAGAGAGTTAATATGCAAGGCAGCTTATAAAAGTAACATTGTATGAAAATGATATTTTAATACAGTAGATCGAATTTGAGAAAAATGCTTCATTTGTAAAATATTTTCTGATGTTAATTCGAAAGTATATTGAGTGAGATTATCAGGAACCAGCAAAGTATTTGAACCCAATTCATGTTCAATAAATAAAGTTTTCGAAGTTTTCAAATTGGTAAAATGGGAATTGTATGTTAATATAATGTATAGAGACTGCATGTATAATCAATTTGATAAAACAGTCTCTTCAGTAACATTAATTACCAACGTATTATTGTGAATGAATTCACTTCCATATTCAAAACATCAGAGTATTAGTTGTTGTAAAGCTATGTGGAACCATCGAATTTGTTCTATTTAAAGTTTTAAATAGAATTTATATTCGTCGAGATTCCAATTTGTGCTATTGAAGAGATCAGTAATGAGTGTTAACAACATCTCCGGGTTCGATTCTTTGCTGGGTTTTGTATTTTCTTAGTTTCCATTCAGTACACTCTCAAATATTTATGGTGATGGAAAAAACAACGCTACATCATTGCTTGATTCCAAGCAAAGAAGACATTTTGTCAAGAAGGGAAAATGACTTCAGCTCGGTCAATATTGGTTCAACAATTATTAATTTAAACTCAGATTGTAGATCAGAATGTTTCCTACAATTTGAGACCAAATTTATAATTTTTGAACCAATATTGACGGAGTTGGAATCATTTTCCCCATCTTGCCAGAATGTCTTCTTTGCTTGGACAGACTATGAAGTACATAATCTTCAGAGCACGGAAATTTCACGCAATTCTTTGCTTCTCGATAGTATTAACCTGTTCAGTCATAATAATGCCAGACATAAATATTTGAAGATTATTTAAAGATATTTCCATCATGAAACCCCCAACTTTTTGCCATGCAAGACTGGTCAAATTGAACCAGTCTCTAGTCTATCGGAAAAGTTCCCAAAAAACCAAAGAGGAATGGAAAAGATTATGATGCTTGGAAAACAGTAATATAAATAACTTGGCCCATTTCAAGAAGACAATGTGGATTCAAAAGCCTATATAAATTTTAATATATTTATGCTAAGATAATATAATACTATGTAATGCTATTCAATCTCTCGAACACTACTTGAATGTAAGATACTGTACTTATATTGAAGCATTGAAAACTTGTTGAAATAATATGCTTGAGTTTATATCATGTTATGCTTTTTTCTGTTTAAAAATTTTGATTTGTGTAATTTATATTTGTTGATTGTTATAAATTGATTTTTATGTACAGAATTGAACTATTGTGGAACTATAACCATAATAATAATAATTGATTATTGGATGTAATCTAAAATAAAAAGCTTTTTAAATCCTGTTTCTTCATTTCAGTATCAGTTGAAATTGAATTCACTAAATGATTACTCTGTCAAGCGTCAAAAATTGATTTATAGTCGACCACAGATCATTGGAATTACCAAGGTCACAGGATTGCTTAGCCCTGTTGCCACTGTAGTCCACCCTCACCCAAACAAAACATCACTCCTTCTCACTCACACACTCTCTTACTAGCTACCCCTAAGTACAAAGCGGCATCACCGGAGGGAGAAACAGGGAATGGTGTCGGAAGAATTGCTCGTCCTTGACCATTCCAATGATCTGTGGACGACAATTGTTAGTGAATGACTGTTATCAATTATCAGCTCTCTCAGGATAGTCGGCAAGCTGTTCGCGAGAGTGCGTCGTAACGAGAGCTAATTTAGCTCTACTAATTTGCTCTAGAAATCAGCTTAAAACTGTCCTGACAAAGCTGAGCACTTTAATAACAGAATATACCTATATATTTAATTTACCCATATAATATATTTCCTACCCTCTTAACCTATCCCATGCTAATTTTGAGAATCAGGCATTTGCCTCTAATACGGTTGTCGTATTTTTGTGTATGTTTTGGTGTTGTTGGAGGTTCTAGTTTGTGTGTGTGTTGATGCTGGTGCGGGTATACTTACTTGTTGATGGGTGTTTATTGTAGGTGTTGTTGATATTACAAGTGTTTGTGGTGGTGTTTGTTGTTGGAGCATTAACACCCACCAACCACACTCATCAACAACACTCACTAACAGCATCAGCAACAACACTCACCAACAACACACACCAATAACCAATATAAGCTGTAATTAGCTAGTTATTGATTTTATTGTGGCTCTGAATTTTTTTGAAATTAGAATCTTCCATCAATATTGGGATCAATGAAGGGCCTGTGCTTGTTTTCTCTTTCCCTATCATTATTACGATTATGTAGTATTTGTTTCTTCAGAAAATAAAAAAATAAACTTCAAAATTCATCAACAATTACGGTATTATTATTAGCAAAAACACTCACCAACAATACACAAGTTGGAAGGGAGTGGTTGTATTTTGAGCCGCTTGATAGTTTTAGTATAGAATAGAATAGAATGACTTCTTTATTTTTAATGACGTGGCGAAGTTTCGACAGTAGTCTTCACTTAAACACGAAAGGAAGTCATTCCAGCTAGGGCTCTATACAGTAGCGTAGCCAGGGGGGGTCCAGAGGGTCCGGACCCCCCCCCCCCGAAATTTTGGGCAAACCTTGATGTTAGAACTCTTCTCCTCTGAATGAGAGACGACTAAGAAATAGATGCAGTCCACACAGAGTGTTCATAAGAGTTATGTTCACTGAACTTCTCAGGCTGATTCCCTACATCAGAATAATGAAAAAATTTCTATGAAAATGGGCGCCAGTAGCGTAGCTAGAGGGGAGGGGGGTCCAACTTAAGTGAATTTATTTATTTCATTCATGTACAAATATACAAGATAAGGAGAGAAAAGCAGGAAAGAAAAAGTTTTATCGCCCAAAACCTCTTTTATTCCCAATTTTATTAATAAGAAAAAGAGAGCTCTAAGACGGTATTTTTTACTACAAAATTTTAAAGATTACCCGGGGGCGACCCCCGGACCCCCCTTTACATTATTTATCTTGAAAAATTATGTAGAGCTCTACGATTTTGTACTGAAAATGCCCCCTGAACTGATGAAGTGGTGTTAAAAAATCTCATTACTGGGGGTTGAAATGGTTGAAGTGCATAAAGAGAATAATCTAAATCTAAATAATACTCTGGATAATCAATTATAACAGCAGATGCTAAAAATATTCCGATTGTTGTGGTTTGAGCTGTATAAAGCGTGAATCAGTATTATTAATTTCTCTTTGACAGTTTTGTTTTACAATGCTATTTTGGACACAGAAATTTGCCTAACAGCTCCCTTAACTAACCAGATTGAATAATGTTGAAGATTGAACCATATAAAGTAAATTTATTTATTTATCTATTTCATTTATGTACAAATATACAAGATGAGGAAAGAAAAAGCAGGATATCGCCCAAAACCTCTTTTATTCCCAATTTTTATTAATAAGAAAAAGAGAGCTCTAAAACGGTATTTTGTAGCACACAATTTTAAAATTTTCTCGGGGGCGACCCCCCGGACCCCCCTTCCATTGGGGAAGATCCCCCCAACCCCCCCCCAGATCAGCTTTGGACCCTCCCCGAAATCGAATCCTGGCTCCTTTTTATAGAGCCCTAATTCCAGCTAAATAGAGATTACAAAAAATGCTTACCGGTATGGCTTTCTTTGTGGGGAGCTGCCCGTAAGGATAGGTTCCACTCGCCTTGGTTATATTCTGGTCACCCATCCGAAAGCAGTTTATAGTATTAGGGACTTGAAATCACAAGCAACCAGGCACACCACACTGTTTTTTAAGCTATATAGAGCAGAGACTTATTATTTACAGTCTCTATAATTCCAGCTTTGGAAAAGTTAGTTATATTTTGCGTCGCTAGAGGGCGATCATTACCAGGATATGAAGGAAAGACTTGAAGAGCTGTTTGTCAATGCAAAGACAAACATTTATAACTTACATTGAGTAGAAATATGTTTTACATTTTAGATTGTCATTGGTCAATGACGGAGCACACAGTTTCCTTTCTCTTCCTCAATGGCTGAAGAAATACATACAATGCTGAAGAAATATTCACGGCTCCTCTTCTCAACAGCGACTGGGCTGACACCAGTGGGAAAAGTATAGAATTTAATTTTATGTTAATAGAAATCTTATATAAATTATCAGGGCCGTATTTCTGAGTAGGCTGCAGCCTAGAGCGGCAAATTTTCAAGGCGGCAAATTAAAAAAAAAAAAAAATTTATAAAATAATTTCAATAAATTACATTTTCTCTACGAGTTCTGAATTTACTTTGAAAAACATGACCTACTTGTAATTCTTAGAACGTGTTTGCCTATTATTTTAGTGCATTACAAAATCGTTTTGATTTCTGAATACACTAATAGTACGGTGCAATTAGACTCGAACCTCAACATCCAAACAGAAAGGACGATTCCTATATGCTAACTTGTTTAGTACAGCCCCTTTTGTATGTTAAAATGTAATTTTAGGGGTTTTGGGGTTTTAAGGATTTTTTTAAATCGCTGCAGCACTTGAACCACTGAACATAGAAGTGTGAATTTGGTCTCAAATTGAAGAGAAATGAATTTAGCCTAGAGGGATTTTGAAATACGGATGCAAGTGTTTCCAATCAAAAGTTACTAACTTTCAAAGTAACGTAATAATTCCTTTGAAAAAATATGGAGTTTTCAAAAAAATGTAACTTGGAAACAGTTGATGATACAGAGTAGCAATTGGTCTCAATCTCTTCCAAATTTTGTTCTCTAGAAAAAGCATGAATGGAATTTTTTTCGTCCGACGCTTGGTTTGGCTACAATTCACGAAAAACCGAAATTTCGCACCTTACACCCCCCTCTCCCAAAAATCCAACGCTCAAAAGGGTGTAACTTATCACCAAACAATTAAGAGGTTGTATAGAATATGTTGGCATAGGAATCGTCCTTCCTCTTTGTATGTTGAGGTTGGGTCTTTTTTTGAACTAATTGCACCGTACTATAAAGTCCACGAGATATTTCTTGCTACATGCCCATTTATATAAATATATCTTACTACTGATTTGACTGTGACTGCCGCTTACTCCCTTAACCCATAACGACTGAGAATAAGCAAAGTATAAGTCTCAAGGAGGCGGCAAATGTACATTTAGCCTAAAGGCGGCATACTCTCAAATCCGGCCCTGTAAATTATAGAATTTTTATAAATAATTAATGAATAGAATAAAATTATTATACTATTATCACAGATGGCTGACACCGGTAGTTCTTTAAATAATGTTTTTATCAATAGTAGTCGGGTTTGAGGTCCTCAGTTGAGCAGTTCCGTAATTTGTTTTTCGTGTTGTTTTGTTTTTCTAAGGGTTAAAACCACATGAGCTCATAGTGGGTAATATATTAGATATGATGATGATGATGACAGCGATGACGAATACGTTTTAGGTAGTCGGGACCGACGGCTCAGATCGTCTCCTCCAAAAGACGTACGTGGTGGCCGTATTTATGTGATTGTGACGTGATAAATAATTTTGCCCCGTTTGAGACTCAAACCCGGGTACACCTGGTTATCAGACCCGCGCGTTATCACCTCCTCCAACGAGCCACCCAAATTAGTAGAAATAAGAATAGGCTACCCCTTAGAAATAGTACTCTCTACAGTGACTATATAAGTCTTAATTAATAAGTGTTGTTGGTATCTGCTGGAACAAAGGCTCCCAATTACATACGGTATATTGTTTATCAATTATTATCATGGGCAGATGTGATATCCAATTTTTAACATATTGTTCAAGAGTGACGTCGTTGATAATCTAGTAAATTTTTTCACCAAACAAGTATCACCAGAGAATAGTAGGCTAAATCACAAGATGAAGATCTTGATCGCACTATTGTTCGTTGGAAATCCAATTGCCCTGATTATAGCAGAAAATGTAAGTAGCCTCTAGCCAAGATTTCTGGAAAAATATAAAATATTCTGTAAGCTTGAGTCTGAAAATAGCTTTTGTAAGAGGGAGTTACATGTAGATCTAGGCCTAGTATTAAAAAAAAAAATTAGTTGATATTAATGATTTTTTCTCATCATGGAGGATTTCACAATACACTAATAATCAACTCTAGAACTTTTATCACATTTATATTTGTTTGTAGGCCTACACCTCTTATAAATTATCATCCATAATATTTTAAATAAAAACACAGATTTTGTCAGCTAAATTTATAGTTCAATGAACATGGTTTTGACTTTTGTGACCAAACAGCTAAACATGTCACGAAGAAAGATGATGAGCTGGATTCAAGCTGATGATGGTGTTAGTGTACGGTGTACAGCCCAGCCAATTTAACGATGGTCCTTATGAACATGAGTACTTCAACCAGTGAAAAAATGATAAAATCAGTGTTTCATTTTAAATATGGAACGTTTATAACACGTATACTATCATAGCTTCCTTCAATATAGAAGGAGGCCTTCTTCTCAGGCTGATTCCTTACACAAAGTAGACAAAAAGTTCTATTGGCCTAGGACATACCCCAGAAAGCTAAAAACGCTTTGTTACCAATTTAGCAATGGTGGAAAATTTACATTTTTTCAATACCGGTACATAATTTTCTAATTTTTGAAAATAATTTATCGATTTCTATTCATAGGCTACTTTGGTTTATATTATTAAATATCTCGAGTACCAACCAAACATATAGGCTAGCACTCATTGTCTTGAAATTGATGGATTTTACAGTTACATGGATAATATAGTCTGTCCAAGCAGAGAAGACATACTGGCAAGATGGGAAAATGACTCCAGCTAGGTCAATATTGGTTCAAAAATTTGGTCTCAAATTGTAGATAAGAATGTTTCCTACAATTTGAAACCAAATTTATCAGTTTTAAACTAATATTGACCAAGCTGGAGTCATTTCCCATCTTGCCATAATGTCTTCTTTGCTTAGACAGACTATCTACGGTAGGTACCGTACCGTACCTTTTGATTCAAGCCTCCAGATCTATGAGAGAGAGAGAGAGAGAGCGTGAGCGTCATAAAATAATGATGTCAGAGTGTCAGAGCATAATTATTATGCATTCTTTAACAGAGCTTAAGTCTTGTGTGTCATAACATGTGCATATTCAACCTGTAAGAAAAATAGTATAAAAAATAGTACCGGTATTTGTTTTTTCGAACCAGCAAAGTTTCTCTCTGCCTGCAGAAAACTGCAGGCACCGCCAATGGTCCGACAATAATAAAAAATAACCGTTCAACAAGGATGACATTGCCAATAAGTTGAGCCAAATATTTGATGCAAACAAAGGAGAATTCAGTCAAGTTATTGATATTCTCACTGCTATTTCAAATGAACAGAGGCAAGAGGTTTGGAACGCCTATGATGCTAATCATAAGAAAGCGGTAGGTTAAATTTGGTACATAGAAATAATAATTTGAAAGAATGAGGAATGAAAATCTATGATAGAAATTATTAAAGTATTAATCACTAGCCGGTAGGCTCGCTTCGCTCGCCTTCTCCGCCTACCGTCGGACCCCCAACAGTATAGGCAGTGTAAGAGGAAAGGCAAAACTGCGTAAGTACATAAAAAATCATCTGACGGGAGGTGCACAAAACAGTAGTACAGAAAACCCAAGTAGCGAAAAAAATGCATACTCCACTGACAAAGTTAAAACTTGGGCAAACGGTGTAAAAGTTGAAGTAAACGATAAGATAAAGTCTGCAGGAATCCTGGTTGTTATATGGAGAGCTGAAATCGATTTAGCCGCTATAGTCGCCAAATTAATACAGAAGCTCTGGCGATATGTTAGCTGATATTCAGGTAAAGTCATTCAAGCTAAAACAATTTCTATTAATATAAATTATTATGAAAATTATTAAGTAATTGCTCATAAAATTAAAAATATAAATTTGTTTCGCTCACCATTATCAGTTCAATTTATTATTAGAGCTATTAAAATTAATGTATCATCAATAATCAATGATAATAATTCACAATACCTTTAGAATAAGTTTATTTTTCTCTCACAACTCGGTATGGACTATTCAAATTTCACTTGAAAATGACTATTAATAGTTCGAACCTAGTTGTGAGGAAAAATAAACTTATCTTGAAGGGTACTGTTATTGATTCCTAGAATTTGAGACCTTTATCACGAAATCATTAATTGAATATGAGTATAAATAATTATTTTAATAAATTGTGTGTAAGTTATATCCTACATTAGTTATTAGATTCAAATAAAATAGTTATAATTTAGAAACAAATAAGATTTTATTAATTCATTGGTAAAAAAAGGGAATATAATAGACTATTATTATAGCTTTCTAATTTTGATAACAAATCCAAAGCATAAAAAGTAAGTTAAGTGGCTTTTAAATATTTTTTTGACCAAAAACATTAAAAATATGTGGCATGTTTTAGTAGCAGCTAGTTAGTAAGCAGCTATTCAAGTCTCAAGTTCAAGTTCTGGAGAGGAACTTAACAACACGCTTCAAATAGGATTATATGCAATAGAAAATTAAATTTACAAGTTTATACAACTTGATATTACCATTGACTATAGTCAATAAAATGGATATAAGTCAATGGTAATATATATCCATAGTCAATGATATTACTCTACATAAAATTAAATAATCAGAATGATTATACTCATCGACATCTGAATTTTTTTACAATAATCTGATTGCACTTTCAGGGATTTCATAGGTTTTTACTTTTCTGGAATAATTATTAACAATTCTTGGTAGGCCTACTTGATGATTTTTTAATTTCATAATAATGTTTGAAATTTTATCTGTTTCAGAAAAAATTGGGAAAATCTGAAAATAACAACCATTTGATGAAAAAAAAAATGATCGAAGGCAATAGATAGTTGTTCGAGATTGCCAGTTATTCAGTGATTGATATATTACTTCAACATTCACTTCTTGAATAGAAACAATACAGATTTGAAGAGAGAATAGGATATTACTTATGGTAATAGGTTCGACAATCGTTTCGTGCTGGTATGACACATTTTCAACACAAGTATAGTCTGTCCAAGCAAAAAAGACATACTGGCAAGATGGGAAAATTACTACAGCTCTGTCAATATTGGTTCTAAAATTATGAAAATGGTTTCAAATCGTAGAGAAGAATGATTTCTATAATTTGAGACCAATCTTATAATTTCTGAACCAATATTGACCAAGCTGGAGTTATTTTCCCATCTTGCCAAAATGTCTCCTTTGCTTGGACAGACTGTACTGAACTGAATTTCCTACTGGATTATGTTCTACTGGATGAATTTCAAGCTGAGCTCAGTAATACTTGCAATGCGCAATAACAGCAAGAAACAATTGTCACGCATATAACTATGAGTTCTTATTTTAATTTGATGAATTCTTCTCAATACACAATTGCGTGAATAATAATTTTGTTTGTGTGAAAATAAAATAAAGAAAAGTTTGAGATAGCAGAGTGTTAATATTGTTAACAACCAAAAATAGTAATCATAAGCATATAAATCTATCAATATTTTTGGCGCGTTCTTAGACTCTAATACTAGGTTGAATGTTCGAAATCATTCTTAAAATTTTTCACGAATCACTACTCTCCCAATTTTTTGCGCGAGTTGAAAGTGAGAATCCGTCAAAACTGTGATTCTTGTCAATTTCAAAGGACATCGGCGCACATTCAACGATAAATTCACTATTAAATGAAGGTCTGAAGTAATCTGAGAGTTCCGGTTCACTGTCTTTGACGCGTTCAAACGACTTGCTCTTAATTTTAACGCCAGAACTCAGATCATCATTGTTTATATTGAGAGCTATCAGATTCTTGAAAACCTGCTCCTCGAATGGGACATTCATCACAGCTAATGCCTGCAACAAACAAAGAAAAACACAAAAATTAGTACAAAATAGTTACTGCCAAATCCCATAGAATTCTCAATTTGTTTTTCATTTATAACAGTGATAATAACAGTAATTTCTATAAGTGTATGGAATTTTTGGTGGAGAGACCTGAAGGTAGAAACCTGAAACTCACATTCAAACATAATAAGGGAAAGAAGGAACAGGCTCAGGTACACGGCAGCAGTCTCCTCTATTCCTAGTTTGATACCTGCGGAAATCACTAAATCTTGCCTACATAATCATTAGCTGTGTTGTAGAGAGGGAACGGTGATAATGCCAAACTCCTTGAAGTGACCTCTGCATGATTTATTCTATTGTTCTCACAGATTTTATTGCAACCTCATCCCAAACGACAATAGCATAGCGAATATGTGGCATTATTAGCGAATTATTATTATCATTATATAATAATATATAATTGAAAACTGCCATTGTTAGTTTCTAATATAGCCACTCCTAATATTTCCAAAAACAGCTGAGTAGGCCTTGTTACAAAGCTGATCAATATAGTGATCCCAAGATAGATAGGCACTAGTCTAGAGCTATTCCCTAGAGCTAGGGAATTGAGAAGCAGCATCTAGAATAATATTATTGCTGTCTCTTCTGGTATCAAAATTTTCGTTCACCGAGTGATTGCAGCTAATTGGATTACATGGTTCAACATGTTTTGAGGAAATACTTGGTAATAATTTTCCTAAAAGAATGTTGGAAAACGCTATCCAAGAAAAGAACAAAGATAAACAACACCTGAACGATTGAACTAGTTTCTATTGTTGACAACAAAAGGTCGTCTGCTCCTTGAGCGCTCCAACAGGTGATGTTGTTGATTAGAGTTGTCATTTACCTATGCCTATAACTTATGATTTTTTTGAAATTAAAAAAAAGATGCTTCACCTCAGCTGTTGGTAAGTTTAATCACCAGAGACAAACAATAAGTTCTTGGGTTCAGCTAGGCCAATGCCTAACTTTTATCTGGAAATAATACAAAGTGATGTTTGTGAGTATCTTCTACTTGAAACCCCCATACCACCCAGATAGGTAGGCTAATTGTATATTTAGAAATCAATAACATCACAAGCTCACCTTCGATTTTGATAATGCAATATTCTTCTCCCGACTATTTGCTGCGACTGCTTGTCGAGATTCTTTTGCCGATGCAACAGCTCCCAGAAGATTATTAGCAATTTTCAAAGAAGTGCACAGTTCAGGAATGGCTAATTTGAAGACGTCAGTCTCATCCCGATCCATGGATACTTCTTGGTGTTTGTCGGTATTTTCATCAAATATCGCGATGCTATCACGATCTACGCTGTCTGCGGTCAAATCTAAACCAGTGACCGAAGACGAACAACTTTTAACTGATCCGTCTGTATTGCTCACTGTTCGTATGCTGGTATTTTTCAAGTTATCACTTCTCACAGATTTTATTGTTCTGTTGTGATCAGGAGCTTTTGAAAACTTCACACATTTTACACGTTGTTTATCAACTAAACCTTTGCTTCTTGGATTATTTTTATCACTGTTTGAGCTCATATCTCGCCAAATCAACGTGATTGTTTAAATTTAAAGTGCTGGTAAGTTAAAGTTAGAACTATTCAAACATGAAGCCATAAAATGAATGTAAACAAAAAGCAGCTAAGCTACGTAAACCTAACCTCAATATTTCGTTGCTGAATCTCCACTGCGAATTTTACGCGGCGATATTCGGCACCGACAACACATATACACAGACAGAACAACACAAGACACTCTATTACAGTACATCTACTATTATCATGGCGTGTCTTCTAATCTTCCGCAACCGCAGACTATTATTTTTCTTTGTTGCCGAATCTCCGCTGCTGAAACTATGCTGCCGAATCTCCACTGCGGGATCACTGCTGCCTCTTGCGGCCATATCGAGAACTTATTACTTTCTGTTTCTAGACAATGTTTTAGGTTAGTTTTTATACAAATCATTAAAAATCGTCATTTTGTGGAGGAAGTGCTTTAATATTATTCTTCTTTGAC
This sequence comes from Sogatella furcifera, assembly GCA_017141385.1. Lineage (NCBI taxonomy): Eukaryota > Metazoa > Arthropoda > Insecta > Hemiptera > Delphacidae > Sogatella > Sogatella furcifera. The sequence goes on from CM029548.1 coordinate 64,078,363, forward strand.
AAACAATATTGATCAAAATAAATCCTATGGATGTAGAAACGGGTAGTACGAACACATCTTTAGATGACAAAACTGAAGATTTCTGCGAAAATCCAACTCGGGACACATTGGCTGAAGGGTTGTTGTGCTTATTGAAACCTACAGTAGATCAACTTGATGAAAGAGTTAAAGCCACAAGGTAAGCTCCAAATAATCTATTCTACAATTTAACTCAAATACTATCGAGTTGGAAATATATATAATTTTGAAGTCAATATTTTTGGTATTTTCTTAATAAACAATGTGGGTCCATAGTTGAAGTGGAGTTGGTCCAGACTCCAGAGACCTCGCTTCCCTTTGGACGAATTTTTGGACCTCAGTCATTGAAAATTATGCATTTTTTACATTAATAACTTATTGAAGTATATTTTTACTTCACTGTAGGACTAATTTAAATCTAGTAGAAAAACTATTTAAAAAACCTGACCAAATTGAGTTAACTTACATCATCTTCTACTTTTCAGAATCACACAATTAGAATTGAAACAGCAAATCGACGGTTTAGCTGAAGAACTGAGGAAGATTTCTGTAGAACAAGGCAGTCCAGTGGATTTGGAAGCCTATACGAACAAACTAATCAATGCAAGACAGAAAATCACTGTAGTCAGTAACATCCTACAAGCAGCGCAGGTAATCAACTTGCAGTTGTTTATATGTTTTTAAAAGTAAATATTCCATTCAGATGTTTTGTTTAGGTCCTTGTTATTAATGGTTTTTAGTTATTGATCTCCTAATAATTCATTAATCATGTTTTTGTTGAAGGATCGTCTGCAAAAAGTCGAATCGCAAATCAGTCGCGAGGCAGCCGCAAGACGTTCACTTCTCGAGCCTTCACCTTCAACTTCCACTGCTCTGGACATCCGTAATCACCCTTCTGTTCAATAGTTAGGTAATAAGTTATTATTAAGAATATATTTCTATCTTGATTTAATTTTTTCTATTGTTGATCTAGATCGGTAATGACGTATGTTTTAAATATTCATTTCCGACCATCATTGGAAGGGAAGCAGTGAGAGATGTGTCAGTTGGTTTGTTACTCTCAAAATGATCATATCATGCATGCTTTTTGAACTTTAGTACTTTTGAAAGACCCTGGCTAGTTTGGAGCATTATCCCATGGGAATACTCCGCAGAACTCTTGTAACATCGTGCAAAATATGGACTCTCTTTTGGATCTCAAATCAAGCTAGAGATGCCCTTGTAAATTTATCCTAAAAAACAATATTATCAAGTTGATGAAAGTACACGAGAGACATGAAACAAGATACATGCATGATTAATCAATAATAAACGTTTGATAAAATTAGCGTAACATTTCAAAGGGTAAGGCCTACTGTGATTTATTTAAGTAACATTAGTAGCCCTAGTAACAAAGATACATATATCAGATATAGTCTGTCCAAGCAAAAAAGAGACTCTGACAAGATGTCAAAATGACTCCAGCTTAGTCAATATTTGTTCAAGAATTATAAATGTGGTCTTGAAAGTAGATCAAATTTTTTCCTACAATTTGAAATCAAATTGATAATTTTTGAATTAATATTGACCGAGCGTGAGTCATTCTTCCATCTTCCCAGAGGGTCTTCTTTGCTTGGACAGACTATACATGTATCATTGAATTTCATCATACAATACACATGTATTAACACAACAATGTGAAAGTCGGCTAATATTTGATCAGAATTCGTTCAATTTTCAGATGAGACAATGACGCCCGCCAAGCTAGCCACGCCCGACTGGCGTCCCGACGTTGTGGGCGTCGACGTGTACGAACCGAGCGAAGACACGTTTCTCTTGTTAGACGCCCTTGAAGCTGAACTTCCCTTCTGGGGGCTGGGAACAGGCGGGGGCGGCGAAACCAGTCTAGGGTTGGATGGGGGCAGCAATCTCAGTCTAGGAGCGGATGGGGGCGTTAGACCCGGTCTAGTGGTGGAACTCGGTAGTGGAGCAGGTCTGGTGATCACGGCAATTAGCCGAGCGCTGAAAGGCAGCGCGCTCTGTTTGGCAGTTGATATCAATCCGGCCGCCTGTAGAGCTACGCAGGCTACCGCTGAACTCAACGATGCTCAGGTGAAGATGAAATAATCACATCCCTAATTATAATATTCATATTTTTGATTCTCTTCAACTATTATAACAACCTTTCAAATTCTAAATTAACTTTCATAGGTTTTTACTTTCAGAAGTCAAAATTTGTGTTTACAGTAATTAAAACTTTTTTGAGTAATTTCATTGATCAATTTTCCTTCTGCTATTTAGTTACTGAGTCAATTTTCGCTGTAGCAGAAGTCCTTAGTTCTTTCAATTTTTATAGCTTTCATTGGAAATGCAAATTCATTATTTTTATAATATTAATAATACTCCAGCAATTGGCTGATTGCAATATCTAATAATTCTTCTATCTGTAATGATACAAGATCTTGAAGAATGAAAAGTCGTAATGTTTTGTAAAATATATGTATTATTTATTCATACTATTATATCATACATGAATTATAGTGTAGAATCTACTTCGAATTGATTTAAATCAATCCCACAAAGTAATTTTCAATAGAAATTATTTTAGGAATGCCAGAAAATACTTGAATCGAATGGGGTCATATTGACCCCATGCGAGTATGTGAAATTTAGTAAGTGAATACCGCGCAAGTAATGCAGGTTTAAATAATTATGGAAGGAGCTCGATATGGAATTTTTCATTGCAGAAATTCGAAAAGCAGTCACTGAACACTTGTCACAGAGTGATAAAGTTTCTTTATCAACAATAGTTCTTTCTATAAATTGCCTGTATTCCATTAATGTATACATTCGTGAAAATGTATATTATGAAAAAAGAAATAAGTTTATTTCACTGCATTTTCAACATAGTATAAATCATTAATATCACCGTTATTTAGGCATAATCTTTAAATACATTTGAATATACATTTTTCGCGTTTTGTTTTCCAGGTGGAGGTTGTGAGAGGCGACCTGCTGGATTGTGTGCTACCAGGCGCCATCGACCTCCTCATATTCAATCCGCCCTACGTGGTTACCCATCCCCATGAAATCTACCAGGGTGACGGCATAAATCGATCCTATGCCGGCGGTACCAGGGGACGTCAGGTTATGGACAGGTGAATATTTATCAAGGATTCATTTACAATTGAACTACACTTGTAGCGCGGGAATGAGTAGATTGTGATAGAAACTAATTCTTGCTAGATTTAACATTTTTGAAAATTGTGTGAAGTGTATGAGATCCTTCTCCTCTGCCCTCACACCCATGCCCTTTACACACTGCTGTTGTGAATAGAATATATCTAGTTTTTTCTTTATTATTGATCATTAAAAATTGAAAATTTATCATCAATTACTTCCGGATTATCATTTCGTGGAGTGAAAAACCTTTTTCATAAACATAAATTTGGACTTGACCTGAAAATTTGATCGGCATTTTAATCAACATTGTGTTTGGAATACTTTGCCTGGAATAATAGTATATGAAATATCCCATATAAATATGCCTGGAATGATTCGTTCATTTATTAATCTATTGGCAAAAACACATTGGTAAGAAAGAACAGGCATAGCCCTTGATATTTCCAACACAATTTTCTTTTAAATATAGTACAAAAATTTTAGTTTATAAGTCCAAATTTCTGTTCCAGCCGAAGGTATCTCACTCAAAGAAATATTTCTATAGTTATAATACTATATATACTATATGAAATATTTGATAGACCTATATGCCTGGAATAATACTAATGCCTTGAAATACTATGCCTGTTATTTATTTCACTATGTATGTTCCACTAGATATATAAATAAGATATGAAATATATGTTCTACGCTACGTCGTTTATTGGTTAAGGTTTGTCGTGGGTGGCCAAAGTAGCCATATACTTAGTACCCATACACGCACACACACGCAAAAGTTTCAATATTTCGTCTCAAGTAATCGTGAATGGGGTATAGAGACCAATTGAAAATTGTCAATAACAATAATTTTATATTTTGCAGGTTATTTCCTCAGTTGCCTCGCCTTATGTCTGCTCGTTCCTGCTTCTACCTGGTGGTCATCGATGAGAATGAGCCGCAAGAAATAGCTGCTATGCTCGCCGATTTGGGATTTGAGAGCAGTGTTGTGATGAAGCGTAAAGCCGGCATTGAACGTTTGTCTGTGATGAAATTTGTTCGATTATGAGTGTGGGTATGTTTTTCAGTAATTTACATTATCATTCCAACCACGCATTGTATACCCTATTCACGATCACTAGAGATGAAATAAACAAACTTTTTGCGCGCGTGTGTGTGCGTGTGCGTGTATTGGTAGGTCTCTTTCTATGCGGAATGGTCGGCCATAGTCGAACAGCTGTAGCCAATCACAGCTCGAGACAACCCGAGTCTGACCGAGTCCAGACAAGTCAGCTGTTCGACTGCGGCTAATTTTTTCGCATAGAAGAAGACCTAACATTGCAAAAAGTTTGTTTATTTCTTCTTAAGTGATCGTGAATAGACTTTAGTATTCGTGCTTTAAATTGTATAAGCGATTGGCGAATGTCTTTTACTACTTGATTCAAGTCAACTTATGACTTATAAGCCTTAATGTCGTCATTCTAAAGAGCTCAATAATTGGATTTTGTTGTATTGAATCTGTTAGATGGAGTAAAGCTTGGGTTGAATTTAATTCAGTCTAGCTGGCCGTAGTCTATCATTCCTTATATAATATTTATTACACTGTTTAACTATGTAATCTTTGTAAATATTAAATTTTCAGTTATATAATGTTCATTGTTTTTAATTTCATCAGCAACAACATAGAACCTATAAAACTTTGGAAAAAAGTTTCAAATGTATTATACAGAAAGATGAAAACCCAAGATAGACTGTGAAACTTTTTTTCCGTTCTGTACAGTACACAGCTCAAGTATTGCAAATCTATAATTTTTCTTAAGGAAAATTTTTGAAAATTCTTATACTTTGAACAGAGTAAAACGCTACAATGAGATGATTTTGTTAGATGCCTTAGGCGGGTATTACACGATAGTAGTTATATGATCATATCTGATCATATGGAAAGAGATGAAAATACGAAATCATACTTTCATCTCTTTCCATAATGATCATAAAACTATTATCGTGTAATACCAGCCTTAGTAAAGTAAAATTTCCGTCGAAAAATCCAACATTGAAATATAACCAATTAGCACGACTGTGAATCATCATCAACGTATCAAATTTTTTGACAAGTTTTTTTTATCAATGATATAGCTGACGCCAAAACATTGGGCGGGTTAGTCTTAGTCTGTCTCTTGTACGTGATGTAACCTACTAACAGCTGATGTAATGCATCTTTTATCACTTATGATTTCAAAAACATCATCTAGGCAACTAAATGACAACTTCAATTGACAACATCAGCTGTTGGAGCACACAAGGAGCTAACGAAACCGGTAAACTTTTTGGCGCCAGCTATAATTTGGTGAAATTTCTATTACGGTACCTTACAATCCAACAATATTGAATACGTTATGCAGTTGCCTTGCATATTTATAAATTGATTTATTGCTAGAATAATTGAATCGATATGATTTAATCAGTCCAAACAAAGAAGATAATCTGACAAGATGGGAAAATGACTCCAGCTCGGTCAATTCTCATCTACAACTTGAGACTAAATTTTAACAAATATTGACCGAGCTGAAGTCATTTTCCCATCTTGCCAGAATCTCTTCCTTGCTTGGACAGACTATTCATGTGGAACAAGCAAATTGAAAGGTCAATCATTTTTCGAATAAAATTCTATGAACATCTGTACATTCTTCCCAAATACATGAAATTAAAAGACAATCGATTAAGCTCAACCTTTTCAGGAAGTGATGGTGAATGAAACTGCAGACTACGAATGTATCATATAATATTAATCGAATAACACAATATAAATAATCTTTAAATAGAAATGAAACAGTTTATTATCACGATAGTTTAGGATGGCATCATGCCCTGGTTGCGTTTGCGCTGCGCCATATTGCGTCGGTTGTGGTTGCCCACGTGTGCTTTTCCCGTATTCTTACGATCACGGTTCTCCAGCACCCGCTTATCCTGGCCTTGGCCTTTTGGCTTTCCTGAAAAAGGAAAAGTTCATCTTATAATAAAAGCTGTGTATTCTTCATTATCAATTTATATTAGTGATTTACTAATTTTCAAGAAGATAGACAATATGATTCATACATGTATCAAATGATACAATCTAGAACAAACATTAGGTTTCAATATTCAATAAAGAGATGAAGATTGTTTCACTTGATACATGCATCATTTTGTGTTCAGTATTCATTCATTGTTTTCAATTGAAATGGAATAGCACTATGAACACTACGTTATGCATGGTTTCAGAAGTGATTTTTTAGTAAATTTTATAAATTATTATTTGTTATAAACACATAATTAAAAAATTAGGCCTGTCTACTAAAATATGCAAACTTTAATTTACCGAATTATCTACGCTCATCTCGGCCATGACAATTTGCAAAAGCGTTTCGATTCCACTCAGTTGGCTACACTAACGACGATAATTGCAAACCGCTCGCAGATTGCCCTGACAGAGCTGAGCATGGGTAACAATCATTCGCCAGATAGAATCGAATCTCCACTTACCAGTAACATCCCGTGACCCAGCCGGGGGCGGTCCCCCTCCCCCTCCTCCTCCTCCGCCCCTGTTCCTGTACTTATTCTGGCGTTGTCTCTCCAGCCGCTCTCGCACCACTTCCGGATTCTCCACAAAATTATCACGATTTCCACCACTCCTACCCGCGCCCTCTTCCTCTTCTTCGTCCTCATCTCCTCCACTATCGCCGTCTTCGTCTTCTTCCCCTCCTCCTCCTCCTCCTCCGCCTCCGCCCCATCTACGGCCTCGACCCGACCGGCTCTCCAAAACGCGCGGTGTGACAAACTGACGTCTGAAAAGCAAATTTCGAATTTCATTCAAATTTAAATTTATCTGCCACAATCAATTAATTCTTATCATTGTAGGGAAATTGATGAAGTCGATTGCACTCGTAGAACAGTTTTTTCTGTTCTATAGGTTTCTTTGACTTACTTCATTATTATAATAACTTACATTTTTATTATTCTCTGGGGTAACATTACCGACAAGTGCAGTTACAATTTTTACAGAAAGAAACTGTTGGATTACCTTTCTGAAGTGGAGGCCTTTCGTGTTCCACGAATACATTGTCAACTCTTGTCGGTAATGTTACTCCAGTGAATATTAACACATAGCAGCTCTTCATGGATCAAGAAACTACCTTCTTACATTTCAAGTTAACAAGAAATGAAGGTAAAAAACGATGAATATTTTCAATAAATACTTTTCACAAGAAGACCGTTAACAATATTATTTTTCATTAATATTTATTTGTTTTGATTCCAATATTATCAAAAATAGTATCAAGATAGTATCCTTCTACAGTGAGCCCTTCCGAGTATACCAACGAAAATGCGACTTAAGAATTACGGAGCAGGAAAAAAATAGAATGAACAAAAATGAATCCACCCAGTTCAAGTAGGGGTTTCAATTATTGATAGAATTTATCCACAACTATTCCATTGAACACAGATAGAATCCAATATGCATATTATGCACTTTGAGGTTGAATTAAGGTACAGCTCAGTTGGGCGGTTTCGTCTGTCTCTTGTGAGAGATGTAACCTACTTTTTATCAGCTGTGAGGCACTATTGTCTCTTGATTTCAAAAAAAATCTGTATAGGCAGAGCTAAATGACAACTCTAATTGACAACATCAGCTGTTGGAGTGCAGACGAAACCACCTAACGTTTTTTGCATAAAATATATAATATTTACCTCTCCGGTTCACCAGCCTCTCCAACCGAGATGTCGACTCCATCGTAGGTATCATCATACTCATCATCGTAGACGTCCTCACCCCCTCCCCCCTCCACAAATCCCAGCTTGGTGAACTGCTCCTTCAGCTCGGCTATGTGCGACTTGTCATCCAGCATTTCGTTCAGGTTTTTGTACTTCATTTTCCTGTGCAACAAAATAATCAAACAATCACCTTGAAAAATCATCTATTAGTTCAGTAAAAACAATATTCGTGACTTGACCTCACAATTACAAAATGTGTGGTTTCCGAAACGCGTCGCACACAGGCGCACAAATACAGGGTGTTTCAGGAGGAATGTGCAATACTTCTCAGGCTGATTCCTTACACCAAGTAGACAAAAAAGTTCCATGGGACCAACCCCCAAAAACGCTTTGCTACTGAGATAACAATGGCGGAGAATTGAGATTTTTCATAAAATATTAATTTTTCTAATTTTTTAGAAGCTTTACTAAGGTTCTAAAATGATCAATTCCTATGTAAAATTAGCTGAGGAATTCAATGAAACCAGTCTGAAGTCTGTAACTTTAACGGTTATTGAGATAATTGGGAAAATATGCTAGAAAACGCCATTTTTTCTACAATAAGGGTTATAACTGGATAAGGAATCATAAAATTTTATTTTTTATTAATGGAAGTTGAAGAGAGTCGGATTCTGAAGAAAAAGTTGAATGGCGGCGATTGTGTAAATCTTACCCAGATCTCAGTAATGACGATCAAAAATCGCAAAATCGCTACTAAACACAAATTCATCACTTGTGCTATGTTTTGTCAATTTTGCGATTTTTGATCGCCATTTCTGAGATTATTTATGGGAATATGGGAATTGGCAAAAGTATGGTGGATTTAACTCAAGAGTATTAAATAATGTTACTAAAAGCCATTAAATACCATTAAATACTACCAATTATAATATTGAATACAATTGGATTCGGCTGAGATAATCAACCAAAAGTGTGACAATCAATGGTCACACTGTAAGTAGACAGTTTCAGAAGTATAGTTTCTGTAGTTTAGGGTTCTGTTTATTGTTTGTAGTAAATTAATTTGTTGTGAATCTCTGACTCATTCATTAAAAACTGAAAATCTAATAGCATAGACTAACTATACTAACTAGACTAACTAGAATATTATATCTACGCTAATAGGTTTTGTACAAAATCATAATAAAAAACTCACCATTTGCCCTTGTGCACGCGAGAAGTATCAATGGAATCGCGAGTCATTATATCGAACTCATCGTTATCGTATATATTGACTCTTAATGGTAGATTGTTGGGCTGAAAATCAAACAAATAGAATCATTATTTTCAATTCTACCTCTCAATCCCACCACGTTTTTCCATTGCTATAAATGTCGCACGGGCATAAGATGCAATAGAAAAACGGAGTTACATAGAGCAACACACACTGGTCAGCTAAATTTTTATATACGTTGCTCCATACAACTAGTGTTTCTATTACAATAGAAACATGGAGCTGAATAGAGCAACGCACACTGGTCAGCTGATTTTTGATTTGCGTTGCTCCATACTACTCCGTGTTCCTATTGCATCTTGTGCCCGCGACTTGTTGTAATGGAAAACATCCTTTAATGTACTTTATTCCAATACAGAATTATTACATAAATACGGTATATCATTAGCAATCTTCTAAATATTCAGATGACATCAGAGCGTGTAATCAGGTTACTAGAATTAATGTAAAAATTATTGTTGAAATTTTATTCCAACAGAATAGAATAGAAGATATTCATTGCTTTCAAAAATACAATGCAGGAAAAAATTCTCCACTTTTCCACACTTGAAAAATAGCTCATATTTCCATGGTTAATTTTATATTTCATTCCAATGGGATTTACAATCAAAAAATTAATTAAAGATTGAAAACAACACTCACTGTTTCGGTAGGAGTTGGATCAGATACTGCCGGCATACTGGGATCTAATGTACTGAGCGCATCGGACAGAGTACTCTCCAGAACGGCGTTGATCACAATGGCACTATCGTAGTTGTAATGCTCCAGACATTTCTGAAAAAAGAAAACGATTGGTAATGTGGAGTGATATTGAATAAGTTATAGGACAAGAAAAATATTGTTCCAAATCACACCATAATATTTCACTTTGTCTTTAGGCTCGTCGAACAAAGAAGACATTCTGGGAAGAGGGGCAAATGACTCCAGGTCCGTCAATATTGGTTCAAAAATTATAAACTTGGTCTCAAATTCTAGATCAAAATGTTTCCTACAATTTGCGAGCAAATTTATACTTTTTGAACCAATATTGACCGAGCTGGAGTCATTTCCCTATCTACGAGAGTAGAAACCAAGCAAAGAGCTTAGAACAAATTCTGATTTTACAGAACACTTGTTCAATTATACTGAAGTATTATTAATGACAAAAATATCCATATTCCATTGATAATGAGAAAGCTGTACATTAAAACTTCAATAAAATTAGTTATTACCTTTACAGGAGTAAGAAGATCTTATCATAAATGACGATCAAAATCGATAAGAAATGTATGATACTGTTATCATTGTCATCAGAGTCAAGTATTGTCATGAATGAAAAACATAATACCTATAACACCTATAAATATTGTCATATAAGACACTAACATCAACTGATTCTTATAAAGGAAGCTTAGTTCAAATATCGATGGAATAAGATGGGTTTCAACATCTTTGAGTTGTCCACGGTTTCATTCCTTTTCAAGATGATTCACCTACTCTAAAGATGAAACAATCTAATAAAAATGTGTATCATTGTTGTAACGTTTCAGAATTTTCCACTGAATAATCTTTTGGATCTTCTTCAAAGGAAATTGAATTGAGTACACACAGCTTTATACGAGACAAATGATGCATGTAACAAAGAGCAGAAAAATAATGAAATTGGAATAAAGACTGATCTTGGTTTTCAAAAAGTGTAACATACTTGTACAAATCCATCGCCGAGATGAGGCAGGAGATCTTTGACTTGGGTGACTAGAGATTCCAATTCGACTCTATCCGGTTTCCTGATCGTTTCAGTCTTTGAATTCTGTAAAATTTAAAAAAAAAAGATGAAAGTGGAAAGAGAAATAGAACTTTATCAATACAATAGCTGGAGATCTATAAAATTTCAAATCCTGACACACAATCTATAAAACGAATACAATATCTAGAGAACGATGACATTTCAAATTCCGACATACAATCTGCATTATTTTACTAGTGAAGTTTGAGGTGAAAGATTTCTAATGAAGCGTATGATTCAGATGTTAGTTGAGCTAAAAATGAAAAATATACATGTTTCTGTAAACATATCTTCCGTCATATACAGATATAGTCTATCGAAGCAAAAAAGACATTCTGCCAAGGTGGGAAAATGACTCCAGCTAGGTTAATACAAGTTCAACAATTATAAATTTGGTTTCAAATTGTGGGAAAAATCCTGATCTTTGAAATTAAAAATTTTTGAACAAATATTAACCGAGCTGGAGTCATTTTCCTATCTTGTCAGAATGTCTTCTTTGCTTGTACAAACTATAGAATCAAACATAATAAGCACTTTATTTCGTTCAATGGTAGAGATAGAACAGAAAAGAAACAAAATTAGAACATATAGAAATAAATACGAAATCTCATACTTACTTTGGATGGTCCAAGGTACTGTTGTGAAGTGGAAGCACCATTGGAGGAGGTTCCATTAGAGGCTGCTGGCAGAGGTGGTACATCGTAGCACGACCATACAGATTCCATGACAAAGTCACACTTTTCCGAATCACTGAAAATTCATACAAAATAAAGTAACACATCAAGTAACAAATATAAGGAACTGATACAGTATTACTACTACAGTACTTAGAATGAACATTATGATTTTATATGTACTACTTTTTTTCTATTTTCTATTAACTACTTTGATACCATCAATATTTATAACTAAGCTATAAAGTTTTATAAAACTTGTCAAATTGTCAATTCGTGGGTTCACAGAAATGCAATTGAAATTAATGCAAATTTAACATTTATTACTGCTAATTCACTTTGGAGTAACCGTATAGTCTGTCCAAGCAATGAAGACCCTCTAGCAAGACAAGAAAATATTTATTTGGTCTCAAATTGTAGATCAGAATGTCTCCCACGATTGAGACCAAATCAATCATGTTTGAACCAATATTGACCGAGCTAGAGTCATTTTCTCTTCAAGCCAGAGGGTCTTCTGTGCTTGGACAGACTATACCTGGACATTTATACAAGTATAGAAGTGAAAATCATTAAAAATTTAATGGAATATCTCCCGAATTTCAATTGACGTCTATTTATTAATCTACGAAATGAATTGGAAATGCAATATGGGTGTCTACTTTGCATCACTTTACATGCATCAAATAAAGATATATGTAATATTTGCAAATGGATGGATAAATAAATTTGGTTAATACTCTTTGGAAATGAACCGAACTGATGAGTATACATAGTTAGATACAGATAAAACATTTGTGGCAACACTTACAGGTCAGGGTAGACTTGCGCCAAAATTTCCAGGTCCTGGTCGACTGGATGAGCCTTGTGATAGTCCTGAACGAACAGTTTATCAGACAAGAACTCAGACAACGTTGAGAGGAAGTCTTCAATGTAGATTTTGATCTGCTCAGAGTTTTTCGATCTGAAAAAAAAACAAAAAAAAAGTTTTAATTCTCAAAAAGTAATACATTGATGTCATCAAATTTTTAAATGGAATATAACCCACATGGTTTTTCATGTTTTCATTCGTGAAAATGAGGTTATAATATTACGAAGTGGAAGAACCCCACTAATGGAAGCGAACGCTTAATAATAATTAAATTTTTAAAGACCATGAAAGTTAATTTAAATTTCAGGTCAGTCACTACATCTACAACTTTAAATAGAGAGGAAACTCGAGGTTTAAATATCACTTTGCTCACATAACTTAACTGCTCAAGGTTGGTCACTGACAAACATGGAAAGAGTATAATGCAGAAGAAACAGGCGAAACAAAGTAAATCAGCAAAACACATTAATTGTAAATTCCTCTCTACACCGCGGCTTTCTGAAACGCATTGGTGATACAAAACTCGAAAATTGATACGCAGTCTAACTGGGAGGAAGCTCATTGACACAATGACACATTTTCAATGTGGTGTTGCAAAGTGAGGTCAACTCACACGCAATGTTGAAAATTCAAAGTCATATTCATTTCACTGTTACAAAGGAAGCTATGTTCATTATTAGATGAGCTGATATGACTGTCAGGTTGACATGCGCTTCTCACAGCAGAAATAATGCTTCATAGGAAGGAATAAACTGGAAATAGGCAGACTAATGTATGTTTTCTCATTCAATTGGATAAAATATTGTTGAAAATGCGAAAAACATATCATTTTATTGTTACAGAGGATGCTATTGTTCATTATTGAATGAGCTGAATAGACTTCAGGTCGACATGTGCCTGCCACAGCAGGGATAATGCAACATATATAAGCTGAAAATAGGAGAACTAATGCGAGTTTTCTCATTCAATAGGATGGAAATATTATTGATGATGCCAAAAACACGATCATTTTATTGTTACAGAGGATACTATGCTTAGAATTAGATGACTGTCAGGTTGACATGTGTTGACCTCTCAAAGCAGTGATGACTCAACTTAGCGATGAATAAACAGAAAAAAGGAGGACTAATGCATGTTTTCTCATCCAACTGGATGGGAATATTGTTGAAAATAGCAAAAACAAGATCACTTCATTGTTACAGAGGATGCTATGTACATTATTAGAACAGCTGACATGACTTAACTTAGATCAGGTTGACATGTGCCTGTCACAACAGTGATGATTCTACTTAGCAGGAATTAAACTTGAAATAGAAGGACCAATACGTGTTTTCTCATTCAATTGAGTAGGAATATTATTGAAAATACCAAAAACACGATCATTTTATTGTTACCAAGGATGCTATGCTTAGAATAAGATGAGCTGACACGACTGTCAGGTTGACATGTGCCTCTCACAGTAGTGATGATGCTTCTTAGATAGAAATAAACTGTAAACAGAATGACAAATGGGTGTTTTCTCATTCAATTGGGTGGAAATATTGTTGAAAATGCCAAAAACACAATTATTTTATTGATACAGAGGATGTTATGCTGATAATTAGAAGAGAGCATTCATATTGACTTCTTATCAAAACAGGTTAAATGCTATATAACGAGTAATAAACTGAAAACAAGAGGACTAATGCATGTGTTCTGAATCAATTGAGTGGGAATGTTGTTCAGAATGTCGAAATTATGATCGTTTCATTGATACATACAATTATCCATTATTAAATGAGCAGACACGACTGTCAGATTGACATGTGGCTCTCACAGCAGTGATGATGCTACTTAGCAGGGAATGAACTGAAAATAGGAGGACTAATGCGTGTTTTCTCATTCAATTGGATAAAATAGGTTTGAAAATGCGTTATACATATTCATTTCATTGTTACGGAGGATTCTAAGCTCATTATTAGATGAGCTGACACGACTGTCAGGTTGACATGTGCCTCTCACAGCAGTGATGAACCTACATAACAAGGAATAAGCTGTAAATAGGAGGACTAATACGTGTTTTCTCATCCAATTGAGTAAGAATAGTGTTGAAAATGCCAAAACATGATCATTCATTTGTTACAGAGGGTGCTATATTCGTTATTAGATGAGCTGACACGATATCAGGTTGACATGTTCCCCTCACAGCAGTGATGATGCTTCTTACAAGGGGAATAAACTGTAAATAGGAGGACTAATGCTTGTTTTCCCATTCAATTGGATAGGAATATTTTCGAAAATGCTAAAAACATCATAATTTCATTGTTACAGAGGAAGCTATGTTCATTTGTTCATTATTGAATGAGCTGACACTGACACGAATATGCCTGTCACAGCAATGATGATGCTACTTAGCAGGGAATCAACTGGGAATGGGAAGACAAATGCGTGTTTTCTCATTCAATTGGGTAGAAATATTGTTGAAAACGCAAAAATATACGATCATTTAATTGATGCTATACTCAAAATCAGATGAGCTAACACGACTGTCAGATTGACATGTGCCTCTAACAGCAGGGATAATAGCAAGGAATAGGAGGATTAATGCACTTTGAGAATGCTTAACGCACTGGGGAGTCCGATCCCACTAGACGTCAAACCTGCAATCATACGATAGTAGAAATCTGAGAAAGCAAACAATTCTTCACTTTGACAATGTCAATAATTAAGTAAAACTAACTATTGGCTCTCTGAAACTTTCTTATAAATTATTTAAATTGAATTCTTGTTTACTGAATGATATCTGAAGAGATGAAAAATGATTCTATCAATACCTGATATTGGTGAGCTCGATCATAGCGTTGAGCGGTGAGAATATGCAATATCTGAAGACCTTGATCAACTGTACCCTGATCACATCCAGCTTGTATTTCAAGTCAAAGTACACGTCTATTGTGTCGTCTTTCTTCGAAAGCTGGGTCAAGTGTTCGTTGATACTTGGTATCGTGTGTTCGTAGAATGACACAATCCTGAAATGAAAATTTCCACAGATTAATTAGTGATAAGAAATTAAGATACCGTACATGAATGATTAATATTCGAGACTACGCACAGGCCATAACTTAGTGCTTATAATGTTTTAGTGCATAGTACTCATTCTTATCCAATATGAATAAAATTTATTCCAGTACTGTATTTATAAAATTGCAATATTAGTTAACAAATAAATTCTTTTTCATGTAATGTATAATAAAAAGTTACTATACTTGGATTTAATTTGATTAAGATAAAACAATATAACAGCTGGTGATTCAAGAAAGAAGCACATTGAATTTTAAAAATTCTCTCATTACATCATTATTTATGAAAAATTGAGTTTATTTAGGTATTTCTTTCCTACTTGAGAGCAATTTTTATAATTTAGCAAGTAGTATTTTTAATTTTGGCATATTTTTAGCATTCGCTCTGTATATGAAACATTATTGATAGAACTTTTCATGATATAGCTTTTTTCTGATTCAACTTGTTTCATTATTTGATAAATTGCATTGTTGAGTCAAAATAAAGAAATATTTTATATTAATTGAGGTGTTACAAGCATTAGAGAAGCATTATTGGTAAACTCCGTATAAATTTGTATTTCACTCATTCATAAGATTTGCTTCAACTTCAATTATTGATAATTATACATCTTTCTCCTATGAAAAAAAACCATAGAGGTATTATGATTTTGATACTCCATATCAAGACCGGTATTTCATTTTTCAATAAGTCTATGGATAGAGTAACTTCCTAGTATTTTTCTGACTAGCGTAAGTCTTTTCATCAAATACCATGGAATTAATTCAGATTTTCATTAAACTGGCCGAAAATCATTACTTAATTACTTTTGTATGAAATTTGATTTGTATGCATTAGATCTAATTTTTTTATAAAATCTATCAACCTACTTGGTTTCGAACCGCAAACTGTGCAGAATCAAACATGCCGGCTGATAGATGAACAGAAACGTGGACAAATTAAGCACGGTGTCGAGCAGAAACAGAATCAAGTCCGAAAGTTCGGCAAGACTTAGGTCGGGCTTTGAATTGAAGTCCCTCTCTAGAAGTCTGGCCGGATGGTGTGGCTCGGCTACTTTCCTCGTATTCAACTTATCCTGCACCAGGACCAATCTCTACAAATAAAATAAATTAGTAAAAAATGTGAACTAAATTAACAAAGAAAAATGATATGGACAAATGGATTTATGAATAAGATAACAAATACAACATACTAAACCAAGTGTTATTACATGTTGAGGTAGGTTTCTATTACTATTACCATTCTAGCCAGAATGGTCCAGAATTATCCCTTCTAGCCAGGATGTCTTCTTTGCTTGGACAGACTATAGTAATAGCACAGAGGAGGGAGAACTGTTATTAGGGAGGAGGGAGAACTTAATAGGGAAAATGACAGCTCGGTTGATGTTGGTTGAAAAATTATAAAGTTAGTCTTTAATTGTAGATCAGAATGTTCCCTACAAATATTTGATATGATAGTAGATGGTAGAAGAGGAAGAGGAAGGTCGAAGAGACGCTGCAGGGATTGTGTGGAGAGGGATTTGAGAAGCAGGGGAATGGAGCTATAGATGGCAGTGAGTATGAGGACAGAGACACTTGGAGGAGACTCAAGGTAATTAAATCTACCGGGTAGGCCAGCGTCCATAAGAGCCCAGCAGTCCACTTTTTCCTGCCGGATGACGTCACTAATTTTATTTTTTACATTATGCTTTATACCTATATTTATGATTCGACATGTATCTAGGATTCCAATTTTCCAGCTGTTCCACAGAGAATTGAAAAATAAAAAAATACCACGTAAAAAGCTCAATATCAATGAAAATAATTGTGGGAATATGTAAAAAGATGAATTAAATTATTGAGTATTATTACAGTCGAATAATGATGAATAATGTTGTGTTATTAGAACAATATAATGCTATTGTTGTCATAAATTGGGGCCAAAGATTCGAGAAGATGGCGCTCTTGTTGAGAAAAAAGTAAGCTTTGGTGGGTTCAAACTATGCGATTACGATTATAAAAATTAAAATAATCATATTTCACTACAAAACAAATAGGACAACTTAAAAATATTGTTTCCTTGTTAATTGTGATGTTCTCAACTCATCAGAATTGATTACAACAATATTACTTCAACACTAACGAAAATAGGTTATGTTTACATTTTCATCAGCTGTGCTTTTCATTTTGGGCGCTAGAGTGCGACACTGTAGAAAATTAGTGACATCAGATTTGTGAACCACAATTTCCAGGCAAATATCCCACCTGGTAAGATTTACTAGCCTTGGAGGCGACTGACCAGAACAGCGACCCCTTATAGAAAAGGGAATAAGCTTAGGAAGAAGGAGAAGAAGAAGTTGCAAATACGTCGGGCAAGTGAGCTCTCATGATATTCGAAGTAATATGTTCACGTTAAAAAGTAAATTAGTATGATAACTGAAGAAGAGGAAAGAAATAGGGAAAAAATAATAGGTAAGAAATTGAAATCAAAAGAAAGCTCGAGAACATTGTGGAGAGGAATGAAGAAACGAAAATAATGGGAATTGTGATGAAAGAAATAATGGGAGTAGCAATGAGGATTGATTGTTAGCTTTTATTGGGGCGTAGTTAGGACTCAAGGTCCTCTCAACCACACAAACGTGATTATTGGGATAGGTAGAATGATCATTAATTAAATTGACACATCAAACCCTTAATTAGAGATAAGATCAAAGCATTCCTAACCTCACTAATGAAGCACACAGCATTCTTGAGATCATCCTTGTAAAGAGGCTGAATTTCGAATACAGTTTTCACAATTTTGGTCAGCTGTTTAGTATTGGCATCGCCGTACAACAGACACATATCGAACAGCATCGGCAGTGTGATCAAGTACTTGTTGTACCACAGATGAGCCAGCGTTTCCCTCTTCACCCATTCAGTCTGAAACATAGAATTTGAGAAATTAGACGAGATCGATCAATTTATAACTAAGACTAGGGGCCGGTTGTTCGTAACTTCGTTAACTTTTAATGCCGTGATTAGCCTGGATAACGACATCTTGTAGCAACGGCAAACTAACTCAACTCAAAATAGAGAATAGATACATGTAAATTATAAAAAAGCCTTGAGTTTCAATAGTTTCATTTACAAACCTTGATGACACATCATTTACATTAAATTTTATTGCCTAAAAATATTACTAACCTTCAGGCTGAGGCCGCACTGCCGGTGGGTAGAGCCTGGAGGGAGGAGGGTAGTTGGTTAATCTATAGAACATACACACCATCCACAGTAATACATCGTATGAATGGTGTGTTTTGGGCGGCCACCTTGAAATTCTTAAATATGGACAACATAACCTCGAAAACCAGTATGACGTAATACCATTCATACGAAGTATTACTGTGGATGGTGTGTATGTTCTATAGATTTACCAACTACCCTCCACTCTCCAGGCTCTACCCACCGGCAGTGCGGCCTCAACCTTAAATTCATGAATCAAGTTAAGATTTATTATCATTGAGGCAATGATATAAATGAGGTTATGGAAAATTTCGATGGCGGTTTTTTTCAAATTTAACAGGTCAGCAGCTGTTTTATTAGAATTTAATACTAATTTCACAGTACGAAACTAAACGACCAGAGTTTGAGGCGTTAAAAATTTTAACATAACCATCAGCTGATGATTAAATTTTCAATGTCTGAAAACAATAGCAGCTGAAAGTTTTCGATTTTTGTGGTACTACCAACCTGACAACAATTAAGTTGTATCAGCATGCAATTTCCAGATCATGTTTTTTGTTTTAATAAATAAATAATTTAAACAATAATGATATAATTATTGATTTTAATATCTATTTGGAATAAGTACATTCGAATATTTTGTTACTACTATCACATTTCAATACTTTATTCATTTGAACGTTTTTCCACTTTGACACGGTGAAATAACGGTGATTAAACTATCAGAACGTACGTGCAACCGGCCCTAGGTGACTATTTAACAACCGATAGATATTATTAGAGAAATTAATAAAGATTAATCAATTGATTAATAACTATTTAGTCAAAACGATTGAGAAAAGAGATGTCAGAGCACATGAGAGACAAGTGACTAATTATAGCCAAATATAGATAAAAATGGAAGATGATAATTGGAAAATTATAAAAATTGAAAATAATAAATGTAAATAACAAGTATTTTAACCAAGTATTTAGGCTTTTGTTCTAATTAAAAAATGTCAATAATGCTAATTTATTTTGTTACTAGCCGGCAGGCTCGCTTCGCTCGCCTTCTCCGCCTAGCCAAAGGGCTCCGCCCCCTGGACCCCCACCAGTAACGGCAGTGTTAGTAAGTCAAACAGGCTCGCTTCGCTCGCCTGCAAAACCTCTGCCAGTGTCAGCTGAGACAAACAGGCTCGCTTCGCTCGCCTGCAAATTCCGTTCAGAAGGGGTTCGAAATTTATTAAACACAGCATTTATTGACCTAATCTAGACCTGTTCACCAAATTTCAACATTTTCTGCCAATTTGTTCTCGGAAAATCTAAGAAAAATTCCGAAAAATAGTAAAACGCTAATATTGAGCGTAACCTTGGGAATTGTTTGAAACTTGTAACATTGTTTGAAACTTGATTCAATATCTTCCAAATTAGTTCATCTATAATCTCGCTGAACCATTGAATTTACACTAAAGATTAGTCGTATCAAGGCGGAAGATATGCAACCCGCAATACATCTACAATTTTGAAAACCTGATTACTGGCGTAGTCTTGAACGAATTTCAAAAATATTTTAAAACAACATTTCTAGACCTTATCTGAACCTGCCCACCAGATATCAACATTTTCTACCGATTGGTTCTCGAAAAATTGAGAAAACGCCGAAAAACTATAGAAAAACTCAAATATTTAGCGTAAAACCTGAAAAGATTTTTAAATCCGTTAGCGCGCGTGTAAACGTCCAACTGAACATGCCTGCCAAATTTGAACGCATTCGGTTCAGTGGATTTTTAGTTCTGGTGATGAATCAGTCAGTCAGTGCCATTTCGCTAATATAGATATTTATATCCACACATTTATTAAAAATTGGCATAACAGTGTAAACATAACAATTGAAATGATAGATCAATCAATAGCTATTCAATAACAGACCAAATATTTTCAATCCACATATCTATTGACAATAATTTGTACTGTGTATAGTCTGTCCAAGCAAAGAATACACTCTGGCAGATGAGAAAATGACTCAAGCTAGGTCAACTTTAGTTAAAAATCATCAATTTGATCTCACATATTGTAGGAAACAATTTGATCTACTATTAAGACCAAATTTATAATTCTTTAACAAATATTGACCAAGCTGGAATCATTTCCAATCTTGCTAGAGGGTCTTCTTTGCTTGGACAGACTATACCTAACAACCGAAACTAGAATCACCAGTTTTAATAAATCGATGGTAAGACAATAATATGAATGAACTATCACAATAATATGAACTACCACGAAAGAGTTTGCAACAAAACTTGAGGTGGTTTCGTCTGTCCCTTGAACGTTTCAACACCTGACGTTGTCTGCATATTATAGCTGAGAAACTGCACATGACTATAGTCTGTCCAAGCAAAGAAGACATTCTGGTAAGATGGGGAATTGACTCCAGCTCGGTCAATATTGGTTCAAAAATTGTAAATTTAGTCCAAAATTGTAGATCAAAATGTTTCCTACAATTTGAGCGAAAATTTATAATTTTTGAACCAATATTGACCGAGCCGGAGTGATTTTCCCATCTTGCCAGAATGTCTTCTTTGCTTGGGCAGACTATAGGCCTAGCTGACTAGAATCATAACCATCTATCAATTCTCAGACCTTAATGTACAAAACAAGATGGCGGCAATATGGGCCTAGCCAAGCGTAATAGCAATAGTTCAACTTGCTATTCTTCAGAAGTAATAAGACAGAAATAGCATATTTTTTATTGTTAAACATTATGTTATTACAATATAATAAATATCCAATACAATATTAAAAACCATTACAATATGGTGAATTTCAAACTAGAATCTGACTTATTATTCTATGTGAAATTAGAAATTCAAGACACTCAAATTCCAATCAGTTTTCCCTAACATGTTTCCACTTCACTTCCTGCTCATTTTAAATTTCTTCTGTTTCTGAAACTTTCCCCTACCCTAATATTTCCAGTTGATTTTTTTGATTTGATTTTTTCCTCTAGTTGGCAAGTTTGAGAAATCTTATTGTGTTCTTTACACTCCAGTATCCACCCAAAAAATGAAATTTTCACTCCTCAAGACGTGTTTTTAGAGTGTTCTTTAAGCTTTTGAGTTGTGTATTTTTACCATTACTCCACATATCTTGAATAAAAAACTGAAATTATTCACTCTACCTCACCCTCTCAAAGTTATTTGTATGGCCTAGGCCTACCGGTTTGTACAGTCACAAATTAGTCCCTGTGGTAACCTTATCATTTAATATTTTGGAGCTAACTGTTACACAAGGGAGATCACTGCGGGGAGGTCACTTTTACCTTGTCTTTCACTTTTATAAAAAGCACAATGTCTATTTCAACAATATAAATAGAAACAAATCCGAACTCCTTTTGGCAATGCTATTTGAAAATCAGAGATAGTGACATTTGTTGCACTAATTTATGGAATTATCCTTATCTCTTTGTGAACACATTATTAACAGAACATACACAGATTGGGGGGTCATTCCTTTCTTTGGTATTTCGGCTGGTTGGGAAAAATTAAGGAAAATGCATCACTTCTTAATTTTGGTTTTTCTCTTGTCACTCCAATTAGTTCATCGTCTATGACAAGAAAAACGTCTTCCTCAAGAATAAAACGGTCTTCAAAATTATTAATACTAACTGTCTTTCACTTCAAAATTTCGATGAAAACCTTAATATGTCCATTGTCCATTAACCAATATGTCCATTGAGAGTTTGTTATCAGGTATCGTGAAAATAGAATTATGATTTTAATTATCATAGTTGGATATTCACGATCACAAACACAACACAGACAACCCATTTATAATAAACTATTACATTTTCTAGAAATTATGCCACATTTTAACATAAAAGAAGACAAACCGCGAGTGTAATCCATTGTCAACTTCATAAACATTCGGTAGGCCTATACCTATGAAATGAACCAAAAATTATTTTTATAATAAAACATATGATTTTTTTGTCAACATAACCAAAACGCAATGAAATCATGAATTTGGAATAGGGCAATTACTTCCGCCATTTTTCATACAATCGATAGTTACATTAAGGTCTGAGAATTGATAGATGGTTATGCTAGAATCAGGATCAGTACTGACTATAAACATCACATACGATGCAGTATCCGCCATTTTGATTCAAAAGCTATCAATCCAGTTTTGGTTTATTGGTAACTGGCTACAATCATCAGATGATTGACTAGTCATCTTTTTTTGCAAATCAAATTTATTTCTCCAAACGAAACAATATGATAATGCAATATTAATAACATAGAAGAATAATACACAATAGAATCACTTCTAAAGAAGCTAACTCCAACAAATATATAATTTAGGTCTCACTATGTAGGAGCAATCTTACTAGGTAAAACTTGAGCGTAGAATGGCGTTGCTGAAAATTCATTCATAACGAACTAAAAACTTACGAACACTACAAAATAAGTTCAGTAGAAGTTACACCAATTTACATCTATCTCATTTCTTTCATTATAAATTCATTATTCATCTATTTCATTATAAATTCAAATTTGGCGCCTACGATTTGAATCTGAATGGCACACTGACCTCTGACTCGATGGGACAGGTGACACGACACATGACAAGAAAGGCGAGCCGCAGCGCATCCTGATAGAGCCGCATCACATGCGCGTCGCCCCGACACGGAAACGAGTCCAACGCGTACAGTGGGTGCGCCTCCTGCAGAAAATGCTCCACCCCACCCATCGTCCTGCCGCCGTCGAACGCCAACTGCGACCAGAATCTGTAACCAACAACACAAATTAATATTGGTCTCCTATGAATACAAGACAATAATACTTATACCATTTCCAAACTATGTATATAATTTATTATGTAATTGACGATTGCCATACAATCTATTATTGTACATGTATTGATGGAAATAAATTCAAACTAATTGTATTCTCAATGTTTATAAAATATATACAATTTTCAAACTTCCTTCAACTTGAGAACTTTTGCAAAGTGTAATTCAAACAATACATTTTGATACCGTAATTTGTTTCATTCGAGTCTTTTCATACAATGCGAATTTATTGAAATCAGCGAAAACCAAAAACGCACCTGTGGTGTTCCAGATGCAGAAGCCATTTGAAATCAGCAATCAAATAGTCCATTCTTTCCAGCCAGGCTTCTTTGAGACCTGGCTCAAGAGGTTCTCCATCGCTCGGCAGAGCAGAGTATAATGTGAATTCTCTGCCCTCAACAATCCAGTGCTTGTCCTGCACAAAATAATTTAAAAATGGATGAATCATTGAATAATTGATAATAGAAACAAAATTAAATGAACTGAGAAAAAACTAATTGATGAATATTTTTATTGACAGTTTTTAAATCAACTATTCGTGCAATGTTTGATCTTGATGATAGTATACTTGTGAATCACTTTCCACTCGAACTGTTAATTGAGAATGTGCAGTTCACCAAGTCACAAGTTCTTAAAATATTATATTCTTTGAATAATTCATAGCAGAATAAATCCATGAAAGTCCTAGGAAATAAGCATCTAAATATTTGATATCCTCAACTTTGCCGCTATCACGAACATTAAGTAAGTTACATGCTTGTGTGGCGCGTCCACACCAAGTTTTTTAATAAAGACGCCTTGATCAAGTCGGCCTTGTCTGCCAAAAGTACCAAGTGTGGCCTGGATGTGGGAGAAATTTTTCATTTGATTCAAGTCTACTTGCGTATGAAAATCCATTTCGAAACGGAAAATGTCCAAGGTAATCTTGGCAGCCAGGCCGACTTGAATAAAATAAGATCTGAAAGGGACCCTAGCCAACACTAAACTGACATGGAAAGAGATCAGACACTAAGTGCTGTAGGTCTATAGTAAAAGATACCTGTTTCGTGGGCACGAGCCGCCAGTGATCACTATACCATAGATTATAATTTACACTACCTACCTCACTTTGGTAACTTCTCAACAGAAGGATGAACATGACTCACGCGAAGCGCACTAAGGTAACTTGAGTTATCTCATGGCTAACAAGGAAGCTCAATTCTTTCTAGTTCTTTGAAGAACGAATTACAGTAAATTAAAGGAATTTAGTGTAATGGCTGGGCCGAGATATGCTATTTTTGAATTAACTTGATTTTCCTGTAACTGAATGTAACGAGATCCTGATCGGTTGGGAGCTTATTGGTGGATACGTTCATCCAAATGCCTAGATTAGTTTAATATATTATTTTTAATAATATTTTAGCAACTAACAGCTACGAGCCAGGAACCTCAATGAAAAATCTTTAGAATGATTGATTGAATTGTTTATTGCACTCTTGATAAATTCTTTTAATATTGAAAAAAATCAGTCAATCGAAATCATGTTACTTATCATACTTTTGCAAAGAAAAACAACTTTCAGAGAAAAATGACTCAATCAGATATTTCTGATATTCTCAAAAAATTAAAAACTTATTATCCTAACTTTTGGAAAACATTGCTAACCTGCTACTTAGCGTTAAGGCCTCGGTCAAAGTTCTACTATATTTAAAATTGAGCTAGAGAAGAAAAACAACAAATGTTTGGCACTCACCAAAATTATGATTGAAACACACGAATATTCACAGATGATTTTTCCATACTTTACTTTGACTCTCAAACTAAAGAAACTAAACCCCCAATTTCACTTCTAACAACTTTAAAACTTTAGTTTGAATTAGAACTAAAGATCAAATCACAATGTTTACTGGACTTCAAAATCTTGACAATTTTGCCCCTCTGAAGGGAAACCTCCCTTCAGAGAGCCGAGGCCTGTTCACTCTACATATTGATGTTTACAGCTCCGAGTTTCAAATCGAACTCCTCAATTAGCACTGGAAATCATTCCCCCTCCAACCACTCTACGCGTGGAGTCAGGACTAATTGTTTGTTTGTTTATGAGGGTGAAGTTCAATAATACAACTCAATTTTCACCATATTACATTAGTAAAAAATTTTTCAACTCACCAATGCTGGAATGTCTATGTATTGGCCATTGACAAGCGTCTTTATTTTCACTTCGTCTATGGGCCTTCGCTCGGGATTCTGCAAATAGTTGAGGTTCCAAGTTACATCTACTTTGAATAAAATTGGACTAGCGTATTTTTTAAATACATAATCATTCATTGAAAAACATATCTAATAAAATTTCCGTTCAAACTTAGTCTGCTAATTTTTTTTTATGAATGAATTTGCTAATTCTATTCACTTTTTCTCTAAATACTAGCATAATATAATTATTATGTTAAAATCTAACCCAAGTACCTAACTTATATGATCAAGTAGTTGTTTTAATTTGATGGTAGGCCTATTCCAAAAAGTATTCCCCACAAATAGGATCCTCACAGATATGACTTGAAAAATATATACATGAGTTAAGTTAATTTAGAAA
This sequence comes from Sogatella furcifera, assembly GCA_017141385.1. Taxonomy (NCBI): domain Eukaryota; kingdom Metazoa; phylum Arthropoda; class Insecta; order Hemiptera; family Delphacidae; genus Sogatella; species Sogatella furcifera. The sequence goes on from CM029548.1 coordinate 64,104,514, forward strand.
GTGTCAGAAATGGGCTTCCATAACGTTTGATGGACAACCAACCATAGGCTACCGCATGGACTGACAACCATGCAAACCAGACTCTATGATAGATTGTATTAGGACAATTACTTTTTTACATTTAGTAGGCCTATAGCATAATATAAATTTAGTTGGAAAACTAATGACAAAAGCTTGGCAATTGAATTAAAAATTTAATTTATAAAAATAACCTCAAAGTTTTACTGTCAATATTATTCTTGTTACTTCCATACTTACGTAAATGCTATTTTGTCCAGACATCGTCATACTTCAAATAACATTTCCTCACTTGAATTATGGTGTGGATTAATTAAAATATAGACGATTTCTTGAAATCACCAATGCAGGAGGACAAGAACGCTCAAGCTGTGATGCTTTCTCCCTTTCTCTTGAGAACAGTTTGTTTTGATTTTGCGATTGCGAAGCATAGACCGATGGTGCTGCTAAAAAGCCAGGAGTGGCAAAAACTTATACCAGTCATGGGCAGATGAAGGAACGCTGGCAGCGTGCCCAGTGTACAAAAAGTGTACTTGATATCCAAAGATCCTTTTTATTGTTTTATTCTGGTATATTATTGTTATAAAGAACGAACTGACCAAACTCCTACCTCCGCCCTTAAAAATTCAAAATTGAGTCCTGTGTGGTGGGAGGCTGAGGTTCATGTTGAAACTCACGGCCTATATATTTTTGTTTGCTATTAATTAAACACAAATAAACATTGGGATTTCTGTTATAGGCCAATATAGTTATTAAAATTTCCGGTACCCCTGTCATGTAACTTGAATATAAAATGAAGGTCCAGGATCAGTTCATATTGGACAGATATTAGAGAGCGCCAGAGTCGAGTTTCCAGCCAAGTTCTGCTGTCCAAAGTCCAATAAAGACTATCTGTTGATTATACACCTATAGTCTGATTAGTCTCTATAGAATTTGCAGTAAGTGACAATAGAATAATAGAACTCTCTCCTAAAATAGATCCTAGAAATACCGAACTAACAACCTCTTTGGCCATACCAAAAGTGCGGCTAAGCTCTCTATAAAGGTAGGATTCCCAAGAACCAGGTGTGCAGCTCGAGCCGCACGGACTGGCTCTAGTTGCGCTGCTCTAGCTATCAGAACTGTATTCACATAAATATAATATAAATATTCACTATGTTATTAGGGCTACTGATGTAGCCTATAATAAACCAATTGTTTGTTTGTATATGGCGCAACAGCCCTATGAAGGGCCTAGGCCTACCAGCCACTTGCCAGTTTCATATTCACCAAACTAAACAGTCCATCCCGCCAGAATGCCCCCCCCCCCAGCCCGGACAGAAAATACAGCAGGCGAATAATCATCAACCAGGATAGAAGTAACATGTGGTTAGCACTCCGATCCTCTCAACCATAAGCCAGTCTTCACAACCAAGTGAAGATGCAGAACACCTCTGAATAACATGCAGTTAATCAGTTAGAGTGTAATGCAACAATTACTGTTCCTCCAGAAACAGGAAACGACTGACTGCCTTCACTAACGACAGCCAATAATAAACCGATAAATAGTGAAAATGGCTTCAATATTCATTATTGGTAGCCCAAATAACAAAATGTGCATTCAAAATATAGTTATGTGAATAGCGTTGTGATGGATAGAGCAGCGCAGGTAGAGCCTCCCTGGCTCAGCGCAGTGAGAGCCGCGTGACTCGAGCTGCCGCTTGGGAATCCTACCTGCATATTGAAAGTCTTATACAGACCTATTTCAGACTGTCTGTTACTTGTAACAGAGCAATAATTAATTTAAAAACCAATACATCTTTTGTTGAAAAAATAATAAGCACATTCATCATCTGCAATAATTTGAATCTGAAGCATATTTTTGTTAAATTTTTGAATTTTTATGGAAGATACCTTAAACCTTAACTTGCAAAGTGAACAATGAAACTCAGTTACTATTGCCTATATTAAATATGAACCGATCTAAGATTATAGCTTTTTATTATGTATTCTATAAGCCTATAAATTACTTTACATGGAATTTCCAATAAAAAACATAATAGTATTTGCTTTTGTCATTATAATCACTTTTTTCTTTGTCAAGAAAAACAAATGATAAAATATGCAGTTTATCACAAGCTATCAAACCCCTAAATGATTCCAAAGAAATTTTGAAAATTATAATTTAGCCTTTCAAAAATCAATATAAATTTTCACATATCTATTAGAAAATTGCAGAAGACAATCAATCATTTTCAACAATTTTGAAAGCTTTAGGAAATTAATGATCTCTAAGAATATATTGCAATAATATGAAATCGTACTAGATTACTAAGTTTCAGGGTCGGATTTAAGAGTATGCTGCCTATAGGCTGAATGTAAATTTGCCGCCTCCTTGAGGCTTATACTTTGCTTATTCAGAGTCGTTATGGGTAAAGGGGAATGTAAGTTCTCTCCACTCCCGACAAGAAGATATTTTCGAGGTATAACACACATAGGCGAGTTTGTAGCTTTTTTCTAACTTCTTTCAAGATATGAAATAATTAAAAAAGTTTTGAAATAGTACATTACACTACAAGCACAGAAAGTAGGTGTTTACAGTATGAGGATAGTTTCCCAGGTGAGGCTTGCCGAGCCCGGGAATATGTTATCCGAATACCATAAACACCTTTCTGTGCAAGTTGAGTACGATACTTTTCGCCACACTGCGAGAATAACAATAATGAATATTGTATAAGAATGTTTGCGGCGATCGCTGATTCAAACTGAAGTAGGGTACGGCGGAAAGCAGTGCAGAAAGCAGTGCATTGTCGCCCAATCTAGCGGCCAGATAGGTAACTACCAGTCTCTTTCTGTGCACTAGCTCCGAAAGAGCCCTCTTTTGGAGCTAGTAGCAAAACCGCCTGTAAATGGCGTCTTTCGAATCTCTTTAGTGCACAGAAAACAGCTGCTTTCTGTGCAGTGTGGCGAAAATGATATTAAGAGCATATATACGGGTTGAGGCGCCGTTTATGCTTATTTCTACATAAATGATATGTAACTACAGGAAATATAGGCGACATGAAAAAACATTGTACTTGAAAAAAAAAACTTTGAGAAATTTGAGATGAGATTTATATCATTTTTGAACGTGAGGAACGAGCTCTGAAGTTCATAATTTCTCCAACTGAAGCTAGATCAAGTTATATTACTTTCGAAGAGACGAAAATATGCATTTATTTGGTCAACAATTCAACGTTGTTCAGTTCAGACCTCTCTTCTTTTCATTGTGAATAACCCAAAGAAACGAATGTTTCGTCTGAAGCCTTCCATTGAGTCAAAATTCAGCTACCTGTTCGCCTGCGCGGCGCGTGTAGGCCCTCGTGCGTGCCTGAGTCTTCTGTCAAGGTACTGTCTCTAGAAATGTTGATATTCTAGTGAGATATGAACAGCAACCGAATTGCAAAACATTGCTTAGGGAGAATCCATTTAAAACACCCATTTATGAACGAATCGTTTTGAAAAAAAATCATTGTATTAGAGAAAAACTGGACGGATCGATTGTGTTTTTTAAATTTTTTATATCTTTATCCTAAACTTCAGGAAAAAATGGCAAAGTATATGTCCTTATAGTGATTAATTTGAAAAAAATCATGTGAGTTATGCATTTTTTGAAAAGCAAATCTGTTAGAGGATGAATAGACCTTTAAAATGAGATATCAACTGTAACTTTCCTATGAAAATTGTAGGAGTTATATGGGTTCAAGTTTAACATTGCGCTTATGGGGATAAACATCCATCATGGCGTCTCTACAGCTGAGCCTTAATGTACATATTCCTGAATGAATACCTATGATCACAGGTTTACTTATATTTTAATTCACAAAAAATATAGGCCTATTTAGGAAATAAGGGTATATCATTTCACGGCGTAGAATTAAAAATCACAAAATTAATATAATACAGAGTTTAGTTGCTCAATTCTAAAATTTTTACATAATGTATTGAAGGGTTAATATTACGAACAACAAAGTTTACAGAGCTTTTTACGAGATTTTTTTATTGGAAAGTCATTAATGAGTTCGTCATATGAAAGTTTTTTTGTTAAATTGGATTCAATAAAAAGTTAAGAAAGGGAGTTCAGGCGAATTTCGAAAATACCATCGTAAAAAAATATAATTTATTTATTGAAATTATTTTATAGATTTCAATTTTTTTTTAATTAGCCGCTCTAGGATGCAGCTTATTTAGTCTTTTTAGATATACGGCCCTGCCACATCTATCTATAAATGTTTACTTATTCTAGAATTTTTAACCAGGTTTTCAAAAATCAATATAAGTTAATTATTCCCTTACACATCTATTAGAAAAGTTCAATAAGAAAATCAATCAGTTTCAACATATTTTACAGCTTCAGGAAGTTAAAAATGGACTATCACTGATGAGGCCGGTATTGCACAATAATATTATTATCCTATCAGTATCATCATATGAAAAGAGATGAATTATATGATTAACTAACTAAGAAATATTAATTCCATGTAATACCGGCCTAATATGTTACACAAACAGTTGTAATAAATAGTTCAAAAGTGAAATATTTACAAGCAGTTCGTTATAGAAACCAAAATAGATGAAAAATGTATAAAATCATAATGAATTACTAAGTTTATTTATAAATGTTTATTTATTGATACAACATTGATTTTTGGCGTTTTTTCTACTGCTCTGGACTAGGTTAGTTCTCAATAGATTAATAGAGGTCTATATAAAAAAAGTTTTATAAATTCAAATTACAAGAATAACATTCAATGTATGTGATAAGAAATTCCCCAACGGAATTGTTTATAGAATTACCATTCACTAATCAATAATTATAACTGCCTCTTGTTATTGGTTATCTGCTATTATCGTCAATAATTCAATCAACACAACTTATCCAATAATACTCAATTTTTTCATTCAGCACACCTTAATCTAAATGTTGCTTTTGTTTATGAAATTTCCTCGATTTTATACTTTTATAAGTATAAATTATAAAACCTTTATAATTATATACTTAATACCTATACTTTATATACTTTAATACCTGGATTTTCTGAAATAGCTGTGTGAAGGATGTTTTGAATTTCCTCATTATTTGGTTTTTCTAAGTCGCTTCTTCTGACAATTATTTTCTTCAAAGGGAATTTTCTCTGATGATCAATTTTTTCCCTCACACTTCTGTTCTCCTTCTCTGGGAATGCAGTGCAGGCGTCTCTTTTTTTACACTTGGGATCCCACTTTCTTAAATAATTTAAGAGAGAATCCATGTACTCTTTGTTATCACTATACTTATTCATGATGTCATCGACACAATTTCGAATGTCTCTTTTAATTTTTTCAAGTTTTTCTTCATTATTCACTTTTGACTTTTTCACCTCTGATGCAATGTTTCTTAGATACTGCTTGGTTACAAGATGCTTCCTTTCTATTTCATCACCTGCTGATGCCTTCAAATCATTTATAATGGTATCAAATGGAATATTTTGCGCAATTTTGGAAGCTAATTGCATTTTGTCCTCAACTGGCAATGGGATATGTGCAAGCTCCAAATCATGTCCAACATGAGTCTTTGTGAATTTAACCGAAATTTTGCCACTCACAACATTAGTTGTGGCTAGAATTCTGGCAGGACAGAAGGAACCTATTTTCGATGAGCCCAATCTCAAATGGCGTTTCCTCTCAGTAGGCAAGATTCGGTCTTTAAAGCTGCCACATCGATTGCAACGGAAATATGACTTTGTAGCATTGCTGCCTTGAATAATTTCGTCGTTTCGATATTTGACAAACAAACTTTTTTTCTCTACAGACTTTTTCCAGACCGCAAAATCTTCATAGCAGTTGAATTCAAATTCTTCGCTTTCTAGTAAAATGTCATGATTTTCATTTATATGGCTTACAAATTCTGGGAAGGAGCTATTATCCATATTGCAAATGCCACATTTATATGAACGGGTATACGAACGAGGAGGAGGAGGAACTGAAGGATGCATTGAGATGAGGTGTCTCCGAAGAGTGAAAGCCCTTGCAAAGGCCTTGTCACATATCTTACATGTATGGTGTGACGCCATTGTACTTGGATTGCCAATCACATGGACATGTAAGCACTGAAGTTGTCACATTCAAATCTTCGCACCTTCCCACATTTTGAAGTTTAACCTGTTGAAAAAATGAAACATGATATATACTATCAGTCCAACGTCCAAGCAAAGAAGACATTCTGGCAAGATGAGAAAATGTTTAATTTGCTGAAAAATTTCAAAGTGAATCCATAATATTGAAATCCTATGGTTTATCTTATTAATTTCTGGAACTTAAAAGTGGACTTTTATCGAAATTCAAAATTATTTATGATAAAATATTTTTTGAAGTGAGAAATTATTAAGTGAAAGTGGACATTGTGGATAGACATAATAACCTACATCTTAAACCTACATCTTAAACCTACATCTTAAACCTTCATCATCACTCATTCATCCTTTGCTTAAAATACTTAGAAATAAAGTCGCAATTGTAAAGAAAGAATAAAGAATGACTCCAGCTCTGTTAATATTAGTTTAAAAATTATAACTTTGGTCTCAAATTGTAGGAAACATTATGATCTACGATTTGAGACCAAATTTATAATTTTTGAATCAATATTGACCGAGCTGGAGTCATTTTCTCATCTTTCAAGAATGTCTTCTTTTCTTGGACAAACTATACAACAGAATTTCATCAATATGACTTTACATGGCAGTTGCAGCATATTTTACGTTTTTATCCATTTTGCGAGTTTTATCAATTCACGACTTCGAAAAATGTGTTATTCAACTCGGATTATCTAAAAATAAATATATTACACAAGCTACATTTCTCAATTAAGGTTTTTTCACATAGGTGTATGAATATTATGAAGTAGTTTAACGTGACAATATTCAAAATGTATTTGTACATTTGATGAATAAAGATTCATTGACTTGATTTGATTAGGTTCTCATGTTCAGATCAACCAATATTATTATTATTTATAGTCCAGTCAATGAAGCATTATATAGTGCATTAAATATGCTCCAATTTTTGACCTTGGGGATTTGTTTAGACTGGTTGGGGGGTTAACATACTAAAAGTCCCCGGACCTGGGGGTTGAGCATAGGGCGGGAGGGGGGTAGAAGGTACAATTCTCAGTTTTTTGCATAAATCCCGAAAACGGTTAATCCTAGAGAAAAGTGCTCTGAATAGAAATAAAAGAGGACTAAAATCTGCGTCGATTAAAAAAAAGAAAACGAAAATCGGCCGAATAGTTTTTTTACATTTGATCAAAACTCCCATTGAAAAAAAAAATTGTCTCAACTACTTTTAAATGTGATGTAACTCATAAAGTAACAATAAATCCACTAGCCCCTCACCCTAAAAGTTATCGAGCATGAGAAGTAGAGTCCAAATAACATATCAATATTGATATTCGACCTATTTTTGGAAGTTTAACAATCACTTCTCCAAGAATATACACCACCCTAGTAATTATATTTAAAGTATGTTAAGTTGATGGTTATATTAATTGAATTACTGTGTTTGAAGACAATTTTCAATTTGTTTTAGATGTTCTAGGCTGGTCGCCTACAGTTGACATTTCTTTTAAATGACCACTTGAAGTGAGAATTTAACTACGCATGCGCAGATAAGAAAATTTCAGTCACTTCTGCCAGTCTATCGCTGGTGTTATGTTAGAGATATATATATATATCGTTAGAGATATATATTTCAACTGCTGGCAGCATTGAACAGTTGACATTTTGAAAGAATATCAACTGTCTGCGACCAGATTATGACTTCAAATCACAAATTCAAAATTTTCTTCAAGTGATCCAATTAATTTATTATCCTAGATGATTGGAAGATTCATGTTTGAGTTACCTTGAGGGGATTATTTCCCTTGAAATTGCAATTTGAAGTGATGTAGGCCTTCAATGAGGGTTTTCAATGGTAAAGGACCCGGGAAGAAAAGCCTGGATAGCAAGTCGACTACGAAAAAAGTCAGCGAGGTCCTGACAGTCCGCTCTCGTTCATGATGTGGAAGAAGCTGAAAATACCACAGAATCATTCGGCTACAATACAAAATTTGAAAAAAATTAATAATTTAAAAGTGGTCGAAATTGTTATCGTAAAAAGACATGAGAGATTTAATTTGTTAAGTGTTATCATTTATACAGGGTGGATGAAAAGTTTTGAAACGGCTCAATATACCTGATAAGAAGGTAATATGACAATCGGAGATAAAGGGGATCGAACTGAAAATGAACATCCTACTCAATTTTGACCTATGGATTCGCCTTATTTGGAGGTGGTCTAATTTTGCATGATTCCTATGCATATTTTTTATTAAAATTGATTAGAAAACCCGCACCAAACGATATTTCAATTACTAATCAGAGATATTTACAACTAATCAGTTTCATATTCTAATTAAAATTTATAATTCACTTTTGGAACATGGAATTCTCCTCCCATGCCCGACTTTAGAGAAGTAGGAAGTGACCTACTTGTAAAATTAGGCCTAAGGTTCGGGGTAGCCAAATATAATTAAGTAACTTATCGATTTTATATGCCTACAGCAATAAATAACTTACACCCGAAGTTTACTTGGATAACTCTTCCAAAGCAAGTATAACGATATGAAAATCACATCTTTTTCTATTAAGCCTATGAACATTTTTTTTCAATAAAGCATTAGATTTTGAGGGTTTTGTATCAAATGAAAAAATACATATATTAATAAAATGGCTCAACTTAAGCCACGTTTACATCGGAGTTACAAAAACATTGTTGATAACATTTATATAATAATTATGTGAGTATATATAATAATAAGTTAATCACAAAAGTTATTAACAATTTTGTTATTAACTCCGGTGTGAACTTGGCTTTATTCTGTTATTCATTCATTACCTAATTAGTTCCTACATTCTAAGAACTAGACTAAAAATTATTGAAAATCTTGGGCAAATATTTTTTCATGGTATTATCGAGTGAATATTGAGGTACGATTCGATAACATTATACAATTGGAATCATATTAAATAACTTAATAAATACTCACTTTAGTTATGATGACATAAGTTCAGCTTAATTTCTTCAAGAAGCTCAAAAGTGATTGAAAATGGTGGTAACAACAGATTAGGATAGGCCTATAGGCTATATCTTTTAACTTATACATAAAAATATTATTATATTACATACTTTTAACAGATTATAGATGAGAGTATCACTTATAAACTTCAAGAGGGAAGCTCAGCAAAAGTTCAACAAGTGATTTATCAGTCACCACTGAAGATAAAAATAAATTAATCTTGTCAGTTCAAGACCGAAAATAGATCTCACGGATACCTGTAATCTGTAAATCTATGTAGAATGTAGTTGAATCAAATTCCAAGTGCTTTTGTAAGATTTGATTGTATCAAGATTTGACTTAATATAAACCAACTTAACATAGGTGGTGGAGTGAAAAAGGATTAATGAATAATTCCTCCTCAACTTAACTTACTTTCAAATCAAGTCCTTTCTCACGGATTCAATAACTTGTACCGGTATTAAATATCCAGATAGCATACAAACTTGAATTTTTGCACACAGATTTTTATTATAATATCTATTATAATAAGGATTGTTTGTCATTAGTTGAGAAATTTATTCTAATAATAATTAAGTTGAAAGATAATTTTTATTTTCCATCAAACATAACCTAAAGAACTTACTACAGTACAAACAATAACAAAAAACAAACTCGGAAGGGAGGCCACTGACCACTACAGCATCGAAATATCGACAAACCTCAACACCGTCAAGACGTAGCATCGAAAAGACGCCCCCTGCCACATAAACTATATCTCCGACACGACGTGACATCGACACGACTCATATTCGAATTTCTAAGGAAATTTGATATAACCAATAAATATATCTCTCATCACAATCATTGCAATTTTTTGACCGAACGCAAACCAAACATGAACTGAACGCGACCGAACATTAACCGAATACAATATATTAAATTAACAAAACCATGAATTTCCATTTTATATCATGTTGCTCTTTCAACCAGCAGTGTCAATAATGTTATCTCTTTTCCTGTTGCAGAGGTATTTGATGAACATGATAATTTTCCAGCTATGGCTTAAAACTATCCTGGAGTTTTTTTTCAAATTCTTGCTCTGCCAATAATATCAATTTTCCTATGAATTGCAATTATATCAATTGATGAATGAAAATTTATAGAATTAATTGCATTGAATGGAAGTTGAACCTGTTTATTTCCTTTCTGCACTTTACCTTGGTTCTCACTATACAAATATTGCTTCTTTCCAATACTTCAAAATTTATGCCTATCCATGCTATTGAGATGATCATTGAGGATAAATTATTATTTTGAATATTGAAAAGGATTTTCATTATCACAATGGGATGAATAAACCACAATTTGAGATTCTATTTCTGGAAACTATCATACCAGAATAACAATACTCACTGTTTCAATCAGAAAACTCTTCTTCCATGGTTATGTATTTAGTGAAGGCAATAAATATTCAGTAGTTATCACCAATTCATCTAATTTTGAAACAAAAAAATTAAACATTTCTTTATTTTGACACTTCAACAATACAATTTATCAAATAATGAATCATGTTTATTTAGAAAATGAATATATCATGGAAAGGTCAATCAATAATGTTTCGGTGTAGAAACAGAACTAATGCTAAGAAAATGCCAAAATAAAAAATACCACTTGCTAAATTATAAAATTTGCTTGCATGTAGGAGTATACAAGAAGAAATTTTTTCCCTCAAAAACAGCATCATTCTATAAGTCCAAGATTGAAACCTACATTGAAGCTAAGACAATACCGCTAGGTTCAGTATTAAATATCTCCAACTGGAATAGTTTGTAGGTTTGTATAAGTTGGAGAGAATAGCTAAAGAATCCACAAATGTTCTTCATCCATTATATTGGTATAGCTGACATCAAAAAGTTAGGTGGTTTTGTCTTCTCCTTTTACGATTCAACAGCTAATATCCTATTATATTAAGCAAGTAATTTCTGTATGTTTATATGTGGAACCACGGATCTAGAAAACGGCTCTAACAATTTCCTCGAAATTTTAAATGTAATATAACCGTGATGGAAAAATAAGATTGCACCAGGTCTCATGTCTGGGAAAACTCTCTGGCAGGCTTAATAAAGTAATATAATATTCCTTATTCAGGCATAATCACAAGTTCTGCGTATAATGGCTGTTATCATTAGCTGACCAAAACTATCCAGCTGGAGTGAATGGAGTTACATTCAAGTCTATAACACATGTTCATGACTGTCAAAAAATTGTGAGAGGTGATCATATCAATTTTGAATTTATTTTTCACAAGGAGGTTCCTTGATTTTTTACAATAATATATTTATGTAATTCAACAGTTTGGCTGCAGCTTCAGAGCGAAGCTTGGTACCAGATATTATTCCTTATTCAGGCATAATCCCAAGTACTGCGTATAATGGCTGTTATCGTTAGCTGACCAAAACTATTCAGCTGGAGTAAATGGAGTTACATTCAATTAGTCCATAACACATGTTCATGCCAAAAGATTGTGAGAGGTGATCATATCAGTTTTTTTTTATTATTTAGCCTATGTAATACAACAGTTCGGCCGCAGCTTCAGAGCAAAGCTCGGTACCAGATATTTGTCATTAATAAGCTATTCCTATAGTCCATTCACGATCACTTGAGACGGAATAAACAAACATTTTGAGTGTGTGTGCGTGTAATGGAAGGTCTTCTTCTAAGCGTAAAAGGCTGGTTCAGTTGAACAGCTGACTCTTGTCTGGAGCTGTGATTTGCTATATACAGTCCGACTTGTCTTTTCTCAATACTGTTGTCTTGAGCTGTGGTCTGTGGCCGAAAGTTTCGCATAGAAGAAGACCTTCCATTACACGCACACACACTCAAAATGTTTGTTTATTCCGTCTCAAGTGATCGTGAATAGAGTATAGATTGTTTTTTTAAAGGCAATGTATGCTTTACATCAGCTGTTAATGATAATCATCATCTATTCAAATTACATTTTGGTGAGTGCAACAGGCCCATGCCCTAAACCGCTACTCTACCAATAATATTTATACTACACAGTCCAAAACAATAAGGTAACAATTATTAACATTTCACATCACGTACAAGAGACAGACGAAACCGCTCAATTTTTTAACGTCAGCTATACGCTGATATTGATTGGCATTGATGATAGTATTAATATTAATTTATTTGAGATATTTCAATGACACATATGTCATATATTCTATAATAAATGGATGAACAATGTACATTGGAGAGTTGATGGTGGTCCAATGTACATTCCATTACAGAGACTGTATGCTTGGTATTAGGGTTCTATGATCACGTTCTTTAGAGCCTTAAAGGCGAGTTTATACGATGCCAATTGTCATGAGACAACTGATGCCAGGCTCAAAAAGCTGATGTTGTCAAATGAGAGTTTATCCTTAGCAATGCTTTTAGGCCCATTCTAGACGGGCGTAGGAAACTCGGCGTTAACGTCGCGTCAACACGTCAAAATTTTTTTGCAAACTACACGCGGCGTAGCAAACGCGTGAAGAGAAAATCAAAATGACTGATGAACCCAACCTAGAAAAAGTGATACAAAACCCAGCTGATCAACGCGCGCTCAACGGAACACATTGTGTTAAATGGTCTTGTCTACACGAGCGAAATAATCACGCGTTCTCAACGCGTTGCTAACGCCCAGCTCATGCCGACCTCGACGTCGGCAACGCGTTGACGCCCGCTGACGCTGAGAAAACGCGTGATTATTTCGCTCGTGTAGACAAGCCCATTCAACACAATGTGTTCTGTCGAACACGCGTTGCCGACGCGACGTTAACGCCGCGTTTTCTACGCCCGTTTAGAATGGGCCTTAGATGATGGTTTTAAAATAAAAAGATACAATAGATACTTTACATCAGCTGTATGTTTCAGAAGACAATTGGCATCGTATAAACTCGGCATTTCTCAGTAGTAGGCTATACACTGAACCAAGGAACTTTATAAATAATTACAATAAGAGAAACCTTTTAAAAAATATTTTTTATTTCACACTGATTGTAATTATTTATAAAGTTTCAAAAAATACAGTAGCCCTAAAAGAAAAGAAGTACTGAACCAAGGTTATTTGTCTCTAATAACCTTGACACTGAACTGGGTCTGAAGAAAGCATAAGCATATACGAATAATTATAAATACTCAGTATCCAGTTTCTGTACATTCCCTCAACGATTGAAACAGGTGAATTCAACAAGTACTACATTCTAAAATAATAAGACAAGTATTCTTTTAAACAAAATTAATTTATTAATAAAAGAAAATGATATAGTCACAGATCTCATTTCAAACGACAATCAGAAAGACTGGAAACATTTTCATTCAGTAACAAAATATAAAAAATATCACTCACATACACTCATAAATAAATTACAACTTGGAGGTCCTTCAAACTAGAGTTTGCAAGAAACGGAACATAGCTAACCTCAACAAATTAACTCACATTATTGCTCAATAGGAAGTACAATTTTTCAAAATCTACAGACATGGAGATAAGTATCTAAATAATGACTAACAATTCAGAATAGCAAATCAGATTGAGTTTCGGAAATTGAACAACTTAATGATCATGGTAACTAGAGTGCAGAGCTACACTGTGATTTGACTAGACTACCAGGTCAATATAGATCTAGAAGTACAATTTTTAATGGAACATAAAAGAAAAGTAAGATTAGCCTACGTTACTAACTTTGAAAAGATTCAAATTCAAGTTTCTTTTCAATAGATTGGTATCCATAGATTGTTTGAAAACGGTAAAACGTATACAATAGAAATTGTTTAAAAGGATGCAACAATAGAAGTTGAACTTAAATGCTATTCATTATACTACAATATCGTTATAGATTGTCTATCAATAATATTCGAAGTTGAAAAATACAATACATTAGGGTATTATTAATGTGATAAATCTAATTGAATTGCAGTTTTAGTGAAAATACAAGTATTTTGAAAATATGAGTTTTTTTGTAATTTTAGATAGAGAGCTCAAGCTAAAACAAGTGAAACAATCAACAATGATTTACATGAGTTTCACAGTTTGGATTTTGTAAGTTGGAAAAGGTCAAATGATGAAATACAGTTCAATTATTTCATTACATTGATGATTTTAAAATAATCAAGTTAGAGCTTTAAAATATCAAAGTATACATGATAATGATTTTTATAAATTTGAAAGTTGCATCCAGTTAATTTAGATCGTTGGGACCGTCAAAAAATATTAAAATTTATGAAAACTTTATAATCAGGGATTTTTTCATCCTCAGTGTTCCGGTACCTCTCTATCATTTCTAGTCTCAAGGGTTCCGGAATCTGATTTGAAAACCCCTTGTTTATAATGAACAGTGAGGTAGCTAAACTTATTTGCATCTATGTGCAAATAAGTACCTGAACTGAAACTGAAACCCTACATTTACTGATGAGAGAATTTCGTATGAAACGTTTGAATCTTACAAACTACTACTTTACAAAAACACACACAAATATTTATAAATAGAAGTCGGGGCGAAAATGCAATGAACGTTTTTACAATGATGAGACGGGGATTTACAGATGAGATAAGGTAATGTCAACTTCACAGAAGCCAATAGTGCTGAGCCGTCCAACGGAAAAACTGACATCCGGTTCAAACTGGTTTTGTAGTTTCCCTTTGACGTAGAGAAAATTCTTCGTAGCGCGGAAACCAGTCAAGACAGGTTGGTTTTCACGGGTGGAACTGGCTCATTGATTAGAATGTTGATCGATCACGAGCTGGCGGCGAGTTTTTCCAATCGCTTGCACAGGTGTGACTCATCCTTGGTGGAAATCGGCTTCAACAGCAGTTGGCATTGACCTTCCCATCTTGCTTTACCGCACGCATGCGACTGTAACACAGACATAACACAAACGGTTAGATAATAGAATAGAATTACCCTTATTTCAAAGAAATGGCGAAGCTTGGTCAGTTATATAAAACCAAAGAGGACTTAAGTATAATCTTATTCGTATAGGATCTTGGAGAAATATTTTATTCTATAGTAAAACAAACAAATGTTTAAACAGAAAAAACGATCAGATAATAGAATAGAATGACGACTCCCTTATTCCAATGATATGACGGAGTTTGGACAGTGATGTAAAACCAACAAATATTGGGCAGTAAAAAAACAACAAACGGTTCGATAATAGAATAGAATGACTCCCTTATTTTGAATACTTGGCGAAGTTTGGACAATGATATCACTCTACAATTTCAATTGACAGAAATAAATACTGTCTTCGAAAAAGTACAGTTGTGGACAATAAAACTAGGGGTTGCAGATTCTTTTATCAATAAGATAGAATATTCGAGTAAGAATCTCTAGATATCTCAGTACAGAATATTATAATACAGAATATATAGTACAGATTATAATATTCTGTACTGAGATATCTAGAGATTCTTACTCGAATATTCTATACTGGAATATCTAAAGAGTCTTACAAGATTATTCTCTACTGACTGAAATCTTACTCTAACTCCAGTAATTTATATATTACGACAAAAATGTTTACAGACTACGAAAGAGCAGAATGGGTGTTCCCAAATATAGTTGAAAAACTGTATATTACAAAAACTTTTGCAAGCTTTAGTTTCAATTGAATTATTACTGACAAATACTATCTTGAATAAGTGCGGCTTTCTTAACTAAAGACGGTGAAGCTAATTTATCAAACTGATAACAAGTAAGTATGACAGCATTCTTTCACTCGATTCCATTATTCACGTTGACATTATTTGAGAGCCAGTTCTTCACATTTTCAGAGGAAACTAGAATAGTTTATCGGGACTATAGCATTCAGTAATTATGCATATTTTTAACAATTTGTTATTACTAGTTTGTCTGTCTCAATGGCTCACAGCCTAGGCCTACCAGCTGGTTGCCAATGTAATTTTATTATTACTAGATATTATTATTAAACACTATTACTATTTTATTATTTCGTGTTATTACAAGAAAAGAATCTAATTATTACTGTCTTTCCTCAAGTCTCTCACTTTCCTTTCACTGTAGAAACGTTTCATGATGAGTTAAAAACATATAGATTTTGTCAATCATCTTCTTGACCAAGCCGACTAGAATAAAAAACGACCTGTTGTGAATGAGCCATCAAAGACAAAATCTACGTGTTTGGATTTTATTCAAGGAATATCAACGACTGATGAATACGATTTCAAAATATTTCTCTTGAAAACCAAAATAGGAAACTCACCATGGTCAGATCTCGCTTCCACAGAGTGTTGCACTGGCCGTCGCAAAGCGGGCAGGGTCGCTCCAGGGAGTAGCCTCCGCATTCGGAACAGTCCAGCGACACGTGGTCGTCCTGCCAGTTCACGCCACACCTGTCAATCAAACAGAAATAAATTAATTCATTGGGTATTCAATCCATCAATGTACACAGTTCACTTTTTGTTTTGTTGAGGAGCTGTTATTGTGGTAGGTAGGTATCCATTCAATCCAACAATGTAGGTTACACAGTCCATATTTTATTTGGATGATATTGCGTTGGTTATCCATATTAAATTATATTGTCAAACCACGGATTTATTAAAAATCGAGTTACCGGTTTCGGTTGTTACACCACTACTCGATTTATTACTCAATTCACCATTGTACACAGATCACTTTTTGTTTTGTTGTGAAGGTAGTATTGAGCTGGTTATCCATATCAAAGTATATTGTGAAACCACAGATTTATTGAAAATCGAGTTACCGGTTTAGGTTGTTAAACAACTATCTCGATTTTTAAGCCTGTGGTTTTACAATAGGCCTATATAGTCTTTACATTCAATGTACACAGAGTTAATTCCGGTGGAAAGAAATGTTCAAATTCTGTAAGCATCGGATTATTTAAAAAAATATATTTTAAGGCTACACACTACGATAAACACTACCAAGTAATGAGCATTAAATTTTGGCCTTGGGGCGGGTATACACATACAGGTAAGGGTTAAGTCGCGAATCCACAGTGCGAGGCATGCGCTTCGAATGCCTCGCAACGAGGCACAACATCTGCCTTGGGGTGAGGCATGCGTGTTTTTGCGCTGTTTGTAACAACGTATGCTCGCTGCGAGCACGCGAACCAAATTGTTAAACCGGGTATTTACAGCTACAGAATTGTGCGTTGTGCGTGGCGAGGCAAACGGCACAGGTATCTACTTGACGCAAGCCTCGTGGCGAGGCACCTTTGAGCAAGACCCTGTTACTAACAAGCACAATGCTCGCCTCGAATTGTGCGCCGGTATCTATACAGTCCGAGGCATGCGTCCTGAGGCATTGGCGGCGTATGCCTCGCAATGTGGATACGGGACTCAAGAGGTTTAGGTACTTGTAAGGCTGTGGTTACTGTGAAAGTGAGTTAGCGTACTAGGTAAATGACGATTCCCCGGTCAGCAGACTGCGGCGAAGACAAAAGAAGTAACAAGTAAGTAAGTAAGGTACCTCTAAACTCTAAGGCTGATATTAGACGATAATATACCATTAAGTGATATATATTATAATGATGCGTAAGTTTATGTGTTTTATTTCATTCAAACCAAATTAACGATCATTTATGAGAAAAATACTCACGTAAAACAGGAATTGAGCTGAATGCGAAGTTCTTCGATTGAGATAACATGTTCTTGGGCTGCGCTGTAACCGCACGAGCCATGCAGATCGTCCAGGGATCCGACACTGCCGAAGCTCTGGCTTCTGTGAGACAGACCGCTGTTCCTCTGTACGCTTGCTAGAGACATTTTTGGCGATAGCTGCAACAAAAAGAAATGAAATGATTGAATAAACACGTCTAAAGTTACAATAATTGAATAAATATGTCAAAAGTTACATTTTACATGTGAAATCATAGATTATTTTTCAAATTATCTATTGAAATTTACGTTATATCCAACAAGGCAAATCCATCACTTAGGTTAGTGTTTGTCCGTTGACAGTTTTGACAAAATAACCCTACTTTTCAAAAATGCTTCACTTGTCAAGTAAAACAAGTTTACCTATGTACATAAATCTAATAGGTAAATGTATTAAGTAAATAAATACAAAAATACTGGAAACTTATAATACATTCCTCTTTTTGTATTTCATAAGGACTGAGTTAGAAAAGTAGAGAGAAATAGAAGCAGGGAAAGGTTATTGCTCCCGCCCATCTATCGATCCATTCTCTCCCCCCACGAAACGGTTTCGACTCAAGGTCGCAGACAAGCCACCCAAGGCAAGAAATTTCAGAAAACTTGGAATAATAAAATCGAAACCTAAAATTCCTTGCTAGATAAATCCAAGAATATGTATTGACAGACATCAAATTTAGAATAATAATTGATGGCATTCCTGCACTTCGTGGAACCGGTCAATTAACCTGATCAACTTTGATAAAAATAGATTATTTTCTATTTTATAATGGACATATTTACAGCATGTTTGTATTACTGAAGCACAATATCAAGTAAAAAGCTTGATTACATCGCCTATCACTCACCAAAATTGAAATAATCTACTTGAAGCCGTTGAAATAACCTCCATCAAGATCGACCAATTTAAAAGAACTCAAGTTCAAGCTGTAGACTGCAGAGTGCAGGGAGATAAACAAAACAAAATCGACAGCAGCATACCAATCTTGGTTATAAGTCTAGCCACATGGCAGCAGCACTCTACTGAACCGCTCAACTCAAAATAACGGAACGTTTCTGTCATTTGAATGATTTGAAAAGTTTCAATGTTGTTGATGGGCGTAAATATCATATTAGGAATTCATTTTCAATCTTATTCGTTTGCCAATTACTAAAAAAATATTCAATTCAGACTGGGGCGAGATAAACTTTTGATCATTGTTGAAACTCAGCACACGACAGTGTGGGACATTTTTTATTTTTATTTATATCTAACAATCATCACTATTCACAAAAATCTCTTCATCAGTTGAGAAATACCGTGGTAAGTCCTTGAAAGAGACAAACAAGGATTCAATATTAAGTTAACATGGTTATATTCTAGCCGTGTATTGCCAATATTCTGTTGTTGGTCTGAGATAGTGTGCTTGCGAAATAGCAGTCGCGATCATGATGCCGTCGCGAGCGTTTATTCAGGACAACAGGAAGCTGAAAGGCTGGTGACCCACTTTCCTCTAACAACAAACTCGCAACACTTCGCCTTGAAAAAATCATCAAGAGAAAATGTTGAGCGGCTATATGGAATCTACTTTCAACGACTTGACATTCGTTATCTATTGAGAAACTCTCAGCTTGTTCAAACTGAAAAGGCACTACCTATTCACTGTCCTCTTGACAAATTGGCAGTACTTATACTTACTCAATGACTGAATAAATTATCATTATTTGAATAAGTATTGTGTTTTGTTTGTTCCCGAGAGCTATTTTTCTCAAAAGTAGGTTTCGAAAATCGTTCATCATTAAGTTGCTATTCTTAAAAATTGAGGGTACTCTATTAAGTAAAATTGAGCATTTCTGTCATCAGTACAATGACTAAATTAGTGATGAATATATGAGAGAAGACACAATGAAATATAAATAACAAAAATTAATTTACCTCTGAACAACACTGACTCATTACCCATGATTACTGAGAAAACATATCTGACTTGAAAAATTCATCAAGTTAAATCTGAAGGTTCTCTCTTCAACTGTTTCTAGCTTCATCAAACTAATTCCCGATCCTTGATAGAATCCTTTTCCAGTTTGATAGTTTTGTATTCCTATTTTCAAAAGGTATGTTCAAGTGATTGTGTTCCAATGGAGAGATTAGTACTGTACATTGTACAAGAATATTTTTAAAACTATAAAATAAATCTATGTAATCCATTTGATGATTCATCATCGAATATCTGACTAGTTACTGATAAGAATTATAAGTTATTATGATAGTCACTCATATTATTGTTATTGTTTCTCAATAACGATAAAAGAAGTTTGTTATCAGCTAAGCAATATGCAATAAGATTGCATCAAGAGAGAGTTAATAGACCTTTGGCAGATTATGAAACAAAATGTGAAAGTGATATTGTGAAAGGTCCCTTTGATTTTATTCCTTGGCTTGAACATTAATTCAGATAAACAATCTATTAATTACAGAAAATGTCAATACCGTATTTATTACTCATTTGAGAGGAGATTTTGATAGCGAAATCTTTGAACAATTTTGATAAAACATTTCAGAATGTTCTAGAGCTAATATAAAATAATGAATATTGAAGCTGAAGAAAGCCAATGAGTTTATTTTATGATCAATGATAATGATTTAATAAACAATAACTATTTTTAGAGTTTTATAGAAACGATCCAGCATTTTATACATTATTGTTTATTAGTGTGGTTTTGTAATAAAACATTTTATGATGCAATATTCACAATTAAATGAAAATAATTATGATTTCAGGTATGGCTCATTGTCAATATTTTCATAAGACATGATGATGAATTATGTGATTTAAATTTTTTTCAAATATTGTCATATTTGACCTGCAAACTCTGTCATCTCGATTGACATTTCTGATAATAGAGGAATAAAATTCAATTCAAAGTACATCTTTTTCATGAATCACAGTTCGACATGTAAATAAGAATAAACTGTGCTGATGAAAGTACCATAGTCCACACAGTTATCAAGGGTACTCCGTTTTAAAATCTTCATACAATATTCCAATAGTACAAAAACGTTAATGCAGTTTTAATGATAGCAATAATACGATAATTTCACGGATAGAGATGAAACATGTTTAAATAAGTTTTGGAATGATGGGGTTTTAAATAAATAGACAATAAATGAAAAGACAAGAGGTTGTCAAACCACTGATTTATTAGAAAATTAAGACTCTAATCGTTCTCGAAATGAAAAGACAAGATGTTGTCAAACCACTGATTTATTAGAAAATTGAGACTCTAATCGTTCTCGATTTTCTAATAAATCAGTGGTTTGACAACATCTTGTCTTTTCATTTATTATGGATAACTACCACAATATCAATTTCACAACTACTCAAAGAGTAAATAGACAATGATAAGTTATTGAATTAGAATATTCATAAATTATTAATTGAATAAAAAAGAATGATATAATTCAATATTATATATGAAAACTATAATTTAGTATCAACTACTCCACAAAAAAGTGATAATAATGTATAAATGTGATCAATGTGAGAAATACGTTGTATATTCATGGTATTGATTTTGTTTTATAATAATTTAACTTCCAACTGGTGAAGAATGAGATAAATTTATTTTTTAAAAAACTACGGATGGTAAACAAAGATTATAAATCTATGATTAGATTAGTAGCTCAGTAACAAACCGAATAGCCTGATATTTAAAATAAATATTATCTAATTAGTTAGATTCTAACATATCCTGAATATCCTTGATATACACACAGTGGACAGAGAATGGAATATTTGGCAAGTCAATATTTGTGATTACAAATTTCAAGTTAACTAACAATGAGGCCTAGGTCACTTCTGCCAGATTAATCATTTCATCAATGGAAGGCTGCTAAGCTAAATACCAATAATTAATCATTGAGTTTGAATGCAAATGAATGAAGTGTAAATAAAATGCATTCAAGGCAAGGTGAACATTGAGAGGTCACAGCAAGTGCAAGAAGGTTTTCGGACAACAATGATGAAAGTTATTACAAGGAGGTTGTATTTTTTCATGTGTTTGTCTATAAATAGAGTCAAGGCTGCCGTCGAATAATAAGAAAAAAGGATTAAAACTAGTTGAAACCGCTAGAAGTAACCTTCAATCATAATTACCACTGCCAAGGCACAGAGTATACTCAGAAATTTCAGTTCAGATGTTTATAAACGTGACGGAAGTGACTTTCTGAAATTAGCTGGAAATTGCTTTAGAGTAAACAATCATATACTGTGTAAATGAATTTTACCAAGTAATGCAGGTACCATCGTTATATTGAAAAAAACTTCGAGGAAAACTGTTGCATCCTACTTCAATGAGAATCAACCACTTGTTGATCAGTGTTTCTCTCACAGCATCTTTCCTCGTATCTTACTTTCCGGTATCTTACGTTACAATAGAAAAATTAGTAATCTGAATCATCCTGAAATATCTTATTATGAAGGTATTTTGTGTCCTACTCACATATATTGCAATTTACCTAGCAAATTATCGTTTAGTTAGCTGATTCTTCTTAACAGACAACATTTTCATACTTAATAATGACTAGTGAACGACCTACTTGCATTTCTCTCTATATCATTAGGTGTTGTGATAGTTCACTTTCATACGACTTCAGTAAGATAATTTAAAGTTCTAGAGATCAAACCTACAAATAAAATTACAAAATTCTATTGAGCAATAGGCTAACAGACTCCAAGTGATGAAAACAAAAAAAAACCTGTACTACAAGTACTCTTGCGCTATTGACTATAGTATTTATTAGTAGTATGCAATATTGCAATACCGGTAAATGCATTTAGGGACAGATCGTTTTGAAAGTTGAAAATATTTTTTTAAGGTGTAAGTTATTTAAGAATGTTTTCGAATAGACTAGCACATTGATGCAATAGATTACTGGTATAAATCATTCACTTGCAGTTTGTAATTTTGATAAGTTCATTGTGAAAGTTGACAATTTTTTCCAGGGTGTGGAGTGATTCGTGGAACAAGGGATGAATCATTTATTAATATTAAGTTATTTATTTAATATTCAATTACTCGTATTAAAATATATGTGTTTGGAAGGAGCAGAAATTTTTATTAAAACCGGAATAGAACGATATTCATCGAGCTTTTCAGTGGATTTCTGTGGCCTAGGTTATGATTTGAGGTGAACCGCAAGCTTGACCTCTACTCTGAAGCAATAACGCGACTGGTTTAGCGTTCGTTTGGTCGATGCTGTAAAAATACCAAGTCCCATCGGCCATGACAGCAATCAAGAATGCGCCAGCGACGAAAGACATGTCCCCAGCTTACTTCACCAGCTGCAGCCAAGCAAAGTTGAAAATGTTCAACTGCATATTGCATAATAACACGCGACGCTAGTAGAAAGTTAGGACGACGACGCCATTTTGCTTTTAATAAAATCAGGCCAGGCTTGTTGACGCTACGAAAATAAAATGGAAAAAATGCAGTCAACCTCCCTCCCAATCGATGCGAATGGACTGCATTTAGCTTATAGACCCCGCGTGCTGGCCTAAAGAAATTACACTGCTCCTGACTAAAAGCAGTATTCAAAGAAAAGAGTTTTATTGTTGGCTTGGCGCGCATGTATTGAAATGATTACGAAAGTTCTCATCGAATTGAATAAATATCCAACTTCGGTTCGATAACAAAATCCGTATCCTGCTTTTGTATAAGTTATGTAAGTTTTATAACTCTTGGAAGCACGAATTTGAATATATCCGAGAAAATAATACACGGATACCGTTATGTATTGTGACGAATGTCTTTCGTGTGTTTGTGTTGTATCTGCATGAGAATGAGTTAAAAAAAAATTGATAGTCATGGAAATCAGACTAGTGACCTAAATCTATTGAAAAACAGAAGTCAGTTGTGTATCCAAGAAAATTAATGACGGCACGGGAAATATTGTGATTCACGCGGAATTGTATGTGATAGAAGAAACATTACTTCTATACTTTAGTCTGGCCAAGCGAAGAAGAGCCTCTGGCAAGATGATGAAATGACTCTAGCTCGGTCAATATTTGTTCAAAAATTATTGTTTTGGTCTCAAATTGTAGATCAAAATTTTTCCTAAAAATTGAGACCAAATCAATAATTTTCGAACCAATATTGACCGAGCTGGAGTCATTTTCTCATCTTGTCAGAGGCTCTTCTTTGCTTAGCCAGAGTATACAACTTACTTCTTTCAACACCTATTCATTTTATTTGTATTGTGTGTAATCAAATATTATTGTGATACTTTAGGAAAGAACGGTCGTTTCTAACTTATTGCCGAACAAAATACAACAGGGAATATATGCGACCCAGTCATCATATAATCGAAAACAATGAAGATTGGGAGACTATTAGACTATCCTATACTAATAACCACTGAAAAATTGGGCTATCCTATCTTAGTTTACGCTCAGAACATTATAAATAGAGACTGTATGATCAGATTATACAGTCTCTATAGAACATTCTAATCAAGTATGTTCCAATTAACTAGGTTATCACTTTATATGAATTAGTTGATGATTATAATAGCCTATTATAAAATGGGAAACCAGACTTTTTATCTTATATAGGATGCACTATTTTTCATAACTTTTTCATTCGATTTTCAACAGTAAACCAGTAGAAACTTTTCGTTGTGCTATGAAGCACTGGCGGCTCGTGCCCACGAAACAGGTGAAGTGCTGTACAGTAAAAGATACGGGCACTTCACCTGTTTCGTGGGTACGAGCCGCCAATGCTATGAAGGGAAATTTTTCTGACACGGTCTGCTGCGATTTGAAATAGTATAATTCAAGGTCAGAATGTTGTCGCTGTAGTGTAACAAACTGAATTTATGAATAGGATGCATTAATTAAAGTGAACGAACCGAAGCAATCTGATAAAAAAAAGACGCTTCAGAAAATACGATTGCTGAGTTCCTTTCAGCCTTGTGTGCTATCTAAATAAGACGGAGACTATGAAAAAAGTACGGAAGAGTTGAAGAATATTGTTTGCCTTGATTCGAGCTACATTTTCTCATAGCAAAATCCTTCACAAATCATATAAATCTAACATTGAATTCATATTCATGTAGGCTAATCAAAATTATAAATTCAACTTCGTACAAGGAAAATATTTTTATTATAGTTGATGATTGCTCGAATAAATGTGGGAATATTGTACTAAACATGTTCGGGATAGAATGAGCTAGGCCAAGTAGGAATAATAAGGAGAATAATATTGTTAAAAAATATATTTTATCGTTATTATTCAATTAGATGTTGAAGTTTAATAAATCAATAAATAACAAATAGATTACATTCACATAAAAAACTATTCTAATTGTAATTAGAATAATTCAAGTGACAGGAATAATTTTATCATTGGTTATCGTTGATTGTGATTTAATCATTGTGAATCCTTAATTTGAGACTAGAGTTACATTAGTAATGAACAAAATTTAAAAAAAATGTCAAGCTTCTATATTTATGTACCTCAATTGCCAAAGGAAATATTTATAAAGTTCATTGTTCAATTGAAAATAGCAATATAGTTCAATATAATAGTTTAATCTGCAACTGAACTGATCCTCTGACACAAGTTATTGAACTTTTGCATGACGTAAACAAGAGTACTGTATAGCGGAGTGTGAACTCTAGACAAGTAAACAAAACTATTAAAGAGGATGTAAAGCTTTTTACTGTCCTAACAACTTTCACTTGCAATGTTTAGCGAAAATGTGAAAGTATGGAGACGCGAATTGCTGAACGTTTTGCGTCAACGCCGATGAGAAACAAGCTTGATTTCTCTCCAGAATATTAAAAACAATGAGATTGGGATTCACACAGAATATTAGGAACAATGAGATTGGGATTCAGAAAGAATATTAAAAGCAATGAGATTGGGATATTTACACAGGTGTGATAGTTGTATCAAATTACTTTAAAAGTATCATTAACAGTGTTATCAAACACATATCCATTGTTGGAGAGTGAATAAACAATGGAACTATGATAACAATAGAGTTCCAAAGTAAGATAACGTATTCAACAAAAAGCTTAAGCTTTATTTGAATTAGGTTTTGTTCAGATATTATAAGAAGAAAACGTTAAATGAGAAGATCGATCTTTCTCTGGGCTGGAGAAATCGAGGATGAAGCTAGAAATAAGCTTGCATTACATAGGCTTAATATGCTATTATTATTTGGAATGATGGATAAAATTTATCAGGAGCCTGTCAAATTTCTTGGTATAACTTATATAGCTCTTCTTAAGATGATGGTGTTCTATGTTAAAATATATGTGAGCTATTTAAGTTAAGAGAGGAAGCAATGTTACCAAAAATTCATTGAACATGACATGTTTTTCACAAAAAGATTCACAGAGTTTTGAGACAAACATTTATGACTCACCTGTACTAGTTAAATCCAAATACGGCAAAATATAATAATTCACGTAAATCCACACACTGTTTGAAACCACTGGCACAAAACTTTCTTCTCAGAAGTATTACACGAGATATGTTGCAAAAGATTTCAAAAATAACGCAAAACAAAACTCGCTACTAATACAACAGAAAAAGGTCGACAAAGGAAAACTGAGTTTTTCCAATATTCGACACACGCTCGGCGATTGGCTGAATGAAAACTGGTTGAGAGTCGAAGGCCTCCACAGCTTTTATATGGACGGACGGGGGAATTCCCCCACCACCGCGCCGCTCCATCAACACACACGAAAGGAAGGCTTGCACGAACGCGCGCTTACCACGCGCGGTACCAGACGCTTCTAGATGGGAGTGAGTCCATCAGTCGTATTTGGATGCTCAAATTGACTGTTTCATTCAATCAAAATTTATAAGTATTACGCACTAATGAAGAAACGATTTTCAACTGAAATGGACAATTTAACTTGGTATTAAAATAGTTATATGTTCTGAAAACTATTAGAATATTAATATATGAGATAATTGAGTTGACGATACTCAAATTGGTTTAAGTGAATAAAACTTGGTTCTAAACTAATAATCTGTTAACAAAATAATATTATGAATCTATTCTAGTACTTAAACCTTATAAGACTTAAAGTATAAGCATTATAATTGGGCTATAAGTAGGCTATAGTATTATATTCTGTGTAATAATTATGAAAACATCAATAATTTTGTATTATTGGGTACTGAAGTCCTAAAATAAGGTATAAAAGTACCCACTTGAGTGAGTTGAAGGAGAGTACAATTGAATTTAATCATCGTTAAATGACGTCATTGCATATTGACGTCCAATTCCTTCTTAGGTTCTCGCTGTATTGGTTATCTCAAATGACATCGATTTCACGCCACTTTTATTGTATTGGATTTTCGCGTTATTGGTGTGAAAAATAATTCTCGCTATATGAGGAGTAATATCGCTTGAATATCTTTTGGAATAATTATAATCTCTATACCAATAATTATTGATGTCGAGGTATAAACAAGTGAAAGAAAAATTTTGAAGTTGTGAGCGTACAATATAGAAAATATAAAATATACCTTACAGAAATATAAAATATACCTTACAGCTTACACTCATTCATCAACTAGACTAGTCTTTGACTAATTTGTACTGATCCATACAAAATTCCACTCTAGTAATAAAGGCAATCAACAATATTTATTTGATGCGAAGCTTGAACAAGAGCTCTCTAGATCCTTCTATTATCACAACATGTGTTTGAATAAACAAACTTGACAATTTATTGGGACAAGTACATATGCTATAAACCTGTTACCTCATTTAAATTGTTGAATTATCAATTGATATTGTCAAACCATTGATTCCAGTAGTTGTAAAGCAATCATCAATATTTGACTGAGAAAGAAGGCGTAGAAGTCCATGTCAAGAGACCACATTGGAAAAGCAACTTGTAAAATTTCCTGTTTGCATGAGAAATACAATGATAAAAAATGTATAAACAATAAATAAACTGATACAATTGTGTCTACCAACAGATAAAGCATGTTCAAGAAAATGTGTATCTATTACATAGTATATAGTCTGTCCAAGCAAAGAAGACATTCTGGCAAGATGGGAAGAGACTCCAGCTCGGTTAATAATACTTAAAAAATTATTAATTCGATTTCAAATTGTAGATCAGAATATTTCCTACACTTTGATAACACACTTATAATTTTCAAACCAATATTGAAAGAGCTGGAGTCATTTTGCTATCTTGCCGGAATGTCTTCTTTGCTTGGACAGACTTTAGTAGAATTGAAACAATGATCAATGTTTGTGACAATTTTATAATAAATAAAGTTTAGAGGGTCAAACGGAAACATGAAAAACCAAATAATCCCAACAGAGATCAATCAATTAAGTCAATATTTATAATTTTTTCCATTCCTTACATACACCCTAGGTATGCTCCCATGTTTTGAATGAGTGCTACAATAGTGTTGGGAAAGATA
Organism: Sogatella furcifera; assembly: GCA_017141385.1. Taxonomy (NCBI): domain Eukaryota; kingdom Metazoa; phylum Arthropoda; class Insecta; order Hemiptera; family Delphacidae; genus Sogatella; species Sogatella furcifera. Next base: position 64,132,758 of record CM029548.1, read on the forward strand.
ACAACATTTGAAAAAGGGGTGTAGCAGGTCAAAAGATCATAAACAACTTGCAAATAATAAATAACATCCTGAAAAAAGTAGGTGTTCCCGCTTTAAGTGCGTGGTAAATCGCTGATATGTTACTAATAACAATAGTGATAACAAAGTTGCTCCTGTTTTTTTTTACAGTGGTGATTATGGTAGGAGAATATTGGAAACATATGATAGTGATGCGTTAACCATGGGGCTTATCTCTTATCACTAGTTAAGGATTAAATAGGCTGTGATCTGTGGTATGGTCTGGTAGTGTACTAGTTGGTACCAGCCTCGTGAAGACAATGATAACAGCTCGTGCTAGGCACGACTCAAACGCTGATAAGAGATAAGAGAGAGAAAAATAATGAGTAATAAAATAGAGAGAGAGAAAAATAGTTGAAGCGGGTGAACGATACAGCCATGATCTTTCGCTTTGTAGAATTTTTCTAGTCAAAAGAACAGTGTCCTCTAGATATAGTTGGTACCAGAAGATGATACGGTTTGCAAATCACTTTCATTAATGCTCAGCTCTGTCAGGACAGTCTGGAGATGTCTTGAAGAGCGAATTTGTATAGCTATGGTCGCTCTCGTTTCGATGTACGCTCGTAGAACGCTCACCGACTGTCCTGACAGAGCTAACAATTAATAATAGTCGTTCTCCAACCGCCTCAAGTTTTGAAATCAACTATAGTGCTGTAACGGTGCAATTAATTTATCGCCATTTTATTAAGCTATAAAAATACACGAGATAGCAGTTGCAGTAATTTATATTTTGATTAAATTATTCGCACGAATGAGCCAGTTAAGTATCACGTGAACATGCATTGTGAATCGGTGACCGAGTTTTTCGGTGCTTGAACTATTTTTGTTCTGTTAAGAGAATGATTCCAATACCTTAATCTACAGATAAAGTATAATCAAAATTGAAAAATATACTTCTTTCTCTGGAAAGCGATTGGTTCCTGGTCGCACCATGTTCGCTCAGATTTGGTTAAGTCTTAGTGAAACTGTGCTCACAATTAAATTTCCTCCCAGTTCTAATGAGATGGAATCAGGAAAAAATACACGATAGATAATTAATGTGTAAACTAAAACAATGTATTGATGCATAAAATAAAACAATCGAAAATAAACATATACAGGGTGTTTCAGGAGGAATGTGCAATACTTCTCAGGCTGATTCCTTACACCAAGTAGACAAAAAAGTTCCATGGGACTATCCCCCCAAAACGCTTTGTTACTGAGATAACAATGGCGGAAAATTGATATTTTTCAAAATATATTAATTTTTCTAATTTTTTAGAGGCTTTAGTGAGGTTCTAAAATAATCAATTCCTATGTAAATTAGCTTAGGAATTCAATAAAACCAGTTCCAGGTCTGTAACTTCAACGGTTATTGAGATAATTGGAAAAATATGCTAAAAAACTCCATTTTTCAACAATAAAGTTTATAACTGGATAAGGAATCATAAAATTGTATTTTTTATTAATGGAAGTTGAAGAGAGCCGGATTCTGAAGGAAAAGTTAGATGGCGGCGATTGTGTAAATCTTACCCAAATCTCAGAAATGGCAATCAAAAATCGCAAAATTGACAAAAGTGATGAATTTGTGTTTAGTAGCGATTTTGCGATTTTTGATGGCTATTTCTGAGATTTGGGTAAGATTTACACAATCGCCACCATTTAACTTTTTCTTTAGAATCCGGCTCTCTTCAACTTCCATTAATAAAAAATACAATTTTATGATTCCTTATCCAGTTATAAACTTTATTGTTGAAAAATGGAGTTTTTTAGCATATTTTTCCAATTATCTCAATAACCGTTGAAGTTACAGACCTGGAACTGGTTTTATTGAATTCCTAAGCTAATTTACATAGGAATTGATTATTTTAGAACCTCACTAAAGCCTCTAAAAAATTAGAAAAATTAATATATTTTGAAAAATATCAATTTTCCGCCATTGTTATCTCAGTAACAAAGCGTTTTGGGGGGATAGTCCCATGGAACTTTTTTGTCTACTTGGTGTAAGGAATCAGCCTGAGAAGTATTGCACATTCCTCCTGAAACACTAATTATAATTGTATAAGTATAATTACTAAATAAATTGTACTAAGTATAATTGTATGATTAAATGAGATTGTTTAATTTGATACATGTATCACCTTTTGTATACTATTTACGAAAAATTGAACCGTGAGCAGATATCACAGACAAACAGACAGATCACAGACACGTGAATTTCTCCACAGACAAATGATAAAGAAATTTCAAATTCAATGCAATTCAGATTCTTTAGAGAATTGCGCCAGCTTCTTCCATTGAACGGGTGATACCTTCAGGACTCCTTAACTAATTAATAATAATGAAATATTATCTTCATAATTTTAAAAAAACCTCAATGTGATATGTTTACTGTTTACGCATCATCAGCCTAAAAAGATTAAGATTCAGTTAAAAGATATTAATTCGGTGATGCTCCCAGTAACTGGTATTATGGTGTATAACTGTTTTTATATAATGAATCATAACTCAATCCCTGGTATTATTTGGTAGATAACCATTATGGTATTACATATGGTGAATAACCACTTCTTGCTCTATCAAGTTTGTTTAAACTTTAGACATCCTGTGTATTTTTTTCACTCATCATTCCATTCAATTGAATCCTTGATTGAAAAAAGTATCATTGATAACTCAAGGTAACTGTCAGCCAGTTAAACAACTTCATAAAAATTTTTTATCCAAACCAAAGCGGTTCCAATACTAGTTTAAATGAGCATTAATCATCTGCATCTGAGAAATTTGACGTGGATTACCTTACGAATCAATCAAATATTATATCACGTCAGTACCAATATTGAACGTTTCCTTTTATTATGAAACATCGCTTAATGATCGTTTAGACGCTTATGCAATACGCCGGTCTCAGTTTCCAGAAAATTTCTGGCCTCCTTCAAATAAAAATGCTAATGGAATAATTTACAGAGTTGAGTGGACTTACACAGAAGTTGACAAAACCACTTGTGATTGGAATAATTTAGTGTTTGCTGTGTGAGAGATGAAATAACGATGATAATAGTCAAGGTTTAGGGAAAATTTGTGTGATTCTCCCCAATTTGTAATCAATATGAGCCTTATTTTCCTTGTAGCACTTGTCTGTGATTTATTCGGGTCGGAATTGTGACACTTTTATTCTGGAGCTTTTACTGAAAAGAATCAGAAGCTGTTGGCAATTGAAACCGACACAAGAAAGAACTCAAGTTCACATTCTTAGAATCTTATTTAGGTTATTAAAATCGTATTTAAGTTGAAAATAACGTTCCTTTTGTTCATTATTCGATGAAGTTTCTACGAATTCGACAATATTCAATTAAACTGAATTCAATACGTCAATACTGCCGTTACATACTCAATTACTGAGGACTATATTCAATTAAAATGAATTCAATAAGCCAATACTGACGTTACTTCAATTCTAAATTCTAGAGCATAATACTCTTAATGGGTGGGGGGGGGGCTTGTAGGGGATAGTACAGCAAGGTTACAACATCTTGGTTGGGTGAATACCAAGAATTTTGCTGTAAATACTTTTGGTGGTACTTTACCTTTTCAAAACTCATACCAACTGGGATATAATACACTCTATGTAACCACATTGTTTGTATGTTATAATGTTTAAGATTTTATACCTTATACAATATTTTTAAATTATTTGAATATGCATCACCATAGAGGAATGATATAAGTTTACAATCATTTTAAATTTATTATTCAACTATCATGTAACTCTTCAATAATCTCTCTATGGTATCAACTAGTGAGAATGGGAAATTCTACAGCACAAGAAGAAGAATGGGAATAGGAATAAGCAGAAATGAAGAATAATGTTATTTATTTATACGACAAAAATACAAAATACAATGAGTTAACAATATTGTATTGGTATCTTGTTGCATATTTTTGTGCAGCAGAACAGCTTGAAATCGCCTTGGTATGTTGCACAAGTCAGAAGTGGTCATCTGGGTTGGTCATCTACAGTATGTTCTCTCTGGTACTGATCTCAGCTTCGTCTCAAAATCCGATGGTGAAATGTTTAAGTCAATTTCCGGTGATAAAAGGTTGGCAATTTTGGTGCATCTTACAACAGGTGAGATATCACTTCTATGAAAAATAAAAATATTGAATCCACTGTGCTATGAGGGTAGCCTATAGAGCTCCTTCATAACGTTTGTCCGGCAACTGTCGTAACAGGACCCGGGTTTTGATTTATGAAGGGTCATAGTGTAATGAGGGTAGCCTATAGAGCTCCTGCATACGGTACTCGATTGTCCCTACAACTGTCGTAATAAGTTCTGGGTTTAGACATTGTTACACCATTACATTAAGTTGGCTTAGTTATTTTAGTAGATAGCCAACTTTATGATGGTGTCGATTATGTTGGTATGTTGGTAACACGATGCAATTCTGCAGTCAATTGGGTCATGGTATACGATGACAAACATGCATGGTTTAATAATTCGACACTTCAGATTCAAAGAGAGATTTTCTAAATTTTTAATTTCTGAGTTTGATTTTCTGCCGTAACTTGGTTTGCTTCACATAATATAACTTATCACTTCAGAGAGAAGGTGTGGATGATAAACACTGACTTGTGAATTATCCGAGTTTGGACAAATAAAAGTATCAGTATCACTTATCCATTCATATTCATATTCATTCAAAATATTTTTCATGTGTATCTCTATGAAGAATATATAACTTCAAAAAAACTATTTTCTATCAGTTTTTCTTATCTCACCACTCAGCGTCAACATTATAAAATTTCACAGTTATTGCAAAAATAACAATCAAGCATTATATTTAAAAACAGAACTCGATATAAAAATTTCCTAGCGGTTGCCAAAATAACACTTATAATAATTATTAAATGAAAAAAAATCTATCGATCATCTTGCTTTCAGGGAACAAGTTATCTCGTATAAATAATCATTGTTGAATAGGAACTGCAATATACAAAACAAATTAGGCCTACTCTATTACGTTTGCAATACAAGAGCAAAATATTATTTCACATCATATCGTACGATATTAGTGCGTTACAGCCACTGACAATCAAACAATGAATTATTACGTCTACAATATTGATTAGGCTATTCATTTTTTTCAGAGTTCACCATCACCAGCAAGATAGTTGCGTATTTTGGTTGTCAAACCATCAATGAACGCCTGTCAGAAGTGTCAATCTCATAATTAGGGAAAGAATTATTGTGATCGTGATTGATAAATTGCAATTGATGTAACGAATAATATGCGGATGATACTGACGATACAGATCGTCTGACTCCGACGTATGTAGTGTCAATGAAACCACACAATCATAACGCATCTGAAAAATTGAAAATATTTGTTTCTTCCAATTTGATTTGCAAACATGTTTATTCGTTGAATAATCGTGTATCACATTGAGTTCCTTGAAATTGAAATTCAACTTTTCAACTTCAAAAAAGTAATCTTTAAACTTTAATATGTTATCCACGCCTTCTACTACTACCTACTGAATATTATCCGAATCGACCAACCGAGTGCAAGCCCGCCATTTTGTCGAACACGCTTTCTCGGAACGCTACCCTATTGGTCGACTCGTAAACAGCTTTCCTGCCAATCACGCGCGAGTAATGGCGACTGCACAGACTTCGGAAACGTTTCTTTTTGGTTAACAAAGTTTCATATTCATTTTATGTATGTACAATACAATGATTGATTTTCTTTCTTTATTTGTGATCTCAATAATAATAAACACAGATCAGACCAGGAATTTTTCTCAGGCCACTTTCCCGTGTTTCGGATGGACACGTTAAGCCGTCGGTCCCGGCTGCCTAAAAACAGTCGTTAAGTCATATCAGACGCCCTGAAATTGATCAGAGGCGACCTGAAAACTCTGACACCAGACCTGAGCCAGCCAGGTTACATGAATATTATTATTATTATTATAATTTTTTGCAGCCTATTACATTTATTAGATCCAATAAATGATGTTTTAAATTCAGACACGATCACGACAAATTGTATTCTAATATTTTTTTTTAATTGTACGGGAAAACATGCGTTGTTCCACAGTGGAGCAGTTAATCCTTTTTCAAATAGCCGTTGATACTCGTATTTTAATCTCAGCCGATTATATCTCACTTGAACATTTTCCAATGAAGTTTTCCTGAATCCATACATTACAGGTGCGAGAGTCGCAGTTGGCTTTCAAAATGTTTCCAATGATTTTTTTCAACACCAAGATGAATGACGTAGATAAAATTAATTCCAGATTTGGATAAGTAGAGCTGACGCCAAAATACCTGGCGGTTGGCGAATGCTTGTTATCAAATCTCAGCTCTGTCAGGACAGTCGGCGAGCCGTTTGCGAGAGCATATCACGTCGAGAGCTAACTTGACTGAACAGTTTCACTCTCGTAGACCGCTTTTAGACTGTCCTGAGAGAGCTATCATGGATAAAATAAATTCGACAACCGCCAGTTTTGTTGGCATCTACTCAACCTGATCGAACAAAGAAGATACTCTGGCAAAATGGGGAAATGACTCCAACTCGTTCAATATTGCTTCAAAAATTATAAATTTGATTCAAAATTGTAGACCAGAATGTTCCCTACAATTTGAGACCCAATTTATATATTTTTGAACTAATATTAACCGAGTTGGAGTCATTTTCCCATCTTGCTAGGATGTCTTCTTTGTTCTCTCAGATTTGTACCATTTGTGGGTTGATTTATCCTCCTGTCTGGGAATTCTAATTGGAAACAGCGTTATGCAAGTTATCAATGCACTTGACATCGATATTAACCCAACGGGCGGTCTGGACTACCCTTAAAGCCTGCGTCATAATGAGAAATCGAACCAGAATAATTTAATTTCCACTCACGAATCCTGTTCCAGATTATTCAACCACCCATTTGTTCCTTACCCCCCTGTTCTATTTATTTTACTTTTTATTAAAAAAGTGGAGCTCCATCTACGTCATTGTCGGATAGGGAGCATGTCTACCTCTTGTTTTCCTGTTATGTAAAGACAGATCTTTTGTTTTAACAGTGAAGTGGACTGATTATTAACATTATACGCTATTTTTGCAAACAATTTTCTCAATAAAGACATATATCAGTGAATATTTATTCATATACTAATGTATTGTGTATCTTTTGTATTGATGTGTTATTATTGTGTTGTTAATGACCATTATATGATAAGAAATTTCATTTTAATCACTTGAGTTTCCAACAGTCAATTTTGATCAATATACCTCACTGAATACATGGTTATTTAAAATACAGGTTTCAGGGGTGAACATAACCTTTATTTTCAATATCAACTTATCGAAATCGAATAGGAGAGATATTCTGGACTTTCGTGTATTTATCCTATTGTAGGCTATTCTCGTAAATGAATTATAAATGTATATTGTCAATCAATTATATCAATAAATTTATAATATGAATCACATGAATAGTATGAAAAAAGTATGGTACTCGTGATGGGGAGGCTTTCAAAAAAAAAGGAAGTTTCACTCGCCTTGGTCTCATTCTGGTCACCGATCCGATAGCAGTCTTCAGTATTTGTGTCTTAACATCACAATCACCAAGCAACCGCCCTCACAGAGCAGTGTGTTTGAGAAAGATGTTTAAAATGAATTAGGTTTACATCTAGTGAACCTAGGAATACGAATGATTATTGCAGGATTGAATCTTTGTGAATTTGTATGTTTTATAGAAATTTAATTTTATCTTAATTTTCATTCATATTCAAAACACAAGTTTGGAACAACTAAGTGGCAACAAAGAGAAAACTTCGAATTTGCTTCTCTGCAGTAGCAAATTATTGTCATTCGTTATTACAGTTAACTTTTGAGTAGTTATACCATATTACATGTTTCTTGCTTCAATAACATTTATTACTTCCGCATGTAATTACTGTGTTTGGAATAGCGGAGTGGAAAACTTCGGTAATAAGTTGTGTTCAAGTACAGGGTTGATCTTATCGCGCAGAATAAATTAGTGCAAATGTATTCCAGTTTCACAAAGTTATTTTTACCACAAAAAAGTAGAAAATTGTTGTGTTTTGTTAGTTTATTTTGGGATTTATGCACACCAATAACTCCAGATATATACTCTAGGCCATATTGAAGACACAAATAATAATACGTTTTTCAGATAATCTTTAAAACAGTTTCTTTACCAAATATAGTTCCACATGTGCGGATGTAGAGTTTTCAGCTTGTAAACAGAAAGAAAGTTTCATTTATTGCATACAAAGGCTCACAGAAATTCCATTAAGAGCCTTATTTACAAAGGCAATTTAAATAAACTTATTGCTATTTTTATCATGGATTGATAGATGAAATGAACTGATTGGGATGTAGAGTGTGGAATATTAATTAATTTTCATAATCATGATAATTTACGATGTATCTAATGGATCATGATAATTTACTTTTTGTCTTAGCTGACTCTGACAGAGGTTTTGCAGGCGAGCGAAGGCAACAACATGATTTCTCACAAATTTTGAACAATATTATATTCATTCATGAGTTTTAGTGAGCAATACATAATACTCGTACATCACGATAAAGGAAGTTAATTTCGAAAATCACCTTCCTACTTTCTTCCCGGGAGGTCCCAGATGGCTGCTTGGCTTTAATCCAATAATCCCAGAATAAATTAAAATGACTCTTCACTTATAGTTGACTCTTAACTCTTCACTTTACGGTATTATTAGCTCTGTGGACAATGATGTGCCAAACCTCGCTTACTTAGCCTATTTACGATATAATTTGATCTTGATTGCAATTAAAGTTGGAAGTTTACTTAATCGTTCACAATATAATTATTTTGAACTTGAACTAAGAAGAAGAAGAAGAAGAAGAAGAAGAAGAAGAAGAAGAAGAAGAAGAAGAAGAAGAAGAAGAAGAAGAAGAAGAAGAAGAAGAAGAAGAAGAAGAAGAAGAAGAAGAAGAAGAAGAAGAAGAAGAAGAAGAAGAAGAAGAAGAAGAAGAAGAAGAAGAAGAAGAAGAAGAAGAAGAAGAAGAAGAAGAAGAAGAAGAAGAAGAAGAAGAAGAAGAAGAAGAAGAAGAAGAAGAAGAAGAAGAAGAAGAAGAAGAAGAAGAAGAAGAAGAAGAAGAAGAAGAAGAAGAAGAAGAAGAAGAAGAAGAAGAAGAAGAAGAAGAAGAAGAAGAAGAAGAAGAAGAAGAAGAAGAAGAAGAAGAAGAAGAAGAAGAAGAAGAAGAAGAAGAAGAAGAAGAAGAAGAAGAAGAAGAAGAAGAAGAAGAAGAAGAAGAAGAAGAAGAAGAAGAAGACGGAAGAAAAAGAAGAAGACGGAAGAAGACCGCCAACTAAAACTCATTTGGAAGATATTGAATCAAGTTTCAAACTATGTCCGATATAGTTCCCAAGGTTACGCTCAATATTAGCGTTTTATTATTTTTCGGAATTTTCAGAGTTTTTCTTGGATTTTTCGAGAATAAATTGATAGAAAATGTCGAAATTTGGTGAACAGGTCCAGATTAGGTCTAGAAATGCTGATTTTGAATCCCTTCTGAACAGAATTTGCAGGCGAGCGAAGCGAGCCTGTTTGTCTCAGCTTACACTGACAGAGGTTAGGCCTATGCAGGCGAGCGAAGCGAGCCTGTTTGACTCTCTGACACTGCTGATACTGTCGGGGTCCAGGGGCGGAGCCGTATAGGCGGAGAATTGGGATTTTCAATAAAATATTTATTTTTATAATTTATTAGAGGCTTTAATGAGGTTCTAAAACAAGCAATTCCTATGTAAAATTAGCTGAGGAATTCAATGAAACCAGTTTGAAGTTTGTAACTTTTCGGTTATTGAGATAATTGGAAAAATATGCTAAAAAATTCCATTTTTCAACAATAAGGTTTATAACTGAATAAGGAATCATAAATTTCTATTTTTTATTAATGGAAGTCGAAGAGAGTCGGATTCTTAAAAAAAAGTAAAATGGCGGCAATTGTGTAAATCTCACCCAAGTCTCAGAAACAGCGATCAAAAACTGCAAAATTGACAAAACAGCACAAGTGATAAATTTTTGTTTAGTAGCGATTTTCCGATTTTCTTCCAGGCGGAGAAGGCGAGCGAAGCGAGCCTGCCGGCTAGTAAGAGGATAAAGATGAAAAGGAATAGGAGGAGAAGGTGATGAATGGTTTGAGTCTCGTGTAATTTTATCTAAACATGTGAAACGACGTTAATAGTTCAGATTGGGACGATGAACTTCATTCAATAAAAAATGTTGTTAGTTTGCCAAAATTATTTCTGATCCGAATTTGTTATCTAAGAATTAATTTCCACACACTGCATTGGCCAATCTGATAAATTACACACTAGGTCAGGTCGTGGACCAGAGTTCACAAAAATCGAAATAGATGTATCTGAATAATTTTTATTCTGACTATACTAGTATCAAATCAAGTTTCAAATCATTATTGATTTCTGAAGTTGGAGTTCAAGAATTGAGAAACTCATCTGATAACCAAGTCTGATAAACTTTGAGTAGCTCAACAATGGATAATTTTTTGGTGAAAGATTTTATGGAAAATTTTTATGTAGCAGATCAGTAACAAATTGATTTTTTATGGGAATATTATCACCGGCTTGCTTCTATAGTATCATAAAACGAGAATATAGCTTGCTTCTTCACTAGATAACTCAATTAGCGTGCAAAATGTCGTCAGCCAACAATTTATTAGTTAGCAACTGCTAAATTTTGAATGTTGTTTAAAAGTTTCAGAAAAATCATTGTGTTATTATAGCCTAATAAATGTTTTACTGTATTCGAATAGCATGACTCATATACAGACCTCATATAGCCTACTATAACAATGACAAAAATACTCATGAATAAAAAATATATATAATGAATAATAATTATAATCATAGATCAATATTATTATAATAATTCAATTTATTTGACATCATTTCGCATCTAGTAAACTTACACTATAATAAATAATAATAGAGGTACCAGAGTTAATGGTATTATGAGTAGAAATTATATCTTATAAATTATAATTATATTCAATCGTATTCTTGAATTATAATAATTTTCTTAGATTTTCTTCAATTTATCATGAAGGAATGCTTATTACAGAACCTTGAAGATTCTGAAGAATCAATTCCAAACGATTGTTTGAAATGAAATTTATAATTATTTACTGATATTTAATATTAATCAATCACTGAGCCGAAATGTCACCTATTTTGAAGCTTCAATTTTTGTGGCTACAATTCTCAAGTAGAAATTAGTGTTGTAATTAAATAATACTCATTCTCTTGGATTATCTCTAATTTATCACGGAGGAGTCCTGATTATCAAAACCTTGAAAATTTTGAACAATTAATTGTTCACAATCATTGCTTGAGAAATTTTCTATTACAATTAATTGATATTAGATATCAATCACAATGCCAAAATTAAAAATATAATAGGCTACCATTCCAAAGTAGAAATTAGTGTTCTTCACCTAAAATATAAAGATTAAGCCCTGGTATAGCTGGTGCCTTAAATTAAGGAGCATTCGTCTGTTACTTGTGCATTCCATCAGCTGATGTTGTCTGCAATAGTAACTGTACCTGACCAGCTGACTAGAGAAAGAGTTACGAATATACTTAAATCAGCTTACTTAATTATTGTTAAGTAGTTATTTATTTATTTAGCGTATGACTTTTAGTAGTGGGGATTGGGATCAAGGGTTGTTCCACTTCGCCAGATAACCTCATTTTCCACAAATGGGAAATATTAACACTAATTATGAGATTATCATAATGAGAAACATCATAATGAGACATGAGTTATAATAATAATTAGTTGGAATCTCAATTTATTTCTATATAAATAGACAAAGGTCTTCTGCAACTGCAAATATTGACCAATGTACTAAAATAGCAGGCGAGATCCATGCATTGAATGAAACTGATTAAAAACCTATATAATATGAGTTATAGTTATTTTGAAAAGTTCGTTTGAAAACATTATTTTTTATTTCAAAACATTTTTAGGTAGTGTGGAATTGCATTTCAGGAGAGGCCAATTGAGCCAAAAATAAAGATAAAACCCAAGTAATCAGCATCAATCTGATAGCATTGATAAGAACACTCACCTGCATATTTGTCAAAAACGTATTGCTCATTGTTAAAATTTAATTATTTATTGTTCATTACACAATTATTTGGCATTCTAGTCAGTGGCCAAACATAACCCTCAATCTATTATCATTGTTTTCATAGTTCAGGATAGCCGAATTGTTGAAACCGGCAAGTTATAGTCAGCTGTCACTGGCATGCCAAAAATATTATATTATATTATAAGCTATTATTGTAACTGTAATCCTCTCTCAAATAGTATTTTCAAATTAATTCTCTTGGCAAATAATTAGTTTTTTTATTATTCCTCATTTAAATTAACTATCTTAAAAAAATTACATCCCCCACCCCTTTCTAGAAACTTCTAGAAGTTTAGGAAGAAGTAAGTAATGTAACTATACTTCCTGAAAGGGGTTGTAATACACTCTCTCTCGGGCGGGCAAAGCGAAATGATGAAAAGTGCATAAGTGATTATAGGCTGTGAATTTTTTCGTGGAAATTTAAAAGTGTCAAGTGCGACGTATTAATTAACCAAATGCTCTACCGAAAAATCCGAGGCTGACTTCAATAGGTGAAATTCTTCCACCCAAAGCAAACATAAAGGACCCGAAGGTTAGTAGTGAGAAAAAATAAAATGTTATAGTAGTTATTGGCTGAGAACCAGATATAACCAGAAAGTGACTGATTATTAGAAGAAACAGACGAAACCGCCTTATTTTTTGTCACCAGCTGAATAAGCCAAAAGTGATTAGAGAGATCAATGAATCGAATATTATCAGCTAAACAATCAAACAGATCCGGCCTAGACTGTACCTGGAGCCAACAATTTAGGCGGTTGGCAAATGACTTTTATTAATTCTCAGCTCTGTCAGGACAGTCGGCGAGCTATCTGTGGGAGTACATCCTAATAAGAGAGACCCCTGCTATACTGATTCGCTCTCGAAGACAGCTCTAGACTGTCCTGACAGAGCTGAGCATCAATAACAGGCATTCGCCAACCGCCTTAGTCGTTTTGCATCAGCTATACCAACACAAACATAGCACAAAAGAAAGCCAAGGTTGTCCTAGTCTTTGCAGTTGTCTATTATCTTCTATTTATTAGGCGATTATGCAATTCACCATTATTTGTCTTTGAATAATATCTGATAACTTTTTTCAATCTTCGAATATGAATTAATATAATTAATATAGACGCTACTGAGTAATGAAACAATATACAGTACTAGTAGTTCTAGTTACTACTAGTAGGTAAGTTCGTCTGTACAATGTCCTCTTATCTGATTGATTTAGTATCTAAGATAAAAATATCTCATCTGATCCATCTGAGATGACTTATAGATGATCTGTCATTTATAAATACGGTGTACGAGTGTCACACTGCCATGTATAGTCTGTCCAAGCAAAGAAGACCCTCTGGCAAGATGAGAAAATGACTCCATCTCGGTCAATATTGGTTCAAAAATTATAAATTCGGTCTTAATTGTGGTAAAATTTTTGATCTACAATGTGAGACCAAATCAATAATTTTTGAACAAATATTGACCGAGATGGAGTAATTTTCCCATCTTGCCAGAGGGTCTTTCTTCTTTGCTTGGACGGACTACTTCTGTCATTGATGAATAGCTTACCACTGATAACATTACCTTTGCGCCTTGCCTATTGAAAGCATGCAAATATTAACCGAATACGAATGATTATAATTATGATTATCTGTGCTGATATCTGATAGACTAGTCTAAAGCCGCGTATCGACAGTCCGAGGCATGTGCCGCAAATGCCTCAAGGTACAGTCTGTTCACGCAAAAAAGAGTCTTTCTACTACTACTAGTCTACTATCTACTCCAGTCTCCAGCTCGGTCAATATTGGTTCAAACATTATTGATCTGGTCTCAATTAACATTTCGATCTTCAATTTAAGACCAAATCAATCATTTTTGAACCAATATTGACCGAGCTGGGGCCTGGAGTAAAGCCTCTGTAGGTCGATACTAATAAAGTCGATACCGCTAATAAAGTCGATACCGGGTTTGCTAGCAGCCAGGCAAACGCGGCACACAATTCGCAGCGAGCAGAGACTGTTGCCTCGCAACGCACAACGAACAATTCTACAAACTATAACCTCAAAATTGTACCCTATTCCTATGCATTTTTGTGATTGAGAATTCTATTTGGGTGCAGAAGGTTCTAATAGGCAATATATAAATAATAAACATTGCCTTAAATTTTTATCTACTAATTTAGCACAAACTAACCTCCAAAGTCCAAATTATCAATTGTCAGAGCTTAGTTGCTTTGTCTCCCGCTTGATGGCGCTAGTCAATTTGTTCGTGTGCTCGCATTTTTGGTTACAAAAAATGCAGATTTTTTATTATACGTAATTATTTTATATATACTATATACTATATACTATATACTATATTATTATATCCTATACTATAATTATAATTATATACTATACTATAATTATAATTATTTTTGATTATTGCAGATTATATTCACACATATGTCTCAGCCATGAGTTTATACTATTTTTGCGTCACCAGACTGTACTGCGAGGCATTCGTGGGACATGCCTCGGACTGTCGATACGCGGCTTAATGCTTACTGTTTTCTGTTGTCTCATCTTATTGTCCCTTTGACTAGCAGTTTAGCTGATGCCAAAAAAATCAAGGCGATCTCGACTTCTCCTTGTACGCTCCAACAACTGATTTTGTCATAGCCCATATTGCAAAGTAAGTTCTTAGATGTTAACCTCTATGAAGTAAATAAATATCTATTTTTCTGTACTCTAGCCTTTAGGTTTCCTATATTGTGTTCCATGAAAAACCTAATAGAGTTTGATAATGATATAGAGATAGAAAAAAGCTTATAATTAGAGTTTATTGATAGGAAAAATACCCCCAAGAAAAACAATTCGAGTGCTCTATTGATTTTATATTATTTCCTATTGATTTTTGGTTCTATTTTGCTCTAAAATTTTTCCAGTTCATTCGAAAATCCCAAAGTTTTTGAACATTTTTATTAAGTGTTTCTGATCAGATCTTCATTGTTAACAGTAACTTACTTACTTACTCCATGGCGCTACAGCCCATTTAGGGCTTTGGCCTCCTCTAGAATGCCTCTCCATTCTTCTCTATCGGCAGCTTTACGTCTCCAACCCCTAACACCTAGTTGACGGAGATCATCTTCCACATCCTCAAGCCAGCGCTTTCGTGGTCGTTAACAGTAAACTCAATCAAAATTCAGGATTTTTTAAAGTGAAAAGTGTTTTTTCAAAGTTAAAATTGTAATGTAAACTTTCAGCAACCATCATCATTCATTCACTATGTAGCCTAAACATCATCCACTTATCACCTTTGCTTAAAATACTTTATATAAGTCGCAATTATAACAACAAATAATAAATAACAAATAATTTACTTCTCTACTAGTTATTTTGTGTAGTGGCAGTCTTTGCTTAAGGTGTTTAGTAAAAACGCTTCTTTTGCAATAAAATAAATTTTCCAATTTCTAGTTTTCTTACGGAGCTTCACTTCTAATGTAATAATTGTTCAACAAGGAAACCAAGGAACCTTGGACCCACCGCCATGTAATAACAATGGCCTAGGTACCTACTCACAGTACATTTCAATAATTATCATTTAAATGGCTAGCATAGCACTTAAATTTGTACAGCCTCAATTACTGATCAAACAGCCACTTAAAAGAAAGGAATTTTACCTGGGCACTGTTATTAGCTATGTGAACAACATTTTCTAATAAAGTCTGGTAGATGAAAGAAGACATTCTGGTAAAATAGGAAAATTACTCCAGCTTGGTCAATATTGGTTCAAAAGTTATAAATTTGGTTTCAACTTATGAAAAACATTTTTCTTCACAATTCGAGACTAAATTCATGCTTTCTTAAATAATATTGACCAAGTTGTAGTCATTTTCCCATCTTGCCAGAATGTCTTCTTTGATCGACCCGACTATAATAGGGAGTCGGACTTTTAATTTATTGAAATCAATTATTCCAAGACAAAAAAGATTGTTGATTGTTTTCATTGATATGATGATGAATTATAAAAAAAATTTTATGTATGCTCGGTTACACGTTGCATGGTTCGATATTCAACGTGTTTTTCGTCGCATTTTCTAAAAAAAAAATTATTCCTACGATGTTATTAATTTTTTACAAGCTCATTAAAATGATTGGAAGACCTTTGATAGATTCAGTTTTGAAAGGTATTGCTTTCTTGCCTTAATATTTTACTGATTTTTCTTAGTGAATATTTTTTTGTCTTAGTGAATTCAACGAAAAATTTTACTGCATAATGGGCGTGAAGTCAAATCACGAGCACTGTGGACTGCTCTTGGATGGGTGACCAGTAATCAGTCAAGTAGCGTACATAGCCCAGTCAATAAAGGTTTTTTCCGTCACAAAATTAGGAGAAAGCTGGATTTCTCACCATCGATAGAACCATCCCAGAGGGTCAATTTCCCAAAAGTCCCAGAGAAGTCGCCTTAATATTTTACTGATTTTTCTTAGTGAATATTTTTTTGTCTTAATGAATTCAACGAAATATTAACTTAAACAAAACCATTATTGGTTAAAAAATTAACTTAAACAAAACCATTATTGACTTGAACAAAAAATAAAATTGATACTGTTAATTCGCAGCAACAGCCCAAAGAGTTTTATTGATGTCAGAAACACTTATCACTATTAAAAAGCTACTAATAATGTGCTTTGATTCCTCTCCTCTATGGATCATCTTTTCATTTTCAGTGGATGAACTAGAATAAATAACTCGTGGTCCCTTCACAATCAATGTGCAAAAACTGAAATAAAAATAACGTGAATTTCATTAATATTCGAATAAAAATAGATTAAGTTTCGATGTAAATAAAGGATACATCGATTATTCTCCTCATAATATCATCCACTCAATAGACAACCCCATCTCTTATATGTTAATATTTATCCCCTTTTGAGATAATATCCATGTTCAAGTATCCCACTAATTAATAAATGTAACCCATTATTGAATACCCACGTATGAATTCAATGTGTTCTAAAATTCCCAACTTCAGACCTGAAGACAACTGTGTGACATTGAAAGTATGGAAAAAATATTTATTAATGCGAATAATATCTCGAGTTTTGATAAAACTTATAGATTGAAATGCTGACACGTAGTTAATTAATTTTTTCATCATTGGACATCAAATAATTTCATGAAGGCAATAAATAATCGTTTCAAATGATTGAATACTCTTATCACAAAACTATTCAAAAATAGCAAAGTCGCATTACTTCAGAGTGTGATATGTACTCGTCTTGATAACTATTGTTTTTCACAGGAAAGTATTTTGTTATTTTTGAAGTGAAGCTTGTTAAAATTAGTATCAATCAAGTGTACCTCAGCTATTAATATCAGCCCACTCGAAACAATTAGCTTCTTGTCAATATTATCCTGTCAAAGTGGATTCACAATAATGAATAATCGACAAGCTATTTATGTAACCTGGTTATTTTAGATAAATAGTAAGTGCGCCGTAAAAATTGGGAACTATTATGCAGTCTAGACTCTAAACCTAGACTTTGATCAGAATTTATGATTTGATCAAACAAATAAATAGCGATCACATACGGTATATATGAGGTCGCTGTGTTCTGAATATAGAATTTGATTTAGCAATTCATCGTCATAACCAACTGATGTACAATGACGGGTGTTGAAATTTGGAAATGAATATAAGGGTTTCAACCCTTCGTATTATTTATCAGATTTAAATGTAAGTTCAAGGTAATAATGAATCTATTAAATTACGTTGTCAATTTAACATATTTGTGAATAGCCAGCACATATAAGCACAACACGATAATTATATTATTAGAAATCATGCTTATATGCTACCATGTTTGGGTTATGCAAAACACTCTCTCGAAACAATTATTGGAGGAGTGATAAAGCGCCGGTCTGATAACCAGGTGGACCCTGGTTCAAGTCCCAAGCGGGGAAACAATTTTTGACCACAGCAAAATCACATAAATACGGCCACCCCGTCTTCCGGACGAGACGATAAGCCGTCGGTCCCGACTACCTAAAAAAAGTAGTCTTCATCTATCATCCATTTCATTACCCACGCACAAGCCTATGAGCTCATGTGGGCTTCACCCTCATAAACAAAAGAAACAAACAAACCAAACAAGATACGATTTTTCGTGATCTTAATAAATAACGAATTACCGGTGAATTTAGAAATGAATAATTTTAAAGTTTTCTCGAAATATTTTCTGTTCGTATTGATTGATAGTCATACATTTTTGTCAAAATAAAAAGAAGATATTTCTAATAGTGAAACTCTCTATAAAAAACAGATTTATCATATAATTATAATAAGTGAAATAGTATAATAATACAATTTTATATTTCAATGACTATCTAGAATAGCGCTTATCAACAATTGCGCTTTGAAATAGTTATCACTCACTACATGGAATCATAATTTACGGTTTGGTTTCATAAAAAAATAGTTTTTGTCACGAATTCAACGATTTGAACTTATTCAAGGTTATGGAGGACGGTGCGATGGCAGTTTTAAATTATTGCTGCCATTGAACTCTTATCTCTGAATTGAAACGTGTGAATCTCTTCTGAAAAATGTGTTCAACAACTTTACTTGACGTTTTAACATATCTTGGGTTTTATATACTATTTGAAAGCAGTCTTGTAGAAATATGCAAATTTTCAATGCATTACATTTTCTTCGTCTTTTCCTTATGGAAAGGATTGATTTATACACACTTTTCTGATGTTTGATATTATTTATTGAAGTAGATTATCTATATTTTAGCACAGTAATTAATCTTTCTCTTGATTTTCCCCTTTAGTTTCATTCTGGTAACGTAGAAGTGGGAATTTGTATTTTCCTCTTACTCGAATTTCCTTCACATGTTCACATTCATCTTCTTGTTCCACAACTTTTATTCAATTATATTACAATTTTTCATTCTTCAAATAACAATTCGAAAACGGTATTTTGAATTCTATTCTGACAAATTCAGCCTTCGTCCTTATTTCTCTTGCAAGCTCTCAGAATCACTCCATTTTCCTTTTTCCTCAAGTTCAGTTGTTTTACTATAATTATTCCTTGTCATACTCAGACCTTAACCATCTATCAATTCTATGAGAATTGATAGATGGTTATGCTCAGACTCAGAATTTCTTCCACTCACTCTCAGTCCCTCTCTCTCACACCTCACTCAATCTTTCTCCCTCTCTCACTCTCTGTCCCTCTATCTCACACACAGAGCTCTCTTCATCTCTCACAGGTATATACTATGTGTCTCTCTCTCACACACTCTCTCTCTCTCTCTCTCTCTCTCTCTCTCTCTTACTCGCCCCCTTTCACCCTATTCCTCACTTATAACTAATAACCAACCGTTTTCAGTTTTGTTGTCACAAATTTCAATTTATTTAGTTATTTATTTATCTATTTATTTATTTATTTATTTATTTATTTATTTATTTATTTATTTATTTATTTATTTATTTATTTATTTATTTATTTATTTATTTATTTATTTATTTATTTATTTATTTATTTATTTATTTATTTATTTATTTATTTATTTATTTATTTATTTATTTATTTATTTATTTATTTATTTATTTATTTATTTATTTATTTATTTATTTATTTATTTATTAAAATACACTAGGATTGAAACACAGACAAAGTCCAAAACGTCTCTTCTTCCCAATTTTGGTGTTAAAATATTCAAAATAGAGGTTATGTCCACACTTAAAACTTAAATTATACACAAATTTCAACTTCTGAAGGTAAAAAAACTATGAAGCCGTAATTTAGAATTTGGAAGGTTGTTAAATAAACAAAAAGAACCAAAACACGGATAATATTATTTAAAATATTAATTTTCACTTCAAATTTTGAAACCTAAAATAGATAGACTTTTATGAAAGTTGATACTGAATTATGTTCAGTATTTGTCACCATTCCAATGACAATGGCATCAGCTGATCAACAGATCGACAGCTCAATGTCTGCTGACATTGAATTAGGAAATTGAAATCGATACCAGCCGCAAATAATAACAATAAGAGAGGCCTTGAACTTGATTTGTTGTGCTTATCACTGTCATTGTCACGTGCTTAGTTTTTGTTGTCATTGTTGTGCAGTGCTTTGAACCAATCTGTAAGCTTTAAATATAGTTATGACACCCGATTCAGTTGAAAACATAGATGTAACAGAATGTATTAAAAAAATGTTGCTTCTGTCCCTTTTGTTGAATAGGACTAGAATTTTCTAGAAATTCAAATTCAATTCTAGAGATCTACGTACACGAGTTCTCCTAGGAAAGACGAAAGGAATACGGTACTCTTTGCAATTGATAATTGATACCAGAATTTAGCACATGATTATATTGTCTCTCATTGAGAATCCAAGTGAAAATTTTTACTATGTTGTAAATACTATTACTATTGTTTACTTTTTGATTCAGTTTGATCCAACTCTTTGATTACTCATAATTGTCACTACTCATTGTCACTAGGGTCTACACCCATTGGCAGTTCTATCGTTCAAATTCCACTGACAATCAGCTGACAAATCTTAAATATCGTTGATCAGAATGCGGTTTTACATCTGTTTTGGACTGCCGGTTTCCCCATCCACTCACAGTTTTCGACTATTACATTCCGAACTGACAGTGGATGTAGATTGTAGACCCTTACTGAGAGTGGTTTTATTCTATTAATTCGAGATTAATCTTTTATCTAATGCACATTGTACGTGCAACTGGAACAAAGTCTTTCAATTTGCTATCATTATTGATGTAGGCCATATTATTTCATTAATCAAATCCGAGTTTCTTACTTTTGTTGAGTCCTTGATCAAAGGCAATAATGAAATAGAGTGCATGCATAATTATTGATATTTTGAAATAATTGAGATATTGATGCTATATAGGCCTAAGTGAATTCATTTTTCTTGGATGATAGAGAGCTTATTTTGGATTTTGTCTTTGAAATCCAAGATTCTCATTTATTTTCTACTAATCAAGTGCATAATGAGATTTTGTTTGAGTATTTATCAAGATAATCTATACCCTATTCACGATCACTTGAGACGAAACAAAGAACCGTTTTGCATGTACAGGTAGCTATTTATGTTTGAGCTTGAGGAAAAGCCAAGAACTGTGATTGACTACAGCTGTTCGACTGCGGCCGACCGTCGTATGAAGTAATACCTCACTTTACCCGCACACACGCGCAAAAATTTGTTCATTTCGTCTCAAGTATATAGGGTATAGTCAGCTTTGAGAATTGATAAAGTTTCAAAACCCAAACGAACCTCTAAACTCAAACCAACACTACTTTGAGCCACTGAATGCACGAACTAATTAAAACAATCAGGGAAAATAATGAAGAGAAACAATTCTGTGTGGTAATTGAATATTGCACGTTCCACTTAGATGTGAATAAATAAATATGAATGAAAGCGAGGTCGAATTTGGACAGTAGGGGTCATAACAGAGGATTCAGAGTGCATTGTTCCTGGGCGCATTATTAAAATGTCATGGGAAATGCTTTCCTTGCCTTTATAGGCACCGTTATGCCTATTCATTAGTATGTTCGGCTCAATTTTACTTTTGAATCGGTGAACAAGAGTACATCTATCAGAAAATGGTTTTTTAATTTGTTGTGTATGTATTTTAAAATTAGTTGTATTTTTTTGTTTTTTATTCACTTATCTACGATTCGCCAATTTTAATCATTTCAGGACTTAATATAACAATTTGGTGTATCGGGATTTTGCAAGGAAACGAAGCTGTTATATCATAATTTACTTCGAGTGTTTGTATATTCAAAGGGGATCCAACCTCTCCAAGCTCAGTAAGAGTGGTCTTTGAAATTGAGGATTTTCAACAACGAAATAACTAACACTTTTTTTTTGCTGCGGATGATGCCCATATAAGTATTCAAATTCACTTGTGCATGGGTAATGGAGTGTGCGAGGGTGATTTATGAGGTGCATATAAACACTGTTCAACTAATCAAATTTCAACAATATTTGAAGCAGTTTTCAATTTTGAATGAGTAGAGGGCGAAGTTAAGGCCTCTTTACATTGGCTTAGGCCTGAATTCAATAGGCCTATCTTTTGTGATCTTATCTTGAATGATGAAATAGAACACACTGATAATGTAAAATCTACAGTTTATTTTGGTATAGTCTGATCGAGCAAAGTAGGCATTTTGACAAGATGGGAAGATGTCTCCAGATCGGTCAATATTGATTCAAAATTTATAAATTTGTAAATTTATTATTTGTAATTTATAAATTTATAAATGGTAGAACAGAATGTTTTCTATAAAGGACCATGTCTGGAGAACAGCCTTTACAGGACCATGGTTTCGTGGTCACAGATACACAGGTCACATTTTCAAGCTGTTTGAAAAAAAATATTTTATTGGTTCTTTATAACTTGATGACTCTTTTGTTGATGATGCTTGAACTGGAATAATTGATGTTTATTTTATTAATAGTTAGTGAAGTATCTACTTTTTTCAATTTTGTATTATTATTTTCTCATTTAGACAAGTATTATTTTTACATTATTTGCCAGTAAATGGAATTATAGTGAATAAATTGAATTGAATTTGACAGAAACGTTTGGGGAAGAGTGATAAAATTGATTCTCAATTGGTATTGGGATACGAAAAATGGTTGTCTATTCCATTCTATCACTCTGGAACGGTAGTAACAATCCAAACCCTCTCAACAAATAAAAGCGCTCCGCTGTAATAAATTGAGCGGCACAACCTTGGCTCGCTCAAGATCTTCACGAGTTGTGTTCATGGCTACCGACAACATCTAGTCTGTACAAGCAAAGAAGACATTCTGGCAAGATGGGGAAATTACTCCAGCTTGGTCAATATTGGTTCGAAAATCAGAAACGTGGTCTCAAATTGTAGAAAACATTCCGCTGTTCAATGTGAGACCAAATTTATAATTTTTGAACCAATATTGGTCAAGCTGGAGTCATTTCCCCATCTTGTCAGAATGTCTTCTTTGCTTGGCTAAACTATAAAAGTTTAGCACAAGATCTAGACGAGTTGCTATTTTTAGATAGCAAATTGCCTGATCTAATTCCGCCCGATCTAGCTCCTTAATGTCATTCACCGGTCCTGTATAGTCTTGTCGATAGAGAAGAAGACATTCAGGCAAGATCAGACAATGACTCCGGCTTGGTCAATATTGGTTCAGAAATCATAAATTTTAAATCATAACTCGAGCAGAATGTTTTCTACAATTTGAAACCAAATTTTTAATTTTTGAAGTAATATTGACCGAGCTGAAGCCATTTTCCCATCTTTCCAGAATGTCTTCTCTGCTCGATCACACTGTACTGGTTCACGATGTTTGTGGTATGATCTTCAGGTTTATGTTACTTACTTGATTTGTGGTAAATTCAGATTTTAGATTTAGCTTACGCCATAAAGTTGGACGGTTTCGTCTGCTCATTGTGCGCTCCTACAGCTGATGTTGATAATTAGAGTAAGGGCCCTCGCGTGGTTTTTGGGCGCCCTGTGCGAGATTTTGGCAGGCGCTCCCCCCCGGACGAATGAAATCCAATTTATTATAATATATTCAAAGCAAAACAAGATTCTAGCTGCCTTGCATGTTCTCATTTTCTCATAGGCAATCCCAAAGTTGCATGTGGCGTGGCAAAAGTATTATAGGGACTTACTTATTCAATGTATCCCAACGTATTGTTTCTTATTTTTATGTATTGGATACGTCATAAGCCTACAGGAATTGATGGAAAATAACTAAAGGCTATCTACATTGAGCAAAGCTGTCACATTGTAACGCACTTTATCATTGAAATATTAAACTTTTAATTATTGATTAATTTATTCTATTAGTTTGCTTGAAAGCACATAAGAAAGGGAATAATAAATTTCCACAGGAAAATATTGGGTATCATCATAAATATTTCATTTCACTGGAAATAAAAATGTTTTAACCAAAAATCGGAAACTCAATAACAAGCAAATTGAAGATCTCAGCCATTTTCACTGCTCTACCCAACTTTCTTGGATAACATTCAAAATACAGTAGTTCCGAATTCAGCCAGCAAATGGCAGTAGCGATTCGACTTCCATTGGACACGCCTCTAAACTTCGCCAACGATCAAAATGGCCGAAAACATCAGTTCGAAAAGTTTCCAAATTCAAGCAGTAGATGGCAGCAGTTGACAGGTGATGTTTCAGATTTGGCTTGGACACGCCTTCATGCCCCGCCTGCTCTTCTCTTATTGGTTGACAGTGTTTCGTGAGTTCTGTCTTAGAAAATGGCTGCTAGCAAGAAAATGATGGATTGTGTAATAAAAGGAATAACGCTGATCTACTATTAACAATCTTGTGCTGATATAATATTTATTTATGTATTCAAGCTAAAATATTCTATCAAGTTAGTATTTGAAGAATTTAGACTCAGATTTACTTTTATTGTGTAGCTTAGGTCAGTAGCCTACTTGACTTCAATAGTTTTATGCTGTATGAAATGAGATGAAAATATGATTTCGTACTCCCATCGATCATATACTCATCAATATTTGAAAACTTTAATTTGTGATTGAAATGGTACATACAATCTTGAAGTTACGTGAATACAGTTTAAGGTTATTCCGTATTAATATGAAAAACCATCACTCATACAACTCACGCCAATGTAATGACTACATCCTACCGTTCAGTTACGTAATTTTCGCCATTTTCAGAGTCATTCACGAGATGATTATATAAACATAAATCAATGTGATTATTCCCAAATACGGTATTATGCAACGTAACTGCGTTGCATATGGGTTGATATCAATAATTGGCGATAATAATACAGTGTCAATCGTTTTTAGAATTGGAATTTCATCAGCCTTAATTGGAATTTGAAAAAATTCAGCATTATGAAAAATTGCAGAGCAGTTGAGGGAATAATTCTAATGGTAGTATCGTGATCTTCCTGCTTGAGTTTTTGTGTTGATTCATTAGTACTTGTATTTCTTACTCCTATGTTCACAGTAGTGACTAATAAACATTCTATTACTAAGATTAATCAATTTCTTTTTCTATCATTGAGTACTTCCTCCAAATTTCAACTTTCAAAAGTGAAGGCTTATTGAAGGTGCAATAGGCAATTCCAGTATGTGATGGAAATTACATTTTAATTCATTTTTATTCCATTAAAATTAACACGCGACTTTCTGTTCACTGGAAGCTTGAAAATAGGCGTATTATTGTTGATTTCATAAATTCAACTATTAGCTGTCATTTTACTATTACGATTTTTTATAACATTTTTCTGGAAATATTTATTATTATTTAGCGTATGACTTTTAATAGTGGGGAGACCCAAGGGTTGTTCTACTTCGCCAGATAACCTCATTTTCCCCAAACGGAGACATGAGAAATATAATTGTAATTATAACATTCAGCCGGAATGCTCTTATCTGTTGTTCATGTAGGAACGCATGTGGCTATTAGTATGGCATTTCCCATTTGTTAATCGATGGTTTACGTAGGACCACAGATAACAAAAAGAATACTTGAGAAAAAAAATTGGGAAAAGACTTGAGAATGAGAGAAAAGTTGAGATTTATTTCTATTGTTCTTTCGGAAGTGGAAATTTATGATTCTGGAATAGTGAATTTTCTAAGCTCTAAATCTTGAATTCGGTTTAAGGGAACTCTAATTCGCCAGTTCCTCCATTAGCGAGGTCCAGAGATCCTTGTCTAGCCCGTATCCCGGTAGTGAGTGAAATTTCGGTAGTTGATTCATTTCTAATCACGCACCGCCCCAATTGGTATCATCTTCAAATTCGTCTCACGACAGAAACTAGAACAAGTTTCAACTAGATAATTCCATGTATGAAATGATGAACGACATTGCAAAAGCGGAATACGAGAGAGTGTGGGAGTTGGGAGTGAGTGCTTACTTCTCTCTCTTCCTGCTTTTTGAAACTGACCTCCGGTGAAATTAAAATTAGTTTCATGACTGCAATATTGATTAAAATCTAGGAATTCTGGAAACAGAAAGAAATAAAGTTACGTAGTTTTGTACCATCTGCCCTTGCACTAAGTTCTTTACTATAGAGTGGGTGATAGATAGATAGATGGAGTAACTTTATTCATGTATAGCAAATACAACTTTTCAATATGAATACTAAAATAAAACTACTCCGTTACTAGCCATGAAACGGCGAAGTTAGGACTAAGTCCTGTCTTACACTTAACCAACAAGATTGAGATTGATGAGAGATTACATACTGATACTGTAGTGTTTAGCGAAGAGAAGGAAATAATTTTCTATTACAGTATTCCTTAATTGAAAAAAATACCACTTTTAAACAGTTTTTTCTCAAATAGTGCTTAGGTAATTTCGATAATCCGGATGGGGTACGGTCCCAATTAGTCAGGATTATTGACGTTCAACTCCTACTGTATAATACTGTACAAACCATTTACTCAAAAACCTATATAACATTGACTTTTAAATACTTCTTCTTCTTCTTCTTCTTCTTCTTCTTCTTCTTCTTCTTCTTCTTCTTCTTCTTCTTCTTCTTCTTCTTCTTCTTCTTCTTCTTCTTCTTCTTCTTCTTCTTCTTCTTCTTCTTCTTCTTCTTCTTCTTCTTCTTCTTCTTCTTCTTCTTCTTCTTCTTCTTCTTCTTCTTCTTCTTCTTCTTCTTCTTCTTCTTCTTCTTCTTTTTCTTCTATTTACTAAATAAACTTTAGTACTGTATAAAGTATTTTTGCCCAATTAGAATCTGGAGAGCTCGACTCTATCTATATCTATAAAAGCGAAATGGCACTGAATGACTGATTCATCACCAGAACTAAAAATCCACTGAACCGAATGCGTTCAAATTTCGCAGGCATGTTCAGTTGGACGTTTAGACGCGCGCTAAGAATGGATTTTAGAAACTTTCCAAGGATACGCTAAATATTAAAGTTTTTCTATAGTTTTTCAGCGTTTTCTCAATTTTTTCGAGAACCAATCGGTAGAAAATGTTGATATTTGGTAGGCAGGTTCTGATAAGGTCTAGAAATGTTGTGTTAAAATATTTTTGAATTCCGTTCAAGATTACGCCACTTATCAGTATTTTTTAAATTTTAGATGTATTGCGGGTTGTATATCTTCCGTCTTCATACAACCAATTCTTACTGTAAATTCAATGGTTCGGCGAGATTATAGATGAACTAATTTGAAAGATATTGAATCAAGTTTCAAACTATGTCCGATATACTTCCCAAGGTTACGCTCAATATTAGCGTTTTACTATTTTTCGGAATTTTCGGAGCTTTTCTTGGATTTTTCGAGAATAAATACGTAGAAAATGTTGAAATTTGATAAACAGGTCCAGATTAGGTCTAGAAATGCTGTGTTCAATGAATTTTGAATACCTTCTGAGCCGAATTTGCAGGCGAGCGTAGCGAGCCTGTTTGTCTCAGCTTACACTGACAAAGGTTATGCAGGCGCGCGAAGCGAGCCTTTTTGATTCCCTGACACTGCTGATACTGTCGGGGGTCAAGGGGGCGGAACCCCCTGGCTAGGCGGAGAAGGCGAGCGAAGCGAGCCTGCCGGCTAGTCAAATTATATGTGCAACCATCTCTCAAAATCTCTCAAAATCCTCAAATTCTAAACTTTATTCAAGTTGAATAGTAATAGTTTTATTGACTCACGTGATGATATATATATATGATAAGACTATAATATACTGTAATATGAAAATTCATATTAGTTCATCTATTCTCTCTGTTCATAACAATTTATCGATCAGCAATTTTCGTCTTTACATTATACTCAAAATGTTAATAGCCTACTTCTAAGAATGTGAAAAGAATACAGGATAGACAGTATTAGTCCAATCAATAAAGCCTGTCCACACGGGTATAGAGTGCATGAAATATGCCCCAATATTTGACCTCGGGGATTTGTTTAGACTAGTTGGGAGGTTAACATACTAAAAGTCCTCAGACCTGGGGGGTGAGCAAATGGTGGGAGGGGGGTAGAAGGTACAATTTTCTAGTTTTTCGCATATTACCCGAAAACGGTTGATCCTAGAGAAAAGTGCTCTGAATAGAAATTGAAGAGGACTAAAATCTGCGTCGATTGAAAAGAAGAAAACGAAAATCGGCCGAATAGAAATTTTTTACATTTGATCAAAACTCCCATTTTAAAAAAAAATCAAAAAAAAATTGTCTTAACTGATTTTAAATGTGATATAACTCATAAAATAACAATAAACCCACTACCCCGTCACCCTAAAAGTTGTCGAGCATGAGAAGTAGAGTCAAAATAACACATAAATATTGATATTTGACCTATTTTTGGAAGTTTAAAGATCACTGGAAGAATAGATCCAGAAGTAAAGATCTATTTCCAAGAATGGAATTCCTCCAAATTCAGCTACAGGTGGTTTTTGTCAATATTTTGATACTAAAATATACACACAAAGTAATAACAATATTTAAAGTGGTGTCTGGTAGTCTATATCGATCATTCCTCATCAGAATACTTATTTTACTGCTCAAAATCTGGAATATTTGAAGTAGAAAGGACCCTTCAAGGATAATAATCTAAGGACACCTCTAACTTTCGTGAAAGTGAACGGATCTTAACAAACTAAAGCTCATTGTTTTCAGCTTCAAAAGGCGGTTCTATTTCATATACTATATGTTCAATTCGGACAATTGAATCGGCAGATTTTAGTCCTCTTCAATTTCTATTCAGAGCACTTTTCTCTAGGATCAACCGTTTTCGGGTAATATGCGAAAAACTAAAAAATTGTACCTTCTACCCCCCTCCCGCCATATGCTCACCCCCCAGGTCCGGGGACTTTTAGTATGTTAACCTCCAACTAGTCTAAACAAATCCCCGAGGTCAAAAACTGGACTATATATATATTCATCACGTGCTCGAATAATGTGATCCAACCAAAATCATTATCTATGAATGTAAGTATCGATTAAACATTCATTATTAAAAAACGCTCTATAAATGCACATACACAATTGAAACCAGTTGGAATCGAACTGGTACAAGTCACCAATGCGGAAATCTCAATTGATGAAATACAAGGAAAGTAATAATAAGAGTATAAGTTTACAATAATTATTACGAGCAATAAAACATACAAATTGTTTTAATGCGGAAATCTATGTTAATGAAATGAAAACTAATAATTAATACAAGTAATAAAACAAATTGATTCCTGTAATACCTCCAACGTGCCGATAATTATAACACGGTTTGGAAATGTCCATCCAATCGCTATACGTGCTTAGAATACTAGTACAGTATAGTCTGTCCAAGCAAAGAAGACATTTTGGCAAGATGGAAAATTGACCTCAGCTCGGTCAATATTGGTTCAAAGATTCCAAATTTGGTCTTAATTGTAGAGCAGAATGTTTTCTACAATTTGAGACCAAATTTATAATTGTTGAACCAGTATTTACACAGCTGTAGTCATTTTGCTATCTTGCCAGAATGTCTTCTTTGCTTGTACAGACTGACAGTATTATTAATGTGTGATTGGAATATTCACAGTATTTGAATATCTGCGGCATAGCAGAGTATTTTGCGAATCATTGATAGTTTATACAAGTGATAACATAGAGCGTCACCAGCGGAATTTTTAAAACGCATTGCAAAGAATGGGCGCGCACATACCGACAAAAATTATAAAACTAATTAACATGCGTTGTTTTACGTCATTGAACTAAGAGGAAAACTGATTGAAATCCCAAACGACCTGCCTGGTAGTCAGTACAAGCAAAGAAGACATTCTGGCAAGATGTGAGAATGTCTTCAGCTCGGTCAATATTGGTTCAAAAATTATGAATTTGAACTCAGATTGTAGATGAGAATGTTTCCTACAATTTGATAAAAAATTTATAATTTTTGAACTAATATTGACCGAGATGAAGTAATTTTCACATCTTGCCGGAATGTCTTCTTAGCTTGGACATACTATATAGGATACGCCAACGTAATTGGCGGTTGGCAAATCACAGTTTTATAAATTTACTCCTTCAGTACAGTCTGAAACCGGTCAACGATAGCTCAACATTTTAGCTGAGTTCATTCTTGACTCGATTTTCTCTCGCAGACCGCTCTCGGACTGTCCTGACAGAGCTGAGCGTTGTAAACTGACATTTGTCAACCGCCACTATTATTGGCGTCTACTATAAAGGAGTTATAGTCTGTCCAAGCAAAGAAGAGCCTCTGGCAAGATGGGGAAAATGACTCCAGCTTGGACAATATTTGTTCAAGATTTATAAATGTGGTTTAAATAGTAGATCAAATTGTTTCCTACAATTCAAGATCAAATTGATAATTTTTGAACCAAAATTGACCGAGCTTGAGTCATTTTCCCATCTTGCCAGAAGGTCTTCTTTGCTTGGACAGACTATAAAATAAATTTATTCAACTTCATCAAACGTTATTATGTGGAGCATGTATATTATTCGTTTCGAAGGTATAGTCTGTCTATGCAAAGAAGACATTCTGGCAAGATGTGAAAATGACTCCAGCTCGGTTAATATTCGTTCAAAATTTATAAACTTGATCTCAAATTGTAGGAGATATTCTGATCTACAATCTAAGGCAAAATTGATCATTTTTAAACCTATATTGATTGAGCTGGATTCATTTCCCCATCTTGTCAGAATGTCTTCTTTGCTTGCAAAGATCATACGTCAATGCTCGTATATGGAGTTGTGAATGTAGGCGTGATTACAACTGGTTTGAATGGAAACGATAATTAGCATCTTAAAAGAATAAAATAAAAATGAATGAAAGAAATTACGTTCAACTCGTAGTAATAGAGCGACTGGTTATTGGTTGTATATATTATTAACATCCGCTTTGTTTCAAGAGAGGAAAACCCGCATTACGGGGAAAAACTGAATGAATCTACTGGTGTATGTTGTAGTAAGTCTAAACGTTTCAACTTTTTCATCAAACTATTGCAGGACTGATTCGTTATGCATGAGCGAGCAGTGACTGGTTTTGTGTTCTAAATAGTTAGATGAATGTAATAATTTTAAAACTCAATAAAAAACTAAAAGAATGGATACACAACACCATAATGTAATAAGTGTGTGTAAAAAAGTTCACATTAGTAAACGTAAAACGTATAAAGTGAAAAAAGTTACTATTTGAAAATTATCGTCCTCACACTTTTTAGAATCCTAAATATTGTAACAGTTTAACATTCTACCGCACAGTAGTTACCGAATTCTTACCTTGCAACCAGATGCAAAGGAAAATGAATAAGATTTTCCTGAAGCATGCAAAGCAATATAGTCTGTCCAAGCAAAGAAGAGCCTCTAGCAAGATGGGAAAATGACTCCAGCTTGATCAATATTTGTTCAAAAATTATAAATATGGTTTTAATCGTAGATCAAATTGTTTCCTAAAATTTGAGATCAAATTGATAATTTTTGAACGAATATTGATCGAGCTTGAGTTATTTTCCCATCTTGCCAGAGGCTCTTCTTTGCTTGGACAGACTATACCCGATTCCACTTTTACCTTAGTAAGAATTTAAATGAGAATTTTTGAAATGAAAGCCAACAATATCTATGAACCTATCATTACAAGCAAAATAATAAATTAGATCTATCCGAATAGATAGATTTCATTCGAATAGGCCTAAGCTTCTCTGTAATACTATTTCTCAAGTATTTTTTGTAAATGAATGAGTAAAAAACTACCTGGAAAGGCTATGAAAAAATGAAATAAAGTAGCCTACATATCATCCAATCGTATATCATTGAACATGAATGTGGATATGAGCTATTTTTAAAATGTAAAATGAGGTAGTAATAATTATTCTATAATTGAATTGATAATTGCAATAGAACATTCTTTTCTATTCTACTCCAATTTCTCCAATAATTATCAATTATTTACAAAGAAGAATTTGGCTAGGAACTGATCCATCAGTTACCGTACGGTACACACAAAATTTTTGTTTCCTTGATCTTCAAATTATATAGATGAAATTAAGAAAACAGCAAGAAATTTCAAAGCTTGAATGATCAACTGCATTTTTTTGGTACGCGAGATTTTCCATTCGGAATGTATTATCATACCATTCCTATAACATAGAACCAATAGATTCAAAAAGTTTCAATTCACTCAATATTATTTGAGATTACTCAGGAGAATTATGCGGGAGAATTGGAAGAGCATTCATAGATTTGATAGTTGAGTTATCAATAATTCCAATTTGAGAAGTTACAGCTTTTAAAAATGCACCAGTACTTTTCATGTCTAGTGAATTATACGGTTCCTAGAGTTGATCGATGGTTTTTGCCAATAGTTTTTGTCTTATCGATGTTTTAAAAAAGCTTTCCAGTAACCTTCTAATGGCCGTATCGTCGGGTATGTGTCAGACGGATGTTCGTTTTATTCAGACTAGAAGAACTCTGCTTCCTAATTGGTCAATGACTGGTCAAGGAAGAACTGCCGCCAATTTTTTCAATGGACTTCACTCACTAGTACTTCATTAATTCATTCAATGGACTTCACTCAATAGCATATGTTGGTCATGCAATCAGAGGTTGTTTCTGAATCACTTTTTCAACGTATTCTAAATTCCTTCGTCATTTCATTCCTTGTCTTCCTCTTTCTATTCATTCTCTAATTCATTCTCTCACCAATCCAAGTGGCCCTCACTTGGGGTATGCGGAGTGTGCGACCGCGGCTGCCGAAGTAAAACAGGAATTTTAAAGATTTCAATTATTAGAATAATTCTTTCGCTATTAAAAAAACATTTCCCATCAATATTTTAAATCCACAAGTTATTATTTTCACTGCAACACTTATTCATCATAATGAATTGACCAACTGACAAACCACGATCAATGTATGAAACAAGCTAAGAAACGCCACTCTTGAATTCAATTCCATTGGTGGCTAACAACGTAACAACTACCTCTCACTTTGTCGACCAATCACAAGTCAGTAGCGTACAAGTACACGCCCACAACGCCCTCTCATTGGCTGATGCCATTACGTCATCATGGTCTATAGAGAAACCATTTTGTCGAATAATATCTTGTCAACATAACGTCAACCAAGCTCAACTAAACGAGCAGTATAAATTGAATTCAAATAGAATATAAGATAACTTATTATAAAATATATTTAAAACTTATTTTGAACAATAAACTTATCGCGAAAATGTCGCTTATCATAACCAGTTGCTTGTGTGAGCGTGACTGTTCTAAACTGAGCAGCTTAAAAACTAAGTTAAGATCAACGATGGACCAAGACCGACTGAAAACCTTCTACTGCCATTCATTGAACAACATATATGATTAAATCCGCAACATCAGACGATATAATAGATGAGTTCAAAATGATGGTGTTTCACAAACCAGGTTCATTTAATAAATTATTTCTCTAAAGTTGACTGTGGATTTTGTATGTGTTTTATGAAAGATGATAAGATTAAACCTATTCGTTAC
This sequence comes from Sogatella furcifera, assembly GCA_017141385.1. Taxonomy (NCBI): domain Eukaryota; kingdom Metazoa; phylum Arthropoda; class Insecta; order Hemiptera; family Delphacidae; genus Sogatella; species Sogatella furcifera. The sequence continues at coordinate 64,166,474 of CM029548.1, forward strand.
TTAAACGTAAACCTAAAGTTTGTTCCCCCTCCCCATATTTACCTGGGGGTACCAGTAGAGTAGCCAGAGGGGGGTTTGGAGGGTCCGGACCACCCAAAATTTTTGGCATACCTTCATGTTTATGCAGTTTACACAGAGTGTTCCAAAAGAGTTCACTCTAAACTTCTCAGACTGATTACCTACATCAAAATAATTGAAAAATTATACTGCACCTCATAAAATGAATGAAATTTCTCCAAATTTGAAACTTCATGAATTAATAGAAGCTCTATCACTCTATAAGATTATTAAAATTATCAATTCTAATAGAAAATCTGCAAGGAAATCTAATGGAATTATTAAGACCTTTGTAATTTAATTTATTATTGATAGACCATAATTTGTGAAGTATCCTGAAAACCTGGTTGAATGTATATTGCTAGTGACTTCATTTGTAACTGACCAAGTGGTGTCCAAAAAGTACAGATTGCTGAGGGCCCAACTGCATTTTCAATTACTCAAACAATAGAGCTCCACGACGCTATTTTGTAATCGAAGCTAAATAGCTGGAAGATGAACTACATAAAGTGAATGATGTGAATAATACACACAAAAAATATGCCCCTCATCAGCAGAACAAGTTATGCTCAAAATATTCTGATTGCTGAGGTTTGAACTGTGTAAAGTAATTAAAGTTAATCTGTACTATAATTTATCTTTGAGAAAGAGTGCTTCACAATGATATTTTGAACACAAACTTAACAGATAGCATTAAAATATTACTGTTGAGGCCGTTGAGGGATATGATTCAACCATCGAAGTGAAGTCCGTATTATTCAATATGAATAATAGATGGCTCTAAAACGGTATTTTGTACTGTAAAATTTAAAAATTTTTCCGGTGGACCCCCGGGCCCTTCTTGCTCTTGGGGGTGATCTCCTAACCAACCCCCCCCAGAAATTGAATCCTGGCTACGCCACTGCAAGACCCCCTCAGATCCTACTACCTGGCACCCCCATTGATCAAGGTCTGCGCACGCCTATGTTTGTTCTTTCATAAAATTGAGTTCCAAATAAAAATATTGATTTACTATTCTATTCATGGTATGATTTTCAGGAATAATGGTTGAAATTAAAGTTTCCATGGTCAGAACATTGGGTGATGCAAAGAGCATACACTGCCCTCCCCTCACCAGAGTGATTTTATGATTTTGACAAAAGGCCTTGCCACCTCAAGTCGACGCCTCTGGAGCTTTATCTTCGATTGTTCGATTTGAAGGATGTTCCCAGGCAGGAAGGTTATTAAAAATGTACAAATTCTAATACAAACTTGTTATTCGTAGTGTTATTACAAATCAGTTATTTGTGATGTTAGTACTGTGCAAATTTTATATGGTTTAAATAAAACCTATACTAGGCCTTCCACCTTGTGCATTTTTTCGAATGCATCATCTTAAAATTGAACTATCAAGCATGTGCACATCACTTACCGAATAGCTCGTGAATAAATTTGGACCGATATTATAATTCCCACATAGAGCACATGTGATTTGATTATTATTGAGGACAAAGAAATAAAATAAACAAAGATTTCAGAGACTATCAAGCCTAAAAACTCGACATCTATATATGTCCTCCTACGTCATATAATAAATTAGGGGTCATCAAGATATAAATTTTTTAATTGGACAAATTAGAAAAAATCAAGTGTCACTACTTAGCATAATCAGCAAATTTAGTCTCTGATGGTGGCTGTGTCGTCTAGAATAATTTTTTCAAGTTTTGCGAGATTCAAGATGGATCATTTATTCAAGAATTGGCTACCAAAATTCATTTTTCAGATTAAACGATCGACGTTAATTTTTTTAACTGTGTAGGCTTATTACTCTGTGAAGTATAACTGTATATTAGGCAAGTATCTTAATTTATTATGTAGCTTACTGTATCAGCTTATACCTATATAGAGAGTCTACTAGTTTTAGGCTAAGTTTTAGAAGATCTCACGCAACAAAGAGCTGTACACTGGCTCACTGGCAAACGTGCGCGTGCGTAAGCCAGTAATGTGGTTCCATCCAACAGGAAGACGTTTAGAAATATAATTATTGTCGAAATAAATTACAAATCTTCACTCATGAACTGGTAGCTAAAACAGAGACATTGAGTCTGTATAGTTTCTCCAAGCAAAGAAGACATTCTGGCAAGATTAAAAATGACTTCAGGTCGGTCAATATTGGCTCAAAAATTTTTAATTTGATACGAAATTGTAGAGAACATTCTGCTTTACAATTTAAGATTGAATTCATGATTTTTAAACCAATATTTACTGAGCTGGAGTCATTTTCCCTTCTTACAAGAATGTCTTCTTTGCTTGGACAGACGAATTTATAGTGAATTCTAGGGACGATCTCATGAGCCTGGTTATGCAACTGGAGCTATTAAGAAAAACATTTGTTGAAGGCCTTGAAAAAAGAAAGAACACGTTGAAAGAGACTAGTTCTTTGTGGAGTTTGTAGTTTTTAATTAGTTTTTTGTCTGTGAGTTTGAAATACGTGGAACAAGTGAGTCGGATTCACGTTCATTGAGAAATTCATCACCGTATAGTAAGTAGTAGATAATGTAAAACTGGTTGTGCTAAGTTTACCTGGCCGCTAAAAAATGCGAAGGTGATAAATGAACTGACACTAGTTCCAAGCAGAATTCTTGAATACAACAATAAAGGAAAGTCATTGTAGTATTTGAGTGATGGAATCATTTTGGACAATACAGATTTTATTCAAGTAAAAGATTCTAGTCATTATGGAAAGTAGACTATTACCGATTAGGCTATTATCCTGTATTAGTATTACCAATCCAACAGAGAAAATACGAAGATCCCATTGTATTGAAGATCTACTGAATGATCTTTCTAGCTGTTGCTTTTTAATTTTTCTCTATAATATTTCTCTCTGTCTACAAAAAACTGCACATTGATTCCCTATCATTATTCATAGTGTTAGGCTGAGGCCGCACTGCCGGTGGGTAGAGCGTGGAGCGTGGAGGGTAGATGGCAAATCTATAGTTTTTTCCAATATATTTTTTTCATACCGATGATTACCCCGACACATATCTTATTATAGTGGGGAATCATTTTTTTATATTTATATAGGCTAGCTATAATATTGCATGTACATGTATCTGTATCTGAGATTTGCATGTATCATGTAATAATTTGACTGACCAATGAACTCACTCCTCTGAACGTGTTATTCAGCATCCAGAGAAATTATTATTATTATTATTACTTATTTATTCACATTCAACATGGTTACAATGATACAGGCAAATGCCAGGTATAAGTTACTTAAACTACTCAAATTATATTACATGCTATTGCTGTGAGAGAAATTTTCTAACAATATGGCAAGTGTCTAAAATCACAGCTTTTTGAATTTTTGCAATGAGATACTCAAGACCAAGCTCTTTTAAACATGTTTTCAAGAATTTTGGAACCACTCCTGTATTCGAAATCACCACCGGTACCACTCTCACACTCTGCAGATGCTCCCTCATATAGAGCATGATAGAGCTCCCTCATTTCTTCAGCCAGGGCTGCGTACTTGTTAATCTTCTGGGCATGCATTGTCCTCATTCATGCATCGTATGAATGGTATGACGTTATACTGTTTTTTGATGTTATATTGTCCATATTTAAGAATTTCAAGATGGCGGCTGAACACATACCATTCATACGATGTATTACTGTGGATGGTGTGTATGTTTAATAGATTTACCATCTACCCTCCACCCTCCACGCTCTACCCATCGGCAGTGCGGCCTCAGCCCTATAGTTGGCCAACGATATGTTACCAAATTCTGCCAGCAGAAGTCAGCACTTATTTCAAATTGATTGGAATATTTCACATTGTCATGTGAATAAATGGAATCTATAAAATACAGCTAATTTGAAGTTATTAACACCCTAGCCAATATGGCCAGAATCGCTGAGAACTTTCGAAAAAACATCAAACTCTTTGTAGAAGAGTGAAAAACGTTTCTTTCAGTTCCTAAATCACAGTGAATTAATCTATACTACGACAAAAACGTTTATATAGTCTGTCCAAGCAAAGAAGTCAATCTGGCAAGATGGGAGAATGACTCTAGCAGCTCGGTCAAAATCAGTTCAAAAATTATAAATTTGTTCTCGAGTTGTGGAAAACGTTCTGTTCTACAATTTGAGACCAAATTAATAGTTTTTTAACCAATATTGACCGAGCTGGAGTCATTTTCCCATCTTGCCAGAACGTCTTCTTTGCTTGGACAGACTATATAGCAACCTAAAGAGACTGTTTGTATAGTGTATTATAATTATAGTGTGGTCATCGGTGTGAAGCGCTTCATTACATTTTGTTGAGATGAAATTTTTTCCCACCAGCAGCTTTATTTTTGCAGAGATTTTGAATTATGGTGTGGATTTCTGGCAAAAGTATTACACTTCTTTTCTCAACTTTTTGTAATAGAAATGACATTTCTGGCATTTAAAATGGTTTCACTATCGATCTTCATTTGAAAGCTATTAAATGTAGGCTAAAAACTAAAACTGGAAGAGGCAATTCTGGGTGAGAAGTGAGTATCTCAGAGAAACGTCTCTGAGAGAGTTGGTTTGCATTCTCTGAAACTTCTCTGTAAATCTTATGAGAGTTGGCAAAACTATGGCGGAATTGGCCGAGCTGACCAATCAAAAGTTACACAGTCAATGTCCACACCACACTATGAATATACAGTCACTATAAAGCAAACCATCTTATCAAAGGATCAGACAGGGCGTCGAGAGAGATTAAAAACGTAACGTGATTGAGAGTCCACAACATGCATAGTTGAATAGACTTCCGCATAGCTTCTAAATACGTCGGCCTTGTACAAGGCTCACCAGCCCGGCGCCAAGGTCACCTGACATCCACTATTATTATTTATCTGTTCATTACAACAGTTGACAATAATTCCAATTTATAGCCGACAATAATTTCTCATTTGCTGTTAAAAGTAGTTATTTGTTACAGCTGGTAAAGCCATGATAGCGTGATCGTTTTGGATGAAATGTTAAGACGACAATAAATTCTACATTAAATACTTCATCTAATAAAGTATAGAGGAAGGAGAAGAGTATTCAACATTGGATTTGTTTATGTCTGCATTTAAATCACTCTTGTCTCGTTTAATTACCGCTTTCACGTGGTCTTGAAATATTATGGGCTGGCACAGTAATTAAGTTGAGGTTTCTTTCAAAAGCACAAAAAGCAATAAATTGGATAGAATTATTCTGTTTATTTTATTTTATTATTTGTTTATTTATTAATACACTTGAATCACAGGAATTCATTAAAAGATCCATTGTCTTACTGAGCATTGGAAAACGCATCCATCTTGAACTATCTACAGTGAACTGCCGGCCGGGTTGGCCGAGTGGTCTACAGGGGTTCGAATCCTACCAGAGACATGGTCATTCAACAACATCATCATCATCAATCACACTCGTACTCACCCACGCACAAGCAAAATTAATGCTTTTGTGCAGAGACCAAAAATCTCAAATATCTCTCAACCCTATACAGTCGTCATCTTTGTTCTCCTACGTCATAAAATAAATTAGGGGTCATCAAGATAAATTTTTTAATTGGAAAAAATCTAGTGTCACTACTTAGCATAATCATTTCTCATATGCAATCCCAAAGTTGCATGTGGTGTGGCAAAAAGGGTTGTAGGGACTTGCTTATTGTATCCCAACGTATTGTTTCGTATTCTCATTTATCCTATTGGATTCGTGATGAGCAAAAGCCTACAGGAATTAATGCGAAATAACTAAAGGCTATCTACATTGAGAAAAACTGTCACATTGTACTGTACTCTATCATTTGAATATTAAAAATTTAAAAATTTTTTATTAGATTGCTAAAAGCACTTAAGAAATGGATTAATAAATTTCTCACAAAAAAGTATTGGGAATCATCATAGATATTCCATTCCACTGGGAATAAAGATGTTTTAACAATAAAAAATCGGAAACTCAATAACAAGCAAATTGAAAATTTCAGCCATTTTCTCTAACCAACTTTCTTGAATAACATTCGAAATAGTTCCTAATTCAGCCAGCAGATGGCAGTAGAAATAGGGCGACTTCCTTTGACTTCCATTGGACACGCCTCCAAGCTCCGCCTACAATCAAAATGGCTGAAAACATCGGTTAGGTAAGTTCCCAAATACAACCAGTAGATGGAAGCAGTTGACGGGTGATGTTTCAGATTTGACTTGACATGCATTCATGCCCCGCCTGCTCTTTTCTGATTGGTTGACAGTGTTTTGTAAGTTCTGTCTCAGAAAATGGCTGCTAGCAAGAAAATGATGGATGGTGTATCATACACAAAAAATTAAGCTGATTTACTACTGACAATCTTGTGCTAATATAATATTGATTCATGTATTCAGGCTGATCAGATTCTATCAAGTTAGTATTTGATGAATTATTTTATAGAATTTAGACTTAGTTTTACTTTTATCGTGTAACTTAGGTTAGTACTAGACTTCAATATAGTTTTATGCTGTATGAAATGAGATGAAAATATGATTTCGCACTCCCATCTTATACTCATTAATTCTACTTTTCATATGATGAATATAATAAAATTAATCTATTCATGATTTAATACCGTCCTCTTCTCAGAAAAAAAGTTTGAAAAACTACAACAATTCGGTGAATATATCTTTTTTATTGGATTATTACCTATATGAAAAAAATGAATGAAAAAACTATATACACTGGGGTCAATTCCAGCCGGAGCATACCGGAGCACCAGTCTAATTACATGTTTCAATTCTAATTCGAAAGACAACCGGGAAAGTAGCTAATCACTTACAAAGTACCTACAAAATTTAGAAAAATAGTACCCTCCAACTTTCTGAAATATAGAAATGATTCATAAAGACTATTTTACTGCTGAGATATAATATGAAAACTGTTATATTATAACAATTTTTCTGCATTTTTTAATACTCTTTGAACTCATAAAAAAACCGTAACCAGGTGTCCACAGATGTTCGCCCGTTCTTCCCACACTTCCAGTTTGTTTGAGACTAGTGCCATGCTAATATCATCTGCGCTGCGTGTGTGTCAAGATAGATGATGATCAGGCACAGAGAGAATGATAGCCGGCTGATTGCAGACAAAGAAAATGAGGAAAAAAGAGAATTAGAACGAAATAGAGACGTGTAAAAAACGAGGAAAAAACAGTCTGGTAGAATGTGCTGGACAGGACTTCTGCCTACATCAGTATGAGAAGATAAAAAAAAGAAGAAGAAGAAAAAGGAGAAGGAGAAGAAGAAGAAGAAGAAGAAGAAGAAGAAGAAGAAGAAGAAGAAGAAGAAGAAGAAGAAGAAGAAGAAGAAGAAGAAGAAGAGATGCGTAAATGAGTGGTAAGGAATGAAAATGCTTTCTGAGAATCGAAATGTTTATGTGGTGGTTGCAGGTGGGTTCATTAGCATTGGATCGTGGAATGACGTCAAAAGGTTTTCTCTCTTTCTCACACACGCTCTATCTCTCTCTTTATGTATCTATCTATCTCTTATACTAAATATAATATGTTGACAGTGATTGCTCGGTCAGGTATAGTCTGTCCAAGCAAAGAAGACTCTCTGGCTAGATGAGAAAATGATACCAGCTCGGTCAATATTGATTCAAAAATTATTGATTTGGTCTCAAATTGTAGATAAAAAGGGTTTACAACAATTGAGATCAGATCAATAATTTTTGAACCAATATTGACTGAGCTGAAGTCATTTTCTCATCTTGCCAGAGGGTCTTCTTTGCTTGGCCAGACTATAGCATGCTGCGAGCTAGTCTGTCCAAGCAAAGAAGACATTCTGGTAAGAAGGGAAAATGATACCAGCTCGGTCAATATTGGTTCAAAAATTATAAATTTGGTCTCAAATTTTTAATAAGAATGTTTCCACAATTTGAGATCAAATTTATAATTTTTGAAACAGTATTGACCGAGCTAGAGTCATTTTCCCATCTTGCCAGAATGTCTTCTTTGGTTGGATAGACTATAACATATTAAATCATCATCAACATCATCTTCATTATGATAATTATTTATGAGAACAAGAAGATAAAAGTTGAGTGAAAATGAGGGATAAGAGAAGTGAGAACAAAAGATAAAGTAAAGGTGAGAAAGAAACGGAGAAAAGGAACTTTCTACAAAAGTGGATGGAAACAGAAGGAAAGAATAAAAAGGGAAGAACAAAAAGGAAATAGAAAAAGTAGGGGTTGAAAAAGCTAATTCTCTTTAGTGAGGGGTTAAAAAAGTATAGAGCTCAGAGGAAGGAGAAAAATTAGAAGAAATGAGATTGAAAAAAATAAAAGTATAAGGAGAAAAAAACGCCAAAAAAGTTTGATGATTGATAGAATTGAGAGAGATGAGGAAAAAGAAGGTGAAGACATGAGGAATTAAAGAGGAAACGACGAAGAACACGATAAAGCGGGGAAAAAAATGGATGAGCAAGAAGATGAGAAAGGAGAGTAAAACACGACAAAATAAGAAACACGGTGGAAACTTGAATAATTGAACGTCGAAAATTGAGAAATTAGGGCGAAGAAGAGAAAGCAAAAGATGACACAAAGAGAGTAAGATGGTTAAAATTTGGAATGGAATCACTTTAAAGATGGGATGAAGACAAAGAAGTGTGGTATAGACGGTATAGTCTGTCCAAGCAAAGAAGACATTCTGACAAGATGGGAAAATGACTCTAGCTCGGTCAATATTTGTTTGAAAATTATAAATTTTGTATCAAATTGTAGATCAGAATGTTTTCTACAATTTGAGATTAAATTTATAATTTTTGAAACAATATTAACCGAGATGGAGTCATTTTCCAATCTTAGACCATGACCTTCTATCATTCTAATGAGAAATTATAGATTGTTATGCTTAGACAGACTAATATGGATGGTAGATGTAAAAATCTCTGAGTGCATAAATGAAATGCTAAAAAAATTCGCTCCGGCAGCTGGCGGTCGGAAGGAGTGCATTTCAAATGCAATTCTATGATAGCTCAAATCATATGACTTATAATGAGCTATTCAGGGTATGAATTCAAAAGTTAAGTGCCGTTTTCGAAAAACCCATGAAAACATAATTTTTGGAAAATTATTCGCCATTTTCTTTGCCATTTTTGATTGGTTTTTTTTCGTTGATGGCTGAAATTGTAGGGCATAATAGGGGTATTATACACACCAATTTTCAAAACGATCAAGTTATTGATCGATTTGTAGTGATTTTTCTAAACTTTCATCCCCTAATTCCAACCCCTACCCTCGAAACAATTTGGCTGCTTAATGAACTTGACCGAGATATTAACACTAATGATTTTTTAGCAATATTTGGTCGCTCTCCGACAAGCCCTTCGGGAGTTATCGTGTTCACAAGAATCTGTACATATATAAATATATAAATATATAAATATATAAATATATAAATATATAAATATATAAATATATAAATATATAAATATATAAATATATAAATATATAAATATATAAATATATAAATATATTAATATATATAGAGATATATGAATTTGAACGGACATCAAATTCGTGTTCTAGGGGCTCGGAAACGTGTGAAAAATATATCACATCATAAATTTTCAATTGTCAAGACCAATAGTGCATTTCTTCGAATGAAATGAACTAAAAAGATATGTAGATAGTAATAGCCTATAGACTATACTCCTAAGAGTATTGTGTGGTGTGTCTGGTTGTTCAGTGAAACGGTTGCTAGGTTGTTGTGATGTTAAGTTACAAACACTATGGACTGATTTCGGATGGGTGACCAGATTGTGACCAAGGCGAGTGGAACCTACCCTTATGGGTACTTCCCCATAACAAAAAGCTATAATATTATAGTTATAAGGTCTTATTACTAAACATCATTACTAATAATGTATAGTAATAAGAAGTAAAATTACAGTGACTTTTAAAGATAGTCTTATAAAGTCACTGTAAGTAACATGGAAATTATTGTGGAGAGGGGAGCGGTTCACAAAGTTATTCATTTAACTCTTATAAATTCCAACAACTGACAGCTTACATTGATACATTCCAATACAAAGTTGCCATAATTTGTTAGTCAATTTATTCATTCATCCATTGCTTGTAATAAATTTTCATTCGATTTATTTATTCATTCAAGCTTAACTAATACAGAAGAACAGCTTCGCATACCTTCCCAACTATAGACTGTCCAACCAAGAAGACATTCTGGCAAGATGGGTAATTGACTCCAGCTCGGTCTATTTTGTTTAAAAAGTTATAAATTTGGTCTCAAATTGTAGAACAGAATGTTTCTTACAATTTGAGACCAAATTTGTAACTTTTGGGCCAATATTGACCAAACTGGAATGATTTACCCATCTTGCCAGAAGGTCTTCTTTGCTTGGACAGACTATATCAAGGAGCATTCACGCTATAAATCTGACTTGCTGCTTACAAGTTCTATTTTATATTAGCCTGTTGTCAGAAATTATTACCTTTTTCCAAGAGAAGCTGTCAAATTTATTTAATAGCCTGTTGCCAGTGCAGTGCATCTGGTTTTTCTTGGCTCTATAAACAATAATAAGATGATAGACTAAAAAAAAAAGTTTGTAACAAAATATGTGCGTATTCTTCTCATCCTTCTCATCTTATTGTGCTTTTTGTAGTAATTTAATTCCTTCATTTCGTGATCCTCTTCTTCTTCTTCTTCTTCTTCTTCTTCTTCTTCTTCTTCTTCTTCTTCTTCTTCTTCTTCTTCTTCTTCTTCTTCTTCTTCTTCTCCTTCTTCTTCTTCTGATACTGCAATATTAATTCTTCAATCTTGGTATAGCGACGCCAAAAATTTTGGTGTCCATAAGATTCTCAATACGATTTATGAGACAATTAGAAATAAACATGATACAAATTATACTGAAACAACCTTATTAAAATGTCTTGAAGGTGAATTTCTTGAATACATCCATTGATCCATACATCTTTTTGGAAGGAAATCGAACTACAAACACCCAACTTAAAACAATAAATATTAATTTTTTAAATATCTTTGTTTTGTCCATTTGCTACGATTATTGAAAATTCGTTCAAGATTATTCTACAAACGCACTTCACTCAAAAAGTCCATTGTATCAATCATTGAAGACATATTTCTCCTAATTTAAACTCATTGTTCCACGGTAAACAAAGCATTATTCTCGGTTTGTCACACAGTCTTTTTTCTAAAGTCACACAATTTACTACAATAGTGGAGTATTATGTAATGCGAATAATTACAGTATTTTAAAAATTGAATACTCTTTTTTGTCCACACTCAACTCGAAACGTCACCTCTGACAATATAAGATAATAGACGAATAAAAAATAAGAGAAGAAAGACTCATAAAGGATGTGGAAGATGCGATAATGGAATGCAGCCTAGCGTGAAGGTTATGGAAAATCTAGCTGAGTTTTCTTTAGCAACAAAACATATTATTTTAGAATACAAAATAGAGAAACAAGACCTTGGTTATGTTCTTACATGTCAATCACTTGTAAAAAGAAGAAACTAAATTTTGCGCTGTGAAAAATAATTAATCATTATAGGCTATTTATTTATTTAGCGAATGGCTTTTAATAGTGGGGAGACCCAAGGGTTGTTCCACTTCGCCAGATAACCTCATTCTCCAAAAACGGAGATATGAGTTAAAGTTCTTTCAAAAAGTTTATTTGAAAACATGATTTTTGATTTCAAAGTATTGTTGACTATAATACTGAAGCACTTATTAGGCTATAATATTACGTAAATCAAATGAAGACCTGGATTATTCAATGTGAGTATATTCACGTAAATTACTTAATTTTCTGGCACAGTGGAGAGGAATGCATTCAAGTCCATAAGAGAAGCTAAATCAGCCTGAAAATTATAATATATTTTTATTATTAGCGTATAGCTTTATTTGTTAGAGAGACTTCCAGAAGGGGGTAAATGATTATTTTGGATTGTGATGAAAATAAGTTCTCATTAATTACAATCATTGTTTTAAATCATGAATTGATAATATTCAAATAAACAAAACTCATCAATCGTTGGAGATTTTAAGTTGCTTACTGTATTCAACTTTGATCGTACTAGAATATCAAGCCGTGCTCCAAACATAATAATGAGTAGAGGAAGTTTAATAGCATAAAAGCAATATTGAAACAATAATATTATTGAAGAGATGGAAGAATATTTTTTATTTAAAGAGCACATATAACTTACAATTACAAAATATTATAACGTAGGCTATAATGAACATTAAAAATTAGAAAATGAAAATCTCAATCCATATTCAACAATAGTAGGCCTAAAAAGTGATAATAATAATAATATTTGGAGACTTATCCAAATTCAGGTGGACCTGGTTCAAGTCCCAAACGGGGAACAATGTTTGACCACAGCACAATCAAATAAATACGGCCACTTCATCCTGCGGGAGAGACGACTACCTAACAAATAGTCGCCATCTCTCATCATCATCATCATTAATCTCATCACCCACGCACAAGCCTATGAGCTCATGTGAGCTTCACCCTCAGAAAAAATATATTTCGAGACTTGAAGCTCTCACCACGTGAGACATCTGTCACAAACATTGCGCGCTTATTACTCGACAATGTGATCATACAAGTAATTATCTTTTTTTTAACATAAACTTTTCAACTAGATCACGTGATCGCGATTGTCACGTGCAGAAAACAGGTCTCGTGAATTTTTTGTCTTCAAATATTTTCCGTCTTTCAGTAGTGATAGTTCTCAATATTGCATTAATTTCAATGCCGCCTGGTCTTTCCGGTACCTCTGGATTTTTTTGAGGAATTTATTGAATTTAACTAGTGCTGCTTGGATAACTTTCAATTTTTTTCTTCCTACCTTTGTCAATTAGTTACGATCAAATTTTCTTAACTGCGGAATTATAGGAACAAGTTTTTCTCCAGTAAAGTTGGAGAGTTTTGTTTATTTAGTGATCAATCTTTTTCCCACAACTTATTCTTTATTTTAATCATATAATATTCGCCTCTTTTCAATTTTTTTCACAGAATACAACACTTTTTCTACAGGAAATCTTCTGCTCCGAAAGTTTCCACTTCTAAGCTTCAGCTCATTATCTTGGAATATTTTTCGAGTATTTCTATAAAGTAGGAGAGCTGTTATCTACCCCTCCACTGATAGATTGATTTACTGAATTAAGCCCTAAATATCCTCAGTTCTAATCACTCTCTTCCTTGGAAAGAAAAATGAATTTCAAACATCTACGTATGCTAATCGTACACTTAGTGAATCCGTTACTAATCTAATTTACTCAAAAGTATCTTATTAGGTCGATTCCAAAAAATCTACTCAATTCTCTAGTATGCTATTGTTAAACCACCAAGATTGATTTTTCATGTGAAATAATATGCTGCAACTAGAGAAAGATCAACTAAGATAGATCTTATATTATTCTGAAGTATAATGCCGCAATCAGCACATGACAGAAACAATCTTATTACAATTGGAAAATTACTTTCAATCGTTTTATTATGTATTGTACTAGGCCCTGTACTTAAAGTTTTGGATTTCTATATATTGGCACTAGAAATGCATATACAATCAATATTTAGCAGAAGGTGATACCAAGAATGCTTACAGTCAATGAATTATTGAGTATTAGATTAGATTAGATTTCTTTATTCATTAAGATTACAACAAAATATGTATGCTTAGTTTCTAGATTGCAAGAGTTACTACTAAATCCAATTATTCTATTATTTTAACAAGTTAAACACTAATTTCGATATTTTACACTACAGTTTATGCAGGTTATTCTATAATCTATTCAATGAGAGAGGTTACATGTGAATGCAAAAATCATAGAACAATTATCCAAACAATATGCTACTTGCTTGCAATCTTACTTGTTGTGCATTAAAATATGACTAAATGGAAAGGCGAAGTTTGGACATAAAGTTCCATTCTTGGGAAAGGATAAGTATAATCTCCATTAACACTTGGCCTGTGAAATTCCTACTATTATACTATTACTAGAAAAATATCAAAAATGTCCAGTTGTAGTTCAAAACTAGATCTAGGTGATTGAAAAATGATCGATGAAGTAAATAAATCCATAGATAATATTATGATGAATAATAATGGTAGTATGGAAGAGTACAGTATAGTTTCCTCCATTCATTTTCAAAAACGTCTGCCAAAACAAAATAAATATGTGAACTCGAATAATTTATTATTACAGTGATTGGAAATGGGAAGAATAGAAGGTAATAAAGAAGTTGTATTGCTGAGAAATTCGCAATCTAATCCAATAGAAGGTGGTGAAGTCATATCCTTCTATCATTCGAGAAATAATAGATGGTTATGGTGTAGTGGGAATGAAAGACAAGCTCCGAAATGTAGTGGAAGCCATCAAACTCAAGACGCGTTCTGATTGGCTAACAAACAGTGACGTCACGACTCAGTGTCGTCCCGTATCAGCTAGTTTCTGATTGGCCGATGTGCATCGGCCAATCGCAGAGTTCCATGATTTATAAGGCACAAGTGGTCTAATCTTGAACAGAATTAGCAATGGCAGTACAATACTTATTAGTGATTGGGTTTTAGTTTTAGCCACTGGCGGCTTCTACCAATTGATTCGAAACAAGTGAAGAAAACGTTCCCGTATCTTTTACTGTACAGCACTTCACCTTTTGCGTATACTTGAGGTTTTAAAATCCGTATTTAGCGTCCAAAGATCCAACTGAACGATTGTAATGATTATTGTCTGAATGTTCAGCAGTTTCCCTACTGAACTCTGTAATGAATAGAATAACATAGGTTTTCGAAATACAGTATAATTATTTCGAAATATAAGTACCATCATGTATACATCATATATAGTCTGTCCAAGCAAAGAAGACCCTCTGGCTAGATGGGAAACTGACTCCAGCTTGATCAAGATTTGTTCAATAATTTTAAATTTGGTCTTAATAGTGGATCAAATTGTTTCCTACAATTGAGAATTTTTGTACACAATGTATGTATACGCATAGTCTGTTCAAACCGAGAATAAGACATTCTGGCAAGATGGGGAAATGACTCCAGCTCGGTCGGTAATGCTTCAAAAATTATAAATTTACTCTCACATTGTAAAAAGCATTCCAATCCACAATTTTGGACCAAATTTATAATTTTTCAAGCAATACTGACTGATCTGCAATCAATTTCCCATCTTGACAGAATGTCTTCTTTGCTTGGTAAGACTATACAAGTCGCACCAAGACTACGAAGATTAGGTAGTAGTACTTATAACAAGTTACTACCATGGACTTTCATCAAAATTATGATTACGATAATTATTATTCTACCGACTAATTTATATAGCCTACGACCAGTGTTAATGGTAGTACCATTTTACTATTGATTTATCCATAGATCTTTTGTACTACGTACATTCTAGGATAGTGATTAGTCAATGACAGCCTATACCAATTCAGTCTTGCAATTTTACATTTCCGGAACAACTACATAGTCTGTCCAAGCAAAGAAGACATTCTGACAAGATTGGAAAATGACTCCAGGTCGGTCAATATTGGTTCAAAAAATATACATTTGATTTTAAATTGTAGAGAAGAATTTTATCTACAATTTGGGACTAAATTTTCAATTTTTGAACCATTATTGAACGAACTGGAGTCATTTTTCCATCTTGAAAGAATGTCTTCTTTGCTTGGACAGACTATATCGCTTACAACAATGCTTTGTCAAACCGGACTGGAATCATAATTATCATTGTAGTCTGGTTTAACAGACTCCAACAAAACTGGCGGTTGGCTAAAGACTGTTAATTTCGCTCAGCTCTGTCAGAGCAATCGGTGAGCGGTCTACGAAGGCATATCAATTCGATAGCAATCTCAGCTAAACCGGTTCGCTTTTAGGCGGCTTCCAGACGGTCCTGACAGAGCTGAGCATCAATAGATGACATTCGCCATCTGCCACTCTCGTTGATGTCTACGATAGTCTCTTCAAGATACAAGTTGAACCACTTGCGAAGATCTGTCAACAAAATCGTGTCTTCATTTTTATTAATCAAGCGTGTCTGGTCTACCTTGATGTGCGAAGCTCGTTGCACTTGTATTTTATTGTGCAATAATATTGTGCAGCGAAGTTCGCTGTAATTCTCCCAAACAAAGCATTTTCATTTTTTCCCAAATGGCGATCTCTCCAGGATTCTGGAATACAATGAAAGCAGTAAAAGAAGTTATCAAAGATGGAAGAACTATTATTACAGTACACCAACTGCTGGATAATAATAATTATAATAATAATAATAATAATAATAATAATAATAATAATAATAATAATAATAATAATAATAATAATAATAATAATAATAATAATAATAATAATAATAATATCAATAATAATAATAATAATATAAATAATAATAATAATAATGAATTTAAAATTATAAAGCTGCTATTTATAATTAGTATACATTGGTCAATATTTGCAGTTGCAGAAGGGTTTATATATATTAGGAATCTATTTATATAGCAGTAAATTGAGTTTCATGGAAGTTGAATTATTATTCAAAAGAAGTTGAAAGTTGACTTGAACTTATAGTTCGATCATAATTATTCGCGAAATTGATGATGAATCCTGATTTTGTAGCAATTTTGCGATTTTTGATCGCTATTTCTGAGATTTGGTAAGATTTACACAATCGCCAACATAACACTTTTTCTTTAGAATCCGGCTCTCCTCAACTTCCATTAATAAAAATGCAATTTTATGATTCCTTATCCAAGTTATAACCCTTATTGTTGAAAAATAGCGTTTTTAGCATTTTCCAATTATCTCAATAACCGTTGAAGTTACAAACTTCAGACTGGTTTCATTGAATTCCTCAGCTATTTTACATAGGAATTGATTATTTTAGAAGCCACTAAAAAATTAGAAAATTAATATTTTTTTGAAAAATCTCAGTTTTCCGCCATTGTTATCTCAGTAACAAAGCGTTTTTGGGGGTAGGTCCCATGGAACTTTTTTGTCTACTTGGTGTAAGGAATCAGCCTGAGAAGTATTGCACATTCCTCCTGAAACACCCTGTATAAGAGTATAGTCACTGTAGTATATGGCAGTGAATAGCTGGAACCTGGGCTTCTCCTTTGAAGTCAAAGTTTCTGGAAGAGCTTCCAACAAGAATATTGGCGGCTAGTCAGCTGATCAGAGGACAACTTTCCAGCTCTCTACTTTCCTCTTTTATTTCTCCAAAACCATCAATCTACAGCTCCAGCGTAGTGTTTCATCAGCTATTCATTGGAAAAAATAGATTCGCTAGCCCCCAGTTTCTAATAATTAGAAACTAATCAGAGACTAGAGATTCTAATTCTCCTAGTCTCTGATTAGTTTCCAATGAAAAAGCAAAGACAATAATTCTTTATCTTTATCCAAGAGCAGATTGTATTAGTTGGATTAGGTTGTGATGGAAAGACACATCTAGAGTCCATTCACGATCACTTGAGACGGAATAAACAAACTTTTTGAGTGTGTGTGCGTGTAATGGAAGGTCTTCTTCCATGCGAAATACTCGAACAGCTGACTCTTGTCTGGAGCTGTGATTGGATACAGTACGACTTGTCTTGTCTCAAAACTGTAGTCTAGAGCTGTGATTGGCTACAGCTGTTGGTCTGTGGCCGAACGTTTCACATAGAAGAAGAACTTCCATTACACGCACACGCACTCAAAAGTTTGTTTATTTCGTCTCAAGTGATCGTGAATAGAGTATAGTATCAATAAAACTTTTTTATGTATCACGTTTTAGATTACAATGAGTCGTTTTCAAATATATTCCTTTGAGGCTTCTTGTGGGAAGAATTTTATGAACTATGAAAATCTCCGACTGAAAATAAATAGATCCCAGGAAGTTTGTTTCGACTTGCGGGTTTTTAAATCCTTAAAATAAACTTGATTAGCATATTATTAATAATTGAACTGAGTTGACCGGTTACGTAACGTTGCTAGAGGAAATCCACAAATGCGTGATGTATGTTTTTAATATGGACTGCATAAATTCAACCACACAACAACAATATTAAGAAGAGACACATAACAGAGGAAATTCCAGCAGATTTTCCTTTGGAAATTCCAGAAGCTAGAAGTCAATGTCTGTTTTATTCCTAGTTCCCGTTCTTTATCGTGTCATTTTCAATTTTCCATTGTTTTTCATGGAGTTTTATTTGGAAAATGTCTTTGGCGTTGTCTATTTTTAGATGAGAACCGAGCTGGAAATATCGTGCATAATTTCCTGTCGCAGTTATTGTTTCAAATGAAAATCTGGCACTTCCGAAGTAATGTGGGATTCCCCGGTGGTATTATTAATATTCAACACCTGTTCCCTGTCTGGATGGCCTGTAGTGTGCGCCTTCTATAATTGATTGGAAGTAATACTTTTTAAAGTTTATAATAGATATAAAAATAAGTATAATTGGGATTCAACGAAATTATTTATTGAGAAGAGAGCATAAAAGTGGAGTGAAAAGCCACCATCTTGAAGTTCTTTTATATTCATTTTATATGTACAATGCTATGAGGCATGAGAAACATTGACAGTTGTCCAGTTAGTCTTTCAAGTTGTCTCTCAAGTTCCAAGTTGTTATATCTACATTTCTTCTGTTATATCAGAGACATTCTACTTTATCTACTCTGGATTAAGAGAAGATTACATATCTAAATTAATATCTCATCTCATTCATCAATATCTTGTTATCTTCAAAATATTTAATTTTACGTCTTCATCTGGCCAGATGCCACCATGAAAATGAATTCATAATGATTATTGTCCAGCTAGGAACCAGCTACGATCGCACTGCTGGTGAGTGGATGGTGGATGGTATGAATGGCAGATTTCTATTTATAGAAACAGGAAAAGAGAGGAGGGAGGAAGAAATGTATTTTATAATTCAACAAAGAAAATTAACAAAGGTAAGATGATAAATGATTAGGTAAGATAATTCCATCCATTATCCAGACCATTCATTATTTATACCATCCACCATCTTGTCTTATCCAGACTACCCACACCCCAGCGGTGCGGCTGCAGCTGAAAAGAGATTATAGGAATGAGTTTCATGTTTCAAACAGAAAAACTGGCGGATGAGTCTGAGCTAATCAGAGTAACTCTTTCTTGATTTCTCTCCAATACTATCAATACTCTTTCATTGAAAAAAACATCATTCATCGGCCGCCAATCAATTTTTTTTCGTAACGACATCTACCTCTTTATAAGCAATATAAATATTTAGCTATGGGTTTTTGCACGAATGCTATAGACGATAATTTATCGTTTGATTGTTTCCAACTTCCTTCCTCTAATTTTTCCACCATACTTATTCTTCACTAATTAGTGTAAATCAAAATGGCAACATTGTTTTCTAGTTTTATGACAGTTTTTTCCACATTCTGATCACGGTTGAGGAAACATTTGTTAAATAAAAATACGTCGGTATAACAACTATTGTTTTGCGGCAAGAGTGGAACTTTCTAGAACATTTTCTATTGTTGAATAGAACTGGTCGAAAGACTATAAACGATGAGAATAGGCTTTTGTGTGATCACTATTCTTTTCAATAACTATTTTCACATTGATTGTTCTAACGGACCTCTTTTGTATGCAGTGAGGCTACACTAATATAGTATGTACAAGCAGAGAAGACATTCTGGCCAGATAGAATAATAACTCCAGCTCGGTCAATATTGGTTCAAAAATTAAAAATTTGGTTTCAAATTATAGATCAACATGTTTCCTACAATTTAAAACTAAATTTGTAATTTTTGAACCAATATTGAGCGAGCTAGAGTCATTTTCCCATCTTGTCAGAATGTCTTCTTCGCTTGGACAGACTATTTTATTACCTAACTTCATTACTATGCTCTGGTATTAATGAGAAATACGGCAGCAGGTTATCAATTAAGTCTACAAAAATTGATTTTCCATTGTTTTCACAGTTTTTCGTGCCAGAATATCTCAACTTACACTTTCAAATCATAAGGTTTTTTGCCAGTACTACTTCTTAAACCAGTACGGTTAATCTTATCATTGAGATATGACACTAAAGCCCGCAAACCTACGGAACGAGGGTAGCCTTATAAGTCTATCTGTTTTTGTATTTATTATCAAGTCTTCACATAATTATGATCAAGTCTTCATGAATTCCTAAGTTGTGATTTATAAATCACGAGATCTTAAGAAATTGAGTAATTTAGAAGTAATTAGTAATTTAGTAATCTTAAGAAGTTGAGTAATCATAGCTTCAAAATTCACTGAAGCAACATTGTGATCTCAAAAGTTTGATATTGAAATTAGATGGACCTGTGAAATGAAAATTTATCAATTTAGAATATTCTGAAAAACATTTTGTTATATTTTTCACTGGAATTTTCAACTTTGTATGCTTGACCAAAAATGCATGAAGACCTATTCATAATATTATTCCATTATTCGAATTTAATTCAAATGTAGGCTACAAGAGTATAAAAAATAACAATAAATAATATATTATTTATGAAGTGACTGAACACCAATGTGGAATTGGGACTTGGGAAACTTTATTCCACTGTTTCTTCATTCTTTCCTGAAATGTTTGCTCATTTTCGTATTTGATTCTAATTAATTATTAATCTTTCATAAAGTGTTTGCTGTTTCAGTCACCATTTTGAAACGTTTGTATGAACCACGTAACGGGGAGGGGCTTGTCTAGGCCAATAGCAGACGTTCATTTTGATTGGTTCAAGAAACTACCAATAGCGGTGCTCTAACGTTATTATAAATACTGATGCTCTTCGCTTAGAGTATTAGTTCATCTCAATTGACAATGGTATTGTCGCTAAAATACAATTTTATGAATTTTCAATAAATCTGTGGTTTGATAATATCTTGTCTTTTCATTCAACTTAGAAAAGCACTATCTAGTACTGTATTTTTTATAATATTGCAATCATTAGAAACAACAATTTAGTCTAGTACTTTAATTAGGCCTATCTATAAGATTGTATTTATAGTTTTATGAATTATTATTATATTTTATAGTTGATAAAATATTATTTCATGTACTGTATATTGATTGTGGAATAAATGACTATACTGGCACGTTTGTTATTCAACTTCAAAGAATTCAGTCAATTTTATTTGAAGTGAACTCATTGACATGCTCTGACTATTTCTATAATGCTTCCTTGAAAACGTAAAATCCGCACTGGTATAGTCTGTCCAAGCAAAGAAGACATTCTGGCTAGATGGTAAAATGACACCAGCTCGGTCAATATTGGTTCAAAAATTATAAATTTGGTCTCAAATTGTAGAAAACATTCTAATCTACAATTTGAGGCTAGATGGTAAAATGACATCAGCTCGGTCAATATTGGTTCAAAAATTATAAATTTGGTCTCAAATTGTAGAAAACATTTGAGACCAAATTTATCGTTTTCAAACCAATATTTACAGAGCTGGAGTAACTTTCCGATCTTCCCAGAATGTAATATTTGCTTGGACAAACTGTAATTATTTATGATTTATTTTCCACTGAAGCCTTAATAAAATGAATATTGAAAGTAGTTTCTCCTAGTAATAATGGTCATGAAATTATTAGTTGAGCATTTGCACACTTATTCAATCGAAACCAGCTTTGACTCAGATTTCCTGTACAATAAAATTGAAGCGGTCATTGTTTCAATACCATGATAAAGGCTTTTGTTATTACTTCCTGACAAATGATGAAATTTATCTATTACAAAATAACCAGTTCACGGTGTATCTCTGCTGATACATTTTGGGTTTATTTATCTCGTAGGAAAGGTGTACAGAATAAAGAGAATTATTGTAGAATAATTATTTTAACTGATTGCACTGGCGGCTCTTGCCCACGAAACAGGTGAAGTGCTGTACAGTGAAAGATACGAGCACTTCACCTGTTTCGTGAGCACGAGCCGCCAGTGACTGGTTGTAGAATAAATTTAGAGAATGAGAATGTAATAGAGTCAGATTAACTAGGCATTAGGTCAACATTCAGAGCAAATTTGCAATAAAAAAGAGAATGGAAGGTAATATAATTTAGAAATAAGAGAAATAATGAAAGCAGAGAAGGCATGATTGGCATGAATGTTGACAGTAATAGAAATATTTTGTACAATCTATATCTATAAAAGCGAAATGGCACTGACTGACTGACTGATTCATCACCAGAACTAAAAATCCACTGAACCGAATGAGTTCAAATTTGACAGGCATGTTCAGTTGGACGTTTAGACGCGCGCTAAGAACGAATTTTAGGAACTTTTCAAAGATACGCCAAATATTCAAGTTTTTCTATAATTTTTGGCGTTTCCTCAATTTTTTTCGAGAACCAATCGGTAGAAAATGTTGATATTTGGTATGTAGGTTCAGATAAGGTCTAGAAATGTTGTGTTAAGATATTTTTGAATTCCGTTCGAGATTAAGCCAGTAATCAGGGTTTTCAAAATTGTAGATGTTTTGCGGGTTGCATATCTTCCGCCTTGATACGACCAATCCTTACCGTAAATTCAATGGTTCAGCGAGATTATAAATAAACTAATTTGGAAGATATTGAATCAAGTTTCAAACTATGTCCGATATATAGTTCCCAAGCTTACGCTCAATATCAGCGTTTTACTATTTTTTTGGAGCTTTTCTTGGATTTTTCGAGAATAAATTGGTAGAAAATTTCGAAATTTGCTTAACAGGTCCAGATTAGGTCCAGAAATGCTGTGTTCAATAAGCTTCGGAACGGAATTTGCAGGCGAGCGAACCGAGCCTGTTTGTCTCAGCTTACACTGACAGAGGTCTGTTTGACTCACTGAGTCTGTTTGACTTACTGACACTGCTGATACTGTCGGGGGTCCAGGCGGCGGAGCCCCCTGGCTAGGCGGAGAAGGCGAGCGAAGCGAGCCTGCCGGCTAGTAAAATAATGTATTCGAATTTGGAACAGTATCAAAGGCTGAGAAGTATCAAAATATCACTATTGTATCATTACTTTGACCTATTGATCTTCTAAACGAATATAAAATAATAATTTTTATAGTTAAGTACAGTAACATAACAGAATATAATGATAATAATTATCACATCCTTGAGCAATCCAAAGCAACAACGAATTTCTGATTCAATTAGCTCTCTAAATCATTAATCAATACAAAATGAATCCATCAGTCGAATTATATACGGTTTATATGATTCTATTGAGAATAAAAATTCTACTGGATTTAGAAGTTGAAAGAGGAACCTGAGTATAGTCTGTCCAAGCAAAGGAGATCCTCTGGCAAGATGGGGAAATTACTCCAGCTTGGTCAATATTTGTTCAAAAATTATAAATGTGGTCTTAGTAGTAGATCAAATTGTGTTCTACAATTTGAGATCAAATTCATAGTTTTTGAACCAATATTGGCCGAGCTGGAGTCATTCTCCCATCTTGCCAGAGGGTCTTCTTTGCTTGGACAGATCATACTACAAGAGAAGGAAATTCTTGAATGGGGAAGAGAAATAGAATTAATGAAAACAATTCAATTGATACAATATTGAATACGTAGAAGGGAAAAAGGAACAGGAATAGTGAGGCACAAGTTAATCACTGACATGTTCGATTCCCGTTCAAATTTGACATTTTTATTACCCTTCTAACTACCAAAATTTCTAACTCAGGTCCATAAAATTATTAGACTATTATAGCAAAAACTAATATTGAAGTGCCTATACTGTATTTAAACTCTTAGAATATACAATATATTCTGTATTAACAGAATGAATAATCAATTCGAGGAAAATACCTGCATAATTATTAATGTATTCAAGTTTTATCGTTATAGCTGATATGGTCAGCTTTATGAGTAGCTGTGGCAGACTACCCATATGCGATCCAAGAGGGGGAAAAACCATCAAGAAGCAGCGTGAGTGAGCGAAATCAAGACAAAAAATAGTGAACTATGTCCCAACTTCGCCCGAGTTTGACGTAAGACGCCCAGTTTTGCACGTGTAAAGCCAGGGTCGCCCAGCAGTCATTCAACCCGTGCACACAAAATATATTCGAGAAAGATTCAAACATAAAAAAACTTCCAAATATTCTGAATTATCAACCAGTCGTCAACCTGTTCGGTGTCTAGTGTCTAGTTAATTTTTCGGGATTAGCTCTATCAAATACGTCAATCATCAACTAATGCATACCATTTCCAAATATTTTATCAACTAATAGTCGACAATCTGATTCAATAACTAGTTGATTTTCCAACATGAGACCTATTGGAAAAACTTAATGTTATCAACGATGCAAACTACACTGTATGCTAGTAGCTCGTGCAGAATTTATTGCCGTTGAAAAATCTGGTTTGTATTGGAATTCAATGATTACACAACCAAACTTGGCAAAAATTTCGATTTTTAGCAAATAGGAGAAGGTTTGGTAGCCTACATTCCTCATTCCATACACTGTAACTGTATGTTTCGATACATATTTTTCATGAATCGGAATCGGGAAACTCCTAAAATCGAAAAAGTACAATTGAAGTCCTTGGAGACTTTGAAAACTTCCAAAAACTGACTCTTCATAGTCTTTATGAAAGCTACTTTTGGAGCTCGAAATAGAATAGAATAGGTGTAATTAGTGCCTTTATTTTTTCCTGGGAGTACGAAGTCAGGGTAGAGCCGGCACTCTCTCACACTTAACGAGTAATTTAACTATTATAATTCAATTGTGCTGAAGTTAGTATAAATTGGTCGAGTTTTAATTAATAGTTTTGGAACTATATTCCTGTTGTACTCGCCCTTTTGTATTCGATTGAATAAATAAATGATAAAATTATTAAAGCAGTCGTTATTTTCCATGTTGATTTCATTGAGAGAGTTTGGAAAACAAGTAAATTAATTCAAGTTTGCCTGTAATCCCACATCATCAGAATTCCAATAATTGGGAAAAGTAGAGCAGTTGACGAAAAACGCATAAATGATCACAGTATTCTATTATGGAACAATTCACACTAAAAGCTGAACTGTGAGTTTAGGTCTTTGTGAGTATATTATGGTCTCTATATATTAAACATTTCACGTGGAACACTATTATAAATTTGTTCAATACTTCTTTTCTTCTAGGGCTACTGTATTTGAAACTTTAAAAACGAATAAAATCAGAGTACCCTTTAAAAAATATTTTTATTTCACAACATGTTTCAGCTAATTTGCCATTTTTAAGTGTAAATATTGTGATTATTATTTACACTTGAAAATGGCAAATTAGCCGAAACATGTTGTGAAATAAAAATATTTTTTAAAGGGTACTCTGATTTTATTCGTTTTTAAAGTTATAAATTTGTTATACATAATTATATAGGTAGTCTCTGTAGATTGAGCATTTTACGTAGAACATGTGCATTTGATAATGATCTTTACAAGGTAGCATTTTTGAGATTTGAGGTGTTGCCCAGGACCAGTCGGTCATTGTAATTGATAATGTTACTGGTCATTAAAAGACGTTTTTTTCATCGCATTCCTCGATCTCCGTCGCATTCTTCCACACTCTTTTTACACACACTAGGCTAGATCGGATACAAGAGAGAGAGAGAGAGAGAGAGAAAGTTAGCAGCTGTTCTCTAGTTTGAATTTGCCGCCGTTGCCAAGGCGGGCGACTATTTTGCAGCCAACATTGATCAAGGTCGACGTCCTTAATCCTTTGCAAAATTAAGAGTAAAAGAGATGGATTATAGTCCATTATGGATAGATATATGAAAAGAGAGAGAGAGACAGAGATAGAGTGAGTGCCAGAAAAAGCATGTATACAGTGTGTAAAGCCGTAGATATACTATTCTAGTTAGTTAGATATACTATTCTGTATAGTTAGTCTATGGTAATAAAGAACTTTAAAACAGGGCTGTTTAAAATAATTGAAAAATAAATAAAAATCAAACACCCTTTTTTTTTGAAAACGTGTGTTTTATAATTTTTAATGTTTTCAAAAAAAAAGGGTGTTTGATTTTTATTTATTTTTCAATTAGTCTATGGTAAAGCACACACTTTGCACACCGTTCGTTCGTGCTCAAATTTTGGATTCATCACAGCTCAATCCTTTCACTTTCTTGCAAAAAGTTGAAAGCAAGAGTTTCTTAGAGAGAGGGAGAGATTCAGATTCAGATTCAATCTTTTTATTCATGTAGATTACATAATACAATAATTCAAAACCTATGCTATAAGAATAAGAATAAATGAAAATTACATTAATTACATTATGGTTTGCATAAGTTGGCTAATTATAAACTATAAAAACTTGAGACAGATGTAGGATTCAATAAGCTAACGGTAATATAAATTTGTGCTGTATCTACATAAAATGGCGAAGTTTTTACATATAAATGTCCATTCTTGGAGAGGGATGTTCAAAGACATCTCTCTCATTAACACTCAACCAAGGATTAGATTAGATTAGATTACTTTATTAAAATGGATAACAAAATTCGGCTTAGATTATACATTGTAATATGAATGAGTAAAACAAAATTATCCTATAAATTTCACAAAATAGAGACTTCTAGTAAAAATACGGAAACGGTAAGGTAATGAATGCAAAATTTATACAAATTTTAAATTGGAGGTTCTGCAAAATGAATGAGGAGTGTAAGTTATCTAATTGAAAAGGCGAAGTTTAGAAATATATATGTCCATTCTTGGGAAAGGATAATAAGGATATCCTTTCCATTAACACTTGGCCTTGTTAGAGAGAGAGAGAGAGAGATTAGATTAGATTCGATTACTTTATTCAAATAGATAACAAAATTCGGCTTAGATTCTACATTGTAATATAATATATGAGTAAAACAAAATTATCCAATAAATTTTACAAAATAGAAACTCCTAGTAAAAATACAATAAAACGGTGAAGTAATGAATGCAAAATTTATACAAAATTTTAATTCGAGGTTCTGCAAAATGAATAAGGAGTGTAAGTTATCTAAGTGAAAAGGCGAAGTTTAGACATATATATGTCCATTCTTGGGAAAAGATAATAATGTTATCCTTTCCATTAACACTTGGCCTTAAAGAGAGAGAGAGAGAGAGAAAGAGAGAGAGATAGAGAGAGAGAGAGAGATAGAGAGAGAGAGAGAGAGAGAGGGAGAGTATCAGGAAAATCAAGTATAAATTGTGTACAGTGAAAGGCTGTAAGCCCATTACCATACACAAAAGTAAAAGCTTTCAAAACGCACATTGATGAGAAGGGATTGTCTGTATAGTTTATTTGGGGATTACTCGATTAGTCCAGTGCTCGATTAGTCCAGTCCCTATCCTACATTAAGAAACTGAAAAACTGGACTAATCGAGGCACCTGGACTAATCGAGGCGCAGGGGTTCGATTAATACAGTGACTCGATTAGTCCAGTTCTTCAATGAGATGAGCGAGTGCCTCGATTAGTCCAGAACTGGACTAATCGAGGCACTGGACTAATCGAAGCCCTGCGTCTCGATTAATACAGTGCCTCGATTAGTACAGTTGGCGTACTGAATTCGTACCAGGTGATGAATCCACTATATGCGTTGACAAGGAATTGACTATATCTAGACGGCGTCAAAGTGGCCGTCTAACAAATTTCAAATAAAACCAAGGCGGCGCGGCGCGATCTTTGAATTAGGTTGCAAATGTCAATAGCTTGGTTTTCATTATACAACCATGTTGTATTTATTTATAATGTAATATTCTGAATAATTCACCGGTATCTTTTAACTTATTGAATCTTATTATCTTTGTTTAATCTATTAAATTAGGCTACCCTTATTAGAAATTCGAGATTTAATATTGTTTAATTCATGGAAGGACAGTTTGATTAATTAATATTAATATTTTTATGATTTACAGCAATATTTGAAATCTCTATTGGTAATTATTCAGAAGCTGAATTATTGTATTCATGAAACTAAAAATCTAATGAGCCAAAAAACCTTTAAATTTGGCTCTCTATATGTGACTTTATTTACCATAACTTTTTGTATTGAAATTTTAATATTATCAACAGTCTTGAGGGTGGCCGTGGATGAGTGGGTTAAGTGCAAGAGTTAAAGCCTCCACATAAGGCTAATTTCAAAACAAAGAAATATTTACGAATCCACTAAAATATTTTTGGATTGGAAGTATTCAAATTATACATCGTGAAAGCGTATATCATTGTCAAGAATATACGCTTTTATAAAATAAAATTGTTAACTAGTAAAGATCTGAAACCTATCTGTAATGATATACGTTTGAAGGAACTCTTCATAAACCCAATTCTGCGTTCAGAAATGCGAAAATATCAATAAATAATCAGTTATCAGTTCAATAATCAAAAATAAATTAGCAGTCCAAATTCAGTTTATTATCTAGGTAGATCACTCCGAACTTTTTGAGTTTTCATTGCATTAAGACATAAAATCCGAAAAATATGAATAACTTTTTTATTTGTTGTCAGATTGACTTGAATTTTTATGGGGAGGACACTAATATAGAGAGGAATGTTCCTGTTTTTTGTAGAATTTTTCCAAGGCTCTTCCCCCCCCCCCCAGATCCAAAAAACCGATCGGGCGATTTCAGTCATTTTAAATTTCCCGGCTTAGAAAGACTTGGCACGAAGGCATGTGATTGGTTGATAATTGCACGCGGAAGAAAAAAATACATTCTTAAAAGTTGAGAGAATGACTCCAGCTTGGTCAATATTGATTGAAAAATTATAAATTTGGTCTCAAATTGTAGATTAGAATGTTTTCTACAATTTGAAATTCGATTTTTGATTTTTGAAGCAATATTGACCGAGCTGGAGGCATTTTCCATCTTGCGAGAATGTCTTCTTTGCTTCTTCTCTGTGTGAATTGTTGTCTTAGATCAAACGATCAAAGCCTTTTGAAGTTCCAAGAAACCTACACTTGTATGCGCATGTCTGTCCAAGCAAAGAAGACCGTGTGGCAAGATGGGAAAGTGACTCCAGCTGGGTCAATATTGGTTCAAAAAATATTAATTCTGTCTCAAATTGTAGATCAGAATGTTTTCTACGATTGAGACTAGATCAATAATTTTTGAACCAATATTGACCGAGCAGAAGTCATTTTCTCATTTTGCCAGGTCTTCTTTGCTTAGACAGACTATTATACTAGGCTACATCATCATTCTATAGTATTATTGCTGATAGAGATGTAAAGTCTCTCCAAGCAAAGAAGGCATTTTGGCGAGATGGGAAAAATAACCTCCGCTTGGACAATATCGGTTAAAAATCATAGATTTGGACTCAAATTGTAGGAAACATTCTGATCTTCAATTAAAGACCAAAATTTTACTTTTTGAGCCAATATTGACCAAGCTGGAGTCATTTCCCCATCTACCCAGAATGTATTTCTTCCTTGCACAGACTACAGTAAATAGCGAGAAATTACTACAATTATCATCAGACTCTATCAATGAGTGCCTTTTCGCTTTCATTAAATTAGATTAATTACTCATATCGGTCTCTTTATCCTGTTGGTCAAGTGCAAGGCAGGACTTGGTCCTAACTTCGCCGTTTCAATGCTGTAACAAAGTAGTCATATTTTATTATCTATAATTAATGTACATGGATAAAGTTATTCTATTCACCTTCTTTCATTTTACTCTCTCTTTAACCTCTCCTCTCTATCTCCTCTCTCGTTTCATTCTCTATATCCTTCTCTCTCATTCTTTTCAATCATTTCACTGCCTCATTCACTTTTCAATCCACTTTTTCCTTTCTTTTTTCTCATTTTACTATTCTCTCTATCTCTTATCTCATTTACCCTCTTTATCCTGTGCTTTCTCTTCCTTCTCTCATTTTACTCTTCCTTCTCTCTACTTCTCTCTATCTTTTCTCAAGTTTCTCATCTACACAAAGATATATTATAGTCAGATTGCATAACTATTTGACAATCACAATTTATCGGATTGCACGCATACCGGGTAACTATGAAATTCAAATGAAATTGACAAGATGTGGTTAAATTGAAGAGCAAATATTTTGTTTTTGAAACATGAGGGATTTACGTAATTACAACGTGCCATTAAAGGTCATACAGTTCAATATCATTATCGCTTCCATTATGTTAAATTTTTGATGAAACACTTATTGTATAAAATATAAAACTTGATTTCTTAATTTTCTTTTCATTTCCTCTTTTATCAGTTATATAGTCTTTTTTCCTGGGACTGATGCTCGCATAGGCTCCTAGGCCTGTGCGGGGCTAATGGGAGATGGCGACTGGTTTTTAGGCAGTCAAGACCGACGGCTTTACGACTCCTTTAATAGACGGGGTGACGTATCTATGTGATAGTACTGCGTTCGAAAATATTGTTCCCTGGTCAAGGATCGAACTTGGGTCCTCTTGCTTATCAGAACTCGGACCAAAGTTTTTTCCCTTTACTTTTTTCTCCACAAATTCAATTTTGTTAGTAGTTATATATTATGACATTTATATAAATATAAATGACATTTATTTATATCTATGGTATTTATACTACGATTATTATTATTATCATCCATGCTAGCTATTATGTCATGAATAAATTCAAACTGCAGAATCAAGTTGTCACATTTAATTTTGGCTATTAATGATTATTTTATAGAATTAACTTTATTCTGAGCTATATTCTGCAAGTCTTATGAAGTGCATAAAATGATGTTTTATGAATAATCATTTTTTTTGAAAAATAACAATAAAATTTAATTGGAATTTGATTGGATATGGGTATGTATTATTACGGTATGTAACTGTATTCATCATTCCTCAAACTAAGCATAATCAGTATACAATTCATTCAGTCAACTAACTATATAGTGATAACGAGAAGCAAAGATATTATTATTTCCTTCTTCATGGCCATTCTCGCAAATATGAAGAGAAGTTACTGGGTGTTTTTGAAGTAAGTTATATACATATACAAGTTCTTTATTGAACAATGAATGTAACTCATTAGGCTACTCAACAATGAATGTAAGTCGCTACTCGCTATAAATGAAAGACAAATCGCTATAAATCGCTATACCATTAGAAAGACACTGATTTTTCAATTCATAACTTAATAGCTAATTCAAATAACACTACTACCAATTTATATACAACATTCTTAATTTTTCAACAATTTATGTATAATATTACATCTTATCAAGATAATGTAGCCTATATTGAAAGTATTCAACATTTTTCAAGATCATTTAAAGGCGCCCATAACCAGATGAGATAAGGAAGCACCCTGAATGCTCTCTTAAGCTTAAAGGAATTCATTATAGTCAGCCAGCATTTTTAAGAAATGAACTATACAAGAATGAATACGGTACTTGTGGTAGGTATTCAGTAGTAACTTAGCCTATATACAATGATTCTTAGCACGGGAGTAGTGAATAATACATTATTAGTATTATTAGTATAATAATAATTATTATTATTAGTGAATAATACAGGACTAATAGCAAATATAATTTTAGATTTCAAGTACCTAGCTGAACATTCATATTATAGGCTAACTTCTGCTCTCTTCAAAATGAACTGTGGAGCCAAAATTTGCTGCCAAAATGACGCTTCCTCCTCAAGTCTTCAATACTCTTTCCTTGCCTGTTACGGAGATTTACTTACTCCTTTGGTCTTCCACATGGATCAGTGTCTGAGGAGTCGTCCTTACCGTGTAGTGGTGAATTTTCTATAATTTTACTTATTTATTGCAAGAGAAATAATTTTAAAATTTTGAACTTTGATGGCATCTCCCACATAGAATTTTCTCGGGAGTGCCTCTTATTCTTAGTAAATTTGGAAATCATACCTAAACATATTTGATGTACCTCATTGTATACATTTATTGTGGAGGTTTAATGTTTTCTTGGTACTAGTTTGCTTACTGAGAAATAAAAATTTATTATTATTCATTTATTTTTCCGTGGCTATTTTCCTACCGGTAACCCCCTCCCCGTCCTCCAATTTATGAAATTGAGAATGCAATTTATATGAAATTGATCATACATTCCTATTATACAAGAGTTTTGACAAGAGCACATTCATTTAGCCTATATTCCAAGTAAGCCTACTTGTTGTGAAATCCAAAGGTTTTGACTTAGATTTTCAAAGACTGAATTAATCTACCCCTTTTTGGTACGTATCAGCTCTAAAAGAATATATCAAAATTCAGCATGTGACCTCAAATTTTCCAAGTAATTTTATTGACTATAATCTTTAACTGAATATTTTTTCCATAAATAAACAATATCAATTGAAAAATCAGAAACAAAAAATTACCAAAATTTAAGGGTTTTTTCAATTTTTAAGGGTGAAGCCGTACCCTAGGACGGCAGAAAACTTCAATTTTGGATTTAGCGCACTGGAATACAGTCATAATATGAAACAATCGGAAAAAAACTTTCACATCACTTGTCTGACAAAACTACCATTATTTTACTGGGCTATCATAGCGTCAGAGTTTTACTGGAAACCTGACGTCAGAGTTTGCAAGCTACTTGAACTGATCGATAACTTTTGCCGTTGGCGATTATGGCAGCGTCTCTAGTGTAACGCTGAGAGAGTGATATAGTTGATTCCACATATTATAACCGGTTCAGTGGGTCACATGAATTGGCTAAACTGGACTAATCGAGCGCCTTGCACATCCTACCTAATAAACCAACTTTACTGTACTAATCGAACCTCTAGACAAATTGAAATAGACTGCCTCGATTAGTCCAGTTTTTCCTGGAAAAACTGGACTAATCGAACCACTCTCATAAAACAACTTATATATTTGAAAAACTGGACTAATCGAGCACTGGACTAATCGAACCCTACCCGTTTATTTTCATTAAAAAAGAACAATATTGATACAATTATAAACATTTGTCTTGTCTGTCCATTGTTTTTTACTAGAAACTTAACAATGATTTTAGAAAAACGCTCATTATCTAGCGAATAAACACTTAAATTTTTGTGGTAAAGATCGTTTCGACCAGGTATTCTTCATCACAAGAGTCACCACACAAGTGTGTTGTTTTTATCCACTATATGAGTGTATTTTAAAATCAATTTTAAATTAATAGACATTATAAGATTGTCCTATTGTCTCTGTGAGTCTGATCCTCACTCTATCACTCTTCCATTTGAAATGAAACTTGATTGGAAGAAAGTTTCTAATGATTTTGTTCAATTTTGATCGCTTTTCTCTAATGTTTCGAAAGAGAGTTTAGAGCCTTGCAATCTTGCTGAAAACCTATTTTGGTTACAGATCCAACATTTAATCAAATGCAAAACTGAGTATATTCTAATTCAGTCACAGCTTCTATATATATTCCAATATGTATTATTTCAATTTTATAAACTTCGTCTTGAAGCTGCTTTGACCAGTATAAATATCTGCTTTCAAAAATACTTCTCTAGAGTTCCCAGCAAAAAGTTTGACGGTTGAGCCAGCTGATCAGTATCACTTTCTCGTTCTCTTTCAACCAACATTATCAATGTCATAATAATATAATCTCGTTCCATCCAACATTTACATTTATCAATATGCTGTTCCAGCTCAGCATCAGCTAGGGCTCTAGAAATACACCTTTTTATAACATCTTCTTTTTCTTCCTCTTCATCATCTTTTTTCTTTTTCTTTTTTTTCTTCTTCTTCTTCTTCCGTCTTCTTCTTCTTCTTCTTCTTCTTCTTCTTCTTCTTCTTCTTCTTCTTCTTCTTCTTCTTATTCTCACGACTTCTTCTTCTCGTTCTTCTCCTCGTTCTTCTTCTTATCCAGTTATAACACTTATTGTTGAAAAATGGAATTTTTTAGCATATTTTTCCAATTATCTCTATAACCGTAGAAGTTACATACTTCAAACTGGTTTCATTGAGTTCCTCAGCTAATTTTACATAGGAATTGCTTGTTTTAGAACCTCAGTAAAGCCTCTAATAAATTAGAAAAAATAATATTTAAAAAAAAATCTCAATTTTCCGCCAAAGCGTTTTTGGGGGTTGGTGCATGGAACTTTTTTGTCTACTTGGTGTAAGGAATCAGCCTGAGAAGTATTGCACATTTCTCCGGAATCACCCTGTATATAGAGACAAGTTATTATTTACTCCTTTTCAACTTCTCTACTATTTTTCTAGCCCTTTCTTTTTCGATCGTTCATTTCCTTCTTCTTCTTCTTCTTCTTCTTCTTCTTCTTCTTCTTCTTCTTCTTCTTCTTCTTCTTCTTCGTCTTCGTCTTCTTCTTCTTCTTCCGTCTTCTTCTTCTTCTTCCTCTCCTTCTTCTTCTTCTTCTTCTTCTTCTTCTTCTTCTTCTTCTTCTTCTTCTTCTTCTTCTTCTTCTTCTTCTTCTTCTTCTTCTTCTTCTTCTTCTTCTTCTTCTTCTTCTTCTTCTTCTTCTTCTTCTTCTTCTTCTTCTTCTTCTTCTTCTTCTTCTTCTTTACTGATAAATTAATATCGTTCACAAGATGCCAATATGTTTTTGTTGGTAACTCCTCTATATTCGTTGACCAGTATGTAGAAACATACAATATTATGCCTAGTTTTCCCTAGTTTACCCGATGTTAGTAGCCTATTTTGTATAAATGTATGAATAACTGAATAAAAAGAACGGTTGCCATTGTTTTCAAATGCAATATGCAATGCAATTCATGCTAAAGAGCTTACCATCGTTTCATTTGTTATTGCTTTTGAACAACGACGCCAATGACCTGGATAGCCAGCCGCCAGGGCTTACAACGATCACGTGTTCAGAGCGTGTTCACATGCTAATCACCTTGCTCGATTCGCAACAAATAACTTGCTTCCAAAACCAAAAATACAACCCCTAAAAAACTTTGGAACGGAAGCTATACTGACCAGGAAGTGTAAGATAGTCGATAGTGTTTATAGACGTGCTCTAGTTAAATCTTACTTTTTTTCAAAAATGTCAGGAATTGTTTTCAAATGTTTGTTGTCTGTTTTATTTCCTTAAGGGAAGTACTACTGTATTTAAATAGGTCAGGAGAATATTATGAAACGGATTTTTTAAACGTTAAGCTATAAACCTGGCTATAGGAGAAGCTTTTCAAGAGAAACTGAGGTGACGACTTTATTTATAGATAACTCACCTTCAATCAATATTAATCTTAAACCGTAGATATACTATACAGGATGTTTCAGGAGGAATGTGCAATACTTCTCAGGCTGATTCCTTACACCAAGTAGACAAAAAAATTCTGACCAACCCCCAACGCGCACTAAAATTTCAAAATGGGACCAACCCCCAAAAACGCTTTGTTACCGAGTTAACAATGGCGGAAAATTGAGATTTTTCAAACAATATTAATTTTTTAGAGGCTCCACTCAGATTCTAAAATAATCAATATTCCTATGTAAAATTAGCTGAGGAATTCAATGAAACCAGTTCCAAGTTTGTAACTTTAACGGTTATTGAGATAATTGGAAAAATAGGCTAAAAGACGCCATTTTTTCAACAATAAGGGTTATAACTGGAAAAGGAATCATAAAATTGTATTTTGTATTAATGGAAGTTGAAGAGAGTCGGATTCTAAAGAAAAAGTTGAATGGCAGCGATTGTATAAATCTTATCCAAATTTCAGAAATGGCGATCAAAAATCGCAAAATTGACAAAACATAGCACAAGTGATGAATTTGTGTTTAATAGCGATTTTGCGATTTTTGATCGCCATTTCTGAGATTTGGGTAAGATTCACACAATCGCCGCAATTCAACTTTTTCTTTAGAATACGACTCTCTTCAACTTCCATTAATAAAAATACAATTTCATGATTCCTTTTCCATTATTTCTATTATTGTTGAAAAATGGCGTTTTTCAACATATAGTTGCACTACTGCAACTTGTAAACTCGAATGAATATTTTCAAATAAGAATTATACATGTTTATTGATCAATCACATGAAAGCTAATACAGTAATTATTGCGGGATCAACCGGCAAAGTCTAAATTTATCTAAATTGAGTCATAAATACATCGGTTCATATTTTTTGTCAAATTTTGTTCACTGATAATAAATTTTTCTCTTACTTTCAAATTGATGCATTAGGTATGTCGAATTACGACGTTTTACGGCGGTTATATTCACTAGATTTTTTAGGTAATGGACGTACTGTATTATACGAGTTAATAATATGTAGTTTTGGTTGAAAAATTATGAAATCTTCATGTTAAAATAAAAGACAATATATTGTCAAACCACTAACTTAATTCATTAGAAAATCAAAGTACTGTTTGCTACATCATTCCAATCCTTCAATACTTTCGATCATGTTTCATCATGTTATACTTTCAATCATGTTCCAATACTTTCAAACATGTTATCAATCTCTGGTAAACTGAAACTTAACGCAAAGAGCAGCCGTATTTATACAGTCGGTCAAGCGCTGCTATATTGGTAGACGCTCGAACCAATTGAACCAATCACAGTGAACGTCTGCCATTGGCCTAGCCTAGCTCCTCCCCGATAAGCTGGTCATTCAAACATTACAAAATGGCGATTCAAACAAAAAAACAATAATTGAAGATCAATAAGAATTTATGGTAGTTGTAGTAGAAAAATAACATACAGAATTAATAGAGAAGAATTTACCTAAAAATGGGGAAAACAACGTATTGTAATAAGATAATGAAAGTTTGACTAACAAATTATGATAAAACAAGATTTTTCTACTTTAAAACAGAACTTTTGTTTCTCTAGTTATTTCTTAAACTGAAGAAGAAGAAGAAGAAGAAGAAGATGAAGAAAAAAAGAAGAAGAAGGAGAAGAAGAAGAAGAAGAAGAAGAAGAAGAAGAAGAAGAAGAAGAAGAAGAAGAAGAAGAAGAAGAAGAAGAAGAAGAAGAAGAAGAAGAAGAAGAAGAAGAAGAAGAAGAAGAAGAAGAAGAAGAAGAAGAAGAAGAAGAAGAAGAAGAAGAAGAAGAAGAAGAAGAAGAAGAAGAAGAAGAAGAAGAAGAAGAAGAAAAAGAAGAGAAGAAGAAGAAGAAGAAGAAGAAGAAGAAGAAGAAGAAGAAGAAGAAGAAGAAGAAGAAGAAGAAGAAGAAGAAGAAGAAGAAGAAGAAGAAGAAGAAGAAGAAGAAGAAGAAGAAGAAGAAGAAGAAGAAGAAGAAGAAGAAGAAGAAGAAGAAGAAGAAGAAGAAGAAGAAGAAGAAGAAGAAGAAGAAGAAGAAGAAGAAGAAGAAGAAGAAGAAGAAGAAGAAGAAGAAGAAGAAGAAGAAGAAGAAGAAGAAGAAGAAGAAGAAGAAGAAGAAGAAGAAGAAGAAGAAGAAGAAGAAGAAGGAGAAGAAGAAGAAGAAGAAGAAGAAAAAGAAGAGAAGAAGAAGAAGAAGAAGAAGAAGAAGAAGAAAAAGAAAAAGAAGAAGAAATAAGACAAAAATAGTAGGAAGAGGAGGTAAGAAGCGATTATAGGTAAATAAATGAACTTTGAAAAATTGTTTGAATCCTTCAAACTGTGTTTGGAAACCTTGAGACGTCTGCGTACACTAGTTATTCAGCATTTTTAATTGACAAAAATCGATTCCAGCCAATTTTATCACGAATAGAAGGAAGTGGTAAGGAAGTAAATAAGGACCGAAAAACGGCCACAAAAATAGTCTAGGTATAGTCTGTCCAAGTAAAGAAGACATTCTGGCAAAATGGGAGAATGACTCCAGCTCGGTCAATATTGTTTCAAAAATTATAAATTTGTTCTCAAATTGTTAATAAGAGTGTTTCCTACAATTTGAGGTCAAATTTATTATTTTTGAACCAATATTGACCGAGCTGGAGTCATTTTCCATCTTGCCAGAATGTCTTCTTTGCTTGGACAGACTAGACCTAATACCAGCCGTAGTAAACAGAATAAGGTACTGCTTATTTGTGTGAAATCTTGCTTTGTTGTTTGCTATCTTTACCGATATTCATCAAGGATAGCTGATGTTTGTTTATTTGGGAAAATGACTTGCCCGGTGTGTGATGCTTACCTGCGTTGGCGGGAAATTTAAAAACGCAATTCCGTTCGTTTTCGATCTTCCCAAATCGTACTCTATTGATAACAATATGTTATTACAGTGATGTAAAATTTGTTTCTTGTCACGAATTAAAATGAATTTCACTTGTCATGAATTTTCATCGGTCCTCGACCTTCTTCTCTTTCTCAAACCACAATTATTCGTCTCTCTTTCATTGTGAAAATTCATGGCAAATAATAAAAAAAATGTATATAAATATATATAATAAATATTATATACTTCTAATGAACACTGAGAACAGGCTCATCTCGATGTTTAGTGATCGAACTGAATTTAAACGAAGTCTCAAATAGTTTAATAGACAGGATACAGAATATCTTGAACATTCCAATTAGAAATAACTAAAATTGACCAAAACTTATTAGAATGCAAACATTCAAGCCCAATTGTCTCGTAATGACGAAGTAATTAACACGGTACGGAAAATGTCCCTCTCAATATTCAGTGATTTAACTGACCAAGTTTTAAAAATCGTTTTGTTGAATCCAGTTCAATTATTTGTTGTGCTCAACCCAGTAAACCTAGATGTTAATCTCATTAAATGTAGTTTTTGTAGCCAATGAAATAAATGAATATAATTTGAATGAATCAATGAGTATAAATTCAAGCAAACTCATTGATTCATCATCTCTATTTTATAACACTGTTTTAAAACTTATTTAGTCAATACTACTATAATACTAATATAGTTTCTTTTCAGTCAAAAATTCGATTATTCAATGAAAACGTTTAGTAATAACTATTCTCAAAACTTGTGACTCCAGCTCCAAATGGTAGGGGAATCGATGATGAGTAATGTGTCAAACGATAATTCGAGTCAAATGAGTCAAACGAAAATTTCATTTGAATCAAACGAAAATTTCGATGAATGAGTGGACTAGCCAATGAAGCGACATACTGAAAACTGAATCGTGAGTAGATACTGCAGACACCAACAAAACCGACGCTTGGCGAATGACTTCAATGAATCTTCAGCTCCGTGAGGAGAGTCGGCGAACGTTCTACGAGAGAAATTCAAGTCGAGAGTGACCTCAGCTGAACCGTTTCGCTTCCGTAGACCGTTTTAAGACTGTCCTGATAGAGCTGAGCATCAATAACAGTCATTCGCCAACCGCCAGTTTCGTTGGCACCTACTATAATCTGTCCAAGCAAAGAAGACCCTCTGGCAAGATGGGAAAATGACTCCAGCTCGGTCAATATTGGTTCAAAAATTATCAATTTGATTTCAAATTGTAGGAAACAATTTGATCTATAATTCAGATCACATTTACAATTCTTGAACAAATATTGACCAAGCTGGAGTCATTTTCCCATTTTGCCAGAGGGTCTTCTTAGCTTGGACAGACTTATACATAGATATCGAGTATCGACTAGTCATTTTCAGATCGGTCAGATGGTTATTTTGGTGATTGAGAGCAGACATTTGGAAATCGTCCAGGTCTCAGGCCAAACATAAAAAACTTTTTACCTCGTGCTATTGACTGGAATGCGTCTGAAAAGCCTAAACAAATTTCAAGCCATTCAATATTATTTGTATTATAGGCGGGCGAGTTCGTCTGCTCCTTGTACGCTCCAACAGCTGAAGTTTTTTATTAGATTTGTCAGCTAGCTAAACCTAGTTTACATTGTTTCTTTTATCTCAGGGCTACTTTTAGCACAGCTTTTTTCATTTATTTTTTAATAATAATTACAGTAGGCTACCCTTTTTCAATAATTTTTGTTTTTTTGTCGAATCATGTAATGCACTAAAAGTTATTGAAAAAGGGTACTGTGACTAGTTTACATTATTTAAATTAAAAAAGACAATACGTGTTTTACATCAGCTAGAAAGCCACCTTACTTTTTGGGGAAAGTTATAGACATCCATTTCTAATTATTGCTATAGTCTGTCCAAGCAAAGAAGACCCTCTGACAAGATGGAAAAATGACTAAAGCTCGGTCAATTTAGGTTCAAAAGTTATGAATTTGATCTCAAATTCTAGGAAACAATTCGATCTAATCTTAAGACCAATTTATAATTCTTGAACAAATACTGACCAAGCTGGAGTCATTTTCCCATCTTGCCAGAGGGTCTTCTTTGCTTGGACAGACTATAGTTGAGGTGGAATAATAATGGTGTGATTTGGAACAATATTTTGGTCCTATCCAATGCTATTGCACTACTCACATTATACTGATATTTTTTCAGAAATGTCCAGAGCATTACAACTACGATGAAGGTAACACGCTTATTGATCTAGCTCTATCAAAGTATTAAATGAACAAAAATTAAAATAAATTTGAGAAACTGCGATCATCGCGATTTGCGCAGCTCTGAATTATCTGTAACTTTTGTTGTGGTTTTCAAATTTTGTAAACATGTGTAAAAAACTAAAAACAAATCTGATTGACATCTCAATGAGAAACACCTCGTCATTCTCCTCCATATCCTCTCTTACCTCATTAACAAACTCATTGCTATAGTCTGTACAAGCAAAGAAGACCCTTTGGCAAGATAGAAAAAGGACTCCGGCTCAGTTAATATTGGTTCAAAAATCATAAATTTGTTCTCAAACTGTACATTAAAATGTTTTCTACAATTTGAGACCAAATTTATAGTTTTTGAACCAATATTGACCGAGTTTGAGTCATTCTCTCATCTTGACAGAGGGTCTTCTTTGCTTGGACAGACTATAGTTTCTACTCCTCATTAGAGTACTTTTATTTTTTTCTATTTTCCCTATTTTGTTTGCTAGCTCCTCTATCGTGCAGTCATAGTCCATCACGGAGAGTAAACAGGAAAAGGCGCAGTTCCTGGGCATTTCCTGTAACAAATTACAGGCCTTCATCTCTCTAGAAAAAGCTTGGAAACTTAACTCAAATAGTAGCGAAACTTTAAGATACTGTACCTATTAGAAAAAGAAACTTACTGAGAAAAATAGACTATTACAGGTTTCAATGATCTCACCTGTGAAGCTACTTAATAATAAAAATGCACATTGCTGTAGCCGTAGTAATCTCTTTCCTGAGCTTTGAATAGGTTTTGAAAAGTATAGATTGGTCAACTTTAAGGATTGATTGACTGTAAAGCTACTGAATAATAAGAAAGATATATAGTCTGTCCAAGCAAAGAAGACACTCTGGCAAGATGGGAAAATGACTCCAGTTTGGTCAATATTTGTTCAAGAATTATAAATGTGGTACTTAAAGTAGATCAAATCGTTTCCTACATTTTGCTCCAAATTGATAATTTTTGATCCAATATTAACCGAGCTTGAGTCATTTTCCCATCTTTCCAGAGGGTCTTCTTTGCTTGGACAGACTATAGCATAAGCTTTGAATGGCTTTTAAAAGTATAAAAATATTCATCAACTTTAGGGATTGATTGAATTTATTGAAACAATCTGAAGTTCATGTTTAATATAGTGAGGGCTTTCACAAAGAGATAAATCTTTGTATTAAACATAGAATATCCTTAAGGAATATATTATTTTATGGCTTTTAATGGTGGGGAGACCCTAACGGGTCTCGCCAATGTGTGCTTGGCCAAATACTGGTCACCCATTCAAGAGCATTCCACAGTGTTCGTGACTTAACATCACGTTCACCGAGAGACCAATACCCAGTACGTATGGTGTTGTGTATCCAGGGCCCTCACGTGGTTTTTGGTGCCCTGTGCGAGATTTTGGCAGATTTTTAATAGAAGAATATTCAGTATCATCTTGAATATTTCATTTCACTGGAAATGAAGATGTTTTAACAAAAAATCGAGAACTCAATAACAAGAAAATTTAAGATTTCAGCCATTTTCCCTGCTCTACCCAACTCTCTTAAATAACATTCGAAATAGTTCCGAATTCAGCCAGCAGATGGCGGTAGCAATAGGGTGACTTGCTTCGACTTCCATTGTACACGCCTCCAAGCTCCACCTACAATCAAAATGGCTGAAAACATTGGTTAGAAAAGTTCCTAAATTCAAGCAGTAGATGGCAGCAGTTGACGGGTGGTGTTTCAGTTTTGACTTGGACACGCCTTCATGCCCCACCTGCTCTTTTCTTATTGGTTGACAGTATTTCGTGAGTTTTGTCTTAGAAAATGGCTGCTAGCAAGTAAATGATGAATGGTGTATCATACACAAAAAATTACGCTGATTTACTATTGACGATCTTGTGCTAATATAATATTTATTAATGTATTCAGGCTGGTTAGATTCTATCAAGTTGGTATTTGAAGAATTTATTCATAGAATTTAGACACAGTTTCACTTTTTTCGTGTAACTTAGGCCAATAATATAGAAATATTATTTCACACTCCCATCTTATACTCATTAATTCTATTTTTTATACAATGAATAGGCTATAATGAAATAGACCTCAACCTATTCATGATCTAAACCGACCTATTGCTAGAAAAAAGTTTGAAAATCTACAACAATTTGGTAAAAATTTTGGGGAGAAGTTTTTATCGGAAACTGGCTTGTGATTGGTCAACATAGTGTAAGGTGGTTGTTGTCAGCCAGCAATAGAATTAAATTTAAGATGGGCGTTACTTGGCTTGCTCCATACATTGATCGTGGTTTTCAATTGATCAATTTATTATGATGAATGAGTTTATACCGAGGAAATAATTTCTTGTGGATTCAAGTGGTTGGTAAAACAAGTTTCTCATCAAGTAGTGAAAAAATTATTCTAATAGCCCAATTGAAAATTTTTAATTCACGTTCCGCATCAGCCGCCGCGGCGCACCCTTGGCCGTGGCGCCCTGTGTGGTCGCACACTCCGCACACCCCACGCGAGGGCCCTGTGTGTATTCATTCTTATTATTTCCACTTCAAATAATTTTAACCTAATTCGGACCCATCACAGAGAAGAAATTTCCTCCTCTGTGCGGGGCCCATTATAGTCTCTAGAAAACCTCCTTTGAAGCAATCTATTCGACTCACCAATCGAATAATACTGGTGATGTCCCAATAGTCGTATCTTCAGATGAGACAAAAACCTGTAACTAAAAAAAACTATATTTCATTTTGATTTACAAAATATAAACTCATTCGATTAATAGGCTATAGTACTGTATCATAAATAGAAATTGATTTGATTTGATATTTGATTACTGCTTGATGTACTGATAGTTGATTTGATATACCACTGTATTTGAATTAAACAGTAGCCTTGCTATAGTCTGTCCAAGCAAAGAAGACCCTCTAGCAAGATGAGAAAATGAATCCAGCTCAGAAAATATTGTTTCAAAAATAATAATTTTGGTTTCAAATTGTAAAAAACATTCTTCTCTACAATTTGAGACCAAATCAATAATTTTCGAACAAATATTGACCGAACTGGAGTCATTTTCTCATCTTGCCAGAGGTTCTTCTTTGCTTGGACAGCCCACCTTAAGATATGAAATTGAATACCTACATAACACATGTATGATTTGCATGCACGTAGGCTGCAATGTGACTTCCGTGTGTCATTCAAATCTTGATACATAAATATCTAATAGATTGATAATTTCATGGCTTGACATTCAATACAGCATCTAAGCAATAATGTAATAATAAATCTGATGTCAAGGTCCTAATATATATAAGAATAGCAGACGCCAACAAAATAGACGGTTTGCTAATATCTGTTATTAATGCTCAACTCTGACAGGACAGTGGGCGAGTGGTCTGCAAGAGCATATCAATAGAAGGGCGACTCTTGTTGAACTGTTTCGCTTTTCTAGACTGCTTTCAGACTGTTCTGACAGAGTTAAGTATCAATAACAGTCTTCCTCCAACCGCCATTCTCTTTGGAAACTGCTTAACTTGCAGGTTAACCGACCAGCTGTGTTTCAGACCTTTATTGAGAGATTACTTTTATTTTAGGCTGGCTGGAAAATCCAGACATTACTATAAGAATTTCATTATTTATGACGCGAGCTGGTTTTATCTATCTCATTATTGTTTCAGGAGTATAACTGCATATATTGTTATAGTCTTTCCCATCAAAGAAGACATTCTGGCAAGATGGAAAAATGACTCAAGCTCGGTTAATATTGGTTCAAAAATTAAAAATTTGGTCTCAAGTCGTAGATCGAAATGTTTCCTACAATTTGAGACCAAATTCACAGTTTTTAAACCAATATTGACCGAGCTGGAGTCATTCTCCCATATCACTAGAATGTCTTCTTTGCTTGGATAGACAATACACAATGTAAGTTTCTCCCACGCCTATTTTTGCGTACAGTACGGTAAAATAATAATGCTTTTCTATTTATAGCCGTACGGCCTTGTCAAGATCCTTCTTTTAACGTTCAATGGTGTGATTGCCTGATCGAAGGTGAAAGCGGACGTAAAATTTGCAATAAATTTGATGAATTATAGGTGTTTTATCGTTTCATGGGTTATTTATGGAGGACGGCAGTATTAATAGAATAAAAGAAGATTGATTCCATCGTATGAGAGAGTATAACGAAGAGAGAGCAGGTACAGTCTGTCCAATCAAAGAAGACCCTCTGGCAAGATGAGAAAATGACTCCAGCTCGGCCAATATTGGTTAAAAAATTATTGATTTGGTCTCAAATTGTAGGAAACATTCTGATCTACAATTTGAGATCAAATCAATAGTTTTTGAACCAAAATTGACTGAGCTGGAGTCATTTTCCCATCTTGCCAGAGGGTCTTCATTGCTTGGACAGACTATATATAGAACTGTGAATATTTTATTTCTAACTTCAATCTGAGAGAGTGAGAGAGAGTGTGAGTGCGATAGAGTGATAACATGCATATACGGTACTTTTTTTGATATGTGTAATTTGGCGGTCGTTCTTTTCA
Organism: Sogatella furcifera; assembly: GCA_017141385.1. Classification (NCBI taxonomy): domain Eukaryota; kingdom Metazoa; phylum Arthropoda; class Insecta; order Hemiptera; family Delphacidae; genus Sogatella; species Sogatella furcifera. Next base: position 64,211,332 of record CM029548.1, read on the forward strand.
CATTTGAACGGTATGTACTTATGAATAATTTGTACTTTCATATAATTTATGTACGGTAATAATAATACTACTTTTTTGTGTTATTTCAATATTATACATAATTATATTATGCATTATGAAACAACATCATAGATGAGTAAGTTATTTAAATATATAGGCTACATATATTATGTATTATGAAACAACTTCATACATGAGTAAGTTTAAATTGTACAAAAATTTACGATAGAAATTTTTCATAAAAATTATTGCGTAGAAGAAATTGAATTTATTTGAAAATTTATAAAAGCTCTATAGAATGCTCCAAGAAGGGCCCATACCATAATTCATATATTTTTGGGGAAAGCGGTTTGTTCCAGAGAGAGCGACTAATCGGTGACATTTGATAAGCGACGTTCCTCTGTCACCACTGTTGTACTGGTGACCGGTTCCTCTAAATTCAATTCATGAGCCTCAAAAATCGCTTCCTGGTGGTTCGGAACCCACCTAAAGCAGTACAAACATCTAAAGCGGACCACCTAAAGCGGTCCATTCATATCTCTTCATCATCCTTCCCATTACCCACGTACAGGCCCAAGAGTCCACGTGGGCATCACCCTCAAAAAAATATATATACATACATATATATATATATATATATATATATATATATATATATATATACCACCGAAAATTTTCACCTTCCAGCCACCGAAATATTTTCACCTTAAAATGTAAGTTTATTTGTGTTTTTCTTCCTATCCATCACTTAAATCTGTCTATTTGTGAAATAATTATATATATATATATATCAATGTGAAGTAAAGTAGCCTACACTGTAGACTGATTGATATAGAAATTAAAATGTAAAATATTGTAATAAAAATTAGAAAGGTGGCAGTTGGTGAATGACTTTCATCAATTCTGAGATCTACCAGGACAGTCTGTGATAGCATTCTAAGAGCGGTCTGTGGTTTGTAGAGATCGCTATAGACTCGATATGCTCTCACGGACTGCACGCCGACTGTCCTGACAGAGCTGAGATTTAATAACAGTCATTCGCCATCCGCCAGTTTCGTTGATAAGTATTTAAGTACAGTAGGCCTAATTAGTACATGAACCTTGGCAAGTTTAAATAACATTGCTTGTTAAATGTTAAATGCCAGCGAGGACTCTCTAAATTAGTCACAAGGAAACGATTCTTGGCACATGCATGAGTAGAAGCTGTTAAATTTGATGTTTGTAAATATTTATTTATCATTTTTGACATGACCCGTAGCGGAATATTTGTGTGGGATGGGATTACTTTTGACAGTCGTGCTGTGAAACGTGTTCCGTGTTCATATATTTACTCGTTTCGTGTTTCATACAAGCACAAGGTACATGCAGGTTCATGACGAGCCTTCCCTAGGTTTCAAATTGTCACAAAATTGATTAAAAATTCACGATTAAGACTAAATTAACAAAATTCAATATATTGAAATATATAATGATTGAATCACTGAGGAGTAGGCCTATCAAAATTGAAAGTTTATATTCACATCAAGTTGATAAAACAGGAATAATATACAATTATATAACAGGAATAGATTGCAATAAATAAGATATCAATTTCCTTCACTAAGAAATTGGTAGTTTAAACTAAGAAAGAATATGATTCTTAGGGCCGGTTTCTCCAAAAAAGTTAATCTGAATTTTGGATTAAACCATCAGCTGGGTCAATTGAAACACAAGTTAATAAAAGTGACCATACACTGACAGCTGATAGTTCAAACTAAAATTTCAGTTAAACGTATTTGGAGAAACCGGGCCTAATAAATATTTATCAGCTTATAAAAATAATATATCATAATGATTTATTATTGAAATGTGTGAGCTTTGTCAGTATATTAGAATATATTGAATAATGTGGCCCATTTCATAGAAATTTGGAAATCCTGTAATTTGCAACACTAAAAAAGGGTAATAAGGCTACTCACATGAGAGTAATAAAATATTTTCACAGTAGGCTACACCGTGCTACTATAGTCTAATGTGGGAACGTCTTTTCCTTTTGAACACTTTGAAAAGATTTTTCATGAAATAGCTACCTACCTTCAAAAGAAATTACAGAAGATTAAACTTTTCTGATAAAAAATAATAAACTATTTTATAAGCCACTTACGACTAGTATTGTTGCACAATAATTGAATTCATAATGGCATAGGTTTACTGTAGGCTACTGTGAACTACCCTCATTAAGGGTAGAATCCTTATAAACAGGGTTTATTATATGATTGTATCATACACAATTAGTAAATTGTTGACCAATATTTTGCCAAACACATATTGGCGATGAGGTATAGTCTGTCCAAGCAAAGAAGACCCTCTGACAAGATGAGAGAATGACTCCAGCTCGGTCAATATCGGTTCAAAAATTATTGATCCAGTCTCAATGGTAGGAAACATTCTAATCTACAATTTGAGACTAGAATCATAATTTTTGAACCAATATTGATCGAGCTGGAGTCATTTTCTCATTTTGCCAAAGGGTCTTCTTTGCTTGGACAGACTACATCTACCGTAAGGATTTTTCATTCAATGCTCATGGGCATATTTTTTATCGCTTTTAAATGTTTTCATCCAATGCAAATATAGATTCTCTAGAATAGGCTTTTCAATATACTACATGAGATGACTTATTTAAATTGAAGTCGATAAAATAAAATTGGTGTTCCGTGCAATTGGCTGTTTAGAGGTAAATGAGGCTATAAAACTGAGTAAGACAAAATTCCAAAAGATACAACAAATTACAAAAAAGTTGTAAAAACAATAATCTATTCCCAATTCAGATGCCATAGTGAATTAGCTATAACAAGTAGTGTGATGTGTTCACGCAGACACTTGAAACCAGCTTTCTTTGTGTTAGCACCCATACATTTCTTCTTGTTTTAAAAATTTACATACTAGGCCTACAAAATTGATTAATTCCAGCTTTAAATACAACGGTTTTGGAGGCCAACATTCCAAATGAAATCAGTTAGTGTAACAGACTCCAAAGATATTGGCGGTTGGCGAATGACTGTTTACAATGCTATCAGCTCTGTCAGGACAGTCTGAAAGCTATCTGCAGAACGGAACGGTTTAGCTGAGGTCACTCTTGTCACAATATGCTCTTGACCGCTTTCAAACTTTTCTGACAGAGAAAAGAGTTGATAGGAGTTGTTCGCCATCTGCCAATTTAGCTGGATCAGTTCAATTTTGCGGAATAAACTGGTGATAACCGACCAGCATTGATCAACTATAAAAAGTGATGTATATATTGTATAGGCTATATAGCTATAGCCTATAATATTTAAACTTGAAACTTATATGATCATTTCATTAACTATGGCCATAGCCCAGAAGGCGCCATTGCTAATAAATCAAGCAGGCTTAATTGAGAGAATTAGAAATAATGAACCATTGACGTTGAAAAGAATGTTCGCGATATTACAAGCTATACTAGTCTCTTGAAGAATTAGATACATCAATTCTTTATTATCAAATAAATATTGAATCATTCGCGATATTAGCACTATATATTTTATTCAGTTTAAATTCAATTGAATTTTTTTCCAAAGGTGATGCCCACACATAAGATCTCACATTGGTGATGATGACGGATAATTTTTATGCATTCTGGAACTAAAAATCCACTGAACCGAATGTGTTAAAATTTGGCAGGCGTGTTTAGTTAGACGTTTAGACCCACACTAAGAACTGATTTTTTAAACTTTTCAAGGATACGCCAAATATTTGATAGTTCTTTGGCGTTTTCTCAATTTTTTCGAGAACCAATCGGTAGAAAATGTTGAGATTTTGTGGAGAGGTTATTCTAAGGTCTAGAAATGTTGTGCTCGAAAATCTTCAAAATCCGTTCAAGATTACGCCAGTAATCAGGTTTTTCAAAATTGTGTTGCGGGTTGCATATCTTCCACCTTGATACGACTAATCCTTACTAAGAGTTCAATGGTTCAGTGAGATTCACTGGCGGTTCGTACCCACGAAACAGGTGAAGTGCACATATCTTTTACTGTAGAGCACTTCACCTGTTTCGTGGGCACGAGCCACCAGTGGTGAGATTATAGATGAACTTATTTGGAAGATATTGTATCAAGTTTTAAACTATGTCCGATGCCTCCCGAGGCTATGCTGAATATTAGCGTTTCACTATTTTATCGGAATTTCATAGATTTTTCAAGAACCAATTGGCAGAGAATGTTGAAATTTGGTAAAAAGGTCAAGATTATTTCTAGAAATGCTATGTTTAATAAATTTCTAATCCCTCCTGAGGTTACGCTCAGCGAGAATGGAATATAAAAAAAGGATATTCTATTCTCGCTGGTTACGCCTGTAATAAGTTTCGTAATCTGCACTTTTGTTTATTTCACGGAAACTATTGAACTAAATTACCTCCTTTGGGAGATTGGCTGTCGTTAGTAAAGACAGTCAGTCGTTTCCCGTCTCTGGAGGAATAGTAATTGTTGCATTACACTCTAACTGATTAACTGCATGTTATTCAGAGGTTTTCTGCGCCACCAATTGGTTGCGGAGACTGGCTTATGGTTGAGAGGATCGACGTGCTAACCACACGTTACCTCTATCCTGGTTGGTGATTATTTGCTTGCTGTATGGTCTGTCCGGGCATGGGGGAATTCTGGCGGGGTGAGGGGGCGGCTTCGGCTCGGCCAGTGTTGGTTCGGGGACTGTGAGTTCTGATTGAGAATTGATGGCTTTTGGGCTGGTATTGGCCGGGCTGGGGTAGTTTTCCTGTCGTGCCGGGGTGTCTTCTTGGCTTGCACGGGCTGTATAGTAGATTGAATTTAAAACTGGCAACCAGCTGGTTCATGGGCTGTAAGCCAGACATACATACTGAACTAAATACGTTCAAATCAAATAGCCAGGTTGAGCTGAGGTAATGGAACAACTGATACAGAAACATTTCTTTAAAAAACCCTGTTAAGTGATATGATGATAGCATATCCTTTCAAACGGAAATTGCAGGCGAGCGAAGCGAGCCTGTTTGACTTATTTACACTTTTGATACTGTCGGGGGTTCAGGGGGCGGAGCACCCTGGCTAGGCGGAGAAGGCGAGCAAAGCGAGCCTGCCGGCTAGTGTAGAATACAATCCAAATCTGGGTATAGTACTTATTGTGCTCATTCTCATAATATATTATGCATCTGTCCAGGGCCCTCGCGTGAGGTGTTTTTTAAATTGAAATTTTAAAAATTTCAATTGGGCTATTGGAATAATTTTCCCACTATTTGATGAAAAATTTATTCTACCAACAACTTGAATTCACAAGATATTATTTCCTCTGCATGAATTCATTCATCATAATAAATTATTGATCAATTGAAAAACCACCATCAATGTAATCAATGAAGCAAGCCAAGAAACGCCCTTCTTAAATTTATTCTCTATGGTTGGATGATAACCACCTTACATTCTGTCGACCTATCACAAGCCAATTTCCGATAAAAACTCCTCCATATAATATGCCTACCCACTAATATTTTTACTGAATAGTTGTAGTTTTTCAAACTTCTCTGGCAAGAGGTATGTATTGGATAATGATTAGTTTGAGTTCTATTCCAATATAGTCATTGTATGAAAAATATAATTAATGAGTATAAGATCGATGGGAGTGCGAAATCATATTTTCATCTCATTTCATACAGCATAAAACTATTGAAGTTACACAATAAAAGTAAAGCTGAGTCTAAATTCTATAAATAAATTCTTCAAATGATAACTTGATAGAATCTTACCAGCCTGAATACATAAATAAAAATTATAGTAGCACAGGATCGTCAATAGTAATTTAGCGCAATTTTATGTGTATGATACACCATCCATAATTTTCTTGCTAGCAGCCATTTTCTAAGACAGAACTCACGAAACACTGTCAACCAATAGGAAAAGAGCAGGCGGGGCATGAAGGCGTGCCCAAGTCAAATCTGAAACATCACCCATCAACTGCTTCCATCTACTGGTTGAATCTGAAAACTTTTCTACCCGTTTTTCGGCCATTTTGATCGTAGGCGGAGTTTAGACGCGTGTCCAATGGAAGTTGAAGCAATTCACCCTATCGCTACTGCCATCTGCTGGCTGAATTAGAAACTATTCTAAATGTTATTCATAAAGCTGGGTAGAGCAGTGAAAATGGCTGAAATATTCAATTTGCTTGTTATCGAGTTTCCGATTTTTTGTTTAAACGTCTTTATTTCCAGTAGAATGGAATATTTATGATGATTTCCTATATTTTTCTGTGAAAATTTATTATTCCGTTGCTTCCGTTGCTTTTTTGCTTCCAAGCAAACTAATAAAATAAACAAATCAATAATTAAAATTTTAATATTTTAATGATAAAGTACAGTACAATGTGACAGTTTTGCTCAATGTAGATAGCCTTTAGTAGTTTTGTATTAATTCCTGTAGGCTTTTGCTTATCACGTATCCAATACATGAAAATACAAAACAATACGTTGGGATACTATAAGCAAGTCCTTATAATCCTTTTTGCCACACCACATGCAACATTGGGATTGCTTATGAGAAAAATGTGAACTTGCAAGGCAGCTTGAATTTGACTTTGAGTATAAATTATAATAATGTTGGATTGCATTCGTATGGTAATGAGGGGGGGAAGCGCCTGCCAAGATCTCACACAGGACGCCAAAAAGCCACGCGAGGGTCCTGTCTATGTCTAAGACAGGTATTACACGATAATATTTCTATGATCATAGTTGATCATATGGAAAGAGACAAAAATATGATCTCGTATTTTCATCTCTTTCCATATGATCAACTATGATCATAGAACTATTATCGTGTAATAGCGGCCTTTTTTAATATATATTATAAATTATGATCATAGTTTACGATTGCACACCAAGTTAATTCAACAACACAGACATGCTCATCAACAAGGCAGCTATTCATTAAATCATCATACACAAAATTACTTACGTGTTCTATTAGATAATGCAATAATCAAGTGGCCGTTAAATATTGTATATCGTGTTTGAAAACGGCTTAGCTGCTTTGTTCTACGTAATCCGCCTGGATATAACGTGAACTGAAGGTCAGGTTGTACGATCACGCCGAAATATGACGCAAATATTATCGTCATAATAATTGGCAAAATGCACCAACTTGGTGCGATAATATTTTCAAATCATTTTTTATCACACAACACGTCTATAGAGAATTGTTTTTATACGTGTTCCGTCTCGGTTTTGCACCGAAATAAAATTATTTTCTGAGATTATAATGGTGTTGCTTTTTGACATTGATAGGCTAAAATTATTCACGTACAATTAATTATCTGAGAAATAAAACCCCGTTTCTTCCTTAAAGTTTATTTCAGTTGTTGACAATTATTGATAATATTGTACCATGAATTCCATGATAATGTATTCCATGACGTTGAAATACGTAATTATGATGTACGGTAATATTAAATTGAAAAAAATTATATTATGGAAATCGAAAAGTTGATTATTTTGAAACTTTAAGGAAAATTATTCAACTCTTATAACGCAGTAAGCCATTATTATTTGCATTTCTATATTCTGTGTGTGCTTGGTTTAGTTTAGTTAAATTAAATACTACGTAGCAATATTACTACGGGTTTTTGTAGTCTACTGCAATATCTTTGGAAAATCCAGAGGAGTATTTTTGACAGTATCATGGAATTATTGTAAATATTAGGCAACCACACCTTTCACACTGACTTCAAAACATTATTTATTTCATGAAAAGTGTCTCAGAGTTAATTTGCTCGCTGAGAACCTGTGCATATTATTATAGTCTGTCCAAGCAAAGAAGACATTCTGGTAAGATGGGAAAATAACTCCAGCTCGGTCAATATTGGTTCAAAAATTATTTATTTGGTTTCAAATTGTAGAGCAAAATGTTTTCTACAATTTGAACCCAAATTTATAATTTTTGAATCAATATCGACCGAGCTGGAGTCATTTTCCCATCTTGCCTGAATGTCTTCTTTGCTTGGACAGGCCATACCTACATCAGGGCGATCAGGCCTAGCTGATCAATAAATTTTCTGTCACAATAAATTTTGAATTCAGGAGAAGCGTGAAATTACCTAAATCATTTAGAACCTTGTATGGCTGAATGCATCTTTTCAGTTACATTAGTGCAATTTCATATGCACGCATGTCAAATATATTATTATAAGACTCAGTATTCAGTGTTCATAAATGTAGTAGGCTACGCTAATGATAATAAATTATATCCTAATCTTGCCAATTCCGAATCGGATTATCTGCCAATAATAATATAATATAAAATTAACCATGAATATCTATGATAATGTGAGCTCTGGAATCACAAGACTAAAGTCATAATCCGCAACAAAAAATACAATATAATAAATTTCATCATTGTTCTTCTTCTTTGGAGCTTGAAATGTCAGAAGTGTAAGTTTATATTTGAATTTGATTTTTTTTGGAATAAAAAACATTTATCAAGCTATCCAGCCTGCATCAAACCTCATTCTTGAATCAGTAAACTGGAAAGAGTTACTTCGTTTGTTATAATTTTTGCATTAAATACAACTGAAAGTCATGATTTAGAATTGAAAAGTGAATTTACTAAAGTAACTTATTTGAAAGTTGATTTATTAATAAACAGATCAATTAATAAAAATTAATAGAATCTGGAAAATCATAACATTATTCATTTCATCGGATAAATTAGATTTAGAATGTTGAAAAATCTAGGAACTACAGTAGTAATTTGGATGAGGGAAAGATCATGGCTTTAGCAGTTGGTTAATTTTAGCAAATAATTAAAAACCGTCATATGTTGAGTACCGTTAATGTTATTGAGTCATAACACTGAAAAAGAGTATTCTTCTTAATAGTTGGTTATAGTTATCTTTGAGACCCTTCTATACATGCATGTTCATGAAATCATTCAATTAAGATAAAAAACAATCAAGTTAAATCAAATGAAAAATAATAGACTTTAAAATTAAAGCAATTCATTTGAATAATTTTCTCTTGATACAAATAATTTATTTTATTGGCATTTATAAAGGAAAATTATTGAATTAAAACACAATATATTGTCTAGCCAAAGATTCAAAATTTTGAAGATTGAAAATCTGTGGTTTGACAATACATTTTTTTTATTCAATATATAGATAACTAGTACCGTACCATCATGCCATACTCACAACCAGGCCTACTTAACAAGTGGAAGAAGAATATCTATCTCCATACAAATGGAAGTGGGAGTAGCAGATATAGTTATTAGTTAATAATAATAATAAATAAGTTATCAGTTAATAACTTAACTATAGTTATAGTTAATAAAGTTATTGATGATTGGTGGATGAGGATCAGAACTTTATTAATCATAAATTTTAATAATAAAGCTGATCTATCATTAATATTTAATTAACAGTAGCATACTATTATTCATCAGAATAAATAAATTAATTGAATTCTAATTCCTCAGAAGTTAATCCATCAATAGTATTTTAATTAACAGTATTATTATTCATCAGAATGAAGAAATTTATTGAATTTTTTAATCCTTATCTTATCAATAAGTATATTATTATCCCTCAATATTGTCAAATACAGTGCGGATTGACCAAAAAAATTACCTGATCCGAAGGAAACTATTTGAGAATGAAAACAATAATGACAATAATTTTATTATTATTATTGTTTATTTTAGAAACGTAAGACTTTGTTATAGCATATGGCCCATCATGTTTTTTAAGAGTAAAGTTTTTATTATTTATATTTTCAACTAATATTGGTACTTTTTATCCTTGAAATAGACTTCGAAATCTAATTTTCAGTGGAAGAAGTTGAACATGTTTGAGGTCATTGACCTTGTAAGTACTTTCCAGTCGAATAACAGAGCCTCCAGGGAAATATGCAATCAGACAAGAACAGGTGAGCAATTAGACAGAACGACTTGGAAGCAATTACTGCACAAACACAGGATCTCATTTTTCAAAATCCCATCATTCTACACGCATGCTTCAAAGTAAAGTCTGTCCAAGCAAAGAAGACATTCTGGTAAGATGGGAAAATGACTCCAGCTCGGTCAATATTGGTTCAAAAATTATAAATTTCGTCTCAAATGTTAGAAAACATTTTGCTCTACAATTTGAGACCAAATTTATAATTTTTTAATTAATAATGACCGAGCTGGAGTCATTTTACTATCTTGCCTGAATGTCTTATTTGCTTGGGCAATAAGTTACCTTCTTTGCTTATACCGGTACCTACAAAATTTTACCTACTTTAATTGAAAAGCGGGAATACAATGATGCATAATTGGAAAAATAACAGTTGAAAATGAGAAAACAAAGTAACTTACGTATACCTCATAATAAGTAGGCTGGAACTTCTTTTCAAAAACAATTCTCGAAATAATTGTGTTTTTAACGAATTTCAATCAGCAATTTCCATTATTACTGGTTTTCTAAATGGTTTTGATGTTGATAGAAGATACAAAAATATATTTATTCCTGGCTATATTATTTTCTATAAAATTCTAGTTTTATAATACAAAAGATGAGATTACAGGCTATCTCACTCAAACTACATCAACCTATGAATAATGGATCAATATTTTTGTCATTATTTTTTATTTGAATAAATGTTTCATGAATAACTCATTATTTCTATTGATCTACACTGTACAATGTTGGAATAATTATAAAGCTACATATGATTATTGAAGATAATATTCTTATAATAACAAAACTATGGAAATACAAATAAGAAATACATATTGTTCGATATCTCAACAAAGTAGAAATTGGCGGGTTAATCAGCTGATGAGAATTACAATCTCTTGTCCTCTATCATCCTTTTTCTCAAACACTATTAATCTGCTGTTCCAGCCACGGATAGTAGAGTACAGTGTTCTAGTATCCGTGGCTCCATTTATTTAATATCCATAAATTCTAATTTGAAAGAGCATATTATTCCCCGCTACCAATTTTCTGCTGGGAAGTCTATCAATGAATGATTTAAAACTACTACCAATTCCTGACGAGAGCCTGAATCAAATCATGTCAGAAAAAAACTCAATTTTAGTCTTTACTACACGAATAACTATCCAAATTCAGTGGACTTATTAAAAGTTATTTTTAATTTTATTTTTACAAATAAGCTTACCTACTTGAGGGAAGTGAAATTTGATTTTAAACTGCAAACTTAATTATAAGTTTTATTTGTGAAAGTCTACTATTCCCAATAGTCTGTGGATCTGTGGTACCTAATGTTTTATAAACCAGAGTGCAGATGATTACAAAGTATTACCGTAGTGGGTAGTAGGCCTATTTGTAATAGTCTATTATTCCTAATAGTGTGGTGCCTAATGATTTATAAGCCAGATTTAATATTGAATACAAATTTTGAGTTGGCTATTGCTTGCAAAATAAATTGATTTTTTATTATAATTATATACGTTTAGTATGATAACATACATATAAGGTTCAACTCAATAAATTGATGAGAAAGCGGAGTGGAAATCGTTGGAGTGAATATGATTATTAACTTAATACTATGAAAAACGATCAAGTTTTGTGATAGACAAAGAAGGTAGTCTATACTGGATGTTTAGCAGAGAAAGCAAATAAGGAAAACGCTCTGATTTTCCTCCAGACAGATAGAGAGCGATTCATGGATTGGTAGAGATGAAGAACTAAAAACGCAATATAAAAATATGGGAGAAGAACCGCGATCTTGGTTGAAACAAGTTTTACCAGCTCTCGTCATCGTTTCAACTGGACATTCCTCTTTAACCCACTTAAATTGCTGTTTTGGATTTACTGGAATAGTTATTTGGAAATCCCCCAACTTCCCCAGAAGGATAATGGGAGAGTCCACTTTTTATGAGGATCTCGACCTTCAAGTGAAAAAAGGTTCTTCCAGAAGAGCTCATTTCCAAGCAGGTCAGGAGCGGAAATTCCCCTGCTTCACATACACATTTTTCCAACAGCACTCCCAACATTTCCACATTTCAACTCCTCCCAAATACAGTGTTTGAAGCAAATGAGAGAAAAAAATTTAATTGGTTTTCAAGTTTGCTCATTTTATCTCCTCCCAGATACTTATATATTGATAGTATGTAAGTTACACAGTGTTTGGATCAAATAAGATAATTCAATTTTAATAGTTTTCAAGTTTGAATATGCCGAAAAAATTGCATTGATACAATCTAATAATAATTCAATTCAATGTTTAAATTATATGCACAATGTAGGCATGTAATAGTTTTATTTAATGGGAATATTTCAATAGCTTTCAAGTTAGAATGTGTCAAACAAGTTGATTCAATAATAATTGAAATTTTTTCAATCCAATGTTTAAATCATCTTCAAATTCAAAATCACTTTCATTCCACTTAATAAAATACAAGTGCTTAATAGAAAATTTACAAGAATCATAATACTGCATTCTTAATAAATGAAAAGACAAGATGTTGTTAAACCTCTGATTTATTAGAAAATCGAGATACCGGTTTCGGTTGTTACACCATTATCAATCTCTGGTAAACTGTTTATGGATAACTACCATAATTCATTTATCATGGATAACTACCATAATTCATGTATTATGGATAACTACCACAATATCAATTTCACAACTACTCAAAGAGAGATACTGTATTCTATTATTTATAAATATTGGAATAACTTACAGCAAACCTTGACACATAATATTGTCTGTGCGTTAGCTGGAGTTCTATACTAGGCTACGTATTGAAGAAATACTATAAAACCCCTAGAGAGGAAAATATATATAGTACAAGCTTATTATTTTCTTTTAAAATGTTATTTTATTGATTTATCCATTATTTAGCTTAAACAATTGTCCACGGCTAGAGAATATTGGCTGAAATTTTTCAATATTTATATATTTCTTATATATTTACTATATTTCTTATAAACTACCATTTCCTACAAAAACGAAAAATATAATTGATAAATTAATTAATCAATAAGTTTAACTGATAAATCATTACGGTTTCCCAACACCTGATTATTTGTATATTATTATTTATATTTACATTATATTACATTATATGATTATTTATACTTACATTATGGTTTATATTACGGAACACTCTTCAACATATTTTATGTAGGTACCTAGTCTTTTCTAATTTGTTCTCATCTTAAAATAGTTTGATTTAAAGTTTCTTCTAGATTTTTCTTTAACGAAATTATTTGAATTTATTTTATGTGAAATGAGAATAACTCTAGTAGTAAAGGCCTAGGCTACCTTTAATAAGTCGCATGGGGAAATCATTTTTAAAATCCCTTTTACAAATAGGCATATGCTGATTATTAGACCTCTAAAAACTTTTAACAATCTTTAAAGTTTAATCTGTAAAAACTAGACTTTAACTGTCTACAAAAAATCATTCTCAAACACCTATTTCAATGGAAAAAAACGAAAACCCTATTATATATAGGCTATCAACGCAGTTTTAGATAGGTATAGTCTGTCCAAGCAAAGAAGAGCCTTTGCTAAGATGAAAAAGTGACTCCAGCTCGGTCAATATTGGCTCAAAAACTATTTATTTGGTCTCAAATTGTAGATCAGAATGTTTCCTACAATTGAGACCTAATCAATAACTTTTAAACCAATATTGACCGAGGTGGAGTCATTTTCTCATGTTGCCAGAGGCTCTTCTTAGCTTGGAAAGACTATATATGTTTCTGGAATAGCTAATATACGTGATTTTGCTACCTACTACTACTTTTAGTGTATCAGGCAACGAAGATATTTCTCAAAAGTACGCTTTTGCGTGAAACCTACTCATAAAAAGGTAATTACGAATAGTAGGTACAACACAAGGATTCGAAATACAGTCTCCGGCTGGTCCCATTATAAAATTCCATTGGAAAGTGCCTAACCAAACGACGAAGTTACAGCTATTCAACAAATATGACGTCAAAGGAATAACATAATCACCGACTGCTTTAGCTGGTGCCAAAAATTAAGGCGGATGGCGAATGACTGTCATCAATTCTCAGCTCTGTCAGGACAGTCTGAAGCTGTCTGCGAGGGTACATCGAAACAAGATCAATCCCAGCTATACTGATTCGCTCTCGAAGACAGAGTTTGAGACTGTCCTGATAGAGCTGATCATTAATTATAGTCATTCGCTAACCGCCATAATTTTTGGTAGTACTGGCTGTATAGTGGTCTGCACCTGTGCAACGCTATAATAATAAAGTAAGTTATATGAAAAACCACCACTAGAAAATCCAGTTTCACGGAGTGGAAATCATGTATCGTTCTTTAATCGCGTCGTCTCTATTGGAAATGGTTTGATCACGTCAAATTTGATTCTGAAGCTATAAGCTATCAAAATTATTGAGTTGATTTAGAGTTTTCTATCTCATTAGTTTTTTCAATCAAATTGAGAGGAATCAATAATTATTCTTCTGTAGTGGAATAAATTCTACTGAATTATTGCTTGATTGATACAGATTGCGTCAGATAGACTACAATCGACTAGCTAATTTCAGAAACTTAACCACTGACAAATAGGAATAATCTTTGGAATTATATATTTATATTGCATGGTTCTCCTATATTCTGAATAACATTGTAGCAAAATATATATAGATATAGCGTAATATTGAGGCATCTATTGTAGAAAATTATTTACGGATGCTGACTAGAACAAACTGACCGAATTTATTCCCATTTGCTTGAAAATTATATCAATTATGATGACGTAAGTTATATTATTATAGATTCTACTCTATGGTATTTAAATGAATTTTATCTTGTTTGAGGTCTTAAGAATATCACCCAACAATAGTCTTTATATATTCAGAGGGCTACGAAAAATTTTGAAAGCAGTTTGTCTACAGTTAAATTTACTTTGAAGAAGTACATAATTATATAGGCTTCTATATGTAACTTACACTATCAATAAGGATTAAGATACACAATATGATAAAAATGTTTTTCAAAGAAGCAACTGAATTGAATGGTAGTGGTACTATTGTGAATGATTGAATCATTATTTTTCTATTAATGATTTTTTTTAAATGTTGCATAATAGCTGTTGAATAAGAAAATTCAATCAATCATTAAGTATGAGGCTACAGTACGGTAATATTTATTTTATTATGATATCATCGTTTAGTATTGCTGTTTTTCCAAGTTTATAGAATTATCAAAAATTAGTCACTCTGATGACTTTTTCAAATTACAATATGAGACCTTCTAATATCATCGCGCATCTACTTGTTTACTTGTTTTGTTTCTGTAGATTAACAGAGTATAAGAATAATTATTGTCAAAAAAACATAGAAACATTACTTTTCAATAAAAAAATACATTCGTGACACATATTCATATACTGTATATAAATATATGATACCACATACATATAAACATATTATGATTATTTTAATACATCTTATATTTTTTCTTCTGTACCTACAAAAATAATTAGAAAAATATGACACAAACAATTACCATAACTTAAATACCATAAGTTACACGAATTAGACATGGACTTAAAATTCCACAATACAGCCGTTCCAAATAGCAGAGAAACTGGCACATCACATCAATAAAACTATACAACTCCACACCTTACAAGTTTAAGTTATTCACATTTATGCAAAATTAAAAATAAAATAATATGTCTTGATTAATGAATGTTTGTACACTGTGAATGATTTCTTTTCGAAAAAGTGGGTGCAATATGTCTGTGGTAATATTGCATAAAATTGATAACATCATATTGTATTCAACTGTTTTATGAATTTTGATTTTTTTACTAAAATGCAATTTGACAAAGTCAATGCATATTATAAATATTTTATGAGCTGTATGACTATTAAAATAATTAGTAACTTATAACTTATACTAGAGAGGGCGAGAACGAAAGCGGTAAAGTTTGAAATTTTGACTATATAGCCTTACGGCGGGCACGCCTCAGCACTGGGTGCAGATAAAGTGAATGTTTTTGTTATAAGAGGATTGAATTTCATTTCACCGAGTAGCGATAATCGATCCGTAAGTACTTACAGTTGGAAACTTTGGCAATACAGTACAATAGATGCTGTTTTCATCCCTTTTTCCAGTTGTCAGCTCAAAACATACTAATCGACTACCTCGAGGCAGCACTCAGTGCTGCGCGTGCCCAGTCATTTGATAATTTTTACAATTGGAATAGGCCTATATATTTTTCCACCTTGACTAATTCAATTTTAAGCGAAATTGGCTCTTCCACAGAAGTTTTTCTCTTAGCATGAGGTGCAGAAACTGAGATATTTCAGAGACAGCACTGTGCGCGGCCAATAATCAAGTTTCAGAGGCGCGCCCGCCGGAGAATAGAGTAGTATTCTTCTCTGTGGTGTTGTCGATGCCGAATAAAGCAGCGTAAAATAGATTCCGCACCGAATTCCCACTGCCGAATATCGCTTACTCTCTTTCAACACTCGATAGTATGATGATCGATACATATCACGAGTCACAACATAACCTATTCATTCATGTCATTTGTCAGCAATCTCATTTTCTGCCAGATTATCACCTCTAAAACCCAGCTTTCTGTTCAAATTCGAATTGTGAATTATTCAAACCAATAAAATAAAATGGGAGAGGTAATTATTAAACTTTTATGTTTTCGTGTACACTAAAGAACGGGCCAAACTGAGGGCCTTGTACAGATAGTGGTTGGGTTAAGATTTTTCATTACATTTGACATTATGAAGTCCTGTTTTCTTAAAATATTCATTTTGTAAATAGACTAAACATCACATCAAAATTATCCATTGTTCCTAAATAATTTAAATATTTTCCAGTCAGTGATGAAAATATTTTGCTGATTGATTTTAAGATAACTGACTCTCCAATTTCAACGGCTCTACTATTTTTTCGTCTTTCATACTTTCCAAAATTTGACTTGAATATTCTTTGTTCTAGGAAATGAAAAGGTTTTTGACCGGCTTGTTGCATAAGTAAGTATCAAGAAATAGGTAAGATGTTATCAATATCAATCACAATGATTCTCAAACCATTAAGCTACGGTATGTCTCATTGTCTAATTCTAATTTTATTTTATAGTATAATTATTTGTATATAAGCTAACATTATATTGATCAAACTTGATTTCAAGCTAATTGAATTTTCCTGATTCCCACTTATGAGACGATTGATCATGTTATTGATCCATTATGTATCTTTGTTCCATTTGAATTTGAAATCCTGCCGAATATTGTCTCAGTTTTTTAAGTGTAAATGTCTAATAGTCGAGCTGCTTCCAACACCCTTAATAAGTTTAATCATCTTATTCATTGTTCATTCTCTCTCAGTATAGTTCAAGCATATTGAGTTTCAGTATGAAAACTAAATTATAATTTATTTTTATTACAGTAACTGTAAAATAAGAATACAATAATCACGATTAAGTAGCAATCGCCTTCGACTCCGCCCCCTGGACTCCCAGCACCTGGAGACTCCCTGGATGCCTGGACAGAGTATTTTGGACTATTTTTTTTAAATGATTGTTTAGGAATTAGTCTTTCTATTACCACAGCTCAGCTTATATGTACCGTATGTGATTTGAAAGTGATCATGAAAGGTATATATGAGAGGTTTTGCTGTAATAACTTACTTACAAAACTGTTTTTTTTTAGAGTGGAAGGATTATACTGCATTGCAATTACCGATAGAGATGGCGTTCCTATGATAAAAGGTAATTGAGAGTTAATTATTCACTTTTGCTTTTTATTCAGAACACAAAGTGGTTGATTAATTCAATGAATAGATATTTGATATTTGCTCGCAAAATATAATTTGTTGAAATTATATTATTGATTTCCAATGCCAATGAGTGATTAAATGTGAAAAATATTTTTTTCTTTATTGGCGAGTAATTTTTCATTCCATACATTTCTGTACATTCGATCATGTGACTCATGATTGTCATTTATCCAATGTTTGCAGTGACTATGGATATAGATAGATGTAGCCTATACAATAGTTAAGTTACTTTCGTTTTTCACTTTGTAAATTTTTACAGCCGTTTTGTGAGCGTCATTGAGGCATGCAAGTCCTCTCTTCCACTCAACCCACAGAGATTAGAGTGATTAGTTTTCTAAGTATGAGTTAGTAGAGTCTGTATTGTTTTTTTATTTAAAATAATTATCAAAGTACCCTTTTTCAATGCATTACATGTTTCGACTATCTATAGTCATTTTCAAATGCGAATGCAGTGATAAAAGTAGCCCTGGAATAAAGGAAACACTAGAGGCTATATGTATAAGACTATAGTAGTCTTCTATTTTTAATGTAATTATAAGATTTATTTTTTGTAATGTAACTTACAATTGCAAGACTACCTAACAGTTTTAGGCCTGTTGTAGTCTTCTATGTAATATCAGAGACAATGTATTATTACATATAATACATTGTCTCTGGTAATATAATTGGATAAATATTATTATGATGGTTGGTTTACAGAGTTTTTTCTTTGGAAATCGCTCCACCCTCTTAGCTATTTTGAAAATCTTGTATCGACTACAGTATACCGCTTCATCTAAGATAGTTCTCTGATATAATTCCTTAAATTCTTTTCTATTTAAATTCCTAGTATAACACCTTTGTATCGGCACATTAAAATTTGTATGATTTTTCAAATCAGAATCGTTTTTCTTTTCAAGTGACAAGTGATAAGATGCCTGAAATGGCTGTGCGACCGTCTTTTCTGTCGACTTTTGCAATGGCCACCGACCAGGGAAGCAAATTGGGACTGGGCCTCAACAAGTCGGTCATCTGTATGTACTCGTCCTATCAGGTAAACACCAATCACCAATAAGATTTAGTATAATTTCTTGATAAATTTAGGGCTCCATCACGAATTGCTTTGATCTTATCACATTTGTGTAACCGACGCCAAAAACTAGGGGCTTCTTCAGCTTCTTGTGCGCTCCAACAACTGATGATGTCAATCAGAAATGCCATTAAGCTATGCCTAAATAATTTCTAAATCGAAAGTTGGGGTTTGTCTGCTCCTTGTGCGCTCCAACTGGTGATATTGTAAATTAAAGCTGTCATCTAGCTAGGCCTACATGCTTTTTTCTAATTAAAAGAGACTATAGATGCTTTTCATCAGGTGTTAGTAGGTTACATCACGTACAAGGAATAGACGAAACCACCTAACTTTTTGGCGTCCGCTATAGCCTAAAGTGGTCCTGAACATGAAGTATATAAAGTGATGAGATGAAATTTTGTGTTTCTTCTTAAACAATCTCGGTTAAATAGTCATGCTAAATTTAATGATCTAACATGTTGAGTTGTTCACACGGCATTAGTTTTCGACTTGATCAAGAAGATATGTAGAGTAGGTAATAGAGAGGCTTCAAATAGAAACTAGGCTATTAAGTTTGGGTGGCTCGTTGGAGTAAGTGATAACGCTCCGGTCTGTTGAACAAGAGGATCCGAGTTCGATTTTCGACCAGGGGGCGATTCTTTGATTACAGCACAATCACTCAGATACGGCCACCACGTGTTTTGGAAAAGATTATAAGTCGTCCTAAAAAGTGGTCATCTCTTATAATCATCCCTCTCATTACCCACACACAAGCCTAAGCGCTTGTGAGCATTTTCTGTGAATGACTCAACAGCCCATGAAGGGCCTAGTGAGCATACCTCAGAAATGAACAAACCACTTTTAACAACGAGTTTTAGTAACTGACTAATGAACTAATTAGTGATCACAAATATAAATTGACTACACTTCGTGGGAATCTAATGATTAATCATTATTATATTACAAAATTATGTTTTATAAATTGATTTTCTGTTTTGTTTCTTGTTGTCGCACAGGTAGTGCAACTGAACAACTTACCGTTCATTGTTAGCTTTGTGGCGAGCACCAACTGCAACACGGGACACATTCTAGCGCTCGATCGCAGTCTCCAGGAACTTCTCACCGATTTGAAACGAACCGTTATCGAGCCATAAGATCGCCACCGACACTGTGATACTGTATTATTAAAGCCTTGTTTCTATTACTATAGTCTGTTCAAGCAGAGAAGACCCTCTGGCAAGATGGGAGAATGACTCCAGCTTGGTCAATATTGGTTCAACAATTATAAAATTGGTCTCAAATTGTAGAGAAGATTGTTATCTACAATTGGAGATCAAATCTGTAATTTTTGAACCAATATTGACCAAGCTGGAGTAATTTTCCCATCTTTCCAGAGGGTCTTCTTTGCTTGGACATACTGTACAAAATCACACGTGCACATGTTTCCAAGGTGCAATAGAAACATGGAGTTGTATTGAGCACCGCACATTGGTTATCTGATATTAATTTGCGTTGCTCAATAGAAACACTGTAAGAAACATCGTAGGATGCAATAGAAACTCGGAGTTGATAGATAAAATTGAATAAAACAAATAATCTAGTTATAAACTTTGAAATTGTTATTTGTACACAAACATGTTTCAAGCTGTAGTAAATTTTCAATGTGGGTGTTCAAGTTTAAAGTTTAATTCTCAAATTCGGAGTTGTAAAAAGTAACGCACACTGGTCATCTGATTTTAGATTTGCGTTGCTCCATGCAACTACAGTACGTGTTTCTATTGTGTCTTGTGGCTGATATGTGTCCGTTACTTGCAGTAATGGTAACCTACCTTAACTAATAATAAAAAATATATATTTATTTATTCTAATTAACTAGTATAATGTGCTCTTTGAGGTGAGGAAACATGTTGATTATATACATTTCGTAGTGTTTGTAGTGAATTTAGTCTTTTTGAGCCGCGTTTATAGTCTGGTCTAGCAAAGAAGACGTTCTGGCAAGATGGGAAAATGACTTCAGCTTGGATAATATTAGTTGAAAAATTATAAATTTTGTCTCAAATTGTAGGAAAAATTCTTATCTATAATTTGAGACTAAATTAATAATTTTTGAACCAATATTGACCGAGCTGGAGTCATTCTCCCATCGTGCCAGAATGTCTTCTTTGCTCGACCAAACTTTACACCAGAGCGAACAGGAAGGAACGAGCAGTAACGAATGCGAGCTTTGAAATTAAATCAAAGTCTTGGATTCGCTACTGTTTGCTGTGGTGTAACCTTGGTTTCACGTCTTCTTATAATTCTTTGTATACAAAATACCAGAGAAACTAGCGGTTGTCGATTGACTTTTATCAATGCTCAGCTCTATCAAGACAGTCGGCGAGCGGTCTGTGAAAGCAAATCGAGTCAAGAGCAACCTTGGTGAACCGGTTCGCCATTTCAGAGTTGAGAATTGATAACAATCATTCGCCTAACGTCAGTTTCGTTGGAATCTGCTACAGGCTACCCAGCTTGACTTGCTTTTTCAAAATGATTTTTCTAGGGAAGACTAACTTATGTTACAGAGACTTTTTTGAAAATTGTTGAAAAATGCAACCAAATAAGATACAAAGAATTATAGCAACTGGAATATTCAATTCACTCTTAAACACTTACCGTACTTGAAGTATAGTAAGCTTGCAAACTGTTTATTGTGTGGACCAGCATTTAGCATTGGATTGAATGGGAAATGTCGGTCTTCACGTTATAGTATGCATGGATACTATATTCAATGTGTATTCACACCTTCATTATATAACGTTTTAAAATATTATATTAAATCCTTGTAATTCTTCTAAGATCCTTGTGCACCATCTTCCTTTAAACTAAGTTCAGTGGAACAGTAGGTAGTTGACACTTAGTATCTTGGTTCAAAATGTGAATCTACAAACCAAATTCTAACTAGTGTTCCATGCGTAACGTAACGATCGTCGGTCGTGATCGATCAGCTGTAGCCAATCACAGCTCTTGCCTTATTTTGTATTGTCCTTTAGAGTTGTGACTAGCTACAGCTGATCGACCACGACCGACGGTCCTCAAGTTTCGCTCAAACCAAATCGTACCTTCAGAATGAACTTGGTGTACATGGACCTAAGATGAGAGTGTGCTGCTTAAATTAGTCAGTTGTGTATAAATGAATATATTGTAAGATTTATCTTGATGTTGATGACCTTATATTTTCATTAAAAATAATCAAAATTTATTGAATCTCGTATATTAATTCTCATTCAATTTCACCCGTGATTATTGAAGTTCAGCCTACAAAATAATCAATTACAGTTCAACTTTTATAATAATTAACATTAACAGTATAACTGTTATAAAATAACTGTTGTAATCAAGGTAATTATAATAATTCTTTTCTAATTACCTTGGTTGTAATGATTTAAACATGTATCTGTCCAGTCTCTGTCCAACTCCCAGTACTGTCTCTAATCCATAATTAAAAGAGATTAATTTTCATTGAGATTAGTGGAATTTTAAGATTATTTTCAGTGGAAATTTGTGAATTGTGCTGATAGTGTTGATGATCTTGTAAACATGACCTCTTTTTAAATAATTATGTATCGAAATTTGGGAAAAGACTTTTTGGACTTTGTTGTCTGTGTTTTAACCCTTTATTGTAACTATTCATCTACAGAATGAATAGATAATAATGAGAGTCATGCCTGATATTAGAATCATTTCATTTTTATTTCAACGATAGTGCTTTGAACGATAGTTTTATTGATATTATAATCCTATAGTATATCTAGAATTTTTCAAAAACTTGGGAAAGGCTGATGAACTACAACATAATATTTTCTTAGTGTTTATTGTAGTTGAAACGTCACAGTAGAATAATAAACAATGAGGACACAAACTTTTCATTAAAATTAAGGATAATTATAATAGTTTATCAGTGGTTATCCATAAACTGTATGTCACACAAAATGAGTAAAGTATCGGGAAGCGGCCTCGGCTGTGGAGAAAGAATGGTCATTGTTTGTCGATCAGTGTCCACCGCAGTCCTAGAATAAATAAAAATCAAGTTTATAACATAATTTTATTGAAAAGATAAGAAGGATATTTCAACTGCATATTAAAATAGAGTTCTATTCCATTAAGAATTTTGTAAAGACATAAGGATGTGTTCACACCCCACCCAACACAAAAAAATTATTAGATCCCGAACAATTGGGACGGTTTTGGAATTCAATCTGGTGAGTCCAATTCGAAATGAACCCAATTCAACATTTTCTATATGCGCTGTATATTGGGGGTGGTTGGGTTGTGTTCTGTTGAGTCAGGTGTGAATGTTTCCTGAGTATTTCCTTGATTAACATTATATTAAATTGATAGATCCATAATATCATATAATTGAAATCATTCATCATCTCACTGCTGCATGATAATGACAGGAATACAATCAATCAAGAATGAATGCAATGACTAATGAGATTAATAGAATCATAATGATTTGTAAATCAATCTCAAGAATAGACTGTGTCATACGAAATGAGATTGTACTAAGGGAGCATTTAATAGCCTAATAATGATTTGTAAATCAATCTCAAGAATGGACTGTGTCATACGAAATTAGATTGTACTGAGGGAGCATTTACTAGCCTAATAATGATTTGTAAATCAATCTCAAGAATGGACTGTGTCATACGAAATGAGATTGTACTGAGGGAGCATTTAATAGCCTAATAATGATTTGTAAATCAATCTCAAGAATAGGACTGTGTCATACGAAATGAGATTGTACTGAGGGAGAATTTAATAGCCTAATAATGATTTGTAAATCAATCTCAAGAATAGACTGTGTCATACGAAATGAGATTGTACTAAGGGAGCATTTAATAGCCTAATAATGATTTGTAAATCAATCTCAAGAATGGACTGTGTCATACGAAATGAGATTGTACTGAGGGAGCATTTAATAGCCTAATAATGATTTGTAAATCAATCTCAAGAATAGACTGTGTCATACGAAATGAGATTGTACTAAGGGAGCATTTAATAGCCTAATAATGATTTGTAAATCAATCTCAAGAATGGACTGTGTCATACGAAATGAGATTGTACTAAGGGAGCATTTAATAGCCTAATAATAGTTTGTAACTTGGTAATTTATACTTACACACAGACGAAACCGGCCACATTGGAATTGATGACATCCTCCTCCGCCGATGATGCAAAACTTACAGCTAGTAAATGGTGCAGAAGGTTCAAACCTGAAAATTGAAGAAAAACATTGAATTAAATTACATTAAAATTTCAAGAACATCCAGGTTCTATCAACAATTTTAAAAAAATGTCACGTATAAGAAGGTGTACACACGGTAAATAGACTTCACACATTATTTAGATTGTAGTCTATTGTCATAAACAGAGTATTTTTACTCGATGTAATAATTTTGCAAATGAAGAGTTTGAATGAGTTGCTTCAAATGAATAACAAACTGACCAAACGTTAGGCTTGAGAGATATTATAAAAATTCATATCTTTCAAATATTTATGAACATTTTATTCATCCAAAATAAATAATATCAAAAGTCATGCAATCAGCGCTCAGTATGCATTGACCCACCTGGTTGCACGGCGACCAATTTGGTCATATTGTCCTCGGCTTTCATGCCCAGCGGCATGCAGGAGTCGGGCAGCGCCGGCGCCCCTATCTTGTAGATCTTCAGGTCGGTCCACTTCACATCGAACGAGTGCGGATGAAGGGCTGCACCCCTCACCCCCGCCCCTCCACCACTGCCGTAAAAGTACTCGCGCACGCGTTTGTCGCGCATCTCCTGACGATAGCTGACGCTGCGCTCTACCACCTGTTAACAAAACACAAACAGCTGATTAATTTCAATTTCGATATACAAAAATACAACGGAGGAAATGAAGGCTATAGTCAATGCTATGAAGCTGTCAATACTATGAGTGCATAGAATAGGATTAAAAATTGACATGTTACATGCTGCAGGAGCTTTGCTTACTGAAGCGGCTCAACGTAACAAAATAATAATAATGTATTGAATACAATCATAGCTTGCATTGTTCTTTTTTACTTTGTATTGTTTCTCATTATATTGTATTGTTCGTCAAAAAGGTTGAGTGGTAGAAAGGACTTCCTAGTCCTAACTCCGCCTAGTAAAGAATATTTTCATTTCATTTCAAATCTTCCTTTAATATAATGGAATGGCCTTAAAAGTGTCAACTAAGTAGAGTAGAAAAGTGGGTAGAAAAGCTTTGAAATCAGCTGTTTCAGTGGATGCGTTTCTTGTGTGCGTTGTCACATTTGCCTTGCTACAAATCATAGCTATCTCTATGTCTATAATTGTCTATTTTCAATCTGTTATGCTAATTTCTATTATAATATAATAAAGAAAATATGAGAGTATTTCTATAAGAAAAGTTTCATGATCATATTACATGAAAATGATGCTCAAAATAGAGAAGAGTAATGTTTGAATGTCTTAAAATGGGTACCAATAGGCATAGACGACAATAGTTCCATGTTATTGGAATGGGAAATACGAGATCTCATTTTCATTTAGTAGTAGGCTGTATCATATCTTGGAATGATCATGTAATAGAACTATTACCGGCTTAGGCGGGTATTACAAGATAATAGATCTATGATCATAGTTGATCATATGGAAAGAGATAAAAATACGAAATCCTATTTTCATCTCCTTCCATATGATCAGATATCATCATAGAACTATTATCGTGTAATGGGGCCCTTAGATCTATCGGCAAGAGCTTATCGATTGCAAGCTACTAATCCCTTTTCGACTATAGATTAATAATCGCGCGTTTGCACACTCACCCCTCCGCTCTTCGGTAGCAACACAATTTTCACAAAGTTGGGCATGTCGCGCACCAACTCATTGTAGAGTCGCTCCTGGTCCAGCACAAGTACCACGTCCACTTCGAACGCCTGCGCCGCATGTGTCAGCAACTTGTAGCCGTCGCCCTTGATCCAGCCGGCCGTGTTCACTATTATGCCCGACGCATTGGCTGCAACAAGTGGCAACGATTAGTTGGCGAACAGTACAGAAAGTGGAATTCATGGGTTTTCTGCAGTAAGTTGCATCGATTAGTATACAACAGGAAAAAGTAGATAGATAGATAAATGTGTTTATCAAAGTACTGGGTTAGATGCAACAAGTTGCATCAATTAGTATACAACAGATAGAAGGTTTGCTGCAACATGTTGCGAAGATTAGTTATAGTCTGCCCAAGCAAAGATGACAATCTGGCAAGATGAGAAAATGACTCCAGCTCAGTCAATAATTGGTTCAAGAATTAAAAATTTAGTCTCAAATTGTAGGAAACTTTCTGCCCTACAATTTGAGACCAAATTAATCATTTTTTTAATCGATATTGACCGAGCTGGAGTCATTTTCCATCTTGCCAGAATGTCTTCTTTGCTCAACCACACTATACAAAACCAAGATACAGTCAAAGAAACACGGAGTCGTATGGAACAACGACCAGATTTAAGTCAGATTCATATTTCAAACTAATATTTCCATTTTCTTGGGGCCACTTATCAATGTGTTCTATTCAATATAGTACCATTTTTGAAAAAGTACCCTTTTAGATATAATAAAAATCATTTCAAAAAGGGTACTGAGATTTATAGAGTATCAGCCAAAATAAACAGAACTGGAATAGTACTTAAACAATTAATAGTATAGTCTGTTCAAGCAAAGAAGACCCTCTGGCAAGAGGGGAAAATGACTCCAGCTTGGTCAATATTTGTTCAAGAATTATAAATGAGGTCTTAATAGTAGATCAAATTGTTTCCTACAATTTGAGATCAAATTGATGATTTTTGAACCAATACTGACCAAGTTTGAATCATTCTCCCATCTTGCCAGAGGGTCTTCTTTGCTTGGACAGACTGTACATATACAATTCAGTACTGTTTATTTTGGCTGCTACTGTTTATCAGATTGAAACTGTATGTTTTCAATGTCAAAAGTTCAGTCTTGGTAAAACCAGTGCGTGTTCACCCTTACGAAACTTTGGCATAAAATTTTTGAAAAATATTCCTTTTGTTTAATAAGTACCTTTTTTGTTGGACTGCAGCCGCTCCTGTACGACTTCGGCCAGTCGCGATGTGATGATGTTGCACAGTGTAAGGTTGGTCTGGTACTTGGCACTGCCAAAGTTGAAGACTAGGGGCGCCTGCTGTGAAAAGCCACCCTCTTCTATTGACGCCGGCCGTTCTACCAGAATCGCACCTGTTGCACACACAAAAAATAGTTGGTTAGTTAAATTTTCGTAAAATATTAACACTACAAAATCGAGCAAAGCTTGGTAGTAGATGGCACGTAGTATAAATACACACATGATCTATCAAAATTTAATTAGTTCATTAGTTTAATTGAATGACTCACGAACAGGGCTCGTACATACCAGGTCGTTTCGAGTAATTTTGTCTCAATCGAGTAGCTTTGTTGAGTTTTTTTGCAAATATAAACTAGGTTATTCAGTAAAATCGGGAGCAAAAATCATAACTGTACTCATATAGCCTAATGATACTAAATATTTATAATTATACTAATTTTGATGATAAAATTTCCCTTCTTTGTACGTCTATTTCAATAACTTATAGTTCTTGATTGTTACTATTACGATTGTTACAATTATTCATCTATTACTTTTTTTATTGGAAGCCAACTGGAGTAAAAATCGAACTCGTATGGTTAAGCCATTAGGTATGGGGAAAAAATTGAACAACAAATCACTGTCAATATTCAAAACAATAGTTAAATTGTTGACAATGCCTAAATCATCAAACATTTCTGTCATTTTATAATGTTTATTGTGTATTAATCAGTGTGTGGAACTGACTTTTCATGACTGTAAATTTTCTTTATTGAAAATTTTTAATTACATAACTTACATGAAATTTTTCCGGTTTCATAATTGTGAAATTTGTTCGCCAATTTGGCCATAAATCTTTCTTTTTGTTGTCATTATTACAGTAAAAAACAATTTCAATATTATTGCATCAAAACTTGAATCAACATTGCTTGTCGATTTGGCAATTTGAATTCGTCGATTGCATCAACTCACCCATAGTGCCTGGCACCGAAATGGCGCCCTGCCCAATGTCCAAATCGACATAGACCGGCCTCCTGCGCATGCGCACCGCATAGTTGAGCAGGATGCGGCTGACCGTCGACTTTCCCACATCGGCTGGACCGACAATCATTGTCACCGGACCCCGACCACCCTCCGCCTCCGCTTTCTGACGCAGCTTCTCCAGACACGCGTGACAGTTCAGGTAGGACATCTGAGAGAAAAATACAAGGAGAGGTTTGGGTAATTCATCTTTTGTATTTTGAAAATTTATTTTAATTACTGTTTTGACTTTGTTATGCATTTTTGTAATGTTACAACAATAAATGAAATTTGAATTTGAATATACACTACTATGAAGGAGACACTGTACCTATGAAGATTATATTCAGTACTTTGGAGGATTAGATCTATACCCTATTCACGATCACTTGAGACGAAATAAACAACCTCTTTTCGTGTAATGGTAGTTCTTATTCTATGCGAAACGGTCCGGTGATTGGCTACAGCTCTTCGACTGCGGCCGACTGTCTCGCATAGAAGAAGACCTACCTTTACAAACACACTTTTGTTTAATTTAAAAAAAATCATGATTAAAAATTATAAAAAATTAAATTAATAGAAAAGTTTTGTTTATTTAGTTTCAAGTGATCGTTAATAAGGTATAGTTACTCTATGATTGTACACAGTCATCGATCGCGAGCATTGATAGCATGATGAGCAGCGAACTAAAAACAATCAAATATGCTCACTGAGATTAATATACGGACTTCCAAAACAGGTTTTCAGGCTTTCAAACTATTATTATTCAATTAATTTATTAGATATTAGCCTAAATTTATATTGAAGTAAAATGTATTTTGCCTAATGTAGGCTATTTACCATGGGCGTTTCCTTGGAAATGTAGCTGATATTCTTTCTGCCTTTCAATTCAATGGTGCAGCCATGATAAGTGAACACAGCTACTTTGGCTCCTGTTGTGAACGAGTACGGCTTCCCTTTGACTAGTTCGGTGCCGAATATTTCTGCCATTCCTGCTTTCACCTGCAAATATAAACAAATCGAATTTGTAACAAAGTATAAATACAAACTACAAATACCAAAATTCCAGAACCGTTCATCAAGTAACAATAAATAGATGGGAAATGAATTGGATCGTTACATCACAAAGAGTTTGTACAGGTTTTTTTTAGGGTGATGCCCACATAGGCACCTGTGCGTGGGTAATGGGAAAGATGATGATGAGAGATGAATGGACCTACTGCTTTAGGTGGGTTCCGAACCACCGGAAAGCGATTTTTGAGGCTTATAAATTGAATTCAGAGGAACAGGTCACTAGTACAACAGTGGTGGCAGCGCCATCTCACCGATTAGACGCTCTCTACCACTGGGACAAACCGCTTCCCAATCTTTTTGAGTCCCCCCTCCTAAACTATCTTAGAGTTATAAGTTATCAAGTTGTAAATTTTATGGCAGGAAATAGTCATCTAGCAAATTTGTTAGGAATAGGAAGTAAAAGATAATACAAAAATATATTGATATTCAACTTTATCAACTGAATTAATCGATGCTTTTTAACTATGTTAACATTGCACAATATTTGTGAATGATTACCGAAGAGATTGGGTGAACCTTCTCCATCACCGTACATCAAGTAGAATCAATCGGTAGGAGTAGGACAGAAAGAAAGCTAAGGTTTAATATTGTAATGCACCGGAGAAAAGTTCGCTATGATGATTAAAACAAGTGAGATCAATAAAAAACTATTAAATTACCTCAAGAACGACTGTTTCATTGTTGTTTTCAATTTCAAAACGCAGCTCTGAGTCCTTTTCCAGCTTGAATTCTTGGATCTCACTCTCCTTCTCCTCTCCCATTGTCATCTTGTATTAAATAGGTTGAATTCTTTCGAGAATAAACAAAAATTGGAATTATAGGGTTGATAATTTTGAATCGATTTAGAAAGTAATTAAAATACAATATTGGACAACTGACAACATAACCTCGCCACGCCAGAGCCAAACAAAATCTGAAACAGAAACATCAAACAGGAACGACGTTCTCAGTATCGATAATCAGTTGACTGTTCCGTCGATATGTATCGAAGTTCCTGCTGCGGAAGTTCGGCAGCGTGAATTCGGCTGTGGACATTCGATCCAGACTGAGGAGAATCGGAAGCGGAGAGTTGGCTGCGGACACTCGGCAGTGGAGATTCAGCAGCGGAGGAAAATTTAGACTAAAATATCGATATTTTCAAATCATCGATACTGAGAAAGAATTCGATATTTTCAAATCATCGATACTTTTTTATATCACTATCGATGACGTAATGTCGACAGATTCGATCGAAGTTGTTCGTTCGGAATTTCAGATAAACATGTGGTGGAAAGAGAAGCATGACAGTAGTTTTCATTTTACGTAAGAATTAATGTTATTTGATCATTTAATTGTGTTGTTTAGAAAGGCGTTTTCTGATTCAAGAACTTTTAGATTTTCATAGAAAAAAACTTGAAAGCTGTCTTGATCTGTGCAATATTCAATAGTTGTGTATGTGATTTCTAACCTATAAATATCACATTCTTTTAAAAAATATATAATTATTCTATAAAGTAATATATATCATGACGAAACTCAAGAAGAAGAGGTTGTCGGAAACCCTCATCAAAAAGTCAGCTAATAAGACAAAAGTTAACAATCCGTTTGAAGTTCATATAAACAGACAAAAATTTGATGTGTTGGGGAAGAAGTCGAAAAATGATAGGGGCCTTCCTGGTGTTGCGAGGTCCAAGTCACTAAAGAAGGTAAGTTATGCTGCTATTTTCTACTTTTTATCAATAACAATTAATTTAATTCCATAATTAGGACTTCAAGTCCTCAAAAATGAATAATGATCAATAATCAATGATCTAAGAATCAAAAAATTTATGCGCTTCAATAATATTTCTTAAGATGCTCAAAGGCTACCGACTGAGTTTTTTTATTTTCATTTATTGAATAACTGATTAGTATGAAAGATAAGGAACTTGCTTGAAACATCCCTTCGTGAGTAGCTTTTGATTTGATTGATTGCTGGTGAACTACTTTTTCCTGTGGGCTAATTGTATTAAATATGGTGTTTAATTATGTTTTCCAGAGAAAAGAAACCCTCCTCCAAGAGTACAAGGTGAAAGACAAGGCTAACAAATTTCTTGACAGAAGAATTGGTGAGAAGGACTCTGCAATGACTTCAGAGGACCGTGTTATGGCCAGGTACACCGCCGAACGAATGAAAACTCACAACAAGGTAAAGTATATAATTGAAGTCTGTCCAAGCAAAGAATACATTCTGTTTCAATGGGAAAATGACTCCGGCGCGGTCAATATCAATTCAAAAATTATAAATTTGTTCTCAAATTGTAGGAAACATTCTGATTGGAAATTTGAGACCAAATTTATAAATTTTGAACCAACATCGACCGAGCTGGAGTCATTTTCCCATCTTGCCAGAATATTCTATTTGTTTGGATAAACCATAGCACTTACCTTGCTATCAAGCAAAAATTCAATTCAATTTTTGCCTATGAATAATGTGTGTCTAGAACAAGAGAAGCACCAATTCACACTTTTCATATTCAAATATGTGGTTTTCGGTGATGATGAGTGTTATAGCCTACTACAAATTTTAATTTAATTTTGTTGTTTTTGTTCCTTTAGAAAACAATGTTTAATTTGGCTGATGACGAAGTGTTAACGCATAGAGGCCAAAGCCTGAGTGAGATCGAGAGATTTGACGATCCGAGAAGTGATGATGACGATGATGATGATCTCATGCAAAAGAAAGGTGGAGGCTTGGAAGGTATGTCGAAATACGGTATTGGTTATTTGAAATCATCGTAAATTATTCATGTGTTTTATCATTTTAATTATCTTTTATCTTCAGCAATTGAAGATTTAAACTCGCCAATTGTGTCAGACTGTTGACAAACAATAGTTATCAACTCTCTGTTATTTCATTTACAGATCATTATTAAAACATAAACTTAGATGATTCATTAAAGGCATTCGCTAACCGCCAATTTTTCATTCTGTACTTTACCAATTTCAATTATAATTAGTATCATAATCCTTGTTTGACAAAAACTAACTTGAAATCAGTAAGTTGAATGTACCATGCAGATCCTTAGCAAAGAGTTGAGCAAAGCATCAGCTCAACTTTTATTGAAAAAAAAAGATAACTTGTACAAGAGTGTGGACACTCTTTTTAGGGTTTTTTTAGGGAGAAGCCCACTTGAGCTCATAGGCTTGTGCGTGGCTAATGAGATGGATGGTTATGATAATGAGAGAAGACGAATACTTTCTAGGTCAGAGCTATTGTCTCCTCCGAAATTCGGGGTGGCCGTATTCATGTCATATTTGAACTGTGTGCTTTGTTTATTAGAATTTGTGGTCAAAAAAATTGTTTCCTGGTCGAGGCTTGAACCCGGGTCATCTTGGTTATTAGACCGGCGAGTTATCTCCAACGAGCCATATAGGTACCTTTTTGCGATTTGGTAAAACTTTGTTGTTTTAAGGCATTCTTCTATCAATTTCAAAGTATTTATCGTCTTCAGATGGAACTAGATTAATTCTATATTGTGTCGGTTCGCCAGCAAACTTCAAGTATTTTTGAATGGAAAGAAAATATATTCTCAGACCTTAGATTTGAAACAATTTGACAATATCTTGTCTTTCATTCAATATGGATGACTACCACAATATCACCTCTACAACTACTCAAAAAAGTAAAGTATTAAATAAACTAATTATTTTTTCGTACGTTTTCAGCGTCATTCGTCGGCGAGGCCCATTTCGGCGGCGGTATGTTTCGCGAGAAGGAGGGCGGAGGAGAAAAATCGCGTGCCTCTTTGATCGACGAACTCATCGCCGAGTCGAAGAAGCGTCGAGCGGAGAAGGCTCGCGCCAAAGAGCTGACGCTCGAGCTGACCGAGAAGCTGGACGCCAACTGGCAAGAGCTGTTGCCGCTGGTGAATGCTGGCAAACAGATGGATAAGGCAGCTGATGACGACGAGCGACCTGAGAAGCAGTCCTACGATCACCTGATGCGCCAGTTGCGGTTTGAGTCTAGAGGGAAGGTGAGGTTTATTGCTTATTCTCCTTAATGATTCATTTGCTGTATTATTTGGAGTGTGCTGATATCAAAATTCTAAATTGTTTCAAGTGGAATTATTTTTTCAAAGTGGAAAGTTATAATACTTATTAGTTCTATGAATCAACCTAACCTTGGTTTCATTTGATCTTTTGTACCTTGTAGTATAAATTGGTAAAGGAGCAGTTAAGGACATGAGCCTGTTGCACTCACCAAAATGAATCTTTGAATAAATGATGCAAAATGCGTTCCAATAATGATACAAGATACATTTCAATTCGATTGTTTTCATTTGATACATGTATCATCTTTTGTATCTTCTTAAGAGGAAGTGAGTCGTGGACACTCAACTCAAGTCCCCGTCTCCTCCTTTTCTCCTCCTACTTCTTCAACATTTTACTACGATCTTACATCCTCTTACTCTTGTTTCTCTCAACCTCAAAAGAGTACAAAATATTATCATTGACATTAATGAAAAACTTATCACCTCTTTTCAATTTGTATGTTCTATAGTCTGTCCAAGTAAAGACTAGTCTGACAAGATGGGAAAATGACTCAAACTCTGTCAATAGTGGTTCAAAAATTATCAATTTGATCTCAAATTGTAGGAAACAGCTTGATCTACTATTAAGACCAAATTTATAGTTCTTGAATCAATATTAACCCAGTTGGAGTCATTTCCCCTCTTGCCAGAGGGTCTTCTTTGTTTGGACAGACTATACTATTGTTGAAGTACTATTCCAGTTTGGTTTATTCTGTCAATAGTGGTTTAAAAACTATCAATTTGATCTCAAATTGTAGGAAACAACTTGATCTACTATTAAGACCAAATTTATAGTTCTTAAACAAATATTGACCAAGCTGGAGTCTTTTCCCATCTTGCCAGAGGGTCTTCTTTGCTAGGACAGACAATACATGAACAAATAAATTGATTAATTTATTTATTTACATAAAATTCAATTCTGTTTCCAGCCAACGGATAAACTACGCAGCGAAGAGGAGATTGCCCGCGAAGAAAAGCAAAAACTGGAGAAACTGGAAGCGGAGAGAATTCGTCGCATGCAGGGGACGACTGATGCGACAGCGTCAGCCACGCCCAAAATCAAGCATCAGAGTGCTGATGACTTGGATGATGGGTGAGTTGATGTTTTCACACTTTGTCGCTATTTTTTGTCCCTAACTTGTTACAGGTTGCTATAGATGACGCCAAGAGGCTGGGAGATTTAGTCTGTCTCTTGTACGTGATGTAACCTACTAACAGCTGATGTGAAGCATTTATTGTCTCTTTTGATTACAAAATCATCATCTAGTCATAGCTAAATGAAACAGTTGAAACAGCTAAATTGTCAACATCAGTTTTTGGAGCGCACAAGCAGCAGACAAAATCGACTTACTTTTTGGCGTTAGCTATTATAGTTGACTATCTCCTGTGGCGTGATCACATGAAGTCGTTCTTTAGTCAAGTCAACTTGATCAAAAAATTTGTCGGATTGAGTAGATTGTAAAGAGGCTGATAGACTACTCAAAGTAAACTCTACTATTAACTGAAATATCAGTACGAGAAGCAATCATTTGTTCTTGAAGTTTATTATTGATATATTTATCAGCATTCATTATCAATGTATTGAAATATACTGCAATATCATTGCGGTTAATCAAAATCCGATATTATTGTTATAACAAGGAAGAATTTCGAAAATCAAGATTTCTGTTCTTAATTGATCAATTTACTTTTTCATATTCATATTCATCTTCTTCCTCCTCCTCATCTTCATCGCCCTCTTCTTTTCTCGAATTCCTTTATGATTTTTTTGTTCAGCTCCTTTTTCCAACCTGATTCGTCGATATTATTTTGTCATTTTAGAATAATTTCTCCATTTTTGTTTCTCAGATTGGACTTGCAGAGCGAACCGGAGGAGGTGAGTGAGAATGAGGAGGAACCAGAAAAGGATGGAAAAATCGCCGATGAAAGTGACGAAGAGGAAGAAGAAGATGATGAGGAGGAGGTGGAGGAGAACGTGGATGAGGAAGAAGAATGTAACGATGATGATACGGAAAAACAAGTCAAGAATGCTAGTAAAAAAGATGAGGACGTTGGAAACTGTGAGAATAATGATGAAGAGGATGGGGAAGAAGAGGGTGATGAAGATGAGGAGGAGGAGGAAGAAGATGAAGAATATGAATATGAAAAAGTAGACAGAGAAGAACTGGAAGAAGAAGACGCCAATGAGGAAGCAGAGTGTTCAGTTGAAACATCACAGATCAAAGGTAGATGATATTCATTTATTTATTACAGATTTTCGAAGACTGTAGGCAAAACCCAAAACAGTCTTCATTAAAAATTTATCAACATGAAACAAACTTATTCTATATGAAAGAGAATAATAATAGAATATTAAATAAAGAAAATATTGTCATTTACAACAGACTAATATTATCATTTTTCAAGAAATCTAATTTGAAAGATGTAATTTGAATTTGTTTCCACTGTGTAAATAATTTTCTCATGATTATTAAATTGTATTTGATTTGAGCTGATTAGGTGTAGCTGGTGCCAAAATTGAAGACAGTTTCGTCTGTTACTTGTGCTTTCCAACAGCTGATGTTGTCCGCAAATAGTCTGAGTTACTGTACTGGACCAGCTGACTACAGAATAAAGTAACGAATATTCTCTAGTCAGCTGGTCCTATTACTGACTAGTTGGTAATTGTAACTTGGAGTGTACAAGGAACTGACGAAACCGCCTTAATTTTTGGCACCAGCTCTAGAAAACTTTGTAATGTGGTCGAATTTAATTGTGACCAAGAAAACTTGGTTGATAATGGGTAGAATAGCTGCTGTCGAAGACTAACTAGGTACCCGCCATTATTAGACCTAAATTATATTGAATTTATGTACCCACTCATTCATTTATTTTGTTTTTCACAGAAGCGTCTACTACTGAAGAAAGTGCTTCAGAACAATGCATTCCGGATGAGAATAGAATAGAGCCACCTCTGATACCCAATAGTAAGTTGAATGTTCATCACAATCATTTAACATCCATTATGTTGTCCATTTATATAGACTGCTTAACATTTTAATTTATATCAGTTCCATTTGAACTCTTTGCTCGGCGTTCTTTTTTGTATATAGTAGACAATGCTATCAAAGCCATCAATTGCTTCAGTTCTTTTTAATGAGTTGTCGTTCTTTTGACGAACAGCTCGCATGCCTTTAATTCTTGCACCAAGAAAGTGTTTGGAATACTTGGTATAACTGATGCCAAAAATTAAGGCGGCTAGTGATTAACTGCTATAAATTTTCAGCTCTGTTAGATCAGTCAGCGAGATATCCGCAAGAGTAGATCGAAACAAGAGTGACACCAGCTACACTAATTCGCTCTCGAGACAGCTTCAGACTGTCCTGACAGAGCTCAGCATCATCAGCAGTCACTCGCTAACCGCCTGAATTTGGGACCAGCTGTAGTGAGAAATGAAATGAAGAATGTTGGTTGAATACTATGATCACTTTTAGATTATGATTTTATGATTAATTTTTGCAGTGCCCGAAAGTTACGACGATTTCCAGTCGTTAGTGAAAGATTTCGGGGTGAAAGATCAGGCGACCATTGTGGAACGATTGATCAAACTGTATCATCCGAGTTTGGGCGACAACAACCGACAGAAGTTGGAGAGTTTGTTCACGTTTCTTTTGCAGCACCTTAACGATGCTGAATATAACGTAAGTAAATATCAAGTAACGTTGGTAAATAGGTTGTAGGTAGTCCGATTTCACTACAAGTCAATACTGCAATCATACTATAGTTTAGAAACCTAGTAAGAGTAAGAGTTGAGTTTTCTGTGAATAGTTGATTTTGTTTTTCTATCTACGCAAGCTGAGAAGACACGCCCTTACAATATGAATTGTATGTTGACGGTGTGTCTTCTCAGTTTGCGCTAACTAAGCCTATCTGTATTTAGAGTATGGTATTAAAATTTTTAGTTATTACAGCGAAGGTTGCTCCATAACTGCCTGATTTTGAATTTGACAAAATTGAAAACTGGTGGAAGAGACAAGAATGTGACTAGGTTCAGATGACAACTTCTAGTACATCTCCCCTAAGCTGCATGATCGATTTACTTGTAATTTAGCTAAATTATATTAAAGCTTATTATAGTAGTTTACTAGGTAAACTAAAGTATTATAGTAGTTAACTAATTATAGTAGTTTAGTAATTATAGTAGTATAGTAGCTAAGTATAGTAAATCAAGACTTGTATTTACTAGGCTCAGTGATATTTACTTTGATCAATTTATCATCTAGTGTATCTTTTTCAAAGATAGTTGATATGAAAGTAAGATACTACTTGAAATTAAACTGAATCTTTACACACCGCTTAAGAAGAGTTTCAATGTTTCATTGTTCTTAAATTTAAAACTGTCAAGATCAGAGGAAGTTCTAAAATGTAATTTTGTAAGTTCCTCCATAATTTCAATAAGGATCTTCAATATAACTATTGTACTGGGTATTGGCCACTCGGTGAGGGTGGCCTCTTAGTGATCGTTGAGTCACGCACACTGTGGACTGCTCATGGATGGGTGACCAGTATTCAGCCAAGTACATATTGGCGAGGTATAACCTACTTGTAAGGGTCTCCTCACCATCAAAAGCCATAAACATTATTTTTAATGAAAATTATTAATTGCTCAGATTCTTATACTCTTCATATTTTAATAATTTAAATTTTTCAGGATTGCTGGAAAGTTCTAAGTCATCTGTCACCACATCTCTACGATTTGACTCAATTCTCGCCTCAAAATTCGGCCAATTGTTTGATGGAAGTATTGGCTGAGAAACACAACGATTTTCAAGAGAAGAAATTCCGCTTTCCTGAAACAGAGACTGTGAGTTTTTTATTCAATTCAGTTTGAAATTTTAAGAATTTAAATTCCACTGAAGTCAATATCTACTTGAACCGTATTTTATGTAAATAAAAAACTGAAACTAATTACATCGTTGACTTGAGTTAACTAAGTATAGACTAGGTAAATGACTTAGATATGAGATTCAATAAGCTGGCGGTATTATAAATGTATGCTGTAGCCTATCTACATATAAATGTCTATTCTTGGATAGGAATGTTCAAATACTTGAAATCAACCATGAGTGTGTGTGTGAGAGAGAGAGAAAAAGTAGTGAGAAATTACTACGGTATAGCTATAGATGTAGCTATATATAGCAACAGTGCTATTCACTCCTATTCCACAATAGGGAAATGCATTACCATAAGACTGTTCAGTTCAGTCTAAGGTGTGAAAGAACTATAGATTCAAACCCTTAGTCAAAAACTGCATAAATAAGTTTTATTTTTATTGTTGTGGTGACTCCAGTAGAATAATGATGACCAATGACTCCAATAATAATTAACTAAAGGTCAAATCCCGTTGATAACAGGAATGAAATTACTATTATTTTTTCTTACATTGAGTTCTTGTTATTTCTGTAATGTTTAACTTTCTCTTATATTTCTCTTGGTTCATTTGAATTTTTCAAATAAATTTTTTATTATTTTTCATTTGATCACTGACCTTATTCAATTGAGTTTAATATCATGCCTGTAACGTTCAACTTTCTCATGTATTTAACTTTGAAAATGTTATTATTTTGTTTTCAGCTTTTGTTCCTGAAACTGGTTCCTCTGTTGTTTCCCTCGAGCGACGTTCGACATTCGGTTGTGACACCGGCCATCGTCTTTCTCTGTCAAATGTTGAACCAGTGTCGCATCAATGGCCGGAGGGACATTGCTTACGGACTGTTCGTTTGCACCACACTGTTGGAGGTAAACCTCGCGTTTCTTACGTTCTTCTCTTGACCTGCATTCACACGTATATCTACTTAATCTATTGATTCCGACAAATTTTCTTGATCAAGTCGACTTGACTAAAGAATGAATGATTTTCTGTGGTCACGTCACATATAGCTAGTCAACTATTAGCTAGTCAATTATAGCTGACGTCAAAAAGTTGGGCAGTTTCCTCTGCTCCTTGTGCACTCCAACAGATGATTCTGTCGATAATTGTAGTAGTTCATTAAATGTTGTTTTTTAAATCAAAAGTCACAATAGATGAGTTGTTATTTAGTTATGCGTAGATGATGTATTTGGAATCAAAGGAGGAAATAGATGCTTTACATCAGCTGTTAGGTGGTTCATGTTTCTTGCATCTCATGCCGACCTGACAATGAACATAGCTGTCTGTGACAATGAATTAATCATGGATTTGTCATTTTCAACTATATTTCTACTCAATTGAATAAAAAAAATGCAGCAGTCCTCCTATTTCCAGTTTAATACATGCTTTGCTGCATCTTTGCATCTCATGTCACCCTGACGGTAAAGTCATCTCATTCAACTATGGACATAGCATCTTCTTTAACAATCAAACTATCACAAATTTGAAATATTCAACTATATTTCTACTCAATTGAATAAGTAAACACACAGCATTCCCCCTATTCCTAGTTCAGTCCATGCTATGCTACAATCTGTATCTAATGTTAACCTGACAGTCAAGCCATCTTATTAAACTTTGAAAATAGCATCCTTTGTAACAATGAATTGATCATTGATTTGGTATTTTCAACTATGTTTGTACTCAATTAGAATTGCATTTTGCATTGCATTCCTCCTATTCCCAGTTCAATCCTTGCGATGCTGCATTATCTTATTCAATCATTGCTATGCATCTCATGTCAACGTGGCAGTCGAGTCATCTCATTTAACTATGAACCTATGAACCATCTTCTGTAGCAATAAAATTATAATATTTTTGACATTTTCAAGAATATTCTCACCCAATTGAACGAGAAAACACGCATTAGTCCTCCTATTTTTATTTTATTCCTCGCTATTCAGCATCATCACGGCTGTGAGGGACACATGTCAGCTCATCTTATAATGAGCGTAGCATCCTCTGTGACAATAAAATGATCATGTTCTCGGAGTTTTCAACAATATCTGTACCCAATTGGATGGGGAAACGCGCATTAGTCCTCTTATTTTTAGTTAATTCATTGATATGTAGCATTATCCCTGCTGTGAGAAGCACATGTCAACCTCACAGTCGTGTCAGCTCATCTAATGATGAGCATTCTCTGTTCCAATAAAGTGATAATGTTTTCGGTATTTTCAACAATAATCCTAACCAATTGGATGAGAAAACACGCCTTGGTCCATGTGTTTTTTGTTTCATGTGTTTATGTTTAATTATTTCTTGTACATGGTTCTTTTGTGTTTTAATGAATTGAAAATGGAAAAATTGAAATTGAAATTTCATTATGATCGATTCATTCTTGTTTGCAGTATACATCGTTGTCGAAGAGGTTGTGTCCCGAGGTGATAAGGTTTCTGTGCGCCATCGTTGAGATGTCAATTGCAGGCGCCCGAGTCAATCTGGCCACTTGCAAACCCGACCATCGACCTTTAGTACTGGAATCGCCAACTGAGAGGTAAGCAAAAAATGTTTGTTTTAAATTCCTTCACAAAATTGATTGAATATTGTACGTTACTGTACAACATAGGGCTAAGCCTGTTTGTTTTCTCTCCCAAAATTTTTATATGATCACGTACATGTATCAACTCATGGAATAATTTTGAAATTTACTTCACTAAGTACCCAATAAGGCCTAATAGCAAGTCTGTCTATTTAATGGTCTCTTTACATTGCTGATTTCTGATACGCAGTAGTGATATCAAAGTCCAAAAATGTTATTTTCCCGGCGAGTCGCCGGCGAGTCGCCGGCGACCTCGCCAGAAAACGTGCATTTTCGACCCCCCTATTATGCATGTAAATCAGTTCATTTCGTACTAGTTGTGAAAACTAAATATTGGCTCACTAAGATTCAGTGCTTTATCATTATTTCTTATTAATTCAACTTATGAACTACATCCACTGTTGAATTATCATAGTGAAAGTTTGGTCATTCACAGCTGATCAATCAACAACCGGCTTGCCGGCTTAGCCTACTCCTATTTTAGACTGCCAGTTTCCCTATCCACTTACCGTTTTTGACTGTCACAGTTAGAACTGACATTGGATGTAGAAAATACCTAAACCAAGTTTTAATGCTCTCAGAATGTTCAACCATTAAGAAATGTAATCGGCTTATTACAAATATGGCGGTGATCCAGATCCATGAGCATTGCAAATGTTTCGTATCAACGAGCTTCCTTCCTGTATCATTACTGCGTATCAGAAATCCACAGTGTAAAGATGGATTTTATTGAGGAATTGAAGAAGTTCTTAGTGACCACCTGTTTCATTTTTCAAATTATTATATTTTTTAATTAGTTTTTTGGAAGTTAAATTACAACTGAACTGATATAGGAGATTTTTATCTCACTATGAATGAAATAACATTTTGAATCACAACTTTCGTATTTATTCGAACCTTACACTTTGGGCCGGTTTCTCCAAATACGTTTAACTGAAATTTTAGTTTAAACTATCAGCTGTCAGTGTATGGTCACTTTTATTAACTAGTGTTTCAATTGAGCCAGCTGATGGTTTAAGCCGAAATTCAGTTTAACTTTTTTGGAGAAACCGGCCCTTTGAGTTTATCTTAAAAACTAAACTTGTTATCTATTTATTATCCAAAGTTGTTTATCACGTAATATGTTATGATCAATCCATATGTTATAATCAATCCGCTGATATAACTATCCTACACTGATGAAATTTGTGGTGTGTTTTTTCAGCAGTGACTGTGCAGTTCGGCTACAATGTTCGGACTTGTGTGTGGAACGTAATGCTGTGATTGATGAAGATTTCAAACTTCGCGCCACTGGTTTGGCATTGCGCTTGTTGCAGGCTGCCGTCGACCAGTATGCACAGTTGCCAGCTGCTAAAATCATCTTCCACCGCGTCAGTCAGCTGATTGGCAAATTCAAGGTTGGTTCACTTGCTAATGATATACAAAATAAGCAAGGATATACATAAATTACATTGTACATAAGCAAAGACGTAAACAGATGTATGTTTCGAAGAGGATTTTTGTCAAGTAGCTGAGTCGAGTAGGTAGATAGAGAGGCTACAAATAAACTAGGTTATTCAGTCAAAATTGGAACCACACAATCTAAATTAAGCCCCAGTCAACGGGACTAAGAGTCTCTCTATTATCTAATTGATCAAGCCGACTTGACTAAAAAACGACCTGTAATGTGGACAAGCCATTAAGATCTAAGATTAATTATTGACAATCCTTACCGTTATGTCTGCCCGTTTCCACGATATTAACTTACGAAAGATAGCATACTTTTGAAATTTGGAATGTTATAGGCCTAACTTTATTCTTTATATCTTTAAGAAGCCTGTTCAATTCAAACAATTGGTTGAAGTGAGAAAACCTTACCTTTCGTTGTTTGAATCGTGACTTTGATTTTGTGAGCGACTATTTTTGCCAAAAGTTTCTGTTTAAATCAGTGTCCACCGATTGTAATGAAGGAGAAAACTCATCAATATAATAGTCTCTATTTGTAGATCTGATTGAACGTTTTCCAATACTATCATTTCTGTGTTACTCTGATGCGTCGGCTTATTAATTAATTGATATTTCAAGTACAACATTAATATTTCCAGTAGCGTACAGGTTCGGTCTTGATAATAACACTCAGAAAAATCGATGTACGTGAATTTATCAGAATATTCTAATATATTAATAATATTCTATGAAAGTGATTAGCTTTTAACTTCAGCTTAAACAAAATCAATTAGCCTAAATTCCCTATTTCACGAACATTATTAAGTTCAAATTACTTATTTTATTTGGTCCACTATGTCGTGATAATTTGATCCACGTATTTAATCCA
The DNA here is from genome assembly GCA_017141385.1 of Sogatella furcifera. Taxonomy (NCBI): domain Eukaryota; kingdom Metazoa; phylum Arthropoda; class Insecta; order Hemiptera; family Delphacidae; genus Sogatella; species Sogatella furcifera. The sequence goes on from CM029548.1 coordinate 64,254,276, forward strand.
CTATCAATATTTCCTTCTTCGTATTTCAAATAGAAAACATTAATCCACTATCTTTTCCAGCATAATGATTCCAGCGTAATGTTTGTACTGTTTCAGATCACGAACTATCCGAAGAATGTGGAGGACATTTTCAACAAACTGAAAGTCAGTCTTGATAAGATGTTCAGCAAGAAAATGGATTATATTGTGAATGAGGCTAAACGGCCAAAGGCACTAAAACTGTACGAGCCTCTGATAGAGAAAGTGTAAGTATCTAATTCCAATTACTAAAGAGTATTTATTCTAAATTTCTAGATATTCAAGAACAACTTTAATTGTCATTCTTATTTTGCATCCCATCTCCGTTTTGGCATTATTTTTTTGGGTAGAACGACCGAATTTGAAGGACTCAAAAGAAGGCTTTGAGACGAATATCTGGCCTGACAGATATAATATTATGTTGATGATACATGTGAGAAAATACATGAAATAAGCGGATAGGAAGCTCTTGTATCAATAATAATACAAGACCTCCCTGTTGGATTTGATACATGTATCATTTTTTCATTTTCTTGAATAATCATCTTGAAAGAAAATTGAGCCGTACATTTAGTACAAAGTACATTCAGCTCAATAAGGATCTTAACAATTGGTTACTGAGCTGGATATTCAACTTTTATCCATCTAAATTCTCAGTTTTCATCTCTGTCATATTTGATTTTTTGTATAAGCTGTTGCAAAAATTCATGGTAGTTTCGTCTGTTCCTTGTGCGTTCTCGTAACTAGTTAGTAACTGGATCAGCTGACTAGAGTATATTCATAACTCTGCTCTCTAGCCAGCTGGTCCGGTACAGTTACGCGGACTATTTGCAGACATCAGCTATTGGAACACACAAGAATAGTGAATAGAGTTATAGCCTGTCCAAGTGAAGAAGATCCTCTGGCAAAATGGGGGAATGACTCAAGCTCGGTCAATATTTGTTCAAACCTGATAAATTTGGTTTTAAATTGTAGGAAACATTCTGATCTACAATTTGAGACCCAATCAATATTTTTTGAACCGATATTGGCCAAGCTAGAGTCATTTTCTTATCTTGCCAGAGGGTCTTCTTTGCTTGGACAGACTATATGAATATAGCCTACTCCAGTTAGCTGGTCCAAATCACTGGCTATAGTCGACCACAGATCATTGGAATGACCAAGGTCACGGGATTGCTGAGCCCTGTTGCCACTGTTGTCCACCCTCACCCAAACAAAACATCACTCCTTCTCTCACACACACTCTTACTAGCTACCCCTAAGTACAGAGCGGCATCACCGGAGGGAGAAACAGGGAGTGGTGTCAGAAGAATTGGTTGTCCATGGTCATTCCAATGATCTGTGGACGACTATAGTTACTAGAACTTATAAGAAACAAACAGCTAGCAAAACAGCTCGCAAACACCTGATGTCAATTCATTTTTTTTTTAGTTAGAATCAGCCTCCTTGGATTGAATCAGGACCACTTTAATACTTGTTAAGTATAGTCCGTCCAAGCAAAGAAGATCCTCTGGCAAGATGGGAAAATGACTCCAGCTTGGCCAATATTTGTTCAAGAATTATAAATTGGGCTTAATAGTAGTTCAAATTGTTTTGTACAATTTGAGATCAAATAAGTAATTTTTGAACCAATATTGACCGAGCTAGAGTCATCTTTCCACCTTGTCAGAGGGTCTTCTTTCTTGGACGTACCTATAGTATAGGTACTACAGAGTATCCTTTCTCTATGGTATTTATAGTTAAATTGTGGTAGTGATCCATGTCTTTTCATTAATTCACCATTTTTATACCGTATTAATATGATTATGATAGAATGCAAATCACCGTGTCCGACTGAGCCTATGCCCTTAATGTGTGATAAAGTATCAAAGTGTAATGTTACCAATTTTGTTTCTGTTTTGCAGTGTCGATGGTAAGAAGAAGTACGGCTTATCTGAGGAGCAGGCCGAACACCAGAAGCTGGTGGCCAAGCTGCGACAGGAGACGAAGGGCGCGCTACGGGAGATCCGCCGCGACCGACAGTTCTTGTCCAAGATCAAGTTCCACGAACAGGCCAAGAGGTCAGTAATCAATGATGATAATTTGTCAGAGTACAATCGCAGGAATGAATGTAAAGAATACAGGGTACAAGACGGTTATAAGCAACAGACTTGGATAATTATAGTTTGTCCAAGCAAAGAAGAGCCTCTGGCAAGATGGGAAAATGATTCGAGGTCGGTCAATATTGGTTCAAAAATTATCAATTTGATTTCAAATTGTAGGAAACAATGTGATCTACTACTGATACAATATTTATAATTCTTGAACAAATATTGACTGAGCTGGAGTCATTTTCCCATCTTGCCAGAAGAGGGTCTTCTTTGCTTGATCAGACTATATCATAAGCTAACCATAGTTATTAACCAACCAATCAGATCTATTTGCTTGTATAGAGAATAACTAACTTGTATGACTGGCCTAAACAACGAAAAATATCGAATACCGATTGAATATATTGACAAATTGAATACTCAGCTCTTTTAGGACAGTCTGAAGGCTGCCTTCAAGAGCGAAACGGGTTGCTGAGGCTATTGCAGACCGCTCGTCGACTGTCCTAACAGAACTGAGCATTGATGTCTTGAATAAAGAAAATTTATTTTCCGCAACATTTATGTCAAAAACCTTCAGTTGAAATGTATTCTTCATCTTCTTCATTTCAATCAGCATAATTATCATCTTCATTTCGCTCATCATAATCATCATCTTCATTTCGATCATCATAATCATCATCTTCATTTCGATCATCATAAGCATGGTAATAATAATCATAGTCATACATCATAAATTCACCAGCACTCTTCCGCAGTATTAAAGAGCTATGTTTGTATCACATTTTTGCAGCATTAGTAGTTTTTTTTATTTGAATGAGTTTCTTCATTTGGATTTTGCTTTTTCTATCTATCTTTTGAATTTAAGCATATAATTTAATCTCTTATTATTAATAATATTTATTATTATATTGCAGTTAATTTTTGAACAATGCATAATTTTTATTATGTATATTAATATGCATGTATTGTGTTTTACTTAACTATGTTAAGGAGCAGTTGTGGGTTTCGACCTGTTGCCTCCAAAGAGAGATTTAAATAAATAAATAAATATTATTGTAGCGGTTACAACTGGAGCTTCTAACCAGTTACGTTTAAACGTTGCAAAGTATTATTTTAGCGTTCAAAGACCTTAAAACCACTTGTATACTTTTGCAAATCCACTAGTTTTCTAGAATGTTAGATATGGGATCGTTTATTTACTTTTATAAATGGTAGGCAGGATATTATAAATTATATTTTATGGTATTATAAATTAAATTAAATTAATTAATGAAGTTATGTTCATTTGTCATTGACTTATTTATATTATACATCCTCAACGTTAATTAATTTTCTTTTTTTTCTCATTTCAGTGACGCGGAAAGAAAACGCAAAGTGAGACAAATCTACGGATGGGGAGCTGAGCAACAGGGTGAATTGAATAAAATCAAACGAAAGAAGAAATGAATAAATTGATTTATTTCTAAACCTGTAGCTGGTTTTCTTGCTCAATTATCCTATTTAAGCATTAAAACATAATTATATTTTGTGCAGAGATGTCTTGTGCAAGGTGTAGACCATATGGTTTAGGATGTGTTCATGTCGGAGCTGTGATACTAGAAAGAGAATATTGACGTGCTTTCTAATGAGCCTGATTATGTCGGAACTATTTAATATCAAACGTATACTACATTGCTAAGATCACAGCAACGATCGTTTATCACAGCTTCGACGTGAACGCACCCCCAGAGTAAGAATATGTAAAAAAGGAGAGGCTTAAGGTGAGGCTTATGCCCGGTTTTTCCAAGCACACTCAAATTTGAGGGACCCTCAAGTTTACTACAGTTTACTGCATTTCCTATAGGTACTTATCATAGAAAATGTCAGCTGTTCATCAAAATTTGAGGGTCCCTCAACTTTGAGTGCTTGGAAAAACCAGACATTAGTCTTGGGGTTTTTACTATGCTATGATATACAAATCATATGATATGATGTATGATAGATGCAGAACTATGTATATACTATGTAGCACCCGTAGCCTCACCTTAATTGACATGTTCTTACCCTTGGCTCAAGCTAAGGCGATCCATTATCGCATAGCTTAAGCAGTTGAGCCGTGGCTTGAGAATGAGTTCCACTAATACATTGACATTTGAAAGAAGTTTAATTCTTTTAAATAATTAAGTTTAGGAGCCAAGAGGATTTAAGTCGAATTCAATGAGAATTATTCGTTTGAAGTGAAAACGGTCTTTTTAGCTTATTAATTTGAAAGATATAGGCTATCATAATTTATATAAATTCCTTCGGAAATAGTATTTATTCTTACAAATAGGATTTAATTTATTAATTTTATTTCTAAATATTATAGATGCTGTTACTATTTTTATTAGCATATTATTGTTGATACTATTTTTAAGATTGATTACTTGCGAGAAATTATAATATTGGATAATATAATAAAATTTACTAAATTCTAGTACAGCAAACCATTGCCGGATGCAATGCCCCGGCAGCATCCTTCTTGGTCAACCCCATTCCCAATAACCCCAACTCTACAATCCTTGCTGCCGGCTGTGACTCCACCATCCACAACTCTGATGTGGCAGCAACGGCTAGGATAGAATTTATTCAATAAGAAACCGTGTATCAAACTTTTGTACAGTATTTCAAACAGTTGAATCAAACTTTAAAATTCATTAAAATTTCATCCTCTACAGTATTGAAAAAATTAACAAACTTTTATATCTGTATGAGAAATGTCATCCTCTATATGCCAGTAGTATTAAAAAAAGTTGACAACTTTTATATCTGCATGAGAAATATCATCCTCCGTATTTGACAGTGGTATTAAAAGAAATCACATACTTATGTTGCGCAGACTATAATTTAAAGTCCATAACAACAATTTAGTTATTAATTACATGGGCGAAATATGCTAAAAAGGTATTGTTCTACTTCAAAAGGGATGACTGCTTGTTTAACGGTAATTCAAATTAATGATTTTTTTCTAGAGAATTCAATATTGAAGCCTTCCTCCACAAGGGGGAGCTCGTATCATAGGTCGTAGTCTATGATTAAATTATTGATCACTCAAAGATCATCTCGATTTATTGTCAAGCTAATATAATGTTGACAGAATGAAACGACATACCGTATGGCAAAACAACTGACATTTTGAACACGACAACCAGGGTGAGAAATAATTAATATATCACCTTGATGATGGTTGCTGTTAGGAGTTAACCTATATAGCATAAAGTGAGTTCCATCAATAAAACACATATTATTCCCCATGTGCTATTTCCAAACAAAAACTGACTACATTCAAAGGGGTGAGTTGTTACCTGATTTCACATTACTATTTTTCACTATAATATTTTTAAAACTTGGTTAATTTTTTTTTTTTTTGCCTAGAAACACCTTTGTATTGACAACGGTATTAAATTTTGGTTAGAGTCCTATAACTGGGCAGCACTTTTTCTCTATACTTCCAAAGACTCTATACTTTCGTGGTTAAGTGGTTGAGTGGACATTACTGTCCAAACTTCGCCACGTCATTAAAATAAATATGTCATTCTAAAGACAATTAGAATACTTGAGAGTTACAGAGTAGATAGTCAAGTTACTACAATAAATTATAATAATTAACCCAATTATATGGTTTACAGTGTAATAGTACTGTGGTTGTGTAATTAGTCTCGTGTAGGACCGTCCCCAGATTTTTTAAAAATTTTTTCCGGACTTCTCTCAGAGCCTCCAATGCAGATGCTGCATTTCAGACTATAGTCCAAACTGAATTACAAAAATTCTTCAAGTAGCCTAATTGTAGAATTTTCAGAGTAATGTTGAGATTCATATTCATTAATTTCAATGTTCATTAGATTCTAACTATCAATTTTAATCAAATAAATTTATAGCCCATATAGTAGCTTGCTCAGCTCACCGCATCAGTTTGTTAACAAATGGTGTGATAGAAATTATTCCATAAATCATAGCTGACGCCAAAAAAATAGGCGGACTCGTCTGCTCCTTGTGCGCTCCAATAGCTGATGTTGTCATTTAGCTATATACACATATTAATTTCTTGAAATTAAAAAACAATAACAGCTCCAGTCTACAAGAGAAGACGAAACCGCCCAACATAATCCTTTCTTTGACCGCTCAACATTCTGATGTTTCAACATTTAAGAAATCCTGTAAAAAATTGTGCCGCTCTATCGATAATAATAATTAAATAACAGTATATATCCGAGCTCTAATAAACTCAATATCTTATTATTTCATTCTTTTTTTTATCATTTTGTTTTTGTTCTCCACTGATTTTTCTCAAATATATTTTTTTGTATTTTGTGATAATGTCTTTTATAGAATACTGTAAAGTGAATTCTATTTTTTCAAATATTTTTTTATTTTCTATTTTTGAAGGACTATATGATTGTGTAACTACTTTTTATTTCTTTTGTTTTCTTTTTATTACTCTTTTCTTTTTCTTTGCTGTAATAATATCAAGTACCTACCGTATTCGAGAATGTAATAGTTAGATGTCAATAAAGCTTTTAATGAACTTCATGTCTGTGAGCTTTTGTATTATAATTTAAATAAATAAATAAACATTTTGAAGTCATCTATATCAAATAAATCTTCAAAAGTTTACATTTTGATAATTTTGTTCCAGAAAAGAATGGTTCGACTTATATCTCCCATCAAGTTGATGCTGTATTCCAGTCAATTGTTTGTGCTGGGCTTCATCATTTATCTTATTTATCCGAATTTCTATTCCCACACATCACGCTTGTTTGCCTTTATAACCGATGAATTATTTGGCGAAATAGATGATGAGATGTATGTTGATGATAACATTTTCGACGATGAAGAATATAACAAAAATGTATGTAAGCCAAATCAAATTACATATTTTTGTGATTCAATATAAATTTTATTTTGGCAGATTGAACATTTTCAATTAGGCTAGTTGAATGTATAAAGTTAGAATAAATTACGTTATTAACTTTCACCTCAACAACAGTAGCCTAACTTAACTTACTCATAATACAGGTGATTGTCGGACGCGTTTCGTGGCGCTGAGCCACGTCTTCAGCATACAAGTGTGAGTATCTATATACTATGATATAAGTATTAGTTGAATGTGGTGAGTTCATTGTTTAGGGACGCAAAATTCATTCAAATTAAACATTATTTGTTTATTCATAATTGTTTTGTTTCCTCTCAAAATACAATATATCTTTCTAAATAATAATCCACAAACCGAGTTTTTTGAACATCCGGTTTTTTCTTTATAAATTTTTATAGTTTGAATAATAATCTTAGCACACATATGATATGAGCAGAGACACATAATGTGTTTCCAAGTTCTAATCAATCTAGTAAAATTAATAAAGAAAACTATAAACGGACGTACATAATCGATCGTGGAGTGTGGAACGGGGCTAACTTTTGATAGTTTTTTTTAAGTTTCGTCTGATAATGCTGCATGCAGCATTTGCTGCGAATATTCACAAACCGAATATTTCGCAACGCATTGGTCTGCGCTAGATCATACACCGCAATAATGGTTTCAAAATTTCGTCCGGCAAGTTCTCAGAATCGAACTCGCACCGCAACAAACCTTCGCAACGAAATCTTGTTGGTGTGCGCCTGGGGTAATGCAGTATCTTTCTACTTTTCATATAGGCTAATTAATATTATAATCATGTTGTCGTTTGTTATAAATTACAATAAATTGATATAATTGATAAGTTTTACTGAACATTACTGATTATTTTTTTGTAGAGTGAACCATTTTCTTTTGCCGAAAGTAGAATTTCAAGCGGTGCTGGGCATGGTGTTGAAAATTTACATAATAATGACATCAAAGGAAATCTCTGTCCGATCGTTCCTTCAACTCTTAGTGAGTGACTCACAAAATTTAATTCATATATTTTCATGATAATATTAATAATATGAGATAATAAAATTAATAATATTATGGAATTATAAAATTAATTATGTCAAGAGTTATATATTAATTTATTTAATTATTTCTGTTTTAGTACAAATGCAGCAGTTGAGAATGAAAAACAGGCAATTTCCCTAAATTTCTCCAATTCCTGGATTTATTCACATAGATAGATGGTCCAAATAGGTTATTGTTTAATATTACAATAATATTTTATCCATCTTTGTAGAAAAACTTTTACAATGGGTCATTGAAGGTGATTTTCTCTCGCATGTATAGGTCTAATCTTGTATAAATAATCTATTATATACTCAGATTTATAATACTGTATTTTTTAATTGCTGAATGGTTGTGGAGGTGATATTGTGGTAGTTCTGGACAAGATATTATCAAAGCACAGATTTACTAAAAATCGAGTTACCAGTTCCGGTTGCTACACCATTATCAATCTCTGGTAAACTGAGTTTTTCAAATGAAACCGGTATCTCAATTTTATCTCATATTTTTCACTCCCATTTGATTTAAATACAAATTTCCATTCATTTATCCACTAAATTTTGAAAATTTTAAAGCGATTTTCAATCTTTTCTAGTTATAGTAGGATACAGGAAGTCATTTACTTGAAGAAAAAAATCATAAAACTGAGTGATAATCATTCAGTCTACATGTACACTCAGTTTTTTCTACTTCCATTCAATTTGAACAGAAAATTTCATTAATTATAGACTAAATTTGGAAAACCCCATTCATTATACACTTCATTTTGCAACTTTCAAAGCTATTTTCAATCTGTTCGATTCAGTTGGCTACCAGAAGCCTGACACAACAGAGCCGTCATCACTGGAAGAGGTGGAGGAGCAGATTTTGCAAACTGTCAATCGAACAGCTGATGCCGACGGTTCATGGCTATGGCGCCCTTGGCAGTGCACACCGCGACACCTGGTGGCGGTTCTGGTGCCGCTCCGAAACCGCACCGGTCACCTGTTCACCTTCCTGCGTCACATACATCCGTTCCTGCAGCGTCAGCTGATTGGATATCGCCTGTTTGTCATCGAACAATCAGGTAGACATACTATAGTCTGTCCAAACAAAGAAGACATTCTTATAAGATGAGAAATGACTCCATCTCGGTCAATATTCGTTAAAAAATTATGAATTCGGTCTTAAATTGTATAAAACATTCTGCTCTACAATTTGAGACCGAATTCATAATTTTTGAACCAATATTGATCGAGCTGGAGTCATTTTCCCATCTTGCCAGAATGTCTTCTTTGCTTGGACAGACTATACAGCAGATGACAAAAAACTAGCGGTTGGTGAATGACTACTAGAGTAGACGCGAACAAAACATCATCTAGGCTTAGCTAAATGAAAACTCTAATTGACGTCTTTTATTCATGATAGCTCTCTCAGGATAGTATGAAAGCGGTCTACGAAATTGTTTAGCTGAGCTCGCTTTCAACGTGATAGGATCTCGCAGACTCAATCAATCAATCTTTAATTCAAAACTTACTTAGAAATGTATACATGAATAAGTCTTCAAAATATTGTTGTTTTCAAAGTTATTTTCTATATTATCATTTTGACAGTTCCCAAGATGCAATAGAAACACGGAGTTCTACAGAGCAACAGCAACGCCCAGCTGATGAACAGCAGCAACGGTAAGCTGATTTTGATTTGCTCCATACAACTACCGGTATGTGTTTCTATTGCATCTTGTTCCCGATATGTATAGTCTGTCCAAGCAAAGAAGACCCTCTGGCAAGATGAGAAATGACTCCAGGTCAATATTGGTTCAAAAATTATTGATTTAGTTTCAATTGTAAGAAAGAAAAATTAATATTTTTTCAGCCAATATTGACCGAGTTGGAGTCATTTTTTCATCTTACTAGAGGGTCCTCTTTGCTTGAACAGACTATACCAGCGATTTTAGTAGTAATGGTAACCTACCTATAGCATCCTGCTATGTAAGTCTAGTGTGTGTACAGTTTAGAGCCACGTGTTTTATACAGAGGTGTTTCAGGAGGAATGTGCAATACTTCTCAGCCTGATTCCTTACACCAAGTAGACAAAAAAGTTCCATGGAACATACCCCCAAAAACGCTTTGTTACCGAGATAACAATGGCGGAAAATTGAGATTTTTCAAAATATAATAATTTTTCTAATTTTTAGAGGCTTTAGTGAGGTTCTAAAATAATCAATCCCTATGTAGAATTAGCCGAGAAATTCAATGAAAACAGTTCCAAGTATGTAACTTTAACGGTTATTGAGATAATTGGAAAAATATGCTAGAAAACGCCATTTTTTCAACAATAAGGGTTATAACTGGATAAGGAATCATAAAATTGTATTTTTTATTAATGGAAGTTGAAAAGAGTCGGATTATAAAGAAGAAGTTAAATGGCAGCGATTTTGTAAATCTTACCCAAATCTCATTAATGGCTATCAAAAATCGCAAAATCGCTACTAAATACAAATTCATCACTTGCGCTATGTTTTGTGAATTTTGCGATATTTGATCGCCATTTTTGAGATTTGGGTAAGATTCACACAATCACCGCCATTTAACTTTTTCTTTAGAATCCGACTCTCTTCAACTTCCAATAATAAAAATACAATTTTATGATTCCTTATCCAGTTATAACCCTTATTGTTGGAAAAATGGCGTTTTCTAGCATATTTTTCCAATTATTAGGTATCTCAATAACCGTTGAAGTTACAATCTTGGAACTGGTTTCATTGAATTCCTCAGCTAATTCTACATAGGAATTGATTATTTTAGAACCTCACTAAAGCCTCTAAAAATTAGAAAAATTAATATATTTAAAAAATCTCAATTTTCCGCCATTGTTATCTCAGTAACAAAGCGTTTTTGGGGGTTCCGTTTTTTGTTTACTTGGTGTAAGGAACCAGCCTGAGAAGTATTGCACATTCCTCCTGAAACACCCGTATATCATGAGAAACATTTTTTTTACTTTTTAATCAGTGGTTTGTTAATTTATGTTGCAGACAAAGGCAAGTTCAACCGTGCTAAACTGTTGAACGTGGGATTTGTAGAGGCAATGGCGTCTCTTCCGTCAAATAAATTCGACTGCATTGTATTCCACGACGTGGACCATTTGCCAGAGGACGATCGCAATCTGTACGTTTGTCCAGAGAACGACGCCCTACAGCTGGCTGTCGCTGTTGACATTGATAACTACAAGTAAAGTTGATAAAAAGTTATCATATTATTGTATTAATATTATCATTTAGCGTATGGCTTTTAGTAGTGGGGAGACCCGACGGTTGTTCCACTCTGCCATGTAATCTGATTTTCCCTAGATTGAAACATGTTCAATCATGTAGGTTATAGTTATTTTATACTTTAAAAAAGATTAACAAGAACTCAAAGTGAAACAGTCATTTTCAAAACAAATTTTAGAGACTTAAGTTATGGGATTGTTCCAAAGTTTTCATCATTCTTCAAGTCTTGATCGAACATGAGATTTAGGATATTAAGATTCACTATTTGAGAACATTACAGTGAGCAGCGTGCTATTTTCTATCGAATTAGATCATTTTTCAAGTTATACTGGGAATTAAGAGACTATTTTTTATTTGAGAGGTTCATTTTGTTTTCTGAGGTGGAGCCAACATAAGCTTATAGGTCGTACGTGGGTCCATCCTTAGATGGATGTTGATGATGAGAGATGACGACTACTTGTTAGGCAATCGTGTCCAACGGCTGATCATCTCCTCCAAAAAACAGGGTGGCCGTATTTATGTAATTGTGTTGTGATCAAAAATTGTTCCCATCTAGACTCGATCCCGGGTTCTCTTGGTTATCAGATCGGCGCGTTATCTCTTTCTCCAACTCGCTCAGATTGATTTTCAATGTCTTTCTTCTTGTAAAACGTTTGACAAATTAGCTAATATTCCAAATCTCACTGTCAGATTTCATCAGAATTCGAAAGTTTGGCAAATAAATGGCGGCTATAGTCTGTCCAAGCAAAGAAGACCCTCTGGCATGATGGGAAAATGACTAAAACTCGGTCAATATTGGTTCAAAAATTATTAATTTGATCTCAAATTGTAGGAAACAATTAGATCTACTATTAAGACCACATTTATAATTCTTGAAAAAATACTGACAGAGCTGGAGTCATTTTCCCATCTTGTCAGAAGGTCTTCTTTGCTTGGACAGACTATATACAGTCTCAGTGATGCCAACTAAAAACATTTTGTATTTCAGTGAAACCTATGCAAACTTTTTCGGAGCGGTGAGCGCAGTGAGTGCGGCCACCTTTGAGCGTGTAAACGGCTTCAGCAATATGTACTGGGGGTGGGGAGGGGAGGACGACGACATTGCCGAGCGGCTGACAGGCGTCGGCGTGCGGATTGTCCGCAGTCCGTCGCTGGTCGGACGGTACACTACGCTGGCGCATGAGCAGCAGACACCGAGTCTGGCGAGGTAATAATTACATTGCATGGCAATTATACTGTATTATTATGCATTGAATTGAAACTATAATATATAATTATATCATATTAATTGATTGATATTATATAATTGTATTATAATATTATATTAATTGATTGATATTATATAATTGTATTATAATATTATATTCATTGATTGAAACTATAGTATAGTCTGATCGAGCAAAGATGACATTCTGGCAAGATTGAAAAATAACTTCAGCTCGGTCAATATTGATTCAAATTGTAGAGCAGAATGTTCCCTACTATTTGAGACCAAATTTATAATTTTTGAACGAATATTTACCGAGCTGAAGTCATCTTTCCATCTTGCCAGAATGTCTTCTTTACTCGACCAAACTTTAGATATTGGAATTATGGATAGAGCTGGTGGCAATAATATTAAGGAAATTGGCGAACACCTGTTATCAATTTTCTGCTCTGTCAGGACAGTCGGCTAGCTGTCGAAACGAGAACAACCCCAGCTATACTAATTCGTTTTCGAACACAGCTTCAGACTGTCCTGACAGAGCTGAGCATTAATAATAGTCAGTCGCCAACCGCCTAAATTTTTGGCGCCAGCTATAACAATGGAATAACAGCAGACACTATATAACATAACTGACTGTTGTTAACATGCTCTTGCAGACTGCTTTTAGATTGTTCTGAGAGAGCTGAGCTTTTCGGGCACTCATACGTTAACCGCTAATCTCATTGAAGTCTGCTATGACAATTGGGATTATCAGATAATTTTCAATCATTATTTCGCAATTCACATTATCAGAGGATAATACAGTAAAAATTTACAGAATAAGAGAACCTGGAGAAATAGAAGGAATTGGTGACTTAAGAAAAATTGTCACTATGGCCAATTTTCCAGAATCGAAAACTATAGTCTGTCCAAGCAAAGAAGACCCTCCGACAAGATGGGAGAATGACTCAAGCTCGCTCAATATTGGTTCAAAAAATTATTAATTTGAACTCACATTGTAGGAAACAATTTGATCTACTATTAAGACCACATTTATAATTCTTGAACACATATTGACCAAGCTTGAGTCATTTTCCCATCTTGCCAGTGGATCTTCTTTGCTTGGACAGACTATACCAGACTGGGCAATCAGCAGGATAGAATGCATGCAAATTTTAGAATTTTTGATTGTTGGATTACATTGAAATACGTGTTGGCTCGTTATTGTAGTTGCTTGATATGTCATATCAATACGTTGATGTTATTTCTAGGATATAATAAACCTATTATGTTGCTATAATTCGACCATTCATTTCTTGATACTTCAAAAATAACAAACTTCAATAATATTTACTCGTATTTTGTTCAAATGTGAATCAAACTGAATTAAACTATTACAGATTGGAAATGCTGGACGGTGCGTTGAGAAGAATGGACTTTGACGGCTTGAACGGCCTGCATTACAAGCGATTGGCACTCACTCAGACAAGTCTCATGACTCACATACTGGTTGACCTGGTGTCAGTCGATTAACCACACCAGTACATCAATTTTATACTTATCAATTATAATTATTGTTGAATGTGAAAACTCATTGATTGTTTATAAATCTTGTAAAAAACATATTAACTGTAGAAGTAACTAATTTTCACATACAAATTTAATGAATTTATTGTTTATTTATAAATACAACTATTACAATGATCTATAATAATAGATATTATAATCTGAAAGAGAAAACTAGGCTTAGCCTTTATTATTCCTCTTTCAATTTCAATGAGTAATGATGTCCAAACGTTATATATAATCACGCACTTAAGATTTCTAATCCGGGAATACTCTATGAGAACAATAAATTGGCAAGTGAAAACAATTTTGGATTCAGTATGTCGACTAGTTGAACAGTAAGTCAACTAACAGAAGTAAATCAGTAAATTTGATATAAAACCTCCATTTCACATAGTTTGCAATGACACAAGGATGTCAAGTTCAATAGTCTTGTTGAGTAGTCCTCTAATACAGAGGAAAAGCGGATGTAAACTATAGTCCATTCAAGATGGCTTGAGACGAGATAAACAAAAGCTCTGTATGTGTAAGTGTTCGACTGGAGTGGCTTCGTTTTATCCTCCACATAAACAAGTCACAGCAATGCCGAAATCCCGAATTTTGTTGTCGGGACTGTAACCAAAGCATTGAGACAAAAACTTTTACTTTAATTGTTTGTTCAATTAAAGTAAAAGTTTAAAGTTCATGCAGTCGAGAGACAACCGAAACAAGCAATTTCCAAATGTGTACCTATAAAAAAAATTACTCAGAGATACTTATTCTGAATTGCCTACAACAAAATTCGCGATTTTAGCATTGCTGTGACTTGTTTATGTCGTGGCTAAAACGAAGCCACTCCAGTCGAACACTTACACATACAGAGCTTTTGTTTATCTCGTCTCAAGCCATCGTGAATGGACTGTAGAATTACAAGCTTACATCATACTATACTAGTAAGCCCCAAGGGCTGAAGAACTCGCGTGCAAACTCTTGAAGTTGATTTATGGATTTAATAACTTGATGATAAATTTTGCAGTCGAGTCCACGTGATCAAGGTCTCTGGTGCTTTGGATGCCGTGAATTGTCAAAATAGGAACCACAAATCTTGCCAATACCTATATTAATAAAATTCTGAATGAATCCTTTTTGTGAGGATATAGTTATGTACGATATATTTTAATATAGGCTACCGTTTTCATTTGTTCCTATTCCAACTATCCGCATATCCGCTGCAGCCAATGCACCAATAAAAACGTACTTGTTCAAGACGACTTGATCATAAAAAATCACAAAGATTAACTGAACAATTCTAACAAATTTGAATATATGGATGTAATAAAATTTTATTATATTTTTTGCGGAAACTTATTCATACTATATTTAAACTTAGAGTATAGAGTTATATTGATCGCATTTTGTATTCAATTCAAAAGCCTTAGTAAGTTATAAAGTGTAACAAATTGGAAACAGTTGAGCCATTGACAAACGTTGTAGAGCTTTGTTCAAGAATGGGATTTTCCAATATTTTAGTATTTTCATTCGGATAAATCAAATATATTATCAAAGATCCATTCAATATAGCATTCCTCAAACCCCATAGTAAAGCACAGGTGACATTATTATCAGTTTGACCTATCAAAGCCTGTAATGGGAATTAGACGGAACAAAAATTTGTTTTAATGAAGATTGGGGATAAATATCTAATGGTAAAATATTTCAAATTGCCGCCTCTTGTCAGTTGTTCTAATAAATAGACGCCTATTATCTAAAACAACTCCGTATAATCAGCTGATCATAGCTATAAGAGGATATTTTTTTGATGTGACTGCGGCCAGCTGCTGTCGATCGCGGTTGTCAACAATAGCTGAATGCTCCATTGTTGAAGCATTCGTATTCCTCAAACGAATCCAGTCGCGGCCGCATCAAGCAAAACGAAAAAAATGTATGCTCTCAACCATTGTTGTACAGTCGCGACTGCCCGCCGCGATACGTTCTATCAACTAAAACCTACCTCAAGAGTGATCAGGGCCGTAGACAGACGGGTTTTCTCGGGTCATTTGCCCGGGGCCCGGACCCATAAATTGTTGGCAGGGGCCCGGAAAAATTGGGTTAAAAAATGTTTTAATTAATCATACAGGTTCATAATAATTGGCTATGAAAATTATCATTTTTAAAAAATTAGAATTGAATTAGAATTATACTTGATTTCTTCAACTACTCAATGATTAACTTTAAAAACATTTCTTAAAAACTGGAATAAATTTCAAAACTCCATGAATATTTGAAAGAATATAATATTCCTATTTATTCAGGCCCAGTCAGTTCGTCCTGAATGGCAACCTGGCAGTCGCCAAGGGCCCATGAGATCAGGCCCCAGAGAGCTAATAGCTCTCTTTTTCCGGTTTGTAGTTGTTATATTAATTCGAAACAGGGCTTGATTTCAGGAGGAACGCGTGGGAGCGGTGCTCCCATACCTTCTTTCCCAAGCAAAAAATTTAGAAACAGCAAGAATTTTTCATGTTTGTTTTCTATTTTTAATGTTATTTTTGTCAGTCACTAATTCTCAAATGTTTAAAAACTTTGTATTTATTTGGAGCATAATATTGCTTGTTATTGTAGAGAGTTGTTATTTCAACACAATGCAATTTTATTCTGAATCATGTTGTTATTCTTGAACCGGATGTTTTAAAGCTTGAGGAGAATTTAGGCGTAACTTATGTAGATTATATAGTGTAGTTGAAATGGTAAACACCATACTTGGTCCAAAAGAGCTTCATGATTCTTATTCGTTCTTTAGAATTTTATTATTATAGTTCCATAGAACACAGCTACAAAACATTGCCCAGATTTGCTAAAAACTCTCCAATTCGAGTGTGATTTTTAAAAAAATTCCGTGGGTGAAGACCCCGGACCCTCCCCGTGAGCCAGTTCACCCACCGCTCCCATACCTCTTTTTTCCAGAAATCAAGCACTGATACTGATACTAACTACTTCCATAAGCTCACTTTCTGTAGGTACAACTTCTATACTCTATTCACGATCACTTGAGACGGAATAAACAAACTTTTTGAGCGTGTTTGCGTGTAATGGAAGGTCTTCTTCTATGCAAAACTTCCGGCCAAAGACCAACAGCTGTAGCCAATCATAGCTCAAGACAACAGTTTTGAGACAAGACAAGTCGGACTGTAGCCAATCACAGCCGACTTTTTCACATAGAAGAAGACCTTCCATTACACGCAACACACACAAAAGGTTTGTTTATTTCGTCTCAAGTGATCGTGAATGGACTGTAAATTTATGTTCTAGAATCCTTCAAAGTTCAATTTTCGCATTGTACTGTATAATCTGTCCAAGAAAAGAAGACCCTCTGGCAAGATGAGAGAATGACTTCAGCTCGGTCAATATTGGTTCAAAAATTATTGATTTGGTCTCAATTGTAGGAAACATTCTGATTTACAATTTGAGACCAAATCAGTAATTTTTGAACCAATATTGACCGAGCTGGAATTATTTTCTCATCTTGCCAGAGTGTCTTTTTTGCTTGGACAGACTATATCATATCTTTTCAACCCTTTTAGAATAGAACCTACAAAATGGAAAAGATGAGAACATTTTAAATCTGCTATGAGGGGCCCGGTCATGTGATTTTGCCCGGGGCCCGTAATTCCTGTCTACGGCCCTGAGAGTGATACAGTAAATAATGGTGTTACACGAGATTATAGCAGACGCCAACGAAAAAGGCGATTAAAGAGCTGTTAGTGATATGTTAGCTGTTAGTGATAAGGAACTTTACCAGGAAAGACAGTCGGGAAGCGATCTACAAGAACTTATTATTGAGTCAAGAGCAAGCGGAACTAAACCGTTTTGCTCATTTAGACAACTTACAGACTGTCCTGAGAGAGAGCTGAGTATTCGCCAAGCGCAATTTCTGTTACATTGAAAACATTGTGTGATAATAACAATCAGATTTGTTTTGAAAATCTTGTTAGCTCTGAACAGATTCTTGTTTCTTGGATAATTATTGTATTGTATTCGCCTGAAAAAGGATGAAGGAGTCGGTCAATTTCATTGTCCAACGAACTTGACCTGTATAAAAGTATGAAGAATATATGTTATGAATTTGAAGTTGATTAATTAAGGCGTTCAAAAGTTATTGTCGAACATACAAACAGACAAACAAACGAACAGACGGACAACGACTTCGGGCTTGAGTCAAAAGAAGGAACTCGCTTACGCTTGTTCAACTAAGCATCTGTATTCTTGCCTAGTGTGTATCTGCCTTTTCCCTGTATTACAGTACTTCTATAAGAAACAACCCCCAAGTCCTAAAAGTAGCAGAAGTAGTTGTGACTAAGCAATCAATCCACGTTGAATGACTGGAATAACGATTTATTCACAAAAACTGTTACAAACTACTTACAGTACTTACAGATTAGAATGATTAATTTACATTTTTTGCTGGCTTAGGCAAATGGTTTACAGAGTGCCAGTGTGTGATCAACTCCTGTAGCGACTTTCAAAACTTGGGCACCAACAGCAACCTGAAACAAAAGAGTCACAGTCAGGTTGACATGAGAAGCAAGATGCAGAGTAGCAATGGCAAGATAATAGGAATCTGAGAATAGGAAGGATGCTGCGTGTTTTCCTATTCAATTGAGAAAGAATATTGTTGAAAATGCTATATCAGAGATCAACTCAAACTTTATTGTGGTTCTTTTAAACAAAACATTCTTTAAAATCTCAGATGAGATAGAAAATACAAGAAACCAATCACCTGCAAGGGAAATCCTGTGCGCAGCTGAACGTTGCTAACAAACACTATCACAACAAAGAGATAATTTCATTGTAAGTTAACAGGATGTTATCTTCATAGTTAAATGAGACGACTGGACTGTCAGGTTGACATGAAATGTATAGGTAGGATTGAACTGGAAATAGGAGCAATACCGTACTGCGTGTTTTCTCAATCGAATGGGAAGAAATATTGTTGAGAATGCCAAATCCATGATCACTAGATTGCTACAGAGGGGTTAATGATCACTTCATAGTAAAATAGGATCGTTTGACGTGAGATCCATAGAAAAGATGAGCTAGCTATAAAAAAGTGGTTGATTTGAAAACAGATACATCTGTTTTCATATTCAATTGAGTGAAAATGTTGTTGAAAATGACAAATTAAAGATTATTTAATTATTAAAGATTATGCTATCTTCATAGTTGAATGAGATTACTGGACTGTCAGGTTGATATGAGATGCATAGCAAGGATAATGCAGCAGAGCAAGGATTGAACTAGAAATAGGAGGAATGCTGCGTGTTTTCTTATTCAATTGGGTAGAAATAATTATGAAAATGACAAATCCATAATCATTTCATCGTTAAAGAGGATGCTATCTTCATAATTTAATGAGTTGACTTGACTGTCACGTTGACATATGAGTAATGATGCGTGTTTTATTATTCAATTAGGTAGAAATATTGTTACAAAATGCCAAATACATTATCATTACATTGTTACATTGGATGTTATCTTGATAATAGAGAAATGGAACCAGATTTTCCC
This sequence comes from Sogatella furcifera, assembly GCA_017141385.1. Lineage (NCBI taxonomy): Eukaryota > Metazoa > Arthropoda > Insecta > Hemiptera > Delphacidae > Sogatella > Sogatella furcifera. Next base: position 64,273,859 of record CM029548.1, read on the forward strand.
CAATATGGCTGCGAATTGCGATTCATGAACATTGCACTGTTTGTATCAATGAGCTTCCTCGCTGTATCAATTTTGGACCTATGTATTACTACTGCGTATCTGCCGTGAAATCCGCGTTCTAAATAATGTATTAATTACAAATCAATTACGTAATTTATATCTATAAAAGCGAAATGGCACTGAATGACTGACTGACTGACTGATTCATCAACAGAACTAAAAATCCACTGTACCGAATGCGTTCAAATTTGGCAGGCATGTTCAGTTGGACGTTTAGACGCGCGCTGAGAACGGATTTTAGGAACTTTTCAAGGATACGCCAAATACTTAAGTTTTTCTATAGTTTTTCGGCGTTTTCTCACTTTTTTCGAGAACCAATCGGTAGAAAATGTTGATATTTGGTAGGTAGGTTCAGATAAGGTCTAGAAATGTTGTGTTAAGATATTTTTGAATTCCGTTCAAGATTACGCCAATAATTAGGTTTTTCAAAATTGTAGATGTTTTGCGGGTTGCATATCTTCCGCCTTGATACGACCCATCCTTACTGTAAATTCAATGGTTCAGCGAGATTATAGATAAACTAATTTGGAAGATATTGAATCAAGTTTCAAACTATGTCCGATATAGTTCCCAAGGTTACTCTCAATATCAGCGTTTTACTATTTTTCGGAATTTTCAGAGATTTTTTTGGGGATTTTTCGAGAATAAATTGGTAGAAAATGTCGAAATTTGGTGAACAGGTCCAGATTAGGTCTAGAAATGCTGTGTTCAATGAATTTTGAATCCCTTCTGAACGGAATTTGCAGGCGAGCGAAGCGAGCCTGTTTGTCTTAGCTTACACTGACAGAGGTCATGCAGGCGAGCGAAGCGAGGTCCAGGGAGCGGAGCCCCCTGGCTAGGCGGAGAAGGCGAGCGAAGCGAGCCTGCCGGCTAGTTAATTAAATAAATACGCAATTACTAATCACTTAGAAATTCACCGTGTGAAGAGGCCGTAAGAACAGAACGTACTGTTACGATCAGCTGTTTGCGAACTGACCTTGAACGGAAAGTACTGGTCGTTGGTGTGGCCCAGGCCGAGCGAGGCGCCCTTGTTGCGGCCCCACATGTAGAGGTGCCCCTGGCGTGTGATCGCCGACATCGAGAACAGTCCGCATCCCACCTGCTGCACCTCCCCCTCACCACCGAACAGTGTCTCAGGCAGCCGCTGTGCAGCGCTGGCTCGCTGCAGCTGTGGACCGCCGCCCAGCAGCCCGAAGCCCCACACGAACACTGAGCCGGTGTCTGCCACAGAAGAAAGAAAGTTAGTCACAATCAGGCTACTTGGGGAGTCCGATCCCACTAGACGTCAAACCTGCAATCATAAGATAGTAGAAATCCGAAAAAAACAAACTTTAGTCTATACAAACACGGGAATATGCTTTTCTCAATGTTCTAAGAAGCTTTTACGATAAAAACTTGTGAAATATTTTTACTCGCATGTATTTCTTCTCAATTTTCCCACCACTCGTTCACAAAACAAAACCTTATTGAACTACGAACTGTTAACAAAACAGCTGATATCCAACACTAGCCATGAGGAAAAAAGTGTTTTGCGCATGGCTAATAATCCATTTTGTCGACATCGTATAAACTCAATTGGCCGGCCGGGTTGGCTAAGTGGACTTGGGCGTTACAACCTTCAGTCCGCTAGCGCTACCCGATCATGGGTTCGAATCCCACCAGAAGCATGGTCGTTTATGCACCTTATGAATCACCCTCGCACACTCCATTACCCACGCACAAAGTAAAATTAAATACTTTATGTGGACATCATAAAAAAAATCTCCATTACATCTAAAATAATTATAAGTTTTCTCGATATCTCAATGTTTCATATCATATCGACAGTTTATAGTTGTATATCGATTTGGAAACGTAATCCAACTTCATAATAAGAGTAACAATGATGTTCTTCAAGCTTGAATTATTATCGTCAAAAACTTTCAAAATAAGCTTCTAGTTCATTAAATATTAATATACATTATTCAATGAGTACAAAAATTGCTACTGAATTGAATTACCAACATGATTCTACAGAAGAAGATATTAATAATTTCATTGACAGAGCAATGCCCAGAAAAAAATCCCGCAATTCCCGCACCTAGACTAAATTCCCGTATAATTCCCCCTTATTTTCAGCACAAATAAAATTCCCTTATAATTCCCGCAATTCCCGCTCTGTGGACACTCCACAGATTGTGTATTAACACCATAATTTATCGAATCTAGAAATGAATTCATCAGGTATTGTTTATTATTTATGATTTAATGATTTGAGTGATTAAAAAATCTTGTGTGTAAGAGGCTTGCCAAACTCGATACATGTAGAAAGACTTAGCAAGCTTTGTTTAGCCAACTTCTTTCTCGTGAGACAAATGCTGGTTTTGAACACTTGTCGCACAAATATCTATTGTAGCATTACCATTCACAGCAATGGCGAAAGAGCCTCCCGCCCCGATGTCGACAATGCGTCCAGCCGCCTTCTGTAAGTGCTTGAGATGCACAGGTGTGTTGATTTGCAGGATATCATCCCCCACTATCTGCCTGTACTCGTTGTTGCCCCACCCAAACACATCGCCTTTATCTGAAAAACAACATTTGAATCAAGGTGAGAGGGATTCAAAGTTAAATTGCAATTGTTTTATGTGAATGGGGTTGCTGTACCGCCATTGGCGGTTATTAAATTTTCCATTTTAAAATTTTGATTTGTTAATTTCCAATGTGTCATGAGTGCTGTTTGGGCTATGCCTGTTGCACTCAAATATGTTATATGAAATAAATAAATAAATTGCTGTATAATGAATAAATGAATAAATAAATTGGAATAGATCAATATGGAATAATAAATGGAACAGAAACAATATATAACTATAAACATTACATGAGCTGTAAAACTTGAGTTATATGAAAACTAAATTATACAAGTCAAGTCACACATGATTATAAATAAGAATTTATGACAATGCATTATAGTTATATTAGCTAAACCTTGTTAATTTTTTTTGTTTCACTTGAAAATGTCTATTAAGAGACTATAATAGGTATCAAATTTGAGGCGGAATCTACAATTTTTGAATTAACCAAGCTGGAGTCATTTTCAACATCTTGCCAGAATGTTTTCTTTGTAGATATTGTAATATTAACCAAAACTGAAAAAATTCTGCTGGGCTTATCTTAATTTATTGTTAACCGACAAAAATTATAAAAAAAGATTACATAATGAAGCAATGTTAAATTTACTCAACTACTTTTGAGTATGCCAGCTAATCTACCATTAATTAACCAATGAATCTTTTTGGCTTGACTGACCGTTGAGCGCCAGCACAAAATCGCCCTTGCTGGCGACTTTGATAACGCGTTCGCCGGCCACATCTCCAACGGCCACCGGCTGCGGCCTCGCTACACTCGCCTCGAAATGGCCCTGTCCCGTTTGGCCGTCGGCGCCCCATCCGCAAGCCCACACGCGCCCGTCCTCCGTCAACATTAGACTGGAATCAAAAAAGTATAATAGTTGGTGAAGAAAAAAGTATTTAATATATTGAATTGAAATAATCTGTATCTGTTGTATGTAATAATAAAGAAATATTCTCACGAGGTTCCACCTCGCGTACCAATGTGTATAGTCTGTCCAAGCAAAGAAGAGCCTCTGGTAAGATGGGAAAATGACTCCAGCTTGGTCAATATTTTTTCAAGAACTATAAATGTGGTCTTAATGGTAGATCAAATGTTTCCTACAATTTTATATCAAGTTGATCATTTTTGAACCAATATTGACCGAGCTTGAGTCATTCTCCCATCCTGCCAGAGGGTCTTCTTTGCTTGGACAGACTATACTTGGCCAAATACTGTTTACCCATCTAAAAGCAGTCCACAGTGTTCGTATCTCAACTTCACGATCTCTAAGTATCCACCCTTACCGAGTGGCCAATACCCAGAACATTATAATTAACTTGGATGTTGGAAAATGAGTAAATGTTGAAATAAAAATACACAGATATTCTCGACACTTTTAATTGGTTTCGTGGCCACACATATTACATTTTCAAGCAGACAATATCTGTGTGTTTTTATTTCATCATGAAACGTTTCTACAATATCAACTACAACTCAGTTGAATATTTAGTCAGTGTTGTTAAATTCATTCAAATTACTATTCAATTGAAGATTTTGAAACATTGTTACATGATTAGCGGTGTTTACACAGATCAATTGTCATTCAATGTACCATACTGATTGAATACATAAATTCCTAGGAATATTCATAAACTCAGTAATATCACTTTTACTACTTCCACAGAGAATGTATAACCTCCTAGTATAATGTATAAATAAATAACCATAGGTCTCCCTCCTCTGTGCTACACAAAAAGTGAAAACCCTTGAATAAGGTACATTGTTTCGTAAAACGATCTAATATAATCATAAAGAAAGTATTGAACTTATATCATTCCTCTGATGATGAATAATACAATTGATATAATCTACTTGAAATATCGTGTATCATTATTGATACATGTTAAATACCGTATTTATCGTATCATGTATCAAATTCAATGTAAGCCTTGTGTCGCCTTGAAAGGAAAATGAAACGTGAACATTTACAGTTACGATTTCACAAAATATCCCTTAAAAATAACATTAATTAATAGAAATTCACTTTTCAAACCCATACCTATGATCCTGTCCACAGCACACATCCACAATCCTCTTTCCGCCCAGCTGCCTGATATTGCGCATGTTAGTAACCGAGGCATAGTCTTCGTTGGCTACCACGGTCCGTCCACACTGTCCGTAGGCGTTGTTGCCCAGCGTGAACACTCCTTCGTTGTCAGTTAGCACAAGCGAATGCGCGCGTCCGGCGGCTACTCTAGTCACCTGTTTAGAAACTGGATTAGAAAAGAACTGGGAGACAGAAAATATAATTTCAAATAGTATGTAAGCTCACTTACAACGTGTTTGTAACCTATTAGAAGACAACTCATACATAAATTGAATTGAAAAAATTCAATATTCAAGCGCTCAAATTATAAATGAAATTCCTGAACAATATACAGAGTCCGGCAGTGAAACGGGAAGATTAGAAAAATCTTTCAACATTAGAGTTATTATTATTTATGAATTATTTTTGAACAAAAATAATCTACATTATCTACAGGATCCGGCAGTGAAACGGAAAGATTAAAAAAATCTTTCAACATTAGAGTTATTATTATTTATGATTTACTTATTTTTAAAAAATAATAATCTACATTATTGGAAATTAATGTTATAATATGAAAATGTTTATTTTTTGAAGACCGTATCTTTGAGATGGCGTCCTTCTTTCTGAACTCATTCTTGAAGTCTCTTGGTGAAGGTTTCCATAACTCTGCGTAGCGTAATGAAATGTTGTTGATTCTCTGTTGGATTCGTTGCTCCAACTCGTTCCTAGTTCTCTGTGAATCCACTATCCGTGTCACTATTGGGCTGAGGCCGCACTGCCGGTGGGAAGAGCCTGGAGGGTGGAGGGTAGTTGGTAAATCTATAGAACATACACACCATCCACAGTAATACATAGTATGAATGGTATGACGTCATTCTGTTTTTTGAGCTTATGTTGTCCATATTTAAGAATTTCAAGATGGCGGCTGAACAAATACCATTCATACGATGTATTACTGTGGATGGTGTGTATGTTCTATAGATTTACCAACTACCCTCCACCCTCCAGGCTCTACCCACCGGCAGTGCGGCCTCAGCCATGGAGCTATTTGGCGCCAGTCACGCGATGCTCACATCTTCCCGTTACACTGCAGGGAACCTTCACCAAGAGACTTCAAGAATGCGTTCAAAAAGAAGGGCGCCATCTCACAGATACGGTCTTCAAAAAAAAACATTTTTATATTATAACATAAATTTCCAATAATGTAGATTATTTTAGTTTAAAAATAATTCATAATTGATAATAACTCTAATGTTGAAAGATTTTTTTTTAATCTTTCCGTTTCACTGCCGGATCCTGTACTTATTAGCTGTGCCAAGATAACAGAGAAAACAAAACAATATAGCCTATTAGTGCTTGGATCAAAATGGACTATTTTTTCTACATTTAAGATCTCAAATAATAATAATAATAATATTTGATAATAATAATGGTAATAATAATAAAATCGTGTGTGAATCTAATTATTATTATTAAAGGAATCTTACAATTTGTGTAATTGCTTGTTTTTTGTTATCTAATATATAATCACATTGGATGCATGCGTGCGTGATAATATGATAGTGCACACCCCACCATGGAAACTGTTGTTTTTTTCAATATGCCATTGCTTACTATATTATTGTTTGGATTTTATCCATGTTATTATGTCACTTGTGTGTTTCAATAAATTGAATCGAATAAGTTATCTCATCCATCGATTAAGTATTCTATTTTTTCTGAAGGGAATAAGAATGGTATCTATTAATTAATTTGATTTTTGTATTTATTATTTACCTTGGTGTCGTTGGCGATGGGGAGCTGAATGGGCGACGCTGTCTGTACTAAGCCTAGCGGGTGATTGCGTCGCGGCGCATGGTGACCTGTTATAATCAACCATTCGACAATTAACCGTCAATTCATTAACTTATCATAGTTACAAATACAGAGAAACTTGAATTTGTCATAATTATATAGTAGAACAATATTAATAAAGTACTTTATTATTTAGCGTATGTTTTCATAAGTAGGGAGACCCAAAGGGTTGTTCAACTTCGCAATACTATAAAATCATTTTTCACAAATAAAAACATGGAAAACCATGTGGTTTATATAAGTTAGTTCATTTAAAATAGTCAATTTGAAACAAAAATTTTGATTTCAAAACATCATTAACAACCAAAACTAAAACACTTCACAAATTTACTACACCATGGCCGAAAAGTACTTAAACATAATTACATGATCAAGAAATTATTTTACCCCAATTCATGAAAAACTGAGATGTAGGAAGATTTGCTATTTGTAACAAAATATCATCAGAGAAAAGGTGATGCAGTTATTGTACTTTGTACCGGTATATCAGAAGTAGTTTGATAAATGAATCCGAATAAGATAAAATCAAACAGTTTTAAGAGTAACGCTGTACATGTATGTGTATGGTAGGTCAACTTCTATATTTTTATTATCAATTTTTTCTAATTTCCATAGTTGAATGAGATAGTTACGTAGACTCGCTTTTCTCGATTGCGCTTTCCAATGTGCAAGTTTGTATTATTCCACAATTTAGATTCTACTCTATTCCACTGTGAAATCATCTATTCATTTACATATTGTAATTCCTATAGATTTTTATTTGGGGATAACAAAAAATATTCAACATCGATAAATCATACCAATTTGTCCGTCAGTACTGATGCCACAGCCAAGTAATTTGAGTTGGTCCTTTTTTACAGCAAACAGAGAGAACCCATAGCCGCAAGCTATATCGGTTATCTGAAAATCAATAGAATGAAGATTAGTAAAGTAAAGTCGATAGAAGCAACATGATGTAATTGAATTTTAAGGAGAAACAGTGATTGAAAACCACATGCTCATACAAGATACGGTACAACCATACCGGTACAGGAATATCAAGTATCAAGTATAATACCGTACATAAACACAAAAAAGAAGACCTTTCAAACTGAAACTAATTGAAATGTTCATCTGATCATAATTCAACAAAAATCTAATTTATAATCTGGTTCAATGAAGACCTGAAAAATGTAGTATCAGACCTTATTATGCAGTGTCAGAATACATCGATGAGCACACATATAATTTGGTAGAGCAGACATTCTGACAAGACGGAAAATGACACCAGCTCGGTCAATAATTTTTCAAAAATTATATATATGGTCTCAAATTGTATAGAACATTCTGATTTATGATTTGAGACCAAATTTACAATTTTTCAATTAATATTGAACGAGCTGGATCATTTTACCATGTAGCCAGAATATCTTCTTTGCTCGACCAGACTATATCAATGTGATTCATATGGACTAATCAGATACAGTATAATACACTAAGTAGGACAATTAAACACACAAGTAAAAAGTGAGTATTTTACCAATGCGTATCGGTGATAAAGATATTGTTTATGACTCACCTTACAAAGAAACCCCAAGTTATGGCTACTTGGCCGCTGATAATACTGAGGTGGAAATTTCTTCTTCTTTAGCAAGTGATGAATCCCTAGACCCCCATGCTCGACCAAACCCCAAACGTATAGTTTTCGGTCACTCGCTGAACCCACGCCATATTCGTAGACTGAAAAGGAACAAAAGTTGAATTTGCATTAAGCTAATAACTAGTAACGAAACTTGAAACTAATCTTGTATTATTCATACAATTGATAACTGCATTTTGATGGTGAATGTTCCGATTTTGTCTACTATACGGGCAACTATCGATGTATGTTAATAGATTACAAATAGAAACAAAAACAGTTTGACGTCTAGTGGGATCGGAGTCCCCAGACACCAGACACCCTCAGGTCTCAGAAAATCGAAAAAAACTTCATCATTTAATCAATTATTAACAAGAACCACTTACTGGAATTTTATATATTTGTGATGAAATTTAGATAATGAAAAGGTATAAGTTACCTGGCAATTCATCAGAATTCTTAGGAACAGCGGTACTTTTCTTCCTAATAATTGAGAGCTTGCTGAACGAGATACCCCTGTGCAACGCAGCAAAATTTCTTTGCAGAAGAACCGACATTTCTTGTATAAATAATTATCTCATTCTTGATTACTTAATCAACCAAAATTATTGAAAAAATTCAATCTGTTTTGGTCTAACCAAACATAACCTACAAACATGTGAGTGTGGGCTGCGGAATGCGGATCCGATCCGACGCACAAAATAATCGATATCGCTCGATATTGTTTTACTCTCGATAGCTGCATTGAAGATTGAAGTAATTCTCTTTGAATTTTTATTCATTCTATTTATTTTTGAAATTTATATATTCTTAGAAAGTAAGACATTTTTTCAAATAGTACTCAAACACTTCTTTGAATCAGAACTGCGAAAAATTTGGATTTAGAGAGAAAGAAAAGACTATATTTTATCGATAGTCTTTGCTCGATACTCGATTGTTTTTTGAAAAAAATATTCCAGTAGTACAAAAATTACCCAATAGGTTGCATTCAATTCAATAACAGGTCAAATCGATCTTGGCCGATGTCCAGCTGAACTGAACACCAGCAAAACCAAAAGCAAAAGGCAAAGCAAGAGCAACTCGCCAACTCCTGAGTCTGATCTGATGTCTGATGCTGAGAACTAAGTTGCTACTGTCAAAACTCAGAATTCAAGTTCAAAGCTGTGTTTTTGATGTTATGTCCTAAGAATAGTTCGTAGACTATAATTTTGAATATGTAGTACTTGTAGATAGATGAAAATATAACATAATACATTGTTTAATGCTCAAAACTGAAAGACTGTGCTTTGTGGGTTTTTTGGTTAACCCTTATCATGAGTCCATGAGTGTGTTTTGAATCGGTGAATAGAAGAAGAGGTGCTGAGGCTGGTTTGACAAAATGTGAGTAGCCTAATTATATTCTAACAACATCATAGTAATAGATTAATGCAAGATAAATCTGATCTAAAATTATTCCTCATGCTCGTTTGTTTGAGAACTTAGATGTTTCTTAGTAACTTGGGGAGGATGCTCTTCCAAACAAACCGTAACTTACATTTTCTTCGATCGTTCCTGAATTCTACTAAGTTAATAATTTATTACCAATTTATTTTAATCAATATTAGTTTTCACTATTAAAAAGATGAAGGATGAAGAGCCGGGAATCCTTGATCATGGGTATTGTTTGGTCGCATGTTAGTTGGTCATGAATTATCTAGATTCTAAAGCTTGTATTTTTCAGGAGTTGAGTAAAAATCTTGCCCATCATGGATTATTGGTTTCATAACTTCAAGTACAATTTAACCTACATATGAAACTAATAATAGAAATTATTCATCAAGTTTGAGAGTGTTTCTCATAATCTGTGAACAACTTTTACTTTCGTTGATGTTTTGAATAGTTGTACTTATCATCCTCTGGTAGCTCAGTTGGTAGAGCGGTGGACTGTAGCTGGTCTGAATAACAGTAATCCATAGGTCGCTGGTTCAAATCCGGCCCGGAGGAAATTTTTTTTTAATATTTATATCAAATCATTGTTCTACTATTCTGATAAGAATTCTGGGCAATGGCATGGCATTTGCCAATGAAGGCATGATTGGTATGTGCTATAATAAATGGAAACTTGTAAATGACATAATCCATATTATAAAACCAATAATATGTTGATTAGCATATTATGTCAATTAATGTTAATAGCAAGACAGGCAACATGTCACTTAGGTACTTTGGGATTGTAACAGTAATTTTAAGGATTCTTCAATACCCCTATATCCAGTTGCTATGTAGTGTTTTAACTGTGATTTTAAAAAAATGCTATTAAAAAAACCTGTTCAGAAAGAAATCTATGGCTTTCTACATTATGGAATTAAACAACATATAATTACTGTATATTATATTGTGTGATATTGACAATCTGATGATTAATAATTACTAATAATATTAGACAATATTTTTTAATTCAAGAAATCATTATGTTAGTTAATAATAATAATTATTATTATTAATCATTATTATAATTATTTTATTATGTTAGTTGCCTCAGACACATTCATTTGTATTCAAACTCTTAAACATAATTTTTGTTGTTTTAATTGTAAATCATAATTGAAATGATGATACATCCAAAAATTTGAATTTTTATAATAAATTCATCATAGAAATTATTTGATCTTTGGTATAAATATAATTCATCCATGAAGCTTATTGGATAGGATACGGTACCTATAAATTATTTTAATTCATTTATTAAATTGTTTTTAATAGGTAATTTATATATAGGGCAATGGATAAAGAAGGTATTTTGAATATGAATTCAACCCAGTGATAATTCGAATAAAATTTCACCTAAATCATTATTCATTCATCTTTATTTAGTTATTTCGCATCAAAGAGTACAACAGGCTTCATAGCCCAAAACTGTTCCTCTTAAATTTATACAAACAAACCAAACAATAAAGGTTATGTCATAAACCATTCCTAAAAATCTAAATTTTACACCAAAAGAAAGATTCGAATACTTTTGAATTTTAAAATCTGTTCACAAAAAAATGACCAAACAAAATCACTAAGTAAATAACCAAAATATCCAAAAATCTTCTTGAATTTTGAATAAACTTGGAAAATTTAGACCAGATTAAAATTGAATTATAATTCATTTATTGAATTCTTCCCATAAAACAACATTATTTAGGTGAATTGGCTGTGATAATGTGTCCATCCTTGTATGAATATGTCACTCAACAATATTTCCAACCAACAAATTATTATTATTATTATTAAGTACTCACCCAGTTTTTGCTGAACATATTGTTGAAGGTTTTTTCCAGCTCATACTTATGTGAAGGTCATGATTATCCAATAGTTTTCATATTATTTTTTCAACAATATCCACGGAAATGCGAGTGCATCAATTCTAATTTATTTAGCGCTCTTAATTCATCCTCTTCTCTCTCTCTCTCGTATTCTGCCTCTCTCATGTTGAGTAATAATAAAATATTTAGCGGAAAAATAACAATTTCCTCCGAATTCAAATGTCATGAGATCGGCCTTCAACGGTTTATGAATGAGAGCAGCTTGAGGGAGGCGAGTTCTACATTAATAATATTCGAATAAATATGCCAGTTCTTCATTTCCGGTCTGGATTATGCAACATCCAAGGCAATACCGTACCTATTATATTATGCTAGATCGATGGTGGTATATTCAGATCCCGCATATAATTCACTTAATTTTTTTCAATTTTTTAATCAAGTTTATGTGTTATTCAAGCAACGTATCAAATGCTTGATAAAATTCAATTTTCACTAGATTCCCAATTCCCAGTGTGTCCAACCTGATTTGTAAATTTGAAAAATCTAAATGATGGCTTTAGTTTGAACTGTATTTTAGTGACTTAAATCAGATTTATAGAAAAAATAGAATTAATTTTTTCAACAATTCCCCCCCTCCCCTGTCGTAGTATGCTTCTTTATTTAATAACACGGAACAAAATGATTTAAAAGTCTTCGAATTACAATTTGACATATATATATATATATTTTATTGAAGTACTTCAGTATAGTGAAGGTTTTAACCTTTCACCTTTACTTTCACATAATGCTTTAGTTCTCAGGTGTAATTGTCATAGTTTCATTGAGATTAATCCTATTACATATTTTTAGACAGTAGGAGGCCTGAACGTTTCAAACAATTTATTGTTATTGAAGTCCAAGTTCAATTATATTGAATCCTTGCCGTATTTTATAATATAGGTACCTATTTTTTCATTATACTCTATTTGATTCAACTTACGACTTAAAATACTTTGTATTCCTTATCTCATACATGTGAAGCCAAGTCTAAAGTTACATTAATTAGTGCTTCAATGTCGTTATTATACGTAATTTCATCTGATTTACTGAATAAGGGAAGCATTTTCATGCTGAAAATTATTATTTCATTTGTTAGTATGAAATGAAATATCTGTCAAATTTTATTGGGTGGCAGGCTCAAGTGAAAGAACTTGGGGAGAAAAATAGATGAATAGATTTTTATTGAGAATTGAATTTCAATGCCATTTCAAAGTTACAGCGTCGCTTCAGAAGACGTCTTTTGAAAGACGTCGCGGTCGTTCTCCTCAATATTGTTGAGGGTATAATAGTGATTATACTGTTCAATTCATTCAGGATTAAAATTAATATTAGAACAAATCCATTTCTGACCGGTCTTCGCGGAATCTGATAATTTCGCGAATAATTACCATTGTATTGAAAGATACGTTTTTCAAAATACTTCGCTGAGGCGATTTGATATGGTTTCTAATATTTAAAGTCAAGTTCACTGAAATCTTTGCAATAGGTTTAAACTGATAGAAATAGTGATGTATTTTGAGAGAGCTTCGCACAGAGAGTGAGATACTTGGCTCTACAACCTATAGGCTACCATGAGATACTTACTCCTTGGCTCTACAACCCATTAAGGGTATTGGTAACAGTGAGATAGTACAGAATAATGCACGCACACACAGTCACATAAATAATATTCTATTTTCTCTGACTACAGCCGTCACAAATCAGGATTTAAAGAAGTAAAAACAGCAATCTTTTCATACCTGCTCTTTTTGTCTGTTTTGTCTTCTTTAAATCCTGATTTGTGAGGTTTGGGTGCGTTTTTCAGCTTATATTTGTAATTATCTCAATAACCATCAAAGTTAAAAACTTCTAACTGGTTTTATTAGATTTCTCGGCTGATTTTACATGAAAATTGACCACTATAGTACCTTCTCAAGGCCGCTACAATATTATAAAATTGAAAGATTAGATGAAATTGAGAAAACAAAACTGGCGGCTGTGTGAGTAATTGAGGACTTTCAGACATTTTGAAAATGATCTTTAGGTACGGAACAATACCCTAAAATGATCGACACTACTTCTGAAACACTCTGTATATATTCATAGTCAATGTTATATCCTATATCAATGTTATAATGCTTATATCCATAGTCAATGATCATATTCGGTATAATACTGTAATTCGTTTTGGATATGCACTCTTGTATTTTGCTGCGATAATGTCAGCTATCTTTATCATTCATGCAAGCTGACCCATCCAGAAGAGGGACCTCTCTCCTCCTTATCGTATTACTCCCTCAAATCTTCTCTCTTCTTTCCACTTTTCTCTTTATCATTCTCATTCTCTATTCCCCTTCCAAAGTATGTTATCATTTCTCACCCACACTTCTTCTTCTTCGTCTTTTTCTACCAACAAACCTCTCCCCTTACTCACTCCTCTTCTCTCTCTCTCTCTTTCTCTAGTAGTTGTTTATCCCCTTCTATCTCGGTACAACTCCAAACAATCCCTATTTTATATCCACATGACCCTACTCCATCATCTCCAAATCCTCAAGTCCCCTTCCGTATTTTATCAATCCTTCCGTCTGTCTCCCTTCTTTCTCTCTTGTGTCTCTTTCTCTATCTCCCTCCATCCTCTGTCCCTCTCATTGCCAAGTACTATAGTAGCCGAGTTGCAGCTCTCATCACGTAGTCTACAGCCGTCGGTCGTACTATTCGGTTGTGATAACTGACTTGAGAAATTAGTTACTGCTCGTGTTCGTGGAGCTGGTGGCGTGTTGAGAGCTAATGTTTTTTATTTGACTGATAGTTTAAATCGAAGGTATTTAGAGTGAGGTGAATGGAGTACTAGTGAATAGTATTACTATTAACTAGTAATTCATTAAGTAATTGTTTATATTATTACTCACTACGGCTGAGTTTCTTTACAGAGATGTTGCTAGTACTAGTGAATAGTATTACTATTAACTAGTAATTCATTAAGTAATTGTTTATATTATTACTCACTACGGCTGAGTTTCTTCACAGGGATGTTGCTATTACTAGTGAATAGTATTACTATTAACTAGTAATTCATTAAGTAATTGTTTATATTATTACTCACTACGGCTGAGTTTCTTTACAGAGATGTTGCTATTACTAGTGAATAGTATTACTATTAACTAGTAATTCATTAAGTAATTGTTTATATTATTACTCACTACGGCTGAGTTTCTTTACAGGGATGTTGCTATTACTAGTGAATAGTATTACTATTAACTAGTAATTCATTAAGTAATTGTTTATATTATTACTCACTACGGCTGAGTTTCTTTACAGGGATGTTGCAAGCTTAATCTTATTACTGAGTTGTATTGGTATCAATATTAGGACCTACTATATTGAAAGCTCAATATTTTTTTACTGATAGTTCATTAATCGGAAAGAATTAAATTTGTTTTATTATTAGGGCCTACTGTATTTATATGGAAAAGATAGAGAAAAAGAGAGTGCTCGTCTAGTTAGCTCATTCATTAGCCAGTTTTGATGTTAAGAAGGCAACTAAGGAACTCATCTATTTAGGATTCATTGATTAAATGAGAAATATATGAGGAGTTGAGTCAATTGAGAGTTACTGTTTAGAAGTTACTATTATTACTGTTTAGAAGTTGTTTGCATTGAAAGTCGAGTATTTAGGTATGTAAATTGAATTTTCAGTCTAGATAATCAATTTGAGTGTACATTTAGAGTTTGTTATTGCTCGTACATTCCAATTTTTTATTATTGATTTCTCATTGATTCTTTGATAGGACAATATCTGATTGGCATAATTTAAATAGGCGAATTCAGATAGATCTTAATTTTTGCTACTATTGGGAAATTGAGTAGTAGGTTTATGAGGTTTAGGGATATAAATTCAATCTTTCTATTTTTTTAGAAGTTGTGTGTCTGGAGAGAACTTGATACTAGAACATAAACTAGAAGCTTATATGCTATTTTGTGAATAATAAAGAGATATAGTGTGAAAATTGGACCCGAAATAAGTGATTGAATTTGTTCTTCGATGGAGTTGCGTTTTGGAAGCGGGTGAGTCCATTTTATTATTAATTCAATTTTTTCCCAATTTCCATCATAATCGTTGTAATTTGAGTCAGAGAATGACTATGAGATGACACAGATGGACAGAAGTTTAATTATCTTCATCATACCGTTCGTTACCGTAAGTTCTTAATGTAGTTAATAATTAATATTGATCAATACAGTAAAATGAAATTTTGCTGTACATAGGATATTTATATTCTCAGTAAATAGCACTCGGATGAACTGTGAAAAATCTTGAATACTAAGTACAGTAATTTATAGTGTTGGATACTCTAAACTAGGCTACTTTTTAGGCTAATTTTTCAGTTATAAAATGCAGGGAGAAAGAAAAAAGGCTTTATACAGTGACTAAATTTAGTGACCAAACGTCGGTACATGATCAATACATGACTGATAGTAATGATGTTGATAGGTGTTAGAATAATAATAGGCTTATGATCTCTATTTCTTCATCATATTTTACCTTCATAAAGGTAAAATAGTTGATGGAGGAGCAAGATCGAAGAAGCTACCTGCAGGCGGCTAGCCTGAAAACCCTTTCCTCATGACATGTGAAAAAAAAATCCATCTTGTTTTTCATCGGTGAATGCGAGTCCTTCACTAAGTTGTTCCTTAGCGGGATGTAATTTGGGATATTATGCACTTGATTATGGATAAAATCGATTGAATAGATTGTTGTTCCTATTCTTATTCTTTCTTGAATTTATCTAACTCCCTCGATCAAAGAGTTTCTTGGATCAAGATCGACCATAGTCTGTCCAAGCAAAGAAGACCCTCTGGCAAGATGGGAAAATGACTCCAGATTGGTCAATATTTGTTCAAGAATTATAAATTTGTCTCATTAGTAGATCAAATTGTTTTCTACAGTTTGAGATCAAATTGCTAATTTTTGTACTAAAATTGACCGAGCTTGAGTAATTTTCCCATCTTGCCAGGGGGTCTTCTTTGCATGGACAGACTATAGTTGGATAGAAAATTATAGTCCACTCTTATCATTCCTATTAGCCTATTCCCATTTTAAAGTCTACTGTTATCACAATGTTGAATTGCTGTGCATTTACAATAAAATCTTTTTATAGCTGACGTCAATGAAACTGACGATTGGCGAATGACTGTTATCAACGCTCTGCTCGGTCAGGACAGTCGGCGAAGTGTCTGCTAGAGCATAATATGATGTAACTAGCGAATCAGCTAAACTATTTTGCTCTCCTAGCCCGCTTCAGATTGACCTGAAAGAGCTGATCAGCTGACTGGCCAGGATTTGGGCCGTCGGCTATACTCGCTCAAGGGCCCCCTAAAGAGGTTTTTGGGGGAGAATGTACTCAAGGAATATTTGGTTTTGATAGTTTTGAAATCACTATGATCAATCATGTCGATAGATTGATCAAATAAATGAAAATGAATTATTTAGAGGTGAAACACTATAGTGCTATTAATGAATTGAAATTATTTAGGAGATGAAAAACAAGCTGCTATTTATCTTTCGAATTTTGAATGAAGTTGATGAAGCCAAATGAGATTACGTTAGCCTATAACTTTATTGAATAGGCTACATGATTTTTGGTCCAAGAAATATAATGAGAATTTTGATTTTAGTGTTGAGGGTGTTGATAAGGTAAATAGAATCATTAATGAGAAACGATAGAAGCTTGAAGAATATTGTATCCTTTCCAAAGTTCAGAATCGTCTTCAAACAGTTCTCTAACAACTTCGAATCTTCCGTATCATGTAATTGATTTCCGTATCATTTATTCGTTTTCCGTATTATTTCCTGATCTTTCAGTATAATATTCTCAAGGTTCAGTATCATATTTTAATAGTTATGTAATAATATTCTAAACCTCTGTATCATTTATTCGTTTTTCGTATCATTCCCTCGTCGTTTCGTATCATATTTCCTGAGTTCAGTATCATCATTGAGAAGTTATGTGACAATTTTCCGAACTTCTGATTCATTTACTCTTCTTCAGTATCATTTCCTCGTCGTTCCGTATCATATTTCTAGAGGTCAGTATCATTTTCAAGCGGTTCTGTAACGGTTTCTCATACTACATTCAACACTCACCAGCGGGCAAAGATATTCTTTTTCCTGGTGATGCCTAGACTTTTTATTCATTTTCTTTAATATTTCTTACATTTACATAATCATATTGTATTTATATTCTTCAACTTTATTTATGTAATTATGAAGATTTTGTAATATGTACTGTAACATCTTATATTAATGGCAATAAAATACTGAATACTTCCGTATCATTTACTCAATTTCCGTATCATTCCCTCGTCGTTCCGTATCATATTGCCATAGTTCAGTATCCTTTTTCTACAGTTCTTTAACTATTTTCTAAACTTTTGTATCATTTCCTCAATTTCCATATCATTTCCTCGTCTTTCCGTATCATATTGCCATAGTTCAGTATCCTTTTTCTATAGTTCTTTAACTATTTTCTAAACTTCCGTATCATTTACTCGATTTCCGTATCATTTGCTCGTCTTTCAGTATCACATTGTCATCTGTCAGCAGTTCTCTAACAATTTTCCAAACGTCCGTACCATTAACTCGATTTCTGTATCATATTCTCATTTTTCAGTATCATCTTTAAGCAGATATGCAATAATATTCTAAACTTCCCTATTATTTGCTCGATTCCCGTATCATTTCCTCGTCGTATCGTATCATATTTCTCTAGTTCAGTATCATATTCAAGCAGTTCTGTAACAATTTTCCAATTTTTGGTATCATTTACTCGATTTCCTTATCATTTCCTCGTCGTTCCGTATCATATTTCTATAGTTCAGTATCATATTCAAGAAGTTCTGTAACAGTTTCTCATACTTCCGTATGGTTTACTCAATCTCCGTATCCTTTTTTCGTCGTTCCGTATCATATTGTCATAGTTCAGTATCATTTTTGAACAGTTTTTAAACAATTTTCCGTCCTCCATATCATTTACTTGATCCCCGTATCATTTTCACGTCGTTTCGTATCATATTGCCTCAGATCAGTATAATTGTAAACAGTTCTGTATCAATTCTCCAAACTTCCGTATCATTTTCTCGTCGTTCTGTATCACGTATTGATAGTTCAGTATGATCTCTAAACGGTTCTAGCGATTTTCCAAACTTCCGTATCATTTACTCAAATTCTGTATCATATCTCTATTGTTCAGTATCATATTCAAGCAGTTCCGTATTATTTCCTCATACTTTCGTATCATTCACTTGATTTCCGTATCATTTTCTCATGGTTCAGTGTCATCTTTTACAATTTTTGAAACAATTTCTCAAACTTCCGTATCATTCTCTTGTCTTACAGTATCATGTTGATGTTACTGATTACGACTGATTACACAATCTTTAATCATTGTTTTATCTCCGGTCAACTAGCATATGCTCAGAACATTGATAAACGTTTTCCTAATCGCTTTTGAGTCTCAAATCGTTAGTCACAAAATTTAATCTTCGAAAAACTTGGTATGCTCAGCACATTGATCAACGTATACCTAACAGGCCTCGGACCTTAAATCGTAGTTACAAAATTTAATCTCAAAAAAACTAGAAATGCACATTGATCCTAACCGGTCTTGAATCTCAAATCGGTAGTCACAAAATTTTATCGAAAATGCATGCAGCTCGGTCAATATTGGTTCAAAAATTATTAATTTGGTTTCAATTGTAGAAAACATTCTGATCTACAATTTGAGACCAAATCAATAATTTTTTAACCAATATTGACCGAGCTTTAGTCATTTTCTCATCTTGCCAGAGGCTCTTCTTTGCTTGGCCAGACTATATATGATGCAATATTCAGAATTCTCATGGTCTAGCTTCAACTTTCAATTAACGTTTTCAACCGATCACGCAAAAGCAATAGCTTTGCAGTATGAAAAACTTGATCGGCAAATTTACTTGATTATTATTACTGTAAACTTATACTGTACACGCTTTAATACGACATTCTTCTCGAAATTCAATAATGTTCTTCATAATCCTCAAAACACGTTGCTAAAATGCTTATCCTCGATCAACGTAACGTTACATTTGTATTGCAAGTGTAACTTCTTATTCTCTTCAGATTATCTCAATCCACCTGTATAGTCTGTCTTAGCAAAGAAGACATTCTGACAAGATGGGAAAATGACAGCAGCTCGGTCAAAATTATAAATTTGGTCTTAAATTATAAATTTAGTCTTAAATTGTAGATCAGAATTTTTCCTACAATTTTAGACCAGATTCATTATTTTTAAATTAATATTGACCGAGCTGGAGTCATTCTTACATCTTGGCAGAATGTCATGTTTGCTTGGACAGACTATACCTGTGTATGTCAATGACAAACTGATAAATTGACAATTGACATATTTTTTAATATTGTAAATTGAAATGAAAATGAAATGAAATGAGTAATTCACTCATTAATAGTTGCACTTATTTGTTTGGAAATTCGAATGTTGAACAGATCAAATGATCAATTTATGAAATGACTTCAAATAACAGTAGGTAGCTACAATAATAATTATATTGCTGGGGCTAAAATGCCATTCCATTAGTTTGGCCTCCTCTTTTCTGTCAACTGTTCAAAGGATATAAACAATCATACGAAGCTGCCTTGTGAGTTGAATTCACTTCAAATAGTCAACCAATCAGGAACGAGTAGACGGAATCACAACATGAATTCTTAACCCTGTAACTGCTGCCACCTACCGGCAGACTCGGGAGTTAAATACTTTTCGAACTGTCTCGGCCAATCAGCAGTCGTCCAATCGGAAAAGAGGAAGGCGGAGTCAAGTATCTACCACCCTACAAGTGCTGCCATCTACCGGTATATTTGAGAGTTTAATACTTTTCAAACTGTCTCGGCCAATCAGCAATCGTCCAATTGGAAGAGATAAAGGCGGAGTCAAGTATCTACCACCCTACAAGTGCTGCCATCTACCGGTATATTTGAGAGTTGAATACTTTTCGAACTGTCTCGGCCAATCAGCAATCGTCCAATCGTAAGAGAGGAAGGCGGAGTCAACTCCCACTTAACACCTGTTGCCACCAACCTTCCGAATCGGGATTTGAATACTTTTTGAACAATCGACCAATCAGAAGAGAGGAAGGAGGAGTCAAGAATAAATAGGCAGATCCTATAGGCAATAATCTAACGACTGCTGCCATCTACCATTTGAAATCATTGTTTCTCTTTTTGTTCCATTGCTTACTAGTTACTTCCCAAGTATTAGTCTGCTCAAGTAAAGAAGACCCTCTGGCAAGATGGGAGAATGACTCAAGCTCGGTCAATATTGCTTCAAAAATTATCAAGGTGATCTCAAATTGTAGGAAATAATTTGATCTACAATTGATACCACATTTATAATTCTTGAACAAATATTGACCAAGCTGGAGTCATTTTCCCATCTTGCCAGAGGCTTTTCTTTGCTTGGACAGACTATACGTTGAATATTTTCCAAGACCTTTATATGAGGTACTCAAAAATATGTCAACAAAATCATGATGATATAATTGATCATATTTATAATTGATTATATTTATAATTGATTATAATTGTTGATGTAATTATGATATAATTAAAACAATCGAATTGATTCGTATTTATCTTATCTCTTATCAAATTTGATGGATTTTGGAATCTTTAAAAAAATGAGCCGTAGACGCGTAGACTTCGTAGACAAAATTCTTGTAATATGCTAATAGCTAATTTTTATACCAAGATTCTTCTCATGATATTGTCTGTCCAAGCAAAGAAGACCCTCTGGCAAGATGGGAAAACGACTCCAGCTTGGTCAATATTGGTTCAAAAATTATCAATCTGATCTCAAATTGTAGGAAACTATTTGATTTACTATTAAGACCACATTTATAATTATTGAACAAATATTGAACAAGCTGGAGCCATTTTCCCAACTTGCCAGAGGGTCTTCTTTGCTTGGACGGACTATACCGTTTATTGGAATGGACAAGAGCTTTATATCGTGTAGTCTGTCCAGGCAAAGAAGACATTCTAGCAAGATGGAAAAATGACACCAGCTCGGTCAATATTGGTTCAAAAGTTATAAACTTGGTATCAAATAGTAGATTAGAATTTTCACAATATAAGTCCATATTATTATTTTTGAATCAATATTGACCGAGCTGAAGTCATTTTCCCATCTTGCCTGAATGCCATCTTTGCTTGGACATACTATTCCTAAAAAAATGGAATCATGACGACTGGCAACTCCCAAATGCGACATAAGTGTATTTTTGTGTCAAACTAACTGGAACACTTCGAGAAAACAACAAAATATCCCGAATTCAATGGATTTCTTCTCAAAATTGACATCGGAAGTCCTCAAAAAATCTCTTTATTCGATTTTATTACAATGATGACTGCTGTTGTTTGTGGATGCAATTGAATGCATTTCACAGCTTACCGATTCGCTGGAGAATTTGGAAATGGAATAGAACAGAATTGGAAAAGAGATGCGGGGTGGAAAAGAGAGAGAGAGAGAGTGAGAAGTGATGGTCCAGGACACTGATTAGAACAGAAGCAGTTGTCATCAAGCACCGTGAATAATTTTAAATCGAATTGCCGCTTCCTGTTTCTTATTTGTTGGTTTGTGCTCACAATTGATTTCTATTCGAATTGTAATAATCAATAATTTGGGTGCGCTTCAACGGTGTTGTCATTGAATTAGGAGGACGAGAGAGTTCTGACCTTCCGGGCTAGATAGAAAGCCATTTTTTAGGATAGTTGTTGGGAATTAGTTGGTAGAAACTTGTTTATTTCTGTATTTTTTGCTGGAATTTCGATGAAACTATTGTTACCCAACAATAACGAATAGTATTTCATTGTCATTTCGATTTATTATTTCTGATACAATATATCAATTTTCAAGAAATGAAAATTTATATCAATTACCATTTTAAACTCGAAGTTTTCTTCAAAGTTTTTCCAAGTCCGAGTCTCAATCAATTTTACTATTCCTAGTTCTAAGAGTCTAATCACTTCTACCATAGCTTCCTATAATA
Source organism: Sogatella furcifera (assembly GCA_017141385.1). Classification (NCBI taxonomy): domain Eukaryota; kingdom Metazoa; phylum Arthropoda; class Insecta; order Hemiptera; family Delphacidae; genus Sogatella; species Sogatella furcifera. The sequence continues at coordinate 64,296,477 of CM029548.1, forward strand.
GAAGGGGACTATGTTTCTACTGAGTCATTTGATCAGCTCCTACCTTTTCGATTTTTTATCTGAATTTTTGTTGGCAAGAAATGAGTCGATTTTTTGTACAAACTTTGTTCCTGCAGGATGCCGTTTATAAGAGGTTTTTCTAGTACTCTATTAACACTGTAACAGTAGAATAGCAGCTGTGTGATCTGTTCAATCAATTAGTCTTTTGGTACGCATGCGCGATTCACTTTAATATTTGGTTGATCTAAATATTCCTCTCAACAGTTGCCCACTGTCCTTTTTGAACTTTCAACTACACTAAGCCTATGATTTGTCTTGACTAGAAAGTCACTTGGTACAAAATTTCAAAGTCTTTACCACTTTGGTGGTCTAACCCTTCAGTTTAAACTAAAGAAGATCTCAACTACTTGAGTTTTCGTTTAGTTAGATAGTTTGATAACTTTCATTCTGTTCTTATTCATTCCTGCTCTAATATTGGCCTAAGCTGATAGTTCGTATTGTCGAAATTTCATATTGGAATGAAATTGAAATAAGGCCGATATTCTTGGCTAGAATAAAAGCTAGAGTTTTTACAACTGTGGAATCTGGATTTCATTTCATTGGGTATTCACAAATTCCCGATATAATTTTTTTCAAATTTCCAAATCCTCTTTTACCCAATGGCCTGACGAGCTGCTGATTTACACCAGAGTGATTGAAATATAACTTCAACTCAATTCTTTATTATTGTTATGCCACGTTTACACCGGAATGTTAATAACTTTTTTGAATAACGTATTATCAAATAGATTTACATATTATATAACTTATCATATAAAAGTTATTAACAAATGTTATTAACATTCCGGTGTAAACGTGGCTTTAGGGAGTGCACAATAGTCAAAGAAAGAATATACTAATCAGCTGATGATGATGTGTTTCATCTCATTGTTTTTTGGATGTAGTGTACTAACTAAATTTCCAACAGGATCTGATTGTTTAATAATGTCCAGAGCCTACAGTAGCCAACTACGTACAGTAAGTACAGGATCAGTAGTGGCCCAATAATAAGTATAAATCAGTAGTAACCCAGTAATTATCAGCTACTGTGCATTCTTCGGCCCACTATTGTCTGGCTAACAGCTCTTTAATAACAGAGTGAACATTTTAATCTTCTCGTATCATCAAGCGTATCTTTTGTTTCCATTTGCCAAGAAAAATTGCATCATAATCTGCTAGTACCGTACATTTCCGCAAGGAAGTAAGCCTAGTGCAATGGATAGTGATCCCGGGATGGTACTTTTTTATGTAATAGAGGCGACTTTTTGATGCAGTTATGTATTTTAGTTGATGCTTTGTGAAATCACAAGTTTGTCGCAATTCACGTGACTTTGAAAGTGAATTCACATCCAATATTTGTATTCGCTAACAAGCTTGTTAACTGTTATATTCTCCGTCAAATTCCTGCTACTCCATCATTTGATGCAGTCCGTGATTCAGCGGACATGTTGAGTCGTTTGTCCACAAGATTACTAGATCCACACTACACTAGACTACTAGATCTAGTAATCTAGTGTAGTGTAGCCCTACACTACTACTGATCTGTATACACTAGACTACTAGATCTAGTAATCTAGTTTAGTGTAGATATAATAATCTAGGTTTGCCCTGGCTTCTCAATAAATAGTTGATAAATTCATCTTCAATCATCTCCATTTTTTAACTTAATTGATAATCTTATGACAATTGTTCATTTTGTTTCGTTAGAACTTGATCTACTCTCTGTTAAAATTCTTTAGAACTATTCAGTAGACCAACCAATAAAACTTATTTATTTTCATTTGGGGCAATAAATAAATTCAAAATTGGAATTTCTCTACTCATTAGTGACGCACAAACCTAGATCTCATATGAGTATCACCCTCTGAAGAAATATGAACCGATCGTAAAGCTCAACTACTACACTACCTTTCAACCAATAATAGATAAGCAAATAAACTTGTATTATTAATAATTTATTGAAGTGTCCCCACTCCTATAGGGAAACCTATAGGGAAACACATATTTGATAAGAATAAAATGATTTCTTTTGTTGTTCAATAAATTTGAATTTGAATTTTGAACTCGTTCACGGTATAAAAACAAAATTAAAAAAAAACTTTAATTTAATTAAAAATTTAATAAGCTTTCACGTAAAGAACTGTAAAAACGTCACACTTTTTTCGACAATAATGTCTTGAGATGGCAACTCTGCTCTCTAAAAATCGTTGCGAAATATGCAATGGGAGATTTCTTTGTATGAACAATACATCAATTTATTTCATCAACCAGTGACTTTATTTAATTGAATGCACAATTTTTTAAAATAAAGACACGTTCCCAGATTGATGAACCTATGATGCCTAACAATCAATTTTGCAATTTCCATTGAATAGTATTTTTCCAGAATTTCTATTCATTATTGAAGCTGTGAAGATCGTATTTCTGTTTCTCACGTCGGGGAATTATAATGAATTTAATATTGCCAATGAAATTTACTTTTTCCAATCATGAATTTTTTCCCCAATTTTTCAAGGATTGTCTGCTGAGAGATTTTTCAGGTGATTACCTCTTGCAAAATACAAACTTATAACTCGAAAAATTTCTCAATTGTGTTTTGGTAGGTAGGATCACGTCGATGGCATTTGAAAAGATGCAGTTCGAAAATTATTCTGGTCTCTCTCTCTCTCTCTCTCTCTCTCTCACTCCTTTCTCAAGTTTCTTGAATAATGTTGTTTTCATCCATTGCTGATTTTACTGTCATTGAAAAACGTTAACCTTTTATTCGTTACGTCTTCAGATTTGTTCATTATTAATTTTCTATGCTGTTGTCAGTTTTAATGTGCAATATATATTATCATAGAACACGTTCTTCTATTCCCCTCGTATTTATTGTGCAATTTTCTCAAGTTATTGAATGCACTTTCTACAGTTTGTCAATACATTAACGTTATTTATTACTGTAGTCATTAGTAAGTTTTACAATGTTGGGGTTTTCAATATTTGCTACAAAATCAAAATCTAGTAGCTGTAAACAGGTATTTGGAAGTAACTTATAGTCTGTCCAAGCAAAGAAGACCCTCCGGCAAGATGGGAGAATGACTCAAGCTCGGTCAATATTGGTTGAAAAATTATTAATTTGATCTCAAATTGGAGGAAACAATCTGATATACTATTAAGACCACATTTATAATTCTTGAATAAATATTGACCAAGCTGGAGTCATTTTCCCATCTTGCCAGAGGCTCTTCTTTGCTTAGACAGAATATAGCTGGGGGAATCGTTATTTAATACTTTGATACTTCAGTATGTTTTACTAACTTATGTCAATTTTACAATATTTGAATTGAAATCAAAATCCAATAGCTTGAAACAGGCAACTGGGAGAAGCTACTGAAATTGTGTCTTTATACTTTAACGGTTTGACCAGATTAAGCTATGTTTGTAACACTGGCGGCTCGTGCCCACGAAATAGGTGAAGTGCTGTACAGTAAAAGATACGGACACTTCACCTGTTTCGTGGGTATGAGCCGCCAGTGGTTTGTAAGACTATTATTTGGTGAGAATTTTATTCCGAAATTTTCACTTACAATATTACAACAGCTCTTCAATTGTTCTATACATAGTAATTGCTGGTTGCGACGAGATCCTCGAAGTAAATTAGATGAAAAAGATTATCTTCAATTGAAACACTACATTGTGAAGTGGAATTATTTATGTTTCTTTTAGTGCTTTATGTCGTTTTTTGCCGACTTTACATGGCATCCACAAGGCTGAACAATACCATTAATTAATATTTTCTGCACTAGGAGTCTCTTCTCTAATGGTATTGAATAGCCGGAAATGTGTGAAGGCCTATAGGTGTGAGAAACAATATCTTCAAAGTTCTAAAAAACTACTTGGAGCGGTCAGCAGAGATTTAAACCAAATTATTCACATTATCCTTGATTAACCATGATGAAATTCTCTGCAATCCAATTCTTATTCCGCAGTCAGGTTTATTATTTCATTAATCCTATAATACATTAGCTTTATTGGATATCAAATGATGTGGCTTTTCTCAGCCAGCACGATAAGTTGATTGTGGAGATCGCGATAATGTAGATGATATCAGATATGATTCATGATGATATTATGATTTTGATATTGGTGTATGGATGCTGTTTAAGATGATACTGTATAATGATTGTGATATTGATGCATGGATGCTGTTTTATTTATAATGATGATGATGATCATCATCATCATCATCATGATCATGATCATGCTGATGCTGATAATGCAACTGTACCATTATCAACTTCGATCCCTTTTGACCGTTCGATGAACCATGATGATAAAAACATCACTGTTGATGATAAAAACATTATCACTGTTATGCATTATTGTGATACTGGAAACCACCGTTGTTCAAGCAAAAAATTGTCAGAGATTCAGTCATGCTCACTTTTTGCAGGATACTTTTTCATATTTCCAGAGGAAACCTAGATTTTTTCCGAATTTTCTGAGGTGTGTCGATTACTCTTGATTTTTCATGATTCGCTCTCTGAGTTCAATGAACTTGGCTACTAAACAGTGACTGAACTGAAATGCCCAAAATATCCAATACAGATATAGTTTTAATCATGATTGTTGTGATTTTCAACAATAAAAACTTTGATTAGTCTATTTATTTGCACTTGAGAATGGGTCCAATGACTCTGAAACATGAAGTGCTCCTGATGATGATACAAGTCCTTTAAGGGCACTGTGATTTCTAATTTTTATTTCCAATACAGAATTATGATTTTTGATAAAAATATTGTGTAATATTAAACATTTTTTCATATATGATGAAATATAATATGAGTTTAATTATATTATAATAATTGATATTTCCCACTACGCAATTAACAAGGCTGCTCATATAAGTAGTTTAAGAATACTCTTTGAATGCAGTGAATAAACTGTAATGAGGAAAACTGTTCATTGAAAATTTTAATTTTTTACATCGTCAGTAAAGGTGACCAATCGGTGACAAAATAAACAATTTGTATGGTAGTTACAAGTTCAATTCCTAGTTTGAACAGTTCAGTGAAAGGTATTGAAAGAGCTTGAAAGGCGTTCAATTGTTCACCATTGTTTAACTCACTTGATAGTGAACATGCAATTATCATCAATTGTGATTTGAGTTGGGTTGATGGTTACTTCCTGTCGGGATAATTGTGCGTGTCAACATTAATTGAAGCGGAGTTGGCCGCAATTGGTGTCGCTGATTAGTATCGAAAACAGGTAAAAGCTTTTTTGTGGGTTAGTAGTTAGTACTACCGATTCTCTAAAAGGAAACCCTTCAAAGCGTGTTTCCTGAATACTAGTTATTTCGTAATAAATAATCCCTCAAATCAATATAGCATACAACACAATTTTGGGGAGGAAGTCTCCCCAAATAGACGATTTTTGGGTCAATGAACATTATTCATTTATACTGTCAATGAATTACAATAAAGGGTTTAAACACAGACAAAAATGCCCAAAACAATTACAATACTACTACCTGTCGGAAAAGGACAGAAAATTTACATTTTCTCATTTACAATTTACAATTCTCATAAAATCAATTGCATAATATTTAGAGGCTTAATGTAGGTACAAAAATAGACAATTCACAGCCACTCAAGATGCCTTAGTTAATTTTTTTACTTCTTCTTTAGAACCTGGAGAAACCAGTAAGAATATCAAAAAGTATTCTCAACTTCAAGAGACAACACATAACTCATTAGAGCTTATAACTTGATTCAATTATTTATCACAATTCACACGTTTTAGAAGTGACTCGAGTCAACCTTTTTTGAAAGGAGACATTCGCTAGTCTAGACTCTAGAGTCATAATTTACTGTTGTACTATACAATAATTGTTATACGAGTCTGTCTCAAAGTATCATTATCTACGTTTTATTAAAAAGATTTTCGGTGCTAATAGTGGGTAGTTATATTAGTAGTATTAATAAAAATTATAGATTAGAGTCACAACTACGAGTCACAAAATCTTCCACATTTCCCACTTTTTATGAAACAATTGTCAGAGTCAATATTCAGCCAGCTCGCTAGAGTCACCACGAGTCAGTCATTGTACTCTTTATTCTACGTGACTCGAGTCACGACTCTCGACACTTGACCCCAGTCAAAGGTCAAGGAGCAGCCGCGAATTTCTCATGCACGAATGCAAACTTTCAGGAGCGTGATGAGAGAATGCAAGTCTTATTAGGCCACTGCTACTATAACTATAGACACAGTTCATGACACATTACAATTACTACATATGACACTGCTTCTATAACTATAGACATAATCCATGGCATATTTCAAATACTACATAGAACAGTGGTTCAAGCAAGCAATGGCAGCTTCCAGGATTCAACTATATGTATAGATATAATTGCATTACTAGACCACTACTGTTAATATAGGTACAGTATATGATCCATGATACAGATATAGGCTATAGTGTATTTTATATAGTTATCCTATCCTACTGCAGCTAAAGTTTAGTCATGATAGTATAGATATGCTACAGTAGATATTGTAATATAGTCAACTAGCCGGCAGGCTCGCTTCGCTCGCCTTCTCCGCCTAGCCAGGTGGCTCCGCCCCCTGGACCCCCGCCAGTATCGGCAGTGTAAGTCAAACAGGCTCGCTTCGTTCGCCTGCAAAACCTCTGCCAGTGTCAGCTGAGTCAAACAGGCTCGCTTCGCTCGCCTGCAAATTCCGTTCAGAAGGGGTTCGAAATTTATTGAACACAGCATTTATTGACCTAATCTAGACCTGTTCACCAAATTTCAACATTTTATGCCAATTTGTTCTCGGAAAATCTAAGAAGAATTCCAAAAAATAGTAAAACGCTAATATTGAGTGTAACCTTGGGAAGTATATCAGACATTGCTTGAAACTTAATTCAATGTTTTCTTAATTACTCCATCTATAATCTCGCTGAATCATTGAATTTACACTAATTTAGGATTGGTCGTATCAAGGCGAAAGATATTCAACCTGCAATACATCTACAATTTTGAAAACCTGATTACTGGCGTAATCTTGAACGGATTTCAAAAATATTTTAACACAACATTTCTAGACCTTATCTGAACCTGCCCATCAAATATCAACATTTTCTACCGATTGGTTCTCGAAAAAATTGATGAAACGCCGAAAAACTTTAGAAAAACTCAAATATTTAGCGTATCCCTGAAACGTTTTTAAAATCCGTTCTTAGCGCGCGTCTAAACGTCCAACTGAACATGCCTGCCAAATTTGAACGCATTCGGTTCTGTGCATTTTTAGTTCTGGTGATGAATGAATGAATGAATCAGTCAGTGCCATTTCGCTTATATAGATATAGATATAGTATTGTTTTCCCTTTGTGCATGCATTGATAATACTCTTGAGATGTGCAAAAAGTCTATGCACTGTAAACAATCTATACATACTATAAAGGAATGTAGGTATTGCTAGACTTTTTTAAATATAGATACCTATTTTGAACGATAGTATAGTAGTATTTGTTAAGAAATATAGATACTATCAATACATCATCTTCAGGCTTCATCTACATTACAACTTTTGTAATTCGGCAAGAATTTCTGTATATTCAGTGAATCTTGCATGCATTGCACTACTACTACTACTGAACTTTTAGAGTGTGATCAGACCTATCAGGATGCCCTCTGGTGGGAAAAAAGGAATTATCCAGTCGCTTCTAAATAACTAGATGCATCGCCACAATTGAAAATCGTACGGCTTCTCTTGGGTTGGGTAGTGGCAACATTACGGCACGAAACAGCATTTGAGAAGGGTCACAGAAGTGTCGTCTACCTTCGGGCTATTTAGTGTAGTCGAGCAAAGAAGACATTCTTGCACGAGGGGAAATTGATTCCAGGTCGGTCAATATTGGTTCAAAAATTCATAAATTTGGTCTCAAATTGTGGGAAACATTGTGCTCTACAATTTGAGACCAAATTTATAATTTTCTAACCAATGTTGACCGAGCTGGAGTCATTTTCTCATTTTGCTAGAGTGTCTTTTCTACTCGATTGGACTATACTAGAGATTCCAAAGTACAGTCATGTACAGTACACGTACACTCTGTAAGTATCAAGTCATACATTATAAACACGACTGGTACAGTCCAGGGAGAATACACCACAAAGTTCACTTTATTCTTGCCACATAGGAACTTATCAAACATTAATTAATTAATCTATTCATTATTGTGTTTTCATTGTGTTTTTTCACTCTCTTCCACGTTTTCAACACCAAAGATGCTATTTTAAACAACTGTGATCCGACTTTATACTCTCACTGCTTCCCCACTCTCTGCTCAGTGTTTCAAAATGAAATTTAATCCACCAAAAATATTGTTATTGACCTGGGTTCCAAACATAGATTTTGGCGAACATCGAATTGAAGTTGATCGAATTATAGGATTTTATCTGAGTTTGTGTTAGAATAAGGGTGGATTAAAGTTGGTTTTTCAATTATTGTTTTTAATATCTTCTTGTTGTTCATATTATAGCCTACAGGAAATGAGTTTGGGCGTCGTATCACTTTTGAAATCTTAGAATTTGTATTATCAATTTACATTTGACCAACTCTTCCAGTATAATACCCGCTTAAAGATGTCATTTGTTTAGTGACATTTGATGATACACTCATGAGCTATTGATAAGGTTCACAGACATGGAAAAGTGAAACTCTAATCTGGTACCAGTAGACTGGGTATATTCTGTCCAAGCAAAGAAGAGCCTCTGGCAAGATGAGAAAATGACTTCAGCTTGGTCAATATTGGTTCAAAAATTATTGATTTGGTCTTAAATTACAGATCAGAATATTTTCTACAATATTGAAATCAAATCAATAGTTTTTGAACCAATATTGACCGAGCTGGAGTCATTTTCTCATCTTGCCTGAGGCCCTTCTTTGCTTGGACAGACTATACTAAGCTTACTAAACTCTTTCACAATAATCTACTTCCTAATCTCTCCACAATTGTTCAAAAATTCACTTCCGTATCATTTATTTCGTATCATAAAGCCATTCATCATTCCTGATCTCGTATCATCTAGTAATCATTGATTCTCTCTTGATTCCGTATCATTTCTCCCATTCATTCATAATGCACTATCATGGGTTCCACTTGCTCATTGCTCATGATCGATGCAATTGTTGCAGTATTGTGGTCTTATTGAAAAACGCCCAAGTGAAATAAAGATTAGTCGAATCTAGATTGGGAAAATTTTGAGTGATGTATCTATCCTGTGCTGGATAGTCGAGAGGAAATTCTCTCTAGACTTTTATACTATTGTACTTTGTACTTCTTTTCTATTCTACTATTTGTACTTTTTTCACAATTTGATGAGATTATTCTTCTTTTTCCCCATTCTTCTTCTTCTTCTTCTTTTCTTCTTCTTCTCCTCCTCCTCCTTCTTCTTCTTCTTCTTCTTCTTCTTCTCCTTCTTCTTCTTCTTCTCCTCCTCTTCACCTCATCCTCCTCATTTTCCCTTTTCATCGGCTTCATCTTTTACACTTACGTGCTTCCTCCTTCTACATTATTATTATTTCTTCCTTCTTCTTCTCCTTCTTCTTCTTCTTTCTTCTTCTTCTTCTCTTTCTCCTTCTTTCTCTTCTCCTTCTCCTTTTGTTTCATAATAGTTTCGTGAATTCATCATTTCTTCGTATAGATTCTTCTTCTTTTTCTTCTTCTTCTTCTTCTTTTCTATTTTCTTTCTTTCTCCTTCTTACTTTTCATTTCATTTCTTCTCTTTGCTCTTACTCCTATTCCTCTCCTTCTACTCGTTGTTCTTCTTCTCCTCGTATTTCTTCAACTTTTACTCCATTTGTTTCCAAGACCTTCTTCTTCTTATTTATCTTCCATTTCTTCTTTTTATTTTTCTTCTTCTTTTTTTCCTTTTTCTTTTCTTCTTCTTCTCCTTCTTCTTCTTCTTCTTCTTCTTCTTTTTTTTCTTCTTCTTCTTCTTCTTCTCCTTCTCCTTCTTCTTCTTCTTTTTTTTCTTCTTCTTCTTCTTCTTCTTCTTCTTCTTCTTCTTCTTCTTCTTCTTTTCTTCTTCTTCTTTAACATTTTCTCTATCAGTTTCCAACACCACAGCAAATTAATTTTCACGACAGTGACATGCCCCTTTTTCACTATTATTTCATCGCAAGTCACGAATTTACCAAGTTGATAATTTGTTGTATCATCGTTGTACAGTAATCTAACAAAAATTTGTCGTCTTATTTTGTCAGACAGACCAGTCGTGAACAGAGAGGAAAACTGTAATGAATTTTCAACTAATTAGCAATTGAATTTCATTCACACGTAACAAGGTAGCAATTTTTTTGCTATGATGTAGTACTGTGGATATTTTGTTTTCTGAAATTTGTTGTTGATTTACAAACGATAGACAGAAGGTCCAATATTATAAGCAATTAATGATAGCCGATTGTGAGTTTTGAATATCTGCAAGAAAGTTACGTGAACGTTGTCCAAAATATATTAGATTAACATGTAGATGAGCCTATTTCGAAACAAAAATAGATTGACAAAGACAAACGCCATCTAAAGAAGGAACGAAAACAAGTGAGCTAGTGCTGTCTTCAATAAATCGAAGACTCCCATTGGCCACTCCAATATCTAAACAAGACACCGAATATCGACTGCCATTGGCCAACCGTGTTGGAAGTGGGAGTGAGCTCTCGTCCAATCACAGAGCTTCATCGGAGTCTTCCACCATTTTAGTAGGTTCCACTATTTCTTCTTTTTATTCTTCTTGTTCTTCTTCTTCTTCTTTTTCTTCTTTTCTTCTTCTTCTTCTTCTCCTCCTCTTCTTCTTCTTCTTTCCTCCTCCTTCTTCTTTCTTCTTCTTCTTCTTCTTCTTCTTCTTCTTCTTCTTCTTCTTCTTCTTCTTCTTCTTCTTCTTCTTCTTCTTCTTCTTCTTCTTCTTCTTCTTCTTCTTCTTCTTCTTCTTCTTCTTTCTCTTCTTTCTTCTTCTTCTTCTTCTTCTTCTTCTTCTTCTTCTTCTTCTTCTTCTTCTTCTTCTTCTTCTTCTTCTTCTTCTTCTTCTTCTTCTTCTTCTTCTTCTTCTTCTTCTTCTTCTTCTTCTTCTTCTTCTTCTTCTTCTTCTTCTTCTTCTTCTTCTTCTTCTTCTTCTTCTTCTTCTTCTTCTTCTTCTTCTTCTTCTTCTTCTTCTTCTTCTTCTTCTTCTTCTTCTTCTTCTTTCTTCTTCTTCTTCTTCTTCTTCTTCTTCTTCTTCTTCTTCTTCTTCTCTTCTTCTTCTTCTTCTTCTTCTTCTTCTTCTTCTTCTTCTTCTTCTCTCCCTTCCTCATCACTGCTTTTTTCCTTTTATTTTTCCTCTGTGTTCTAAACTCGGTCGAGTGGAAAAGTTGAATTGTAGGAATGATATTGGGTAGGATTGATGGTCAGTAGCCTACAGATGGCCGATGAGAGTCATTACCAATCAACAGCGGCTCCAGTACTATTGCAGGCGTTCACTGTAGAAGGAAGGCTACACTGTACTTTTTCAATTATTAGGCTACGGTTTGTCAACTCAGAATCTTGATAAAAAGAAAGAGTAGGGCTAGGGACTGTAAAGGACTGAAAAGGAGGAGGAAGAGGAGGAGGAGGAGGAGGAGGAGGAGGAGAAGAAGAATAGTAAAAAAGAAGTAGGATTAATTCTGACTTATTTATTACTGCGGTAGGGACGGTCAGACTCATGAGAATTAGAACAATGGGCTAAGAAGTATAAAATAAAAAGTAGCCTATAGTAGAAGTGTAGTGCCCATAGAAGATTGGATAATAAACTTGATGAATTAAAATTGTGAAGAAATAAAACGGACGAGGCAGTAAGGGAAGAGGAGGAAAAATTTTAATAGAGTAAAAATTAGAATTGAAAGTATATAATTCGTGTATACATAAATTGAGGTTGGATTAGGGATTAGGAGAAGAAAAGAAGAAGAAGAAGAAGAAGAAGAAGAAGAAGAAGAAGAAGAAGAAGAAGAAGAAGAAGAAGAAGGAAGAAGAAGAAGAAGAAGAAGAAGAAGAAGAAGAAGAAGAAGAAGAAGAAGAGGAAGAAGAAGAAGGAAGAAGAAGAGGAGAAGAAGAAGAAGAAGAAGAAGAAGAAGAAGAAGAAGAAGAAGAAGAAGAAGAAGAAGATGGAAGAAGAAGAACATGGAAGAGAAGAATAAGAAGAAGATCTTGAACTTGGATTGAATAATGGGAAGAAAACACAATATTGTGTGAAGGCTGTCTGAATCAAAGCTGACTATAACATAATTATTGTAAATTGAATTATTGATGATGCACTTGAAGCTTAAACTGAACAGCTGATTCTCAGTCCATTTTTTGTTGCTAGCGTAAAATTGCTCTTTTTCCGTGTCGTGTGCCATCTATAGTCTGTACAAGCTAAGAAGAGCCTCTGGCAAGATGGGAAATTGACTCCAGCTTGGTCAATATTTGTTGAAGAATTATAAATTTGGTCTCAAATTGTAAATAATTTGAGATCAAATTGATAATTTATGAACCAGTATTGACCGAGCTCGAGTCATTCTCCCATCTTGCTAGAGGCTCTTCTTTGCTTGCCCAGACTATACTTAGCTATTCACTGAACTGTATCAAGTGCCATTATGCACGGCGCTTTACTGTTTTTTCCATGCTCTAAAATTTACCGTAATCCAAAACATGCAACGCTATTTGATCACACTTTACGCCATTGTTTACATTTAAGCGTTAAATGTGGTGCTGCAGTGGGTGGATGGGTGCATCAGTATGCATTAAAGCTGCGTATCGACAGTCCGAGGCATGTGCCACGAATGCCTCGCAGTACAGTCTGGTGACGCAAAAAAAGTATAAACTCATGGCTGAGGCATATGTGTGAATATAGTCTGCAATAATCAAAAATAATTATAATTATAGTATAGTATATAGTAGCCTATATAATTATAATTATAATAAAAAATCTACATTTTTTGTAACCAAAAATGCGAGCACGCGAACAAATTGACTAGCGCCATCAAGCGGGAGACAAAGCAACTAAGCTCTGACAATTGATATTTTGGACTTTGGAGGTTAGTTTGTGCTCAATTAGTAGATAAAAATTCAAGGCAATGCTTATTATTGCCTATTAGAACCTTCTGCACTCAAATAGAATTCTTAATCACAAAAATGCATAGGAATGTGGTACAATTTTGAGGTTAGTTTGTAGAATTGTTCGTTGTGCGTTGCGAGGCAACAGGCACTGCTCGCTGCGAATTGTGTGCAGCGTTTGCCTCGCTGCTAGCAAACCAGGTATCGACAGTCCGAGGCATGTGTGGCTCATGCCTCGGACTGTCGATACGCGGTAGATAGTAGACTAGTAGTAGTACTCTTTTTTGTGTCAACAGACTGTACATCGAGGCATTCGTAGCACATGCCTCGGACTGTCGATACGCGGCTTTACGCATGAGTTGTATTTACCGTAGGCCAGGCTGTTCTAGTAGAATATTCATATAATCCTTAATAATCATTATATAATCATTAAAACCAAAAAAGGACCATCGTGGTAGAAACATTAGGGCTTAGGTACAATTTCGAGCAGTGTTACTTGCCACTTGGACAACTAAATTTCGTAGAGTTGACCTTCTAAACCTTGCGCTTCATACATAGGCCCTGATCACAGCAAAATTTCTGTACGAAATTATTTTCCAAGTAGGAACCTGTACTGAAGTTTTCTGCCAGAATATCATTTATTAAATCATTAATTATCAAATGACCTGTACTGGGTATTGGTGATCTATCGGTGAACGTGATGTTAAGTCACGAACACTGTGGACTGCTCTTGGATGGGTAACCGGTATTTGGCCAAGTACACAATGGCGAGGTGAAACTACCCGTAAGGGTCTCTCCACCACTAAAAGCCATACGAATATATATTTTTTTATCAAATGACCCATCTACTTAACCGCATAGAGGTCATTTTCTAGCATAAACAGGCAATAAAGTATCTAAATAAGTAGGCTAAAGTAAAATATCTAGACATGAATAAGCTAGGACACTCCTACCTTAGATGAGAGTGAACGAATTTTAACAAACAATGTATTATTCTTCTCAGCTCATCAAGACGGTTGAAATGCATAATTGAATCACAAGTCAAATTCGGTCAAAATTGGAAAATTTCATTCCTGAGGGGAATCGCTGATCGTTGAATAATAATTAACTCAATAACATTATTATTCGAAATTATGTTTATTATGAATAGAGGTTTCACGTTTTGAGCTATTTATGATTGTGGTGAAAATAACTTGCCGTATTTCCTGTGTTATCTTCGTTTATCCACCTTTTCATTACCTGTTTAATTTTGACTAATTACTTCATGATAATTGCGTACACTATTTCTTGTTGTTATCTGGCCGACACTGAAAGTGATACATAAGAACAATACTATAGAGGTATTGTAGGCTATTGTATTTTAGGCTAGCCTACTACTTGTGAGTAGTATATAAATATATTATCTTGTTATCAAAGTAAAATTCATGAGTTAGATATCTCATTGTCATAGTTACTTGATGAATTGCAGTAGAGTATTTTCACTTAACTTATAAAATGTGTGCCCTTATCATGAAGAAGTAATTCCCATAAATCGCTTATCTGAAGAACTAATGAGAAAGATCGCACCACAGGATGAGTAATGATACTAATTAATTTAACTTGCTAAATATCTCTTACACTGTACATGAATATTTAAATATAAAACAATAAATGAAGCTATTGTTGCCTATAAAATTGAATATGAAATAAAAAAGGTTGACTGATCTATGAGAATACTACTCTCATCGGTTTTGTATTGAGCATTGTATTCCTTTAATAATGTACATTAAACTATTGCAAAGTACCAATCATGAAGCGGTAATTTCACCTTGAAAGTTTAGTTCTCTCTAATAACATGCTTTTACACTCGGGGTAATGCAGTTTTATAATGTAATAGAGTGAATTATGAAATTGATGTGCACTATAATTGAAGGCCGAATTGATTGAATCTTTAGAACCGCAATCCTAGGTGTATAGTCGGTCCAAGCAAAGAAGACCCTCTGGCAATATGGGAGAATGACTACATCTCGGTCAATACTGGTTCAAAAATTATGAATTTGATCTCAAATTGTAGGAAACAATTTGATCTACTATTAAAACCACGTTTATAATTCTTGAACAAATATTGATCAAGCTTGAGTCATTTTCGTATCTTGCCAGAGGGTCTTCTTTGCTTGGACAGACTATACGTGGCTGGTATTGGCCTACTCCTCTCGTTTCCATTAACACAAAAATCATGGAAATAAGTACCTTGATCATCAGCAATTACAATTTTGTAGCAAAGGAATACAGTAGTGAATTGAAATTGGAATTTTCCGTCACCTGGGTTGATTTGAAATTATTTGGGACATGATTTGAAATTATTGAGACAGGGTTGATTCGAAATTATTTGGGACAAAATTATGTATAAAGTTCAAGGTATGTATTGAGTCATGGATTCATATATTGAACCTTGCCTCATTCTTGGAAGAGACTTGACTTCTCTAATTTCTGATGCATCAATTGCGGCCGTGCCCACGGAACAGGTGAAGTGCTGTACAGTAAAAGATACGGGCATTTCACCTGTTTTGTGGGCGCGAGCCTCCAGTTGCATATTTATCAACTATAATCTTCTTTTATCGTAAAATACCATGATTTCCCATTGACGGAAATTAAGGTTATGGTGCCGGTGGAACTTCCTTTTGGAACTCCCCACCGACTACGGCATAAGAATGAATGAATGAATCGTAAAATGAAATCGTATAACCATAGACTATCTGTCGAAAGATTGTCTCAGTTTTATTTTGATAATTGGATTAGTAGACTATTTGCATAATTGAATTAATTTAACAGTTGAATCAGTGAATATAAAGATATTATATATTCTTTATAAGATATATCTTTATATTTATAGGTTGAATGTATTGTTATTCAATATTGAATAAATTTTATAGCTGGTTCTCAAAATTAAGGCTGTTGGCGAATGTCAGTTATCAATTCTCAGATCTGTTAGGGCAGTCTGTATACTGTCTGATAGAGTAAATGGAAACGAGAGCGCCCCAGATATACTAATTCGCTTTCGAAGACAGCTTCACACTGTCCCGACAGAGCTGAACATTAATAAAAGTAATTCGCAAACCGCCTTAACATTTGGTGTCAGCTTTATAATTGAATGGTGTAATTGAAGGGGTCATATTCAGTGGGATAGGTTGTACAATAATGATTTATTATTTAATAATGATAATTATTTAATAATGATTTATTAAGCTCAATAGAGCTTAACCATTCATTGACTACTCATTAGGATCATTATGATATCAGCCATGCTAATTACAAATTAAGCTTGGCAGTCTCCTATTGGAACTTGTAATATTATCCACAATTTTATCATCTTTCATCAGATTTGTTCTGTTATCAAGAATGATAATCTTCAACTTTGACGACTGAACGTAACGTGTTGAAATAGTAAATTTCACTCGGAGCCCGTAAACCGTGAAAACTGCTTTCAATGTAGATCTGTCAGAATTATTTATTCATATTTAGAGCAGCTAATAGAACGAAAGAAAATCTTCATAGCTTATTCTTATGCTAATTAGGTTTAGCTGTGAACTTCTATACAGCGCAGTATATAATGGATGGCTAGGTCCATCATCTTTATTCGGCAGGAATAATTTGAAAACTTTCTCTTTTTATGTAAGATTCAGCTACTTGATTGCTGCTTACTGCTCATAAAACTGTTTGAATTTGTCATTCAATTCAGTCGGCAGCTTTGTCTTCATGACATATTCTGAAGAAGCAGTCCTAGAGCTGCCACTTCATTCAGGACACTAGTAGCGTGGAAGCTTTCTAGTTTTTTTGGATAGGTAACTTGATTTAACATAATATAAAAATCACCTTTTAACGAACTAATGCCATAATTAATGTTTCTCAATTTTGCTATGACTGTATGGGTCGGTTGCACGTACGTTCTGTTGGTTTAATCACCGTTATTTCATCGTGTCAAAGTGGAGAAACGTTCAAATGAATAAAGTATTGAAATGCGATAGTAGTAGCAAAATATTCAAATGCACTTATTCAAAATAGATATTAGAATCAATAATTATCTCATTATGAGGAATAATAAGACAGATATTGTCAAAACCACTTGTTTATTGAAATATTTTCACAATAGTACCATGGTTTCAGGGCTATACCTGCCCCATCCTCAGCTAAAAAATTCTCATTATATTATGGAAATGGAGAATTCTCATTATGGATTATTTCTAATTATGGAAATATGGAAAAATTTCAAAAAACTCAAAAAATTCCTGAACTAAGTTCAAATGTTCAAAATTTTTATCATCGATGAATAGAATCAGTTTATTTCCAATATGATAGTTTTCAATTTTTGACAGTGGAAATTTGTGAATTGTGCTGATAGTTTTAATGATCTTTTAAACATAACCTCTTTTTGAATAATTATGTATCGAAATTTGGGAAAAGACGTTTTGGACTAGGTTGTCTGTGTTTTAACCCTTTATTGTAATTCATCTTCATAACAAATAAATAAATATGGTGGCCATCTATCACCTTTGCAATTGCAAATGTCCAAGCAAGGAAGGCCCTCTGGCAAGATGGGAGAATGACTCAAGCTCGATCAATATTGGTTCAAAAATTATAAATTTGATCTAAAATTGTAGAAAAAAGTTCGATCTACTATTAAGACCACATGTATAATTCTTGAACAAATATTGACCAAGCTGGAGTCATTTTCCCATCTTGCCAGATGGTCTTCTTTGCTTGTACAGACTATATCAGAAATTCGTCATGTAAGAGGTCTTAGATCTCATACTTTGAAACGCTATTTAGATTATAATTAGCATCACAAGGACCCAGAATTGTTTAGTTTATATTGTGTGGAGTTCCTTTATCTTTATCTCATTCCACCTATCCTAATCTAATTCTTCATTAGACGACGCTTTAACCGTTTATCCTTTTTATCCTCCCTTCGTCCTAACTTATCCACACTTCAAGTGACAAAATTCTGAAAAATTATAAAAAAATCATTGTTATTTTCTCAGATTATTTCTATTTTTATTCTGCATTTGTTTACTCTCAATTTCGCTGTCCGTCTTCTCCCCATTTTCGTTCACATTCCCTTTCTTTAACTCTCATTACTCTCTTTTACTTACTCTTTACTGTTTTTTACTGTCTCTTCGTCCCATTATTGAATTTATTCCCACGCCAATCTTTTCCTGAAGGCTCCAAGTAAACTCAGAGATGATACAAGATTATTCAACTGCTTAGTCTTTGGTACAGTACAACAGTACCTAATAATAATTCATTAATACAGCCTTGCTGCACATTATAACTTACACCATACACTAAACAACTAACTCAAACCATACATTCACTTTGCAATTCTCCTGATAAATGATTATCTATTCTAATGAATAATGCAACAGCACACAGGTCTCATCTCAGGCAGGGGTCGTCCTTGTCCATCTTCCAATACAATATTCCCCTTTTCAACTTTCTCTCTTCAACAGCTTGTCTCCATATATTCCTCTTACTCAATCACTCTCTCAATCTCTCTCTCTCTTTCTCTCCCTCTCTTGTCTCCTCTTTACTATTAACGGTTTTTATAATTCACAATTACGATCACGATTCAATAAATTGGACCCAAGAATATTGAGTAACAGACTAATACAGTCTGTCCAAGCAAAGAAGACATTCTGGCAAGATGGGAAAATGACTCCAGCTCGGTCAATATTGGTTCAAAAATTATCGATTTGGTCTCAAATTGTAGAAACCTATCTGCTCTACAATTTGTGACCAAATTAATGTTATTTGAATAAATATTGACCAAACGGGAGTCATTTCTCCACCTTACCAGAATGTCTTCTTTGGATAGAGTATATTAACTAATATTAGACTCACAAAGCTTGATGGAGACCAGTCGCTGAGATGTTCCCACTACTAAAATAATTGTAGTAATTTAATTTGGTTTTCGCAATGCGTAGCTGTGATTCTATTATTACCTAACTTTAAATGATTTAAAGTTAATGAATTTAAATGATTGTTTTTCTTGAGTTGTTCTTATTGTTTTTGTCGAGTTGTATCGATAATTGGATAAATAAGGTTTGTGTTTTTGAAATTGCAATTTGACGGTTTGTGCAATGTGGTTTAGAAAAGAGGGAAACAATGTTGTTGTGTAGTTGTTGAATGGTTATGATGGTGCATCACAAAATTTGACTGAAAAGAGTAGCCTATATGATGTTTGTATGCATAAACCCATCAAACTGTGATTGAAGTGAAAATCTACATCAGATTGAAGCATATAATAGGCCTACAGTTCTTAATTTCTCCATATAATATAAAGAATCAATAGAATATAAAGTGTCTAGTTTGAATGATGGAGGTGCTGAGAAAATTCCACCTCTATACTTTATACTTTTAGTAAGTTACTCGTTTTTTTATCTACAATTATTATCATGATGCTCTTTTCACTTTATTTTGGTACCATAAACAAACATCCAATAAATGTGAAATCCAATCTTTTGTGGGTAATCTTTGAATCTCTTTTACTGTACAAAAGAAAGAATAAAGCCACGTTTACACCGGAATGTTAATAACATTTGTTGATATATTAAGTTTTATAATATATAAGTCTATATAATAATACGTTATTCAAAAAAGTTATTAACAAATGTTATTAACATTCCGGTGTAAACGTAGCATTATATTTCGATCCTATTTGAATTGAGATTTCATTGTTTGACAGAATTTTTTGATTTTAAGAAGATTTGAAAGAAGCAGCCTTTCTTCTATTACATAAACCCTGCTCGTGTTTCAGCTGGTTGAGAGTAAACTTAAATTCTCTTATCAAATTCAACGTAGTAATTCGTGGCTTAGCTTTCGAATTGATTCAACTCGATTTTCGTTTTGATCAATTCACTGGAGTAGCGGTTGGCGAATATCTGTTATTGATGCGTAGCTCTTTTAGGACGGTCTAATAGCGGTCTAAAAGAGCAAAACTGCCTAGCTGAACCTGCTCTCGGTTTGATTTTCGATTTCAGATCGCTCGCTGACTGTCCTAACAGAGCTGGTCTATAATAGTAGTCACTCGACATCCGTCAGTTTCGTTGGCGCCTGCTCCAACACTGGCATCACACTGGTGTGTTCTCGTGTGCTTCTTACTCCCTATCTTGTTTATGATAATGGAAGGAACCCAAATAGAATGGAACATTTAAGTTCGATTAAGAATTTGCAAAAAGGTCACACCGAATCCGTGAAATGGATCCGTGATCGGGAGTGACAGGATGGTAACACCATAGAATACTAGAGCTCTATTCCTAGGATTCTCTTTGGTAACACCTATATCTGTCACGAGTTTACTTGAATAGTTTTAATCGATTCGTTTTGCCCTGTGGATTAACTGATGGTTGCAGTTTCATTAACTGATAGTTCCATTGTTGGAGCGGTGGGATTTTCATGATTAACTGATCGCCTGAGTTGTTTGTAAGTTACTCAGTCTGTGTATTCCCACGAAGAAACTTTGGAATTGATACTGGGTGAAGAGTAGTTTGAAGCACCCGTCTGCTCCTTGTACGCTTCAGTTGATGTTGGAGATGTCATTTAGCTATGCCTGGATGATATTTTTGGTATCAGAAGAGACAACAGATGCTTTAAATCAGCTGTTAGTAGGTTTACATGGCGTACAAGACACAGCTGAAACCGCCTAACGTTTTTTTGCATAAGCTATGGTAATGATAACGTACATGATGTGTAATTTATAATGTAGGTTGTGTACATTAGAATGAAAACTTTCATGGTGAAATACATTTTGGCATTGTATTACCATGTATAAGTGAAGTTAATTTACTCTATTACCAACTCTTCTATTGAAACCCCTGATATAGTCTGTCCAAGCAGAGAAGACATTCTGGCAAGATGGGAAAATAACTCCAGCTCGGACAATATTGGTTGAAAAATCACAAATTCAGTCTCAAATTGTAGATCATAATGTTTCCTACAATTTCAGACCAAATTTATTTATTTTTCAAATTTTTGAATCAATATTGACCGAGCTGAAATCATTTTCCTACCTTGCCAGAATGTCTTCTTTGCTTGGACAGACACAGACTATACCTAAAAAAACTTGAATAAGATTGGAAACATGACAAACAATATTGGTTTAAAAATCATAAATTCAGTCTCAAATTGTAGATCTGAATGTTTCCGACAATTTCAGATAAAATTTATTATTTTTGAACTAATATTGACTGAGCTGGAGTCATGTTTCCATCTTGCCAGAATGTCTTCTTTGCTTGGACAAACTTTACCAGGGTTGGAGATGAGTGATGTTAGGAATAGAATTGTATGTATTTTGGAAGATAATCTGTTACCAGTGTTAGATCAATAAGTCTGTCTGCAATACACACCAGACATATGGGGGAACAGATATATTACAAAAGGACGAAATCCTTCTCCATTTACTGCGCTATACAAAGGTGTACCGTATGTGTAGACTAAAGTAGACTCCAACAAAAGTGGCGGTTGGCGAATATATTTTATTAATGCTCAGCTCTTTCAGTACAGTTTGAAAGCGGTCTACAAGAGCGAAAACTTTTCGCTTAAGTTGCTCTGGTCTTGGTAAGCTCTTGAAGATCGCTTGTCGACTGTCCTGACAGAGCTGGCTGTTGATAACTGTCAATCGCCAACCGCCAGTTGTATTTGCGTTCGTTATACATCTAAAATGCACCCTCGTGAAGCCCCTCGCTCTTGCATCCCCAATAGTATTGCAGGCGCCAATGAAAGTGGCGGCTCGTGAATGACTGTTGTTGACGCTTAGCTCTGTCAGGATAGTCGGAGAGTGGTCTTCAATAGCATATCGAGTTGGAAGCAATTCAAGCTAAACCGTTTCGCTGTTGTAGACCGCTTTTAGACGTTCCTGACAGAGCTGAGCTTTAATAATAGGCATTCTTCAACCGCCAGTTGAGTTGGAGTCTACGATACAGAACTCCTGTCTGACTCGCTATGAATACTATAGTCTGTCCAAGCAAAGAAGACATTCTTGCAAGGTGGGAAAATGACTCCAGCTCGGTCAATGTTGGTTCAAAAATTATGAGTTTGGTCTCAAATTGTAGGGTAATCCTAATACAATTTGAGAACAAATTTATCATTTTTGAACTAATATTGACTGAGCTGGAGTCATTTTCCCATCTTGCCAGAGAGTCTTCTATGCTCGGACAGACTATACTGGAGCTTTCAAGCACAAATAATACAGCAGACTGCATTGTATAGTCTGTCCAAGCAAAGAAGATCCTCTGGCAAGATGTGAAAATGACTCAAGCTTGGTCAATATTGGTTCAAAAATTGTCGATTTGATCTCAAATTGTAGCTAACAATCCGATCTACTATCAAGACCTCATTTATCATTCTTGAACAAATATTGACCAAGCTAGAGTCATTTTCCCATCTTGCCAGGGGGTCTTCTTTGCATGGACAGGCTATACATGTTAGTGTGGTCCACACTCACATTTGCATGTCGGCGCTCGCACCCAAGCGAATTCACGTGCACTCACGCTCATATGAGTGAGCTACATGCTATTTACGTATTCTATGCGTTATGTTGTGTTCTGTGTGGGGTGTGTCTCGTAACTCTGAAATTACTTTTATGTATTGTTCTTGTGAAGAGTCGATTGGAATGTTGCAGTGCGCACGCCCATTTCACATTCAGGGATTGTGCAGTTTCTGTTGTTGAATCCCTATGATTTTATTTTGTTATTTTCAATCTCTAGTACATAAGTACAGTACAAAATTTGCATTGAAATTCAGTTCTGACTACAAGTCATTGGTATTGACCAGCATTGAGGTATAACAGCCGGGCCCTTGAGGCCCGAAAGCCAGGGGGCCCGCGAAACAGTGAGCTGGGCAAAATACAATGACTTTCCTGACATAAAACAACTCAATACACATTAAAACAAGGTACTAAATTGGTCAAAGTAGTAAGAAACTTTTGAAATCAGAGTCGGTTTGGGTGGGCCCCAAACTATGTTGGCGCGGGGGTGCCCAAAAATATGATTGCAGGGGGAGCCCAAAAATATTTTTGCGGAGGGGCCGAAAAAACTGTTACGCCTCTGCCTATTCAGCTCATTAATTCATGTTACTAGAATGTTAACTAGAATGAAAAATATTGCCATATTGAATTAGAAGCCAAAATGGTAAGTCAAAATTTTGTACAAAATAGATGAAATTTGGCAAGATTCGAAAATTGCATTCCATTTAATTGAAGGTGAAGCAATTTCCAATGACGTTGTTTATAATTTATAATCTAATTTGATGAGGGAAATGATAATAAATTGCTTATTCCACTCGAAATACTGGAATACTTGAAATACTGAAATACTTTAAATACTGAAATACTTTAAATACTGAAATACTGTTTACTCTAAGGATTTTCGGCCCTTGAACTCCAATGAGAATGATTGCTGACTGATCAGAGATAAACATTTTCATGGCTGTGCATTAGGATATTCCTGTTTGGTACTTCCAAAACATAATCTCATGAAGTTCTCACAAAGTCTTCAAAATTTCAACTCTTGTTGAATATGACATCATTTGAAACTGCAATTAAAAAAATTGTTGAGAATGTTTCTGTGGATAGAAAAATGCATTCATGTGAAGGATGTCAGCACTATCTCAATATAAAAATAAATTGTGATAAGTATTGCATTGCTTCCTGTCTGTCAGCTTAATCTTCTTGATATAATTAGACACACGCCATTTGAACTTCATTGAACTTGCAGTATCAAATCTTCAATAATACTGGGAACAGTTTCAGCAAAATTTTTATTATTATTATTATTCACTATGGACAATCAATACTCAAAATATACCAATTGGTGCTGGTTACTAAAATTCTGAAATTAAAATTACTGATAAATAGATCAATTATCAAAATGCTAGACGGTTTCGTCTGTCTCTTGTACTTTTTACCTGCTAAAAGTTGAAGTAAAGCATTTATTGTTTCTTTCGTTTTCAAATACATTATCCAGGCATAGTTGAATGAAAATTCTCAAATAATAATAATATTCGTGTAACCTGGCTGGCTCAGGTCTTGTGTCAGAGTTTTCAGGTCGCTCCTGATCGATTTCAGGGCCTCTGACATGACTTAACGACTATTTTCAGGCAGCCGGGACCGACAAATTGAAAATTCTTAATTATTGATAACATCAACTGTTGGAGCGTACAAGGATCAGACGAGAGCGTATAACTTTTTGGCGACAGCTACCCTCGTTCAACTGACCCTCGTTGAAAGGTACCCTCGCTCTTAGTTATTATCGTTTATATCTTTTTTGGATATTAATAAGGGTTTGTATACTTGGTAATCAAACTTTTTCCAAATTTTTTCATCTTCCGTTTGAAGCGTCTAACATTTTGTCATCTGCTATAGAACTTTAGCAGCGACCACAAAATACAAATTATAATTTATTACAATAAAATACAAAGTATTATGTTGTGTTCGTTTGCTATTAGCCATCTTACAACAGCGATAGACCTAACTAACTTTTTGTAACTAACCAGAGCCGTGTTTATATTTCTGTATTGGTTGGCCAATGCCCACTGAGATTCGAACGATCTTTCTAGAATCTTTGAGTGGCGCATTTTTTATCAGCACCAATGTCCGCTCTGTTTGATGTTCTGTTCTTCCTTCTCTCGATTACAATGCTACTACAGCATGACCTTGACCGAATGAATCAAGACTAAAAATAGAGTAGTCCCTCCCCGCACCCACTCATTGATGAGTTCAATGGCCGCGCGCTGTATTGACCAGTTTGGACCACAAGTAAATAAACTATAAATGATAAGAATTCAGTTTAAAAACGTTAGATAGTTTGTTATTATTTTATTGGATCACAATCTTACATCTACTTGGTTAATTATTAAAATTTTTTGCTTTTCATATAGTTTTACTTGGACTTTATATAGTTGTATATTGTAAGGGCCCTCGCGTGGGGTGTGCGGAGTGTGCGACCGCACAGGGCGCCACGGCCAAGGGAGCGCCGTGGCGGCTGATGCAAAACAGGAATTTTGAAAATTTTAATTGGGCTATTACTCTTAGAGTAATTTTTTCACTATTTGATAAAAAACTTATTTCACCAACAACTTGAGTCTACGAGAAATTATTTTCTCTGCATAAACTCATTCATCAAAGTGAATTGATCAATTGAAAAACCAAGAACAATGTATGAAGCAAGCCAAGAAACGTCCCTCTTAAATTTGATTCTATTGTTGACTGACAACTACCTTACACTCTGTCGACCAACCACAAGCCAGTTTCCGATAAAAGCTTCTCCCTAACATCTTTACCGAATTGTTGTAGTTCAAATCATGAATATTTTGAGTTCTATTTCATTAGATTCATCGTATAAAAATTAGAATTAATGAGTATAAGATGGGAGTGCGAAATCATATTTTCATCTCATTTCATACAGCATAAAACTGTTGTAAGAATAAATTTCTGGTGAGAGGTCGGTATTAAATCATGAATAGTTTGAGTTCTATTTCATTGGATTCATCGTATAAAAAATATAATTGATGAGTATAAGATGGGAGTGCGAAATGATATTTTCATCTCATTTCACACAGCATAAACATATTGTCTATTAAAGTCTACACAATAAAAGTAAAACTGAGTCTAAATTCTCTAAATAAATTCTCCAAATATTAACTTGATAGAAACTTACCAACCTGAAGCCTGAATACATAAATAAATATTATATTAGCAGAAGATCGTCAATAGTAAATCTGCGTAATTTTTGTGTATGATACACCATCCATCTTTTTCTTGCTAGCAGCCATTTTCTAAGGCAGAACTCACAAAACACTGTCAACCAATAAGAAAAGAGCAGGCGGGGCATGAAGGCGTGTCCAAGCCAAATCTGAAACATCACCTGTCAACTGCTGCCATCTACTGGTTGAATTTGGGAACTTTTCTAACCGATGTTCTCGGCCATTTTGATTGTAGGCGAAGCTTGGAGGCGTGTCCAATGGAAGTCGAAGCAAGTCACCCTATTGTTACTGCCATCTGTTGTCTGAATTCGGAACTATTTCGAATGTTATTTAAAAAAGTTAGGTAGAACAGTGAAAATGGCTGAAATCTTTAATTCGCTTGTTGTTGAGTTTCCAATTTTTCATTAAAACATCTTTATTTCCAGCAAAATGAAATATTTATGATGATTCCCAAAAATTTTCTGTGAAAAACTTATTATTCCCTTCCTTATGTGTTTTCAATTTCAAGCAAACTGATAAAATAAATTAATCAAAAATTTAAAAAAATTAATATTTTGATGATTAAGTTCGGTACATTGTGTTAGTTTTGCTCACAATATAGTTAGCCTTTAGTTATTTCTTATTAATCCCTGAAGACTTTTATTGCTTATCACGTATCCAATACATAAAAATACGTTGGGATACATTAAAATAAGCAAGTTCCTATAATCCTTTTGCCACACCACATGCAACATTGGGATTGCTTATGAGAAAAATGTGAACATGCAAGGCAACTAGAATCATGTTTAGCTTTCTATATATGATAATATGTTTAATTGCATTTGTCTGGTAATGAGGGGGGGGGGCTGCCAAAATCTCGCACAGGACGACAAAAGCCACGCGAGGGCCCTGTATATTGTGTATACACGGTTCAATTTCCTTCCAAAATTCATTCTAGAAAATCCCAAAAAACAATGAAGTTCTGTAGGATATTTGTTAAGAAAGCTACGACTTGAACAATACATTGTTTCAAAGCAAAGAGGTTTCAATAATCATACAATTTTCAATTTAACCTTTATTCAGTAAATTAAGACCTATAAATTCAATAAGTTACTGTTACCTTGTGTATCACCAACACCAAAATACTGTATCAACTTGTTTATATTCTTTAATATTTTTCTTTCTCAAAAATAAATTGAATCGTGGGTACTATTCGATTATGATGAGGAGTTTGATTAATCAAACTAATTGAACAAAACATGTTTAACTCAATTAACTGTTCAATAGATAATAATTATTACAAACTTTTTTAGTTAGTCAATGGAAATATCTAATTTACTGGTTATCTAATTCAATTTTATCCAATCACTATCCTCCAATCACTATCCTCCAATCACTATCCGCCAATCACTATCCTCCAATCACTATTATATTACTTACGCACAAATCTAGGACTGATATGGGCATAATATTCGGCCAAACCTATAAACCATGGACTGATCAAATGACTACATTTCTAAGCAATTTTTGGCGGTCCATTATCTGTGGCCAAATATAACTCAACACATGAAAATTGGAAAGTTTGGATTGCAAGGATAATAGCCTGTCGATAAGTATGGGGCTTGAGGAAGAAGTTGGTGCCAAAAATCAAGACGGTTGGTAAATGACTGCCATTATATCTTAAATCTGTCAGGACAGTTGGCTAGCTGTCTGGGAGGCTAAATCGAAACGAGAGCGACCCCAGTTATACTTTTCAGCTTTAGAAGACAGCTTCAGACTGAGCTCCTGACAGAGCTGAGCATTCATAACAGACATTCGCCAACCGCCTTAATTATTGGCGCCAGCTATGATACTGTGAGAAATCCCGCTCAATCTTCCCCGTAAACTCTGATCCTCTGATCCTTGAGGCATTGGTAGCGTAATGATTTTTCGAATTCACGTCCTGAGAGATTGTCACGATCTGACCATTTACGGTATAGTAGTACGGGACGAGTAAAGTCTGTCCAAGAAAAGAAGACCCTCTGGCAAGATGGGAAAACGACTCCAGCTTAGTCAATATTTGTTCGAAAATTATAAATGTTTTCCTAATTGTAAAACAGAATGTTCTCTACAATTTGAGACCAAATTTATAATTTTTGAACCAATATTGACCGAGCTAGAGTCATTTTCTCATCTTGCCAGAGGCTCTTCTTTGCTTGGTCGGACTATACTGTACTATTAAATTTTCTAATCGATTCCTACAGACTGATAAGCTGCCGTTCAACTCTCGGTCGTCGAGAGGCATGCGCATGTTGAATGCAATGATGCATGCTATCTCAAAGTACATGGAGAATTCCTTGCAAATTTCCAAATCTGATTTTTCAGAATTATATGGACATTTCCTTGCTAGTATTCAAATTATTCATTACTACTCCTGTAGTACTAGGATTATACCTGTGTTCCTGCTTTGAACATGAGCTTATGGGATTCGAAATCATTCTAAATATAGATTGTCAAGTGTTTCATGGAATCCACGATTATTCTCACAAATTAAATTCCTCTGTCGCGTTTACCACTTACGAGACGACTAGGTTGCTAAAGACTATTTTCCAACGATTTCAAGGGTTTACGTATATGGAAACGCTCAATTATTCTTATAATGATTATTCTTTAGGCCAATATACTTTGTAGATTCATTTGCCAGTTTATTTAGAAATATATATATATATATATATATATATATATATATATTATATTATATAAATATAATATATTATATTATAAATTTCATAACCTTCATATGCCTACTTCTATTCTATCATAGAGTGAGGATAGCATCTCACAATAATTTATCTATATTTTTCTTGCAGTACCTACCATATAAACAAGAAACCAAATATGTATATTTATCCAAGAGTGTGTTCGTATCTTCCAAGAGGGTTTTCTCATTGGGTTAAGTTTGATGAAATAATTTCTACTTGTAAAATCGCCTCGATATCTTCATGCCCTCATACAACGTCTCAGAACTAAGTCTCATCTATTTGTTCATTATCTGTACGTATTAAGCCGCGTATCGACAGTCCGAGGCATGTGCCACGAATGCCTCGCGGTACAGTCTGTTGACGCAAAAATAGTATGAGCTCATGGCTGAGGCATATGTGTGTTCTGCAATTTTTGTAAGACCGTTATTACACGATAATAGTTCTATGAGCTTATCTGATCATATGGAAAGATATGAAAATACCAAATCATATTTTCATATGATCATATCATAGAACTATTATCGTGTAATACCGGCCTAACCAAAAATGCGAGCACGCAAACGAATTGACAAATTGACTAGCGCCATCAAGCGGGAGACAAAGCAACTAAGCTCTGGCAATTGATAATTTCGACTTTGGAGGTTAGTTTGTGCTCAATTAGTAGATAAAAATTTAAGGCAATGTTTATTATTGCCTATTACAACCTTCTGCACCCAAATAGAATTCTCAATCACAAAAATGCATAGGAATGGGGTAC
The DNA here is from genome assembly GCA_017141385.1 of Sogatella furcifera. NCBI lineage: Eukaryota > Metazoa > Arthropoda > Insecta > Hemiptera > Delphacidae > Sogatella > Sogatella furcifera. The sequence goes on from CM029548.1 coordinate 64,325,818, forward strand.
AATTTTGAGGTTAGTTTGTAGAATTGTTCGTTGTGCGTTGCGAGGCAACAGGCACTGCTCGCTGCGAATTGTGTGCAGCGTTTGCCTCGCTGCTAGCAAACCCGGTATCGACAGTCCGAGGCATGTGCCACACATGCCTCGGACTGTCGATACGCGGTAGATAGTATACTAGTAGTAGTACTCTTTTTTAGTGTCAACAGACTGTACCGCGAGGCATTCGTAGCACATGCCTCGGACTGTCGATACGCGGCTTTAGAAAGATTCCTGTGTTGAAAAAAGCAAAGTAGTTGAAAGCTCTGTTGTCTGCCCTATTATACTTTGAAGATGTTATGTTGTTGAGAAGAGGTTTTTTTTTCATTGAAAAATGCGTTCATCTCGAGTACTATGTATCCAGCAATCATGGTTTGACTTTTATGCTTATAGTGTATGCTTAAATCCTCAAGTGGATACCAGTATACCACTATAATACCAGTATACTTAACAATCATGAAGTAAGCAGATAGAACTTAGGTGCTTAGGACTTGAAGGGATTTGAAGCACGTTGACTTGATTGCTATAAAGGTAGGCTACAGGTCGCGTAAGCTGAGAAGACCCGCAGTTACGATGTGAAGTGTATTGTGTCGGCGTATCTTCTCAACATCTGCGAACTTTACCTACCATTACGGTTGAATTATCTACTCAGTTGTGCTATTATATTCAAGCACTACTTTTGTATGAAATTTATGGTGGTGAAGGAGGTTCTTCCTTCTTCATCTTCTTCTTCTTCTTCTTCTTCTTCTTCTTCTTCTTCTTCTTCTTCTTCTTGTTCTTCTTCTTGTTCTTCTTCTTCTTCTTCTTCTTCTTCTTCTTCTTCTTCTTCTTCTTCTTCTTCTTCTTCTTCTTCTTCTTCTTCTTCTTCTTCTTCTTCTTCTTCTTCTTCTTCTTCTTCTTCTTCTTCTTCTTCTTCTTCTTCTTCTTCTTCTTCTTCTTCTTCTTCTTCTTCTTCTTCTTCTTCTTCTTCTCCTTCTTTTTCTTCTTCTTCTTCTTGTTCTTCTTCTTCTTCTTCTTCTTCTTCTTCTTCTTCTTCTTCTTCTTCTTCTTCTTCTTCTTCTTCTTCTTTTTCTTCTTCATCTTCTTCTTCTTCTTCTTCTTCTTCTTCTTCTTCTTCTTCTTCTTCTTCTTGTTCTTCTTCTTGTTCTTCTTCTTCTTCTTCATCATCTTTTCACGTTTTCTTTTTCCTTCTTCATTCTAATTTATCCCTTTATTCGCCTTTTTTATCCATATCCCTCTTATAATTTTTTCCTATATTCTATACATTCTTTTCTCCTTTATTTCTATTTCCTATTCTTCTTCTTCTCCTAAATCTTTTTCTCACGCTATTACTTCTTCCTCATTTCTTCCTATATTCTAGTATTCTAATCAAATCCACTTTTCCATCTGTTTTCTTCGTCTTTTCCTTCCTTGTCTTGATAGTATTCTTCTTTCATTTCATCCGTGGTAAAGTGGACATTACTATCCAAACTTCGTCATGTCATTAAAATAAAGAAGTCATTTTATTCTATTCATCCTGACAACCTCTTTTTCTTCCTCTTCACAATCATTCTAGTACTTTTCTCTTCTTCTCTATTCTTGTTCTTATTCTTGTTCTCTCAATTTTTCTCCTCATTTTTCCTTTTTGTCGACTTTATCTTTCACACTTACGGTGGCTTCCCTTGTTCTTTATTTTTTTTATTTTCTTATCCTCTTCTTCTTGTCTTCATCTTCTTCTCCTTCCTCCTCCTCCTCCTCCTCCTCCTCCTCCTCCTCCTCCTCCTCCTCCTCCTCCTCCTCCTCCTCCTCCTCCTCCTCCTCCCTCCTCCTCCTCCTCCTCCTCCTCCTTCCTCCTCCTCCTCCTTCCTCCTCCTCCTCCTCCTCCTCCTCCTCCTCCTCCTCCTTTCGTTTCACAATAGTTTCGTGAATCATCAAGTTAACCCGCATAGATTTACTGCATTCAAACAATATTTATATTTATGTAGCGATTATCCGAAAAATCCTCTGATTTACATCTGTGGTATAGTCTGTCCAAGCAAAGAAGACCCTCTGGCAAGTTAGGAAATTGACTCCAGCTTGGTCAATATTTGTTCAAGAATTATAAATGTGGTTTTAAAAGTAGATCAAATTGTTTCCTACAATTTGAGATGAAATTGATAATTTATGAACCAAAATTGGCCGTGTTTGAGTCATTTTCCCATCTTGCCAGAGGGTCTTCTCTGCTTGGACAGACTATATTATGTTGGTAGTAATAACGGTGAGCTGTAAACACGAATCGTGGATGATTTCAACAGCAGTAATTATTGTTATGTAAATGATTACCGGCTACAACAACCGGGTCATCATCAGTAAGCGCTTCGCAAATACGATCGATTATCGTAAAACTATCGTAATTTCTGTCAGTTATCACTGTACTTACTATAAATTTTACTTCAGTACTGGTTAACCGTACAAGTGTGAGAACAATGTGTGCATTACGTATCAATTTACGTATCTTTACGTATCTTTCCTAAGTCTTTCGGAGGAGTCGATAAGCCGTCGGTCCCGACTCCTGACTGACTACCTAAAAAGTAGTCATCATCTCTCTGCGTTTTCTCGCACAAGTATAATGTTGGGTATTACCCCCAGAAAACAAACAAACAATGTATCATTACATTTCATACATACCGAAATAAATACAACGTATTCTGATACTTCAGTCACATCTTTCCAATTATAGGTGATGAACTTTTGTTTGCAGCTAGAATCTAGTCTAGATAAGCTGTTATACAGGGTGTTTCAGGAGGAATGTGCAATACTTCTCAGGCTGATTCCTTACACCAAGTAGACAAAAAAGTTCCATGGGACCAACCCCCAAAAACGCTTTAGTACCGAGATAACAATGACGGAAGATTGAGATTTTTCAAAATATATCAATTTTTCTAATTTTTTAGAGGCTTCAGTGAGGTTCTAAAATAATCAATTCCTATTTAAAATTAGCTGAGGAATTCAATGAAGCCAGTTCCAAGTTTGTTACTTCAACGGTTATTGAGATAATTGCAAAATATGCTAGAAAACGCCATTTTTTCAACAATAAGGGTTATAACTGGATAAGGAACCATAAAATTTTATTTTTAATTAATGGAAGTTGAAGAGAATCGGATTCTAAAGAAAAAGTTGCAAGTTTGTTACTTCAACGGTTATTGAGATAATTGCAAAATATGCTAGAAAACGCCATTTTTTCAACAATAAGGGTTATAACTGGATAAGGAACCATAAAATTTTATTTTTAATTAATGGAAGTTGAAGAGAATCGGATTCTAAAGAAAAAGTTGAATGGCGGCGATTGTGTAAATCTCCCCCGAATCTCAGCAATAGTGATAAAAAATCGCAAAATCTCTACTAAACGCAAATTCATCACTTGTGCTATGTTTTGTCAATTTTGCGATTTTTGATCGCCTTTTCTAAGATTTGGGTGAGATTTACACGATGGCCGTCATTCAACTTTTTCTTTAGAATCCGACTCTTTTCAAGTCTATTCCTATAAATAGTCTCAATAAAGTCTATGTTAATAGATGTTCCAACTGAAAATTTTAGTTTCTAATGAATTATAAGAAAATTCAAGACCACACATGTATATTCGACCGCTGATCCTCTCCTAAACTTTGGAACAGTTTCCACAATTATTTTTAACCACATCTAGGATAATATGCCACATCGATAAAATATTTGTTCTCTTTATTTTTCCGTAATTTTTCAAATAAATTATCAATTGAATTTCATTCATTCTGATTTTTTTTTTTTATTAAAGACTTCACAGAGTTAGAGATTTAATTTCTAACACTTTTTACAAGCATAATATTAATTTTTTTTCTCCTTTTTTGTATAATTTCAATGATATAAATAAATATATTCCAGACTTATATCAGATAAGATAAGTTATCTTATAAGTTTATTTTCAACAATTACTTTCGTCGTAATCTTTCTAGAAACTGTGAAACACTTATCAAGACCAAGAAAATGGCTGTCTTTGAAAGCAAAATGGTGGAACCTACTAAGACTCCGATGAAGGCCTGTGATTGGACTAGAGCTCACTCCCACTTCTACTACCGGTGACCAATGGGAGTCTTGTTGAAATATTGAAGTGGCCAATGGCAGTCTTCAATACAGTAATGAAGCCAGCACTAGCCACTAGCTTACTACCACTCGCGGCCTGTGCTTTCTCCTCATACTTGTTCACGTTACCTTCAATAGATAGCTTTAGTCTGTATTTTTTTATTTTTGTTTCAAAATATGCTTATCTACATGTGAATTTGTATATTTTGGATAACAAAGACAACGTTCACACAGATATTCAAAAGTCATAATTCATTAGCCTATTATGAATTGTTCAAAATATTGAACCTACTGAACCTAAACTGTTCAAAATATTGAAACATTGAATCTATGTATCGTTAAAAATCAACAAATCTTTGAATACAGAATATGCACTGAATAATATGATAATCATGAACTAATCCGCAGAAAATTCTGCCTTGTTATAGTCTGTCCAAGCAAAGAAGAGCCTCTGGCAATATGAGAAAATGACTCCAGCTCGGTCAATATTGGTTCAATAATTATTGATTCATTCTCAAATTGTAGATCAGAATGTTCCCTTCAATTTGAGACCAAAACAATAATTTTGGAAACAATAATGACCGAGCTGGAGTCATTTTCTCATCTTGCCAGAGGCTCTTCTCTGCTTGAACACACTATACGTGTAAATGAAATTCAATTGCTGCTTGGATAAAAAATCATTACAGTTTTCTTTTCCGTTCACGACTGGTCTGTCTGACATAATTAGATGACAAATTTTTGACAGATTACAACGATGATACAACAAATTATCAACTTGGTAGATTCGTGACTTGCGATGAAATAATAGTGAAAAAGGGGCATGTCACTGTCGTGAAAATTAATTTGCGAAGTGTTGGAAACTGATGGAAGAGAAGTTGAAAAATAGAAGAAGATGAAGAAGAAGAAGAAGAAAAAGAAAAAGAAGAAATAGAAGAAGAAGAAGAAGAAGAAGAAAAAGAAAAAAAAGAAGAAGAAGAAGAAGAAGAAGAAGAAGAAGAAGAAGAAGAAGAAGAAGAAGAAGAAGAAGAAGAAGAAGAAGAAGAAGAAGAAGAAGAAGAAGAAGAAGAAGAAGAAAAACAAGAAGAAGAAGAAAAAGAGGGAGAAAAGAAGAAAGAAGAAAAAAAGAAGAAGAAAAGAAAAGAAAAAGAAAGAAAAAAGTAAAAGAAAAAAGAAAGAAGAAAAAAAAAGAAGAAGAAAAAAAGAAGAAAAAATGAAAAGAAGAAGAAAATAAAAAAGAAGAAAAAATAAGAAGAAGAAAAAAGAAAAGAAGAAGAAGAAAGAAAAGAAGAAAAATAAAAAGAAGAAGAAAAAGAAGAAGAAGATGGAGGAGGAGGAGAAGACAGAGTAGAATTAGAAGAAGAGGAATAGGAGCAAGAGCAAAGAGAAGAAATAAAATGGAAATCAGGAGGAAGAAGAATGAAGTAAGAAGATTTTTCTTTTTGTTATAGCTAATGTTCCGCTATTCATTTCAATCTAAATTGTAATTTTATTTAAAACAATGAGTACTTGTGAGAACGTTGGTCTGGAATAATTTTCACTTTCAATGTGCTTTTGTGCTTCATCCTTTGTGACGATGGAAACTTTGGTTTAACTTTAGAAAGAGGGTGGAGAGAAAAATTTATGAAAGGAAAAGTGTCGGAGAGAGAAAGAAGTAGTAGGAGAAAGAGAGAGTGGAATGAGAGAATATGTTTATAGCCGAGGAACATGGAAAACACCTCAGGGAAAAGCAGAAGAAAGAAAATCGATCCCAAACCCGCAGTTCTCAATATTGTCTTGGCTTTTCTTTTACTGGGATCATTTCCCTTTGCGTGTTTTTCTCTTGTTTGTATTGCGTGTTGCACTGTTGTTTTCCGTACTTCTTTGTTCATCTTGCGTCTTCTTTTTATCATTATTTGGTTTGCGTGTCAAGCTCCAAAAGCGTGAAAGTAGATTGTATCATTTTGATTCGAAGTCAATGCAATCAAAGACTGTGAAGGAACTGTTTGTTGTAGATTAGAGGTGTGATTTAAATAGTGGATTTGACACCTTGTAGAACCCCGTTATCTGTCACAGTTTGTGGTTGTTTTTCAGATTTATTCCAGTGATTATTTTCTGTAATCAACTAAATAATTATTGTCATTCATTTCTGATATCGGGTGTTAAATCGGTTATATGTTTATTCAATCATAATCCAATTATTCTTTTCTGTATTCAACTAAGCATTTGTCATTTACTCATGATACCGGGGTTTCAATCGTTTAATTCTGTTTAGGTATACAATCATAATCGGGTTTCGATTAAAACCTGTATAGTTCAAATTAAATACCGGCGCACTGAGCTCCGCTCTGAAGTTGCGCTGCTAGGTGGTTGCATAGTGATTAGATGGTAGATGATTATCAACATATTTATAATAGTTTTGAAAATGATTTTTACCTTCCATATAACCATTTACAAGTGTGATCAAAGCCTTGGAGAGAACGAGATTTGAGATTTTTTTATAATAGACTTTGTTTTCAATTGAGCCTAATAGTATTCTGAAAATTATTATTCAAGTTCAATTTCATGTTGGGAAATTCAATAGCCTACCTTCCTTCTATTTATTTTGGAATTTTTGAAGTCAAGTGCATTAAAATTGTAATAGAGGTATATCAAGTTAAATAATTGACTCAACTAAAATCATGGATCTCATTTGAAGAAAAACATTTGGAATAATAATGGATGGAGGGCTCAATTGCGCAAACTATAGAATGTATTTTATAGTCTAGTCAAGCAAAGAAGACATTCTGGCATGATGATGAGAAAAATTATAAATTTGGCTTCGTATTGTAGAAAACATTCTGCCTGCTCTACAATTTGAGACTAAATTTATAATTTTTGAACTAATTGATAGTTCCCTATCAATCCCTAATTGATAGGCCTATTGACCAGACTATATAGTATCCGTGTCTTGGACCATGATTTAATTGATATTAAAAATTGAAAATTAACCATTTCCAACTATTTCCTCTATCCTCATTTCATTTTTTTACTAATTTTTCAAATTTTTCTCGATGTTCCAGGGGCGGAATGCATTTGACGGCTCTGCTGTTGGTGATGTTGATGGGAGCTGTGAATGCAGAACTTTACACGGCTCTGGTCGATTTGGAAGAGCTGCTTGAAACTGAAGCCGTACTGATCAGAGCACTGGATGAGTATATCTCTTCTACTGAACACCGGCTGACACAACTGAAAAGGTCTAGATTCATAATATTTACCTATTACTAATTTTTACTAATTACTATTTACCTATTGTTTGAGAATCTGTAGTATCTGTAGCTCTTAGTTTCTCAAACGCCGAGTTTAGTAAAACTCCACTTGACATTACATACTTCATTGATAGTATCATTATTTATTTATTATTCAAGATATTGTCTTGAGCTTAAACAATCACTTCACTGTAATGCTCAAATCTTCTCTCTTTATCAGTTTTAAACCACGACGTTTAGGCCGGGCGTGTGCTGGTACGCATTCTGGCACACGCACGCAAGCCAGCCAATCACAGTTCTTATCTTGTCCTAAACAAGAGCTGTGATTGGCTGGCTTGCGTGCGTGTGCCAGAATGTATCCCAGCATACGCCTGGCCATAACATAGTCTGTCCAAGCAAAGAAGACTCAATAGCAAGATGGGAGAATGACTCAAGCTCGGTCAATATTGGTTCAAAAATTATCATTTTGTTCTCGAATTGTTGGAAACAATTTGATCTACTATTAAAACCACATTTATGATTCTTGAACAAATATTGATCAAGCTGGAGTCATTTCATCATCATGCCAGAGGGTCTTCTTTGCTTGGACAGACTGTACCAATGAATGTAGTTATTCATTGACTATTAGTCGTGGACATATGTCGAGCACAAGATGCATTAGAAACATGTAGTTGTATGGAGCAACGCAAATCAAAAATCAGCTGACCAGTGTACGTTGCTCTATACAACTCCGTGTTTCTATTACAACATGTGCCCGACATGTGCCCGCTACTTGTAGTAATTGAAACCTATCTTCATTGGTCATGAACGTCGTTGTTTAAAATCGATAAAGAACAAAGATTTGAACACTGCAGTGTGTTGTTGTGATTACTCAAACTCTAGACCATAGGAACATGAGATTACGTGCGACTTTTGAAATGTAGTAATATGGAAACGAGGTTTGTCAAAACCAATTTTACCTGTTTTTATTCGATTAATTAATCTATCAATCACCATTTATTCAAATTACATTTGGGTGAGTGCTACAGGCTCATGCCCTTATCTGCTCTTCTACCAATATTAGTCCATCATATTAATGAATTCAGTTCTATTTCAACTAAATTTACTTTCTCCTGATATTCATTGAAATTCATCTAGCAACAATAATATAATAATAAAATATTAAGAATATTAAATTTTAACCTTTGTCAATTTTTTTTCTATTAATCTAGACAATTTTATTTATTTATTTATTTACATTGCTGTCTTACATTCATTTATACAATACATCAATAAAAATTCACAAGAATAAAGGGTACATTATTAACACATTGAAAGTTACAGAAAAAAATCATTACATGAGTTACTGGTAACAAAATAATGTATAATACAGAAAAATAGGTTATTTTTTCAATTGATTAACTCTTGGAGTTTGAAGTAGGTGTAACGAATAAATAATTAACCATTCATAACAAGGTTAATTGAGTGGATGGAATTAGCATGATGCAAATCTAACTAATTATGGTTTCGCACCTTGTCTGGAATCAGAATGTTCTAATTGAGCAGTATCTCCACTTAGCATAACAAACGTATGCTGTTCAATCATTCTTAGTGAAAATCAAGATCTTCTTGACTTACGATATTCTATCCTTGTCCGTCATTCATTACTTTTTTTGTTGTCGTTGTGTTTCTCCCTATTTATTTATTCTCTTTCCTCTATTTCTTTTCCTCTTCCTCGTTCCTCATCACTGTTCCATTTACATTCAACCCCTCACATTCATTACTTTTTTTGTTGTCGTTCTGTTTCTCCCTATTTATTTATTCTCTTCCCTCTATTTCTTTTCCTCTTCCTCGTTCCTCATCACTGTTCCATTTACGTTCAACCCCTCACCTTCTGTTGTACTTCCTTCAAAGTTATCAATTTTATCATATACTCATACATTTTTGATTTTCCTTACTCTTTAATTTTCCCTTACACCTAGTCGAAGTTTGGTGAAACCGGCCACTAATATTGTTTATCATCTACTGTCCACACATTTTCGAAGCTCTGACAAGATTGAAGCAATATTTCATATTGACCCAAGTCCAAGGAATCAATGTAAAAAACATCTTCAAAACAAAAGTAGACTGTAGGCAGGAGGGACTGTAGCAGTAGGTAGGCTGTACACTGAGTGTATAACAGTACCATTTCAGCTTTCATCAATCTGGGTGTTTAAAGTTGTCTTTTTTAATAGCCAATAGATGAATATTATAAAAAATTCTATCTTTTTCCCCTATTATTTCCTATAGCTCTATCTTTTCCATTCTTCATTTTTTTGCTCTTCATTGTAGCTAACGCAAGAGTTCTCGATTATTTAGCTGTTTATTTAAGACCTGTTAATAATATCTCGATTATTCAGCTCCATTATTTAGAGTTTATTATAGCTGAAGTCTGATAACCAGGTGGTTCTGCTCCAACAGCTGATGTTGTCATTCAGAGCTGTCATGTAACTCATGTGTTTTTTTTTTAATCAAAAGATACAATTTTTTTTATTTTATTTTATTTTTTATTGCGGATGATGTCCACATAAGCATTTTAGCTTGTGCGTGGGTAATGGATCATGAGTGCTAAGGTGAATGATGAGGTGAAAAAACAGCCATGCCACTGGGATTCGAACCCAGACCTGCGGCAGTGCTAGCGGACTGAAGGTTGTGACGCCCCAGCCCACTGCGCCACCGAGGCCGGCAATAGATGCCTTACATTAGCTGTAGGTAGATTAAATCACGTACAAGAGACAGACGAAACCGCCTAACTTTTTGGTGTCATCTATAGTTACCCTACAAATCATTGAGCTATTTACAAAATGGTATCTTTATGCTTAGTATTCTTTAGCTGGTATTACGTTGGTATTCTTTAGCTCAGTGCTACAAATGTCAGAATGCCATCTTAATCATACATCCCTAATTATTAGTCTCTCTTAAAGATAGATAATTTATTATTCATACATAATTTTTATCTATGTGTTTTGTATCATTTTCTTCTACGCATCAACTTACTTAATGTTTGTAATTTTCTATCCAGGCGTGCGGCGGAATACAGCAAGGAGCATGATGAGGCGAGCGTAGATGTCAGTGCCTACCTGTCAAACCCAATTAATGCCTATCTGCTAGTCAAGCGTCTCACCAACGACTGGAAACACACTGAATCGCTAATGCTCGACTTTGCTCAAGGTTATATGCTAATTTATATGCTTAATTAGTGTCAGATCAACTTCCTTTGTAGGAAGAACCCTTGTTGGGGTCTAGATTTGAAACCATTACATCAGTAAAAATAGGACTTCAAAATCAGTTGATTGAAAATTAAAGAACTACCCCCTGTATAATACTTTTGAAAGTTGGGACATTCACTTTGTATTTGGGTGTATTAATTAAATTATTCTAGATATTCTGTTCAATGGTTTTTCAAATAGTTCTCAACATATTGCAATGTTCCAATATATTTTTCAACTCTTTTTCTATATTGTTTTTTACCACATTTCAAGGATTCAAATATATATTTGTTTTAGTATTGTCTATGGCTCTCTGCTGACTTGGAAAGACCAAGTGTTAATGAAAAAGATGTACTTATCTTTTCCCAAGAATGGACATTCATGTCCAAACTTCGCCTTTTCATTTGGATATTTTGATGCACAAGTGAGATTGCAAGCAACTAGCATATTATTTGGATAGTAATAATTGTTTGGGGTGGCTCGTTGGAGGAGTGATAAAGCGCCGGTCTGATAACCAGGTGGAACCTGTCGATGTCCCAAGCGGGGAAACAATTTTTGACCATAGCACAATCTCATAAATACGGCCACCCCGTCTTTCGGAGGAGACGATAAGCCGTCGGTCCCGACTACATTAAAAAAAAGTAGTCATCTATCATCCATTTCATTGGGTACGCACAAGCCTATGAGCTCATGTGGGCTTCACCCTCATAAATCCTCATAATATTGTTCTATGATTTTTGCATTCATATGTAACCTCTCTCGTTGAATAGATTATAGAATTATAGAATTCATAACCTATAAAAATTGTAGTGTAGAATATAGAAAATAGTGTGTCACTTGTGGACAATAATGGAAAGAATAATAAGATTCAATTTAAGATTACTCTTAAAATAGTAAGATTACTTTTGTAATGTAGAAACTAAGCATAAATATCTTGTTGTTACCTAAATTAATAAAGAAATCTAATCTGAAAGATTCAGGCCCATGTCATGTAGGCATGTATGAATGAAACAATATTTTTACAAGATTTAAATTGAAAATTTACAATCCATTCAATATTAAGTTGTAAATAGAATTTACTTCAATCTATTAAATAAATAGATTCCCAGCCTAATAAATTGAAATGCTTGAAAAATTAGTTGATAGGACCTTGAATGCATAAATTAATATGCAATAATTTGTGTCCTGTATTACAGAAGTGCGTCAAAACATGACGCAGTATCGTCAGGTGTTGAAGTTCCCCTCTGACGAAGATCTGAACGGGGCGGCGGTGGCTTTGATGCGTCTACAGGACACCTACAAGCTTGACACTGCTTCCGTAGCCAGGGGACAGCTGAACGGCGTGCAGTACACCACTCAACTTTCTGGTGAGCTATGACACAATATCATTTCATAAATTATCCAATTTCATTATTTATTCTGTGTCATTTTTCATTTTGACCAATGAAAATATGATGAAAATGAAATCGATTGCATGTGACGAGATATTGTGGTATTTCTCGATGATAAAAATAAAATCACACAGATTTTAAAGTCGGTCCAGGCAAAGAAGACCCTCTTGCAGAATGAGATAATGACTCCAGCTCGGTCAATATTGGTTCAAAAAATATTGATTTGGTCTCAAATTGTAGATCAGAATGTTTCCTACGATTAAGACCAAATCAATAGTTTTTGAGCGAATATTGACCGAGCTGGGGTCATTTTCTCATCTTGCCAGAGGGTCTTCTTTGTTTGGACAGACTAAACATTTCACTTCTACTAGTCACTTGTACAAGTCACTTTTTGATATCGAGAATCAGTTACTGAATAAGTGGCTTATCTAATATTGTCTGTCCAAGCAAAAAAGACAAAGAAAGGCAAGATGTTTCCTACAATTTGATAATTTTTGAACCAATATTGACTGAGCTGGGGTCATTTTCTCATCTTGCCAGAGGGTCTTCTTTGCTTGGACAGACTATATCTAAACCACTACTTTTATTTTGATACTCTTTACAATCGTACAATGGTTTCACGGCAAACCTACATCAGACTCAGCTATCGAGTAGAAAAGACATTCTGGCAAAATGGGAAAATGACTCCGGCTCTGTCAATATTGGTTCAAAAATTATAAATATGATCTCAAATTGAAAAATTATTGAGGTTATGTGCTGATGTTACAAAGAGGAAGTGAGGAGGAGGATATTTTTTTATTGTAAACCAAGTTTATTTTGTTTCTGAACTTGAATAAACTAAATATAATTATCATTGTATATTATACAACAATACACAGTACTACAATACAACACAGTACTACTACAACAACGCCATTCCAAATATACAATACAAATTATTATTCTTGAATTGCACTTGTGTCAGATACCAAGTATCTATTCAGTTTATAAAAAAGGGTGATACTTTAACAATTTATTCAAAACATGCTTCAAAGTCTTTACTGACAGATTCCTTCCTTTATGGGTGAATAAACCTCTTAATTTGATATGTATTAGGCCGGTATTACACGATAATAGTTCTATGACATATTTCTATTATCAAACATCTGTAATGATGAAATATTACCGCGTAATGAAAATGCAAATATTATAAATGATCATATTCTATGTCATATGTTCTCCTATAGAGAACATGTTATAATATATTTGATAATAGATGTATGACATAGAACTATCATCGTGTAATAGCGGCCTTAGGCCGGTATTACACGATAATATTTCTATGATCATATCTGATCATATGGAAGGATATGAAGATAGGATTTCGTATTTTCATCTCTTTCCATATGATCAACTATGATCATAGAACTATTATCGTGTAATACCGGCCTTAGAACCGGCGATTTCTTTTAAGCACCCTACAGTATAAGGCTGGTATCACACGATAATATTTCTATTATAATACTTGATCATATGAAAAGAGATGATAATATGATTTTGTATTCACATCTCTTTTCATATGATCAACTATTATAATAGAAATAACATCGTGTAATACCAACTTTCGTATTGACATTATCTGTTCTATACCTCTTTGTTTTTGGAAATACATACTAATAATCATACAAAATTTATACCCTTTTCACGATCACTTTAGACGAAATAAACAAACCTTTTGCGTGTGTATGCGTGTAATGGTAGGTCTTATTCTATGCGAAACGGTCTGGCCAATCAAACAGCTGTGGCCAATCACAGCTCAAGGCAAGAGTCTTGAAACAAAAAAGTCGGACTCTAGCCTATCACAGCTCCCGACAAGAGTCAGCTGTTCAATTTTGACCGACTGTTTCGCATAGAAAAAGACCTACCATTACACGCACACACACGCAAAAGGTTTGTTTATTTCGTCTCAAGTGATCGTGAATAGACTATAGAGCTTTTCTCAAAGTTAGCACATCATCTTATAGAGGGTCAAGCGAAATGAGTAGCCTACTGCTTGCAAATTGATAGATATAGTCTGGTCGCACACTGTTGACATTCCTTCAAAATGTCAGTTGTTCAATGCTGCCAACGGTTGAAAGGAAAATAGTTCCACTCTCACCATTTGTCTCTAATCACATCTCACCAGACTAGAGCTCGACCATTATCTCTCTTTTTCTTATTAAACTTATTTTGTTTTCTGTTGCAGCCGACGACTGTTTCGAGCTGGGCAGGCAATCGTACAACAACCAGGACTTTTATCATACGGTGCTGTGGATGACCGAGTCGCTCAAACGTCACGAACAGGAGAGGAATCGCACCAACATCGAACGATGGGAGATACTGGAGTACCTCGCCTATTCCACTTACATGCAAGGTGGGTTGTTGATCTCGCTTAGTTCTCTATGAACAAGCTCGTCTGGATAATACAAAATGGAAGTTTGTTACCTAGAGTTTGGAAAAGTTCGACTCTGGCCATGTTGTAGAATCGTTCCATAATGAAATGGAAAAAACTGATAAAAGATAGAATTAACAATATCAATTTAATGAGATTTTGTAAGTTTCTTAGACTTGCTATCGAATTATAACACTATTATTGATGGTAATTTACCTACCAATGACCATCAATGACTAAAGAACCGACAGTTTTTTTTTTTAATTCTTTTGCAATTTTTTCAATTTATACTGTACAATTCACAACAATTAAATTACAATATTAACTTGAATTAAAGAGTAAATTTAGGATAAACTTCATCCTAGAAACAAAAAATAATAAGCAAATACAATACAGTATCAGTAAAAATAAGCAGTAGGCCTACTGAAATAGTACTTGAACAATAGTACATAAAAAGTTTCAGTATTGTTTATTTTGACTGATACGGTATTTCATTTCTTCAAACTCTAGTTTGAACAATCGACTTCTAACATTAGTAAAATTTTCTCTTTTAATAAGAAAGGGAAGATTATTAGCATCAATTTTCAATATTTAAATGCAGCATAGCACTGGCAATAATGAAGAAGCTTCCACACTTGAATATATTATAAGATTTCAGAAATTTAGAATACTTATTAATGAAAAAATATCTTCTTAAGCCTGTATGTGGGATAGTACACTTATTAAAATTATAGAATTATAAAATAAAGAATATTATTGTACTCTTGAAGTGCTGAAACCCATAAGACATTAAATTCTGTTTATTCACTTCCTCAAACATTTACAAAAGAGGTATGGTTACATTCCCAAAACTTGTTTTCTTCCAGTTCACACATACATAAATCTGAAATTTCTTGTTGAAATATATTCATGTATTCATGATGATATCAAACAATAATATATATATAATAAATAATCAATAAAGTAACTTTACAACACATTGGAGTACAGAATTTTCAGCGGTATCTATCAATTCTATGTTACTCTGCTATTCTCCTTTTTTATTGTGTATCTTATGCTTCTGTTTGCGTTGCAGGCAACGTGCGATCAGCGTTGCAAATGACTGACGAGCTGCTGACCATAGTTCCTACACACCAGCGCGCTCTGGGCAATCGTGCCTTCTACCAGGCGGCCATCGAGAAAGCGCCTGGTAGCGCCGAAAATGTCGAACCTCAGGTAAAAATGCACATAGATATAGAACTATTATAGTCCAATATTGGCCTAAAACACCTGAAGCTGTACTTTCATTTATCTGTCAACATAATATTTTATATTCTACAGTATATTTTATACTATATTATAGTCTGCTCAAGCAAAGAAGACATTCTGGCAATATGGGATAATGACTCCAGCTCGGTCAATATTGGTTAAAAAATCATAAACTTTGTCTCAAATTGTAGAAAACATCCTGCTCTGCAATTTGAAAGAAAATTGATAACTTTTGAACAAATATTGACCGAGGTCGAGTCAATTTTTCATCTTGTCAGAACGTATATTCTTTGCTCGACCCTACCAATCCATACAATACTATACCACCCAATTCCTCAAGCTTAAGGTTGAGCATAATGTTGCCATTTTTTCAGCAAAATAAATTAAATCGACAAATCTCGGTATAAACATCAAGCTCGATAATGGCCTTTTTGAAATTTGCATTGGAGAATGATGCATTGCAAGTTTGTTTCTATTTTGCTCTGGAATTTTTCCAGTTCATTCAAAAATCTCAAAGTTTTTGAACATTCTTATTCCGTCTTTCTTATCAGATCTTCATTGTTAACTTACATAAAAATTTCAGGATTTTTTCAAAGTTGAAATTGTAATGTAAACATTTATCATCCATCATCATTCACTATGTAGCCTAAACATTATCACCCACTTATCAACTTTGCTTAAAATACTTGATATAAGTCGCAATTGTAACAATAAATTAAAAAATTAAATAATAAAATATCAGTACATCATACATCAGTACAAAGCTTGATGGATCGAGATCTTCTTCCACCAAATACTAACTATTTTTTCATCACTTTGTCTCCTCTGTGGATTTCAAATTAATTTTTCTGTTTCTGTTTTCGCCGATAGATGACAGCACCGGTCGTCGACGATTTGCCAGAAAGAGAGGTCTACGAGATGCTGTGTCGTAACGCTCTCTCTCCAAGTCCCCAGGTGCTCTCTCAACTCAAATGTCGTTATGTTCACAAGAATGAGCCTTTCCTGAGGTAAATCATCAAAATTTATCTTAATTTTAAATCAAGATCCTCCCTAAACTTCATTTGAAACTACGTTCGCAAAGAATAAGAGAGCCTTACTGTTTCAGAGAACCTCTTAATTAGGTCCACTGTTCTTTTGTAGCCAAACAAAACACAAGACTATACTAATGAAGTTGGTTGTGTTATTTTCACAGCATAATTTTGCTTTGGGACCTGTCAATTCTCATTTGTTTTCGAGTGACACTTATAGATTGTATTAGTTGTATAATTGTATAAGTTCTCATTCTTATTATTTTGTGATGTTAGTGACGATTATTTTGAGATTATCTAGTTGTGATTTCATTCTCTTCGTTTTTTCAGGATTGCGCCGTTGAAAGAAGAAGAAGCCTACCTGGAGCCGAGAATTGTGCTCTATCGTGACGTCATCTATGATGGCGAAATAGAAATTATTAAGAAAATGGCGTCGCCTAGGGTGAGTAGAAAACATTTGTAGTAATGGCTGCTAGAACACAGGAAAACTGTGAAAACAAACTAGACAACTAGTTTAGAATATAATGTTCATCATAGTTCGTAAATATGAGAACTATTCAATAAATTCATTGATTCAGTTATGGTTATCCGCCAAGTACCTAAAATACAAGACTATTAGATTCCCATTTCTTTTTATTGATTTGTTTTGCATTTTTTAACACTATCTTATTAAAAACACAAGATTAAGAATACTTATATATGTAACTTAGTTCACAAGTAGTGTATAGTTCGGTACATGCCAATCTATAAAATCATTGAATTACTTTAGGGTAATAATGCTAAATTGTTAATTGATAATTTTACCATCGTGCTATTATTCCAGGTAATATTGGATAGGGGACATAACCTGAATTCGGACACTTTAATCTATATTGGAAAAGAAGTTGTTTTGGGTAAACGCCTGATTCTTTATCCCTTATTGTAATGAAATAAATGAATTTTATAAGGG
Source organism: Sogatella furcifera (assembly GCA_017141385.1). Taxonomy (NCBI): domain Eukaryota; kingdom Metazoa; phylum Arthropoda; class Insecta; order Hemiptera; family Delphacidae; genus Sogatella; species Sogatella furcifera. Next base: position 64,343,399 of record CM029548.1, read on the forward strand.
CGTGATGCACGCCGTGTGAATCACGCCCTTAGTAAGAATACTATTCCTGTTTAATTCGATGGTTTCAAAGCAATAGTACCGTGTCGTACTGTTCGCTTGCTCAAATTATCTAGCCTATTTGTCTTTGACCTATTTTTATTGTTATTTATTATCCTGAGGCAGGATGTACATTAAAGAAACGCGTAAAGAAAGCACTGGCGGCTCGTACCCACGAAACAGGCGAAGTGTCGGTATCTTTTACTGTACAGCACTTCACCTGTTTGGTGGGCACGAGCCGCCAGTGAAAGAAAGCCAGGAGTTCCCATTAATCCTAGCTAGGATCCAATTTTGTTTATAAAGTCAGTTTCTTTCAATTGAAACGCATATCCAGGAACATCAAACTCGGTTTGCACTACCGACGTAATCTTATGGATCGTTTCAACTGTAAATTGTAAAAGACTTTTCTGAATCAAAATTACAGTGAATATAATCAAGAACTTTCACCATGTTTCCTATCGGCGAAACATGGTTATGTTGGCGAGGTGGAATTACCTTCTGGTCTCCCCTACAAATAAAGCCATACGCTAATAATAATAATAATACTGTAACTGAAATATAATTTTTTTATTACTTATCATATGAAATATTGTATTACTGGTTACATCATGTTACTAAATTCTGAATATCATGTTATTAGTATTATAAAATACTTTACGTTTGTTTCCTCGGTGTGCATTCTGCCTTAGACTTGTATGTATTTCAAATTGTCATCTAATTGTGTTCAACCTCCTTGTGCAGTTGAAACGCGCCACCGTGCAAAACTACAAAACAGGCGAGCTGGAAGTGGCCAGCTACCGTATCAGCAAGTCTGCCTGGCTGAAGGAAGCCGAGCATCCCGTGGTGGCACGAGTCAGTCGCCGAGTGGAGCATCTCAGCGGCCTGACGACGGCCACTGCCGAGGAGCTGCAGGTGGTCAACTACGGCATCGGTGGCCACTATGAGCCGCACTTTGACTTCGCCAGGGTAAGTGGAGCAGTTGATATAGTCTGTGCAAGCACAGAAGACATTCTGGCAAGATGACAAAATGACTTCAGCTCGATCTATATTGGTTCAAAAATAAGTAAATTTGTACTAAAATTGTAGATTGGATTGTTTCCTACAATTTGAGACCCAATTGGGGAAAAATAACTCCAGCTCGGTCAATATTTGTTCAAAAATTATAAATTTGGTCTCAAATTCTTGATCAGAATGTCAAAAAGCTGTTCTGTTTTGAACTATATAGCTGGCTTTTGGGCATCCTACTCATGAACCATATTGTGTATTATAGTATTTGTGAAATGAATAAAAACACTTTTGAGAAAATTTCGCAAAATTTTTAGTTCAATCCTCATATTATTCCTATTTTATATTTACATCAAAGATTAACATTGCAAAAGATTAAATAATCATCCAAAATATTAATAATCATCACCAATTTTCAATCATTATAAATTCCAAATTGAGAAGAAAATAAGGAGGTGTCGTTGATGCATTGATGCTTGAGTAATATGATTTATGGTATCTTATCTGACAATCTGATATATGGCAAGTAATCTGATGAAAACTATTGAAAATTTTATCCAGTTATTTCGTTTTGAAAAATATACATTTTGAAATAATGCTAGCTTACAAATTGTTAAAAATAAAATAATCAATGTAGCCTACATTACAACTATTCGAAAATTATTATAATCTTCATTATTTTTAAATTTGAAAGATAAACTGAAAACTGTTTACAAATAAATGTCACTTTTTTCTCAAACGCTCCTTTTTCTGCATTCAACTGAACTTTTATCTTTACTTGTGTTTTTCAGAGAGAAGAAACTAACGCCTTCAAAAGTCTAGGCACTGGAAATCGTATAGCTACAGTCTTATTCTATGTGAGTATAAATGTTCATTTATTATTTGCTCTATTTTCATCCATCTCCAGATTCCATCATATCTCATTCCAATTCAACTGATTCTCTGATAATGAAAATTTTTTAATTGACCTATTTTCTATTAACATACACTTTTCAACCGGTTGACTTTATTAACATGTTTTGTACCCATGTTACCTGTTTTTTAATAATTATCAATTATTTTTCAATGCATTACATGTTTCGACTATTTATAGTCATTTTAAAATATCGAAACGTGTAATGCATTGAAAAAGGATTGAAAAAGGGTACTTTGATAATTATTTAAAATAAAAAAACAGTGATAAAAGTAGCCCTGAGATAAAGAAAACACCATGTTACCTGTTTCATCAGCCTAACAATTCCGCTTCATAATATAATATTAAGAAGTTCTGTATCAATATCAGCTCTGTATCCATATCAACTCTGTATCACTCAGTTCCGTATCATACGATTCCGTATCAACAATTTTTAAAAATTCTGTTACCGTTGCAGATGAACGATGAAGCGTAGTCATAGAATGAAAATGATCGTAGATTTGTTTTTTTATATTTCTACAAATCGGAATAAGAAAACTTGCAGCATTCAGCATTCTTTCCAGTTTAATCCTTGCTATTCTGGATCTTGCATCTCATGTCAATGTGACATACAAGTCACCTTAATTCAACTAAGAACATAGATAGCATCCTCTGTAACAATGAATTGGTCATTGATTTCACTTTTTCAACAATACTTCCATCCAATTTAATAAGAGAACACGCAGCATTCAACCTATTTTCAGTTCAGTCATTACAATGCTGCATTATTTTGTTATGCATCTCATGTCAACCTGACAGTCAAGTCATCTCATTCAACTATGAAGATATCATCCTCTTTAACGATGGAATTATCACAGATTTAGCATTTTCAACTATATTCCTATCCAATTAAATAAGATAACATGCAGATTTCCTCCTATTCCCCGTTCAATCCTTGATATTCTGCATTCTCCTTGCTAAGCATCTAATGTGAACGTGACAGTCAAGTCATCTCATTCAAATATGAACCCTCTGTAACGATGAAATGATCATGGATTTGGCATTTTCAACTATATTTCTACCCAATTCAATTTGAGAACATGCAGCATTCCTCATATTCCCAGTTCAATCCTCGCTATGCTGCATCTCACTGTCAATCTCATTTATCAGTATCTATATTAGTATAGTCTGTCCAAGCAAAGAAGACCCTCTGGCAAGATGGGAGAATGACTCAAGCTCGGTCAATATTGGTTCAAAAATTATTGATTTAGTCTCAAAGTTTAGATCAGAATGTTTCCTACAATTTCAGACCAAATTAAAAATTTTTGAACAATGTGTGGAAACAATTTGATCTACTATTAAGACCACATTTATAATTCTTGAACAATATTGACCAAGCTGCAGTCATTTTCCCATTTTGCCAGAGGGTATTCTTTACTTGGACAGTCTATATCAGTATGAGGTTAGTATCAAGTTTTATATCGGGTTTGTATAAGTTGTTCTGTATCAATATGTTCTGTATCAACCAGCTCATCATTTTTCACATTACCACTTTAAACCTACACCACATCAACCAGTTCTGTATCACCCTGTTCCCGTTAAGTGACGTGACCATAAGTTCCCGTTCATAGTGTTCCCGTTAAGTGATCATAAGTGACGTGGCTCAGGGAAGCGCCACAGTCTGTATAATTCTTTTTTCATCACATTTTGTACCTACTAATTCTGTACTAACATCTTATGTATCAACCAGCTCATCACCATTACTCTTTATCACTATATCATATAATATCTAGCCTACTCCGTATCATTAACCGTGTTCTGTATCACCGTGTGCTTTTTTGCGTTGCAGATGAGCGATGTGGCTCAGGGCGGTGCCACAGTGTTTCCGTCGCTTAAGTTGGCGCTGTGGCCTGAGAAGGGGACTGCCGCCTTCTGGTACAACCTGCACCCGAGTGGTGAGGGTGACTTTGCCACCCGCCATGCTGCCTGTCCTGTGCTCGCCGGCTCCAAGTGGGGTGAGTGTGGTTACATCGAAAATTTACAATTCAAATATTTCTATTGCCTCAAAAATGATATAGAAAAACAATACATAACATAATATAATTCACTTGAAAAGTTATAAAATACAAGAAATAATAATGTTTTAATTTCTTAAAATTAATTAATTTCAATTTAATTTCATTCTTAATTTCTTGAAATTAATTGTGTGCTGGAGACGAGTAACAAAAACAGTTTAAAAATTTTAATCGTATTGTATGATAATTATTGTTATCCAGAATTATTACTTCAGTTTGGCATTCATGTATTATTAAGTAGTGAGAAATGACAATTTTAGTTCTTATAGCTCAATCTATGGTTGGTTTCGAATTTTTCAATATCCATGTAGGGTTCTGTAGATATCAATATAATACAGAGATTGTTGGTAGAGTCGAAATAACAGGAATAAAAAATTGATTTTCAATTGAAGTAGGTGTATAGAGAACAATTATTCATTTAGTATTCAAATTGATTATTTATATATTATTGATTGATTGATTGTTTATTTGTGCTAGGTCTGAACATACCCATTGCACAAAAAACCAGAAAAAATACAAAGCAATATAAATAATAAGTAGGTAATACATTATTAAAAATTATTTGATACATTCTAAGATTAACAATAAAGCTTATAATAAATTGATAAAGATAATAAAATAATAATAAAGTTGCTTAAGCTGAAATGAAAAAGAAAAGTGATGAACAAAAATGAAAGATGAATATGCTACGTAATAAATTAATAAACTATACTTTTAAAAAGAAATCAATTATATAGAATGAAGAAAGAAGAGGGTTGAAATGAAAGAGAATTCTGTTCAGTTTTCCAAAAGCGCCAAACAATTACTATAAGATATGAGAGAATAATATTATACTGTTCTTCCTTTGGGCCTATATGACCTATTAATGAGCTTGGAAAAAAATTCACCTCTGCTCTTGAATTTCACTGTACGTTAACTTTACAATTTACATGAATTCATTAGTAACGATTCAAATGGTCGTATTATGGTATGGTCAATAATGGTCGTATTATTCAATAAATAATAGAGAGACTGTTAGGATAGTTGAAATGCAACAACAATGAACAATTAATTCAAATAGCCGTACATAGAAGGAATCATTTAGTATTTAGATTGATATATTTATAACTATCTAGTATCATAATACGAGTATAGATGTGGTTTGTGGTTCCCATTTTGGCTGAATAATCTATAGTTTCTATTTGTAGCCTATTTATCTATCTACCTATTTAAAAAATTGTAAATCTGATGTTGATGTTATTTTTAAGTCTCTACATAATAAGAAAGAACTGAATGCTGCTCAGTAAAATTGAATAATAACAACATCGGGGACTTTACCCACTCTAAAACTGAGAAATCAAGCTTCGTTGGTTACATCAAGAAACTACTGCTATTATATATCTCAGCTAATGTTCAATTCATTTCATTCTGCAGAAGCAATACAAGAAATTTCTAGCCAGAAATGCTATGATTTATTTCAAATCATGTTCAATTTATTTAATTTTGCACAGCTTATTCTATTTAATCTTTCATTTTTTTCTAGTTTCGAACAAATGGATCCACGAGCGAGGCCAGGAATTCAGGCGGCCGTGCTCGCTAGAAAGAGAAATTTCAGAGGAGTCAAGCTGACCCCCCTCTCACTTTTCCACTACTTCCTCTTCTTTCTCATTCTTCTCCTCCTCCTCTTATTCTTCTTCGTCATCGTTTATGAGACCACTGATGATGCGCAGTAGCGGTCAGAGCTCTCACTTGGATTTGAAACTTCCCATCGATGACATCATCAAGGAGATTCGCGCCAAGATTGTCAGACATCAGCCGTGAGAGGAGTGCTGTGTCAGCAATAATAGAGCCTATGTAACACACGGTGGGCGATGCTAGTTTGTATAAGTTATAGCGAAACGGCTAGCAGACAGCTGATGTCAGCGCAATTTGTTTTTAGCTAGGTAGAATACCACAAACTATAGTCCGTCCAAGCAGAGAAGACCCTCTGGCATGATGGAAAAATGACTCAAGCTTGGTCAATATTGGTTCAAAAATTATCAACTTGATCTCAAATTGTAGGAAGCATCCTGATCTACAATTTGAAACCAAATTTATAATTTTTGAACAAATATTGACCGAGCTGGAGTCATTTTTACATCTTACTAGAGGGTCTTCTTTGTTTGGATAGACTATAGCCTTCTGTTAATCACCGGATCTGAGCCATTAGGATTCTTTAGTTGTAATTTGTTACTAAAATATTTAGTAATGCGTGTATCCTATTGGAATGTTTCGTAAGGATTGCCATCCACTTCACTAATGCCCGGTTTATGAGACATCAAATTAGCTAATGCCTAATTAAAATTACATTGAAAAATACAATAATAGGTTTTTTTATTTTGTATCTCTGTAAAATTTTCTAATGCGACATTAGCTAATTCAATGACTCACTCACGAACCGGGCCTAATATATCCATTGTTGTATGGTGTATTGGTCACTCAGTGAGGGTGGTTGCTTGGTGACTGTGAGGTTCAAACACGAACACTTTGGACTGCTTTTGGATGAGTGACCAGTATCCAACCAAATACATTTTAGCGATGTGGAACCTACTCGTAACGTTCTCTCCACCAATAAAAGCAATACGGATCTAAATCATTGTTACGTGTAGACATGAAACAGCTGATAGATTGTTCACTTCATACTGTACAATTAAATGGAAGAATGCAAACCGAGATCTCGGTATAACGTTACGTGGATGGCCGGTCTTTCAACTCTTTTAAACCTCTTTGTATCCACTGTACTGTGTAGCCTATTGCTTCTAGTAACAGAATCAAAAGCAAAGCAATATTGAAAATGTTTTGTTACAGCTTTTTGTAATGTATTATTGATTGTGACTTATACTTTGTTTTCGGAAAGAGAGGCAGATTGAGACATGTGGTTTGTCATTGGGACGTTTAGAGTGTTTACTCTTTATAACGTAGATTCTTAGATGAAAAATTTGCTTTATAAAAATATTAGTTTCTTATTAGAAGAGAAGCTATAAATCAATCGGATTTTTGAGTTGTTAATAGCTTTTTCTATACTATCTGAAATTTTCGAACTCTTGGTTCAAATTTGAACCCTATTACGAGCTTCAATTTTAGCCTTGAATTCTGATTGTAGAGAGAAGTAATACACCTTCTGAATTCTTCTATAATCTGTTACCAGTTAATATTCTTCTAATTCTCTATAATCTAAAAATATATATATGAGAATGAATGTAATAGTTGATCTTATTCCAATGATGGAATTAAATAAACAAAAACGGTTTTTATCAATCATTCTCATAATACAAACATGGATAGTTCCTAACTATTTATAAGGAATCTGAATACTGATTCTCAAATCTATTATCAATGATATCGGTAGTTTAAAGTTTCTAAATTTTATTTTCACTGTGAACATTCTATTATAAATTCTTATAAAACAATATCATTCAAAATCTTATCAAAACTAGTGCTCAATTTTCATGTATGATTTATAAGCTACTTTTATTCAAAGTAACCTTTGAAAATTTCAAATTTTCCAAATTGTATGGCATTAATCATGTTACCAATAGGAATTGGGAGAAATTATTGGACTTCTTTTTCTTTCATTCTAGGCCATATTTTGTAGTCACCATTTCTTCTATTATTTGAAGACTGTACTAGGCTTGATTCCTGGTCTGGTCTTGTATTACGTCTATTCTCAATAAGCTAATGCAAAACTTATACACTATTAGATAATAATGTAGCTGGTCTTGGTAGCTTTATCAACTTGTGAGACCTATTCTCTATTTGAGCATTCTTTGCAAAATCATGCTTTTATATAGTCTAGCTTTGAAATATTTAAATAATTTTTAAAATTTGTTGGAAAAACGATGTTATGGACTGAATCCAATCAAATCTCTTATTGGCTTTAAGAATATGAATATTTATAATTGCTTGAGCTGTTACAATTCTGTGTGTAAATAACTTGATGATAAATTTTGTAGTCTTTCAAATTGAATGTATAATACTATTGTAATTTTCCAATTCTGTTCAAGAAATATAGATTATTAGGTACCAGTGAAAATTGAAAATTCTGTCGATGCTTAGTTGTGAAACACTGCCATCTTAAATTTGAATCACACCATTAAAAATTATTGTTTCTAATTTCCATATTTTTGTTTTTTGATTGCTAATATCAAATTATTCTTCAACCGGTGTTCAGTTACTTTAATTTTATTTCGAATACATTCATTCGAAAGTATTCATGTACTGTGGTATTAAACTAAGATGAGATTGTTTCAATCGTCACCAGCAATGTAATGTAAATAAATATTTATTAAATATATGTAATTTATATGTAGAAACTGTAGTATTTTCTTGTTTGAACTAATACTGTTTGTCTGGTAGGTTATTCATAATTTGAATTCTATTTCAAATTTTATACGTGCATGTGATAGACATACTGTAGTAGGAATTGAATACTATTGCAAGAAAATATACGATTTATATCAATTCTAATAATGACTTTTCATTCCATATTTCCTCTTAGATATTAGGTTGGTTTCATCATTGACTAACTAGGTACTTTGGATTAAGATTTACTTTGAAAGTTTTTAGATTAGATTGTCTTTGACCTCCTTTGGGAGATTGGCTGTCGTTAGTAAAGACAGTCACTCGTTTCCCGTCTCTGGAGGAATAGTAATTGTTGCATTAAACTTCAACTGATCAACTGGATGTTATTCAGAGGTGTTTTGCGCCGCCACTTGGTTTCGAGGACTGGTTGAGAGGATCAACGTGCTAACCACATGTTATCTCTATCCTGGTTGAATAATTATTCGCTTGCTGTATGGTCTGTCCAGGCGGGGAGGGCATTCTGGCGTGGTGGGGGGTGCCTTCGGCTTGGCCGATGTTGGTTCGGAGACGGTGAGAATTTATAGCTTTTGGGCAGGTATTGGCCGGGCTGGAGTCGTTTTCCTGTCTTGCTGGGGTGTCTTCTTTGCTTGGACGGACTTTATAGTGGAGTGAATATGAAAATGGCAACCAGCTGGTAGGCCTAGGCACTTCATGGGCTGTTGAGCCATTGACAAACAAACATATGTACAGTCCAGAACAAGATTCTCACAACAAAATACAATTCTCAACTCAATAATTAAGTTATATTCTCAAGTTCATTGTTGTTAACAGTGAGAGTAAACTAATTTAAAAACTGTAACTTAGAATGAAAGTGCTTAATTCAGTGCCAGCTCAAGGAAGAAGGAATAATAAGCTTCAATGACTCGTAAATGGTGAGTAAATCTACTCATACATGTTCTATTTTTATTTTAAAATCACATCCAGATTTCATCATTTCAGAATTTATGGTAGATGATAGTAATTATATGATGCCCATATATTCTGCGACTTGCACAAGTTCATATTGGAACTTTATTGACTTCGCAGTAACTACAAAAAATTTAACTCATGTGACTCTTTCTAAGTGGTCACTACTCACTATTTTATATTCAATTCAATAAATTGGAAGTAGTGCGCCCCACAATAGTTTTAGTCGTAGGGATTGATGAATTAAAGAACTAGGCCTGATTCTATTGAGTTGAATCCAGGTGGATAGACAACAAGCGGCTATGTTAATAAGAAAAACAATACTTGAAAAGTTGATTATAATTTGCACAGTGATCAGTATCTGTTCAAATAAAATCGGATATTTTCAATTGCATTACTGATTCTATTACAACATTGGAGTTCACAATTATTTATAATTGAAATACTGTAGCATAACATTCTACATATCAGAGCATTGCTTACTGATAGATATTATAATCATTCAAGGAGACTTACATTTTAAAATTTTTGGTAAGATGTGAATTTTTTAATAGTTATCAGTGACAATAATTGACCTACCGTATAATTTATAACGGTAACTGAAAGGTTGAAATGTTATTATAATTGAGCTATGAATGTCAATTATATATTTCATACATTGATACACAATCATTTATCAATTATACACAATTATGCATTATTTAGTAGGCTAATTTTTTCCTAAATTTTTGCTATTTCATTTTTTTGTGTGTTATCATAAAAAATGGAATCATCTCAGACGATTATAGTACCGTACAGTAGATTAAGTAGACTACAACTTATAGGTAAAGTTTGCCCTAGCAGAGAAGACATTCTGGCAAGATGGGAAAATGACTCCAGCTCAGTCAACATTGGTTCAAGAATTATAAAGGTAGTCTTAAATTGTAGATCAGAATATTTCCTACAATTTGAGACTAGATTCATGATATTTGAACCAGTATTGACCGAGCTGGTGTCATTTTCCTATCTTGCCAAAATGTAAGTTTTTTTTTCCTTGGACAGACTAATTCCATTGAACTATGATGGGTACTATCTCAAACTATTCCCTTCATTTTTATTTCATTTTTTACCATTTTTTGTTGTTTTTATTCATCACCCAGTGGCGGAATGCATTTGACGGCATTGCTGTTGGTGATGGTGATGACGGGAGCGTTGAATGCAGAATTTTACAGTGCTCTTGTCGCTATGGAAAAACTGGTTGAGACTGAAGCTGTACTAATTAGAGCACTGGATGAGTACATTTCTTCTAATGAACATCGACTGATACAACTGAAAAGGTTAAAACTATCTTTTCTTGCTTTTCAACTATTTCTTTCCGCCATGAATTTGTTCCGTACAGCGTTACAGTAGGTATTGCTGATTTTTATTATGTTACTTTTATGTTAGCTAGATTTCAAGCTTCTATTTGACGGAAATAAAATTATGTCAATATTTGGGTCACCCCATTGCTTGGATAAAAAAGAGGACACCGGGGGTCTAGGGGTACGGAATACTCCCCAAAAAAGGGGGCCGGGGTCTCTCCAGAAAAGGGGGACCAGGGTCTCCCTGGAAAGGGGGGACCAAGGACTCCCCAGGGAAATAAAAAATAATCAAGTTTGATTTCAAAAAGTGAGAATTAAGGCTATAAAACTACAATGTTTATGGTACTCAAGGATCAACTAGAATAATTTTGCAATATTTTAAAATTCTTACTTGCTTTTAGACTGCTACCACTCTTTATGTTCTACTTTGAAACCTTTAACATGATAATTTAATGGCCGAAATTATCTTTTATATTTTGAACATTGATTTATTAACATATTCAGACATACCGCTGTGGTTATGCCAATTCAATTCATTTGATAGGCGAGCGTAGCGAGCCTGTTTGTCTTAGCTGACACTGACAGGGAATTTGCAGGCGAGCGAAGCGAGGTCTAGACTGGGTCTAGACGGATAGGGCGAGTAAAGCGAGCCTGCCGGCTATAGATATTAGGGGATTTTTTTCTCAAGTTGCTTATTATGAAGAATATTGAATCGGTAACAGTTTTAAGCTTTAGTCTGGTCAAGCCGAGAAGACATTCCGGCAAGATGGGAAAATGAGTTTGGCTTAGTCAATATTAATTCAAATATTATTGATTTGGTCTCAAATTGTAGATCAAATCGTTTCCTACAATTTGAGACCACATAAATAATTTTTGAACTAATATTGATCGAGCTGGAGTCATTCTTTTTTAATTGGTCTCAAATTATTGACCAAAATTGTAGGCTACTTGTACAACCCAAGTACAATTATAATTCTGATGAAAAATTTGAGACTAAAATTATAATTTTTAATAATATTGACCGAGTTGGAGTCATTTTCCATCTCAACAGAATGTCTTCTTTGCCAAAACTGTTGTTCCCAAACCTGTATTTAAGTTTGTGGAATGAATAAATGAATAAATGTGAATTCTCATACTCATTATACCTCGTTACTTGTAATTTTTGTCCTTCAATAACATTTTTTGTTTGTTTCAGGCATGCGGCTGAATACAGTAAGAAGTATGCTGAGGCTAGCGTGGATGTCAGTGCCTACCTGTCCAATCCAATTAATGCCTATTTGCTGGTAAAACGTCTCACCATTGACTGGAAACACACTGAATCGCTTATGCTCAACTTTGCTCAAGGTAGTAGAGTCTGTCCAAGCGAAGAAGACATTCTGGTAGGATGAAAAAATTACTCCAGATCGGTCAATAATAGTTAAAAAATCATAGATTCCCTCCCAAATCGTAGATCAGAATGTTTCCTACTGTTTGAGTGTAAAATTATAATCTTTGAACTAATATTGACCGAGCTGGAGTCATTTTTCCATCTTACCAGAATGTCTCCTTTGCTTGGAAAGAATTTACCAATATATTCTTAATTAGAGTGCTTGTTGAGATTTCTTTGTAGAGAGAAACTGTTATTTATTAATAACTTTGGATTAGAGATGGAAGAATTCGATATTGCAGTACACCAACAGCTGGATAATCATTAATTAGAATCACCAATGTCTCCAAATATTTTGGATTAATCTCAAAATTATCAACCAAACTATATAATTTATACTTCTATATTATAGGCTTGAATATATTTATTTCTATCCTTGGATATTTGTTTATCACGCCTAAACAAAGCAAAAACACCACTGATGGATTTAAAATTTGTTCAAAGATTTTTATCAAACTGATCGGATGGCCTATTCTCTCTCCTTAATAATTATTCAAATAAAATTTATATTTACAATTTCAAAAACAATGAGGTTCATCTTCATTCATTTACTTTTGTAATAAAAAATGTACCGTTTCCATACCTAATGCACAAAAGCGTTGGTTATTAATACTTTTTAAAGTAAGATACTCACCCTGGTGTCTAGATGTAATTATACTGTAGTACATAGTTAGTGATGAGGCGCATGAAATCAAGATCCTTGGTTCAAAACCTGATTATTGGGTTCAAATAACTTTTCACTTTTCTTATAATTTTCAACATAGGTACGTATAGTTTTAATTCATATTTCAATTTTTCAAGCACATAGGCTAACTTAGTTCTCAACATTTTGTCAATGTCCTATGCAATATTTTGTATCCTGTGTCATAGAGGTGCGTCAAAACATGACCCAATACCGTGAGGTGTTGAAGTTCCCCTCTGAGGAGGATCTGAACGGAGCAGCGGTGGGGTTGATGCGTCTACAGGACACCTACCAGCTGGACACTGCCTCAATCGCCAGGGGGCAGCTCAACGGCGTACAGTACTCCACTCAGATGTCAGGTGAGAGCGCTCTATTTTTTCACCCGTAATTATCACCTTGTGTTATAAGGACAGTATTACTTTTCAAAACGTGCGCTCGTTTTTACGTTTTATGGCCCCCTAAGTCCAAAAAATGGTTTTGTGGTATTTATCTGTGTCTGAATATGATGGTGGTCCACACTATATACAGAGGCGAGGCGTGTATTCTTGGCTAAATCATCTCCAGGATCAATTTTACTATTACTCGTATATGTATTTTATGTATATATATATATATATATGTGTGTGCGTGTTTTTTTACTATTATATATATGCTTTTTATTAATTTCTTTAAAATTTTCTACAATGCCACTCATAAATGAGAACATTGTTGTTGTTTCATCTAGCTGACGACTGTTTTGAGCTGGGCAGGCAGTCGTATAATAACAAGGACTTTTATCACACGGTGCTGTGGATGACCGAATCGCTCAAACGACATGAGATGGAGAGGAAACGCACCAACATCGAGCGCTGGGAGATACTGGAGTACCTTGCTTACTCAACTTACATGGAAGGTGGGTTTCTGGTCTCCACTTCTCTCTCGAATATAGCTCGATCGAAGCATACCGTATAAAATCATGAAAATTTATTATTTCAATTATTGAAAATATAAGAACAATTACTTTGTTAAGCTGATTACACTCTTAATTCTATTGTCTTTTTCCAATAGTGATATACTTTGGCTTCATTCTTATATATTGGACACTAACGGTAGGAAATCTCACTATTGAGATCATTATCTTAAATAGGTATAGTCTGTTCAAGCAAAGAAGTCCCTCTGGCAAGATGGGAGAATGACTCAAGCTCGGTCAATATTGGTTCAAAAATTGTAGGAAACAATTTGATCCACTACTAAGACCACATTTATCATTCTTGAAGGAATATTGACCTAGCTGGAGTCATTTTCCCATCTTGCCAGAGGGTCTTCTTCACTTGGACAGACTATAACGTGTAGCAAAATATTATTGAGCAAGAAATTGGAAACAAACAAAGTGAATAGAATATACTTTGAACAGATACAAGATAATTGTGTAGCAGGCTAGACTTTATAACATATAATACTAGAAATGGTGAGAAAGTCATGGTGAATATTTGAGAACCCTACTAGCTACAAATCAAGATATTCTAAGAATTTTCAATAATAATTGGTGTTGCTTTCCATTATGCATTACTCTTCACTATGCCAAAAAGTAAGTGATTTATTCAATGAAGTAGGTAGTGAATATATATAATTATAGTAATGAATGTATTAAATATTCACTGTAATATACAAAACTAAAATTTTTCACTTTTAATTATTGTGTATCTTATTTTTCTTTCTGCGTTGCAGGCAACGTGCGATCAGCGTTGCAAATGACTGACGAGCTGCTGACCATAGTTCCTACACACCAGCGCGCTCTGGGCAATCGCACCTTGTACCAGGCGGAGATTGAGAATGCGTCTGGTAGCGCAGAAGATGTTGAACCTCAGGTAAATGTTCATCCTCGTATTTCTGTTGTCAATTTTCAGCTCTTTCAGGACAGTAGGCGACCTGTTTGCAAGAACAATCTCTACAGGCATTCTTTGTGATTTTTCTATATCTACCACTTTTATTAAAATAATTATATTATAGTCTATAATTATAGAATAATATTAAAATAATAAGATTAAATAATTATATAAATAGTCTCACTTTGATTGGATGTAAGAGTCGCCGAATTTGAGTGTACCTGGATATGTCCCACCATATGAAGAAAGGGATGCCAAATATTTTCCCAGCTACAAAATTGTTTGCTTCACCACTACCTTCTAAAAACGTTTGGAGCCAACTACAAATCCTATGAAAGGATTAATAAAGATTTCTTTTGGGATAAGGGAGTTTTTAGAATGGAAATTCGTCTTACACATAAAGGTAGACCTTACTGGTAATTAGAGTGAAACATTGATGAAGGACAATTAGGGATCGGCGGTTTTCTGGAGTTTCAGAAACTTCACTTTCCTTGAATTCCAACATAGCTTTCATAGGTACCGGTGATAATAACTTAGTGTAATTGATGGTGTAATAATAGGTTAATGTTTTAAATTTGAAATTTGGTGTGGCTATGAACTAGTTTTTAGTGGCGGAAGTATCACAAATATTAAAGGCTCAATATTCTTAATTCAATCGACTTACTAATGAACTTGTCAAATTCATGGGTGCATGATAATATGTTTAACATTCAGAACTGAGGCTAATCAACTAATAAATCCACTCACTTAGTCAAAATTCATACATTCACTTATAAAAACATTCATTCAGTCTCTGCTATTCTCAACTATCAACAGTGTGAATAGTGAAATATTAATCGGATTTAGTGAAGTATTTCAATCAATCGTTAATATTATTGTTTCCAAGTTCCCAAGTTGTATCGTTCCTACAGTTTGTTCATCTCAATCACCTTTAGTTAACTTTGTAAGGCGGGTATTACACAATAATAGTTCTATGTCATACATCTATTATCAAATATATTATAATATGTTCTCTATAGGAAAACATATGACATAGAATATGATAAGTTATAATATTTGGTTCATTGCACGGTAATATTTCATCATCATAGATGTTTGATAATAGAAATATGTCATAGAACTATTATCAAACATCTGAGATGATGAAATATTACCGTGTAATGAACCAAATATTATGAATGATCATATTCTATGTCATATGTTCTCCTATGGAGAACATATTATAATATCTTTGATAATAGATGTATGACATAGAACTATTATCGTGTAAAGCGGACAGATAAAGAGTCGGGAAAATAAGAGCCACTTTTTGGTGTGACATACCCAGGTGGACCAAATCCGGGACCCCGAATTAAATTGTTGGTTTCTGTTTTTCTTTGATAGATGGCAGCACCGAACGTCAACAACTGCTACGAGGCCTATTTGATGCTGTGTCGAAACGCTCTCTCTCCAAGTCCCCAAGTGCTCTCTCAACTCAAATGTCGCTACGTTCACAACAATGAGCCTTTCCTAAGGTAGAGTAACATGTTTTTTGAAAAAAGGTGAAATCATGCATTTGTTTTCGAGAAGGAAGTGTTGAGACTCATATAAGTAGGTACACTAGTTATTCAGTAAATTTTGATTTACACAAAGATAATTATAATGTTATAGGAGGCTAACCAAGTAGCCTACGGTAACGTTGGAACATTTAATTTTATTACTGAAACATGTCCTGAATTGAGTCCAAGAGTAATAATTGAAAATGAAAAATTAAATAAGTTAATTATAATTAAATAGTTAATTAAAAATTAAAATAAGTTTGAGTTGAGTCAATATATTATAGTAACTTATTTTAAGTTTGTCTTAATCAACTAGGCCTACAGTTTATGATTGTATAACAAAATGGTTCGGCCATACAAGGTCGTTTTTGAGAATTAAAATCATCAACATCTTAGTTATTTTATTATTAAAACGATTATCTTCCTTTTTGTTTCGATAGGATTGCGCCGTTGAAAGAAGAAGAAGCTTGCCTGAAGCCGAGAATAGTACTCTATCGTGACGCCATCTATGATGGCGAAATAGAAATGATTAAGAAAATTGCGTCGCCTAGGGTGAGTTATATGATTGATTTCAAATAATGGTCTAAAAATAGTATCGATGAGAAGTCAAATACAACTCAATTGACGAAATAAAAATGGTAGAAGAAACTTCAACGAGCCATGAAAACCAATCAGAAGCCGGCTAATAGTTCAATGTATAAGTTACCGGTACTGGAGTAAGTGATAACTTTCCGGTCTGATCGATTTGGTCCGAGGTTTGATCCTCAGCTAGAGAACAGTTTTTTACCTTAGCACAATCACATGAATACGGCTACCTCAGTCCAACGTTTTTAAAGTAATAGAAATGTTCTCAGAAATGAGTCAGTTTTAGAATTATTCAATTAATCAAGAATTATTAATACAACAACAAGAACTGTTTTTACATAGAGGCCTCCACTCCAGTGAGTTCATTTAAACAGTTTTCTTACTGTAAAATCTTTGGACTGTATGTTTGAACACCTCATTAATATGAACTGTATAGTCTGCCCAAGCAAAGAAGACATTCTGTTAAGGTGGAGAAATGACTCCAGCTTGATCAATATTGGCTCAAAAAATATAAATTTGGTCTCTAATTGAAGAAAGCATTCTGCTCTAAAAATTTAAATTTATAATTTCTGAACCAATATTCACCCGAGCTAGTCATTTTCTCTACTTGTCAGAATGTCTTTATTGGTTGGACTAATGTACCGGTAATGCACTATCGTTTTGATCCAATTGATTTCTATTTCAATAATAATTAATTAGAATCTCCATATATTGCTATATTAATAGACAAAGGACTTCTGAAACTGCAAATATTGACCAATGTACTGAATAGCAAGCGAGATCCATTGAATGAAACTTTTCAATTTCTGTTAAGTTTAGGAATGCATTATACACGTTATACACGTTATACACATTATACACGTTTCATTAAGGACGTAACCCAAAGTGTAAGAATATGGTAGTAATAGCGTACATGCGTATAAATATTCGTTTCCTAAACATGTATGTTGGCAACAGTGTATTCAAGGCTGATTGCCTCTGAGAGCTACTACAATTAGTAGTCTGTATAGTACTGTCATTAGTACTGTTTCCTGCGTCGATTCGTTTTGTTGTCAGCAATGGTTTTTTTCCAAGGATTTGTGGCCTTCAAGATCCCCAGCTGACTTTTCCCTATAGGGTTATTTATAAAGCATATTGAACAAAAATCAACCTCATAGAATTGCTGAATTAAAAGCGAATATTGAAACCGAGATTTCAAAGATTAGCAAACAAACTATCCACAAATGTAATTAAAATAGTGCCAATTTGTACTCAAGTTGCAAATACATCAACAGTAGAGTTGTAAAGTTTAATTAATTACAGGTAAAATTTATAATCAATCCATTGAGAATTATTATTTTGTGAAAATAAAATCGTAAATCGTAATAGTGTAATATCGTAAAGTGTAATAAATGTGACATGTACTTGACTTTGGGTTGCGTCCTTAATAAAGCGCCTTCTGTAGGTGGCTTTGCTCGAATCTATTCTATAAAATTGATGAGTTTCTTCAGCTACCGGAACCCAGCATTGTCATGCAATGCTCAACAACGTCTGAAACCATTCAGACAGATGTATGTGTTATAATTTTGACGTGAGTCTATGCACCTATGTGCCCGTGGCTCCAGCAATGTATCTTATCTTATATGGTTTCTATTTTGTTGAATGTCCACATGTAGTTGAAACGCTCCCGGGTTCACAACGCAAAAGGAGCATCGGTGACCAATAACCGTATCAGCAAGACGATGGGTTTCAAGGATGCCGAGGATCGCGTTGTGGAGCGACTCAGTCGCCGAGTGGAGCAGCTCACTGGCCTCACTACGGCCACTGCCGACCTTCTGGAGGTGGCCAATTATGGCATCGGTGGACACTTTTATGCGCATACGGATTTCTTTCCGGTAAGTGGAGAACTAAATATTTGCAAATTAATTGAAAAGTTGGAGTCGCTTGGGGGAGCGACTCAGCGGCCGAATGGAGCGACTCAATGATCGAGTGGAGCAATAGTGCTTATTTTCAAAAATATCGTCAGGTTTGTGACCACTTTAGACAAAATTTGTTTTTTGTCTGTCAATGGCACAACAGCCCATGAAGGTCTTAGGGCTACGTCGGACCGTTTCGCATAGAAAAAGACCCACCATTACACACACATACACGCAAAATGTTTGTTCAAGCTATTACTTGAGACAAAATAAACAAAATTTTTCGCGTGTGTATGCGTGTAAAATGTCTTCTTCCATCTGACATTCGGGAGAAGTTGAACAGCTGTAGCCAATCACAGCTCAAGATACATAGTCTTGACAGCTCAATATGTATAAGTCTTGAGGCAAGACATGTCGGACTGACAATACAAGACACAATCTGTGATTGGCTACAGCTGTTCGACTGCTGCCGACCGACAGACCGTTTCGCATAGAAGAAGCGCTGCTATTAAACGCATACACACGCAAAAAGTTTGTTTATTTCGTCTCAAGTGATCGTGAATAGTTTTTGACATAGCAAAGTGATAATAATTGATAATCGGCCGATCTCACTAGACGACAAACCTGCAAAAGTAGACCAAGAAAAAGCAAAACAACACAGCAAACAAACTAATTCACGTGATTGCTGACTCGATTGCAACAATGGAGGCAGTAGCACAAGTCTTCATATTATCGAACGTGTGTTGCAAGTTATTGTAAAATAAAAAACTTGAAAAAAACACGAAATATCAGTCGTGCTGCGCCCGCATTTCTCAAAATTCGGCTATCTTTAGGCCAGTGGTAAATCCAGCCCTGTACACTCTAATTGATCTTATTAATTTAATGTTTCTGAAGATGATGAATCAACCAACATCCAATTAAACTCAATTTTGTGGTGTTTTTCAGAAGAACACCAACAACTCTGGACAAGTCTCTAATGGAAATCGTATAGCAACAGTCATATTCTATGTGAGTAGAGATACGGTATCCATTCATTCATAATTTTATATAATGAAATATTTTTTCTGTGAACCAATTAGGCTATCTATACAGTTTTTTAACTGTGTAATTATTCTTTTAGTAGATTGTACTACGTTTGCCAGCTTAGCTATAGAGCCATCTAGCGGGAGAAAACGCAACTACACTAAGCTTTTCTGTGAGTCAAACTGTCAGAAATTTGTCAAAAATGAGAAAGTTTGGTTTGCTATTGTACAAAAACTATCATGGGCTTAAACGTTTCTGGACAAAAAAAAAACGAATATACTGATAGTTATAAAGTAATATTCAATTGATTAAATCAATAAACTTTTGGTGCAAAGTTTCAATGGCTAGCAGCTTGGCCTACTCCAGATTCGGCTTAAGCAGCGTGTCGACAGTGTGAGGCATGTGCCACAAATGCCTCACGGTGCCTTGATACTTGTGCGACTGGAATTCAGTCGATCAGCTGTGGCCAATCACATCTCTTATTCTATCCTTCAAATTCAATAGCAAGAGATGTGATTGGCCACAGCTGATCGACTGCATTCCAGTCACACAAGTATCAAGGCACCGCGCGCGCGAGACATTTGTGGCACATGCCTCGCACTGTTGATAAGCGGCTTTAGGCAAAGCTAGTATATTAAGTTATATCTGGTCTTGGTGTTCTTGGAACTGAACTATTATTTGTTTTGGTTGTTTTTCTGTTTTGTGTCTGTCGAAAAATAAAGTTCAAACCACCGGTGCAAAAATGAATTTTTGGCTCTTGATATTTCTAGTCCTTGGCCTACTGCCTCGGACTTGAAAACCGATCTTGAGCCGGAAATCCAACCTAGGTGCGAAAAGTACTATTTCATAATCCAGTCCTGTATCAACCATGTTCTGTGTATCACCGTGTGTTTTGTTGCGTTGCAGATGAGCGACGTGGCTCAGGGCGGTGCCACAGTGTTTCCTTTGCTGAAGCTGGCGCTGTGGCCTGAGAAGGGAACGGCCGCCTTCTGGTACAACCTGAATACCAGTGGCGATGAGGACGATAGCACCCTACACGCTGGCTGTCCTGTGCTCGCTGGCTTCAAATGGAGTGAGTATAGTTGACAATAAAGCTGTTGGATTTGAAATTCCAAAAATTACCAATTATCAATTATAAAATTTTAGAATTCTCTTTTATTTTCTCTATGTTTGAAAGTCACGCCAATCACAGTTAAACATTTACTATGAATGTTAAACCTACTATGAATGGTGCATTATAATAATGTGCCTAAGAGGGAACCGTAAAGCAGTTTCTTTCTGTGAAGTGGAATAATTAACAATTCATACCCGCCTTTATTCACGATCACTTGAGACAAAATAAACAAACTGTGTGTGAGTGAAATGGGGTGGCTATAATCTATATAAACAAAAAAGGCTCTCTTCCAAGATGGCGGAGGGAAGTGAGAGTAAACTATGCATGCGCATATCTGACAATTTTAGTGTAAAATCAATTCAGCAAACCTATTATGTTTGCACTAAATCTATGAACCCAGAAGGCTGAATCAACAAAGCACACATCGCACATTTTTCAATAAATAATAATCATATTGATTTTATGAATGAAATTATATTTTATGTAAGAATGAATTTTCTTCTTCTTCTTCTTCTTCTTCTTCTTCTTCTTCTTCTTCTTCTTCTTCTTCTTCTTCTTCTTCTTCTTCTTCTTCTTCTTCTTCTTCTTCTTCTTCTTCTTCTTCTTCTTCTTCTTCTTCTTCTTCTTCTTCTTCTTCTTCTTCTTCTTCTTCTTCTTCTTCTTCTTCTTCTTCTTCTTCTTCTTCTTCTTCTTCTTCTTCTTCTTCTTCTTCTTCTTCTTCTTCTTCTTCTTCTTCTTCTTCTTCTTCTTCTTCTTCTTCTTCTTCTTCTTCTTCTTCTTCTTCTTCTTCTTCTTCTTCTTCTTCTTCTTCTTCTTCTTCTTCTTCTTCTTCTTCTTCTTCTTCTTCTTCTTCTTCTTCTTCTTCTTCTTCTTCTTCTTCTTCTTCTTCTTCTTCTTCTTCTTCTTCTTCTTCTTCTTCTTCTTCTTCTTCTTCTTCTTCTTCTTCTTCTTCTTCTTCTTCTTCTTCTTCTTCTTCTTCTTCTTCTTCTTCTTCTTCTTCTTCTTCTTCTTCTTCTTCTTCTTCTTCTTCTTCTTCTTCTTCTTCTTCTTCTTCTTCTTCTTCTTCTTCTTCTTCTTCTGCCTTTCACGGTTTCGGCATTACTGCCTGTTCCAAACCTCAATAAGCCATCATTCCTGCAGCCTCCACAATCAGTCCATCTTTTTCTGGGCCGTCCCCGGTCTCTTTTCCCCACCGGATTATATAAAAGAGCCTGCTTGGGGATCCGGTCATGAGTCATCCTATCCACATGCTCAAACCATTCCTCCCTGTACAAATCAATCTTGTCTCTAATAGAGAAGATGTTGAGCTGAGCACGTATGTCTGTAATTCCTGTAGCGGTCTTCTCTGCTACAACTATATGTCCTACGTAGGAATCTCTTCTCTGATGCTTGCAACCTGCTTTCTTCACGGTTGGATAACACCCACGTTTCACTGCCATATAATAGCGTTGGTGCCGCAATCGTTTTATAGAATTTTATCCGTGTCTCCTTGCTAGTGTTATTCTTCAAAGTTCGGTGAATGGTTCCACAGATATGTTGAAAGTGGTGCATTTTGTTACAAGCATCTTGATCATGATATAGGAGATATCGCAGCCCAGGCACTGGAAATGGAAGATTTCTTCTAAAATTTTATTTTGTATAACAATTTTACTTCGGACGGGATCCTTACCCTTGAAAGCCATCACTCTTGTTTTAGCTGAGGAGATTGACAAGTTGTAGTTTCTACAAATATTTTGCAACCTGAAAAGCGCTCTCTGTAGGTCAAAAGAATGAACTTTTGAACTACAAGTCCCTCTTCCAATATATCTACCGTTCAATGCTGCCGCAACAGTCAAAATGAAAATTACTCTACTCTCACATGATCCGTCGCAAACAAAGAAATATGAAACATAAAATATTCAAAAGAATAAATTTTATATTTCATAATTTTTTGTTTGCGACGGATCATGTGAGAGTAGAGCAATTTTCATTTTGACTGTTGCGTCAACATTGAACGGTAGATATATTTAGAAGAGGGACTTCTTTGCTTTGATGTATTATACGTACCTTGGCCACGACAAACCTTAACCTATAAAAGATGTAGCATACAGTCACGTCATAGCATTGGCAATCCGTATGTGTGCGTGTGAGTATCGTTATTTTTGTTTGTTGGGACTGTGTTCTATCGTTGCTATGGTTTGTAATCTCAACAGTAGAAGCCCTGTTTCTCAAGTAATTCTCAAGTAATTGAGAATGGGGTTCGCCTATCAGTTTAATCTTTTAAACTTTTTTTCTCTAGTTTCAACTAAATGGATTCGCGAGCATGGTCAGGAATTCAGGCAGCCGTGCTCGCTAGAAAAAGAAGTCTCAGAGGAGTTAAGCTGTTCAAAAGCGTCCCAGTAACCCGTCTTAATTTGGACTGAAGCCTGTTCGGATCACCAAGTTGTTCAGATTATGCAGTGTAAAGTTAAAAAAAGTACAGTATGGTTATGCCTAAATGGTCATAGTACATCCATAGGTTATTTTTACGTTTCAAAGAATATTTATTAGCCCTAAGTAGGTTTTGTAGACAATACCTAGCCTAGTTTTTTCTATAAATATACTTATTATGATTTAATTATAATTTTCATTTTCATAACTCATTATAAAAACAACAACGTTCAAGTTTAAAAATAAACATTATATATATATATTTTTTAAATATATCATGTATATTTTTGGCATCAGCGTTGTTTAAAATTGCCAAAAAAGCTATTATAAAGGGCGAATAGGTAGTTTGGATTAGCCGGACATTCGGATTACCGGGTTTCGGATTACTGGGAATCTGGTGAAGCTGTTATTTACAATATGGATAAAAACGTTGTTTTGATCTGAATCTTATTTGCAAGAATTGAGTTAAGAATTTTCATGTTATTAATAATTAAAGATTATAGTGATATCGAATTTGTGATTGGAATTATTCTTTTGAACTTTATAGTACGGTGCAATTAGACTCGAACCTCAACATCCAAAGAGAAAAGACGATTCCTACGCCAACTTGTTCTATACAACCCCTTTATTGTTTGGTAAAAAGTTACACCCCTATGAGCGTCGGGTTTTTAGGGAAGGGGGGGGGGGCTGGTGAAAGGTGCAATATTTCAGTTTTTTTGTGAATTGTAGCCGAACCAAGCGTCGGACAAAAAAATTTCATTCATGTTTTTTTCTAGAGAACAAAATTCGGAAGAGATTGAGACCAATCACAACCCTGTTTCATCAACCGTTTCCAAGTTACAATTTTTTGAAAACTCCATATTTTTTTCACAGGAATTATTCCGTTACTTTAAAAGTTTGTAACTTTGAATTGGAAACACTTGCATCCGTATTTCAAAATCCCTCTCGGCGAAATTCATTTCTCTTTAATTTGAGACCAAATTCACACTTGAGACCAAATTCACACTTCTATGTTCAGTGGTTCATGTGCTACAGCGATCAAATTGAAGAGAAATGAATTTCGCCGAGAGGGATTTTGAAATACGGATGCAAGAGTTTCCAATTCAAAGTTACGAACTTTTAAAGTAACGGAATAATTCCTGTGAAAAAAATATGGAGTTTTCAAAAAATTGTAACTTGGAAACGGTTGATGATACAGAGTTGTGATTGGTCTCAATCTCTTCCAAATTTTGTTCTCTAGAAAAAAAAACATGTATGACATTTTTTTGTCTGACGCTTGGTTTGGCTACACTAATTCACAAAGAACTGAAATATTGCACCTTTCACCCCCCCTCCCCCAAAAACCCGACGCTCATAGGGGTGTAACTTTTTACCAAACAATAAAGGGGTTGTATAGAACAAGTTGGTGTAGGAATCGTGCTTTCTCTTTGGATGTTGAGGTTCGGCCTTTTTTTGAACCAATTGCACCTTACTATTAAGAGGTACAATTTCAACCAATTTAAAGTTGATTCTATACTTTTTTAGTCTTTCATAATTATAAGATTTGTATCGAATGTCTGTTTTAGAAGGTAGCATTGGACTGTCCTGACAGATCTGAGCTAACAACCATTTGCCAACTGCCTGTATTTCTGGTAGTCTATGTAGTCTATGTAGTCTATGTAGCTATGTAGCTTCTATGTAGTCAAGCTGTAATTGTTTGAATAAATTGTTCTGAACTGTAACCAAAATATCTCTTTATTTATTTAATGGCATTATGAGATATATTTATATATTTATGGCAAGATATGTATTATATCTTGAACTGATATTACAATTCTGTATGCAAATATTTTAATGATACAGTTTTGTAGGATTTCAACTGGAATTTATCAATGAACTCTTTTATTAAAAATTAGTCCAGTGTTTGATTGTGATTGGAAATTGGTGATAGTGAAATAAGATACCATACACACTCAACCTACATTTGGACATTTTCAGCTTCAAGAAAAAGTTTGAAAATAACACTTTTGGTAGTCTGCGTAAGACTGTTGAGTGTTGGCCATCCCATTCAGTAATATATTGAAGATACATTAAATAATAGTTGACAATTTCAATGCACTTGACTTTGGAAATTCGGAAATAAATAGAAATTTATGTTCTAAATTTCCCTATAAAATTATGAATTTAATTCTGGAAATTATGAAGGTACTGAACTTTTCAACATGAATTTACAACTCTTCCAATATAAATTTCCAAAACAATATAAGGCTCAATTGTAGTCTACATAAATTCTATGATACAAACATTCTTCATACAATCATATTGCACTCTCTTAAGCTTTGATTGCACTGCTGAATGGTAAAATGGACTGCATTAGTTCAAGAAATACTCAAGAAATGCTCAACAAAATACAAGAAATGTTCAAGTACTTGATTGATCATTTTACTCTGTGCTGACTGTTGACAATGAGCTCAAGCACATGGACTGCAAATGTTTGATAATCAATCCCAGTGCATATTACACATTGCTCATCATGGATCAAGAAACTACCTTCTTAATAATTACAATGATTAACTCAAATTCTTAAATTAATTGTTGTTGATAGTGAGACTGACGAACCATTTCAAAGACTGTAAAATGAAAAAGTGCTCTATCAGTGCCAGTATTCAAGGAAGAGGGAAAAGGTTTAATGACTTGTAAATGGTAAGTGAATATTCTCATACATTTTCTATTCTTCATTTCAAAATTTCATTATTACAGCATTTTTGGTGAATGATAATTATATGATATGACATATACTGCAACCTATACAATACTGGAACTTGGTTGACTTTCCACACAAAATAATAAAGACTTTTATTTTTGACGCCTCTGTGATCACTGTTTGAATCCAGTTCAATAAATGGAAAATAGGTAGTGTGCCCCACAAGATTTTTAGTCAGAGCCGCCACTGACTGTCAGGAGGAATAGTTGAATTGAAAAACTAGGCCTTGTTCTATTTACATTCAATCACGGTGGGTTGGCGTGAAGCGGCTGTGTGTTAATTGGAAAAACAATATTTAAAGAATTGATTGAAGTTTACACAATTGTGAGTGCATAGTATCTATCCAAACAAAATCAGGACGTTTTCAATTGTATATTGAAAATATTCATAGATTAATATCAATTTTAGAGGCTTGCTGACTGATAGACATTACAATCATTCAAAGATTTTTACTTTTTCAAGTTTTTGGTAAGATTTAGATTATCATTTACTGTGAACGGGATATATAGCTATCATAGCTAGATATAGCTATCAGTTACAATAAAAAATATTTTTGACCGATATAACGGTAACTGTCTTAAAGGTTGTAATGTTTTTATTATAATTGAACTTTAACAATGTTGAATATAGCCTATAATATTTTGTATATATTTTTGTCATTTTTGTGTTTCAATGAAAATTGAAATTATCTCAGTTTTGTTTTTATTGGTAGAGGGACTGTACCGTAGATATAGTAGACTGCAAAACATAGGTATAAGTACGAGTATATTTCCTCTTTCTTTATTTTTTTTTTCACTTTATATCTTGATGCTCCAAGGGCAGAATGCATTTGATGGCATTGCTGTTGATGATGGCGATGACGGAAGCGGGTAATGCAGAATTTTACAGTGCTATAGTCGATATGGAAAAGCTGGTTGAGACTGAAGCAGTTCTGATCAGAGCACTAGGTGATTATATTTCTTTTGCTGAACAACGGCTGATACAATTGAAAAGGTTAGAATCACTTTATTGTTTTGTCTTGTTTTTCAACCATATTTGCTACTTTATTTGCACATAAAATAGAACTAAATCCGATGCTACGTTTCTATATACTTGCCTTCATGGGTTTCTGAAAGTTAGTGATCGTGGAGTAGGAATAGCGGTACCAACAAGAAACCTCAGAAATTATCATCAATTTCATTTGTACATAAGAAGTTGTGTATCACCTATTGAAAGGTGCATCTCAACTGGAAACAAATTGGCTCACAGGATTGACTTCTTTAAAGACTCTAAGGAATTTAAAAAGGAGATAAAGGCTCTTCGTGAAGAAGAATAGAAACAATTTGATAACAGACTTCATTCAAACACTGTAAATTTCACAATTGACAGTTGCAATATACAAAGGCCAAGAGCCGTTCTATTGCACGCAAAAATGCCTTACATTAACGCATACTCACTATAGTCACTTGGCGCCGTGTGGTGGAACGGGTTGGCTGTAAGGGGTGATGTGGAGGCCAACTATTGTTATTATTATTATAATGTAAAGCGACATGAATAGTTTTGTTATAGTAGTGAGTATTGATTTATGGTTCTGTGATTCTATGGAATACCTCCCCGAATAGTGTTGTCGGGTTTGTTTATTAATTTATCCACTAGATATTTATTAAGAGGATGTATGTCAAACCCTTCAGTCGATTTAATTTACTCATATTTGTAGTCATACAATACAGTTATTCAATTATTTATTTTTTTCTCAAGCTGCTTTTAAAGAACTTTATAATATTGAAACAAAAACAGTTTTGAGCTTTATTAGTCTGGTCGAACAGAGAAGACATTTTGGCAAGATGGGAAAATGTCTCCAATTCGGTCAATATTGGTTTGAAAATTATTAATTAGCTTCAAAAATCTAAATCATAATGTCTTTTACTAATCCGAAAACATGCTGCTCTTCAATTTGAGACCAAATTTATAGATTTTGACTCAATATTGACCGAGGTGCAACCATTTTCCCATCTTGCCAGAAAATGTCTTCTTTGCTAGACCAGACTTTACCAAAGCTGTTGTTCCCAAACCTGTATGTAAGTTTGTTAAAGAAATAAATAAATGTGAATTCTCATACTCATAGCTCGTTACTTGTAATTTTTGTCATTGAATAACATTTTGTGTTTTTTCAGACGTGTGGCTGAATACAGGAAGGATCATTCTGAGGCTAACGTAGATGTCAGTGCCTACCTGTCCAATCCAATTAATGCCTATTTGCTGGTAAAACGTCTCACCATTGACTGGAAACACACTGAATCGCTTATGCTCAACTTTGCTCAAGGTACTATGCCAAGTAATGAGCTTAACTAGTGTATCTGATGAACTTCCTTTGTAGGGAAACCCCCTTCTTATAAACTTTTTCGATGCATTTTAAATTATTTTCTGTAGCCAACTGTGGAGGGTAGGCTACCGTATATCTCAAAAAGTAAAGTACCGGCACACTATTTTCTCACAGCCCCCTGTACATGGCAGTAAAAGCTTAAAGTTTCAGCAACATTTTTTCCAGGTTTAGTTGGTTTTCCAGGCCACCATTCATTTGTCAGTTACGAGCAATCCAATATGGAGCTAACTCACATTCCTGCAGCCGATTGAAAAACTTGTTGCTTGATCTGTTCTTAAACGGGGAAGAACAGTGCAACTGATATTCTTCGCAAGATGTGTAGTGTGTATTATGATGTAATTTACGTTTTTTAATTAGTTTCAACTTTTTTGTACGAAGTTATATAGATTCAGTTTTTATTGATTATAATGTTGTTTGATGAAGACTTGGACGAGTCTGATCTTCGAGAAGAATAATATGAAGATTGAAACGTATTTTCTATACGAGAAACAAATTTTTCAATTTTAAATAATGGTAACTGGTTGAGAATTCTAGGGACGTTCACTGCTGTGGTTGCAAATGCCGTGGTATTCAAAATCAATAATCTAATTTATTGTATTATTGTATAAGTTATTCATTTATTGATTCAAGAAGAAAATCTTTTAACTGTTTATATAGTTCTCAACACAAGTATTTTCCATATTATAAGGATTGTTACAATCATACCTTCCATTTACTATTGTGATTTATTCAAATGCATATGAAATTAGTTGCTTGAAAATTTATTATTGGTGTCCTGTGTCGTAGAGGAGCGCCAAAACATGACCCAGTACCGTGAGGTGTTGAAATTCCCCACCGAGAAGGATCTGAACGGGGCGGCGGAGGGGTTGATGCGTCTACAGGACACGTACCAGCTGGACACGGCCTCCATCGCCAGGGGACAACTCAACGGCCTACAGTACTCCACTCAACTGTCGGGTGAGCGCTATTTTCTACTACAACTGAGCAGGATTGGCATGAACTGTGATATGCACAGAAGGAGAGGTTACAGGAGAGAGAGTGATACAACCGCTCGCTCGCCAGGAGGTTGACGAAGATGTAATAGCATTGAATATGGATATAAGTATATCCTTATATGTTAAGTTATATACAACTTATATTCATATTCAATGGTACTAGCCTTTCTGCTCTACTTGTAAATTAAATTGCGATACAAAAAAGTACTGAGGAACTAAGAGAAGCGCTTCCTCCATCACTGAAATCTATTCTCTATACTGGTTTCTGCGCTTCTCAAGGTTGCTGCTGGTCATGTTGTACCATAGATGAATGATGTATTCATATGAATACATATGTATGCATATGAATATATCATATGCATGAATACATCATATGATTACATATGTGCCGAAACATGTCTGTGTTTTAATAATTTTAAAGTTTTTTAAAAGGGTGTTTGATTTTTATTTATTTTCCGATTACTAAATAATTATATGGATGATGTATCATAGATCTTATATTCCTCTATGGTTTTACCTATCATTTCCACCCGTAATTTCCAATTCATCACATAGGTTGGCACAAAAATAGAAAGCCAGATTCTACCAAAATCTTATAAAAAGTACGCTTTCATGATAGCAATACTGTGTTTCAAATTTGAATTCAATAATGAATTTCGGTTCCATGAATTCTATTCATTCCACAGATTTATCCAAGATGTTACAATAATACACAGGTGAAAACCCAGGCACATGTCTAAAACGTCTTCTTTCCTAATTTTGATGGAAATGTTTCAAACCTCTTCTCTGTATTTTTCTTGGTAAACTCTGTGTTCAACCACTTATATCTTGGCTTAGCTGACAGATGGGAGTGAGATACATTTCTACACATTATGGCCTGATTCAAAGAGCAGGCAGCCAGCCAGTACCGTAGAAATAATTTCCGAAAGTTACTGACCATAGAGTGTGCCTGCTGATAGTTGGATCGATTTCCCAATTGAAAAAATCTATCCGACCACTATCCCACTTCCTCTGCTACAAAAATCCACCCAAGTTCCTCTGCTACACAAGGGACGGTAAAGATACTCTTAGTAATTATATTGGTGTTGTGTTGTTTAGCCGACGATTGTTTTGAGCTGGGCAGGCAGTCGTACAATAACAAGGACTTTTATCACACGGTGCTGTGGATGACCGAATCGCTCAAACGACATGAGATGGAGAGGAAACGTACCAACATTGAGCGCTGGGAGATACTGGAGTACCTTGCCAATTCCTTCTACAAGCAAGGTGGGTTACTGGTGTCTACTTCTCTCTTAAATAACATTCATCAATTTTGAATTCTTGTAGTGATTAGATGAGAGCATATAGCTTGAAGCATAACATGATGATATTTTTTTCCAACGTATGTGTATTAAATGAAAAGTTGATAAGAAATAAACAGTTATAGTTAGGCTGATTCTACTCTTGTATTTTCCATTTTTCAATAGTGATATACTTTGGATACATTTGTATACTTTGGCTTATATACTTTGGATACATTTGTATATCTTGGACACCAACGGTAGGAAATCTGGCTATTGAGATGATTATCTTGAATTTTGTTCAGCATAATATTAAGCAAGAAAACTATCAAAGTGAATGGAAAATTTTCACCAGATACAAGCTGATCAAAGTGCAGCAGGCTATATATACTTATATCAATCTGATTATACAGTCTCTATACTCATAACAAACAATACTAGATAATTGGATAATCAAGGTGTACATTTAAGAATTTTAAAAAACAAGATATTCTAAGAATTTGAAAATAATTAATGTTTCTTTCCATGATGCATTCCTCTTTGCTAAGCCGAAAAGTATGTGATTAATTCAATTTATATATACATTTATACAATTTACAATTCATATATACAATTTATATATTAATTCAATTTATAATTCAAATATATTTAATATACTTTTACTGTGAAATATAGGTCTAAAATGGGAATTGGAATAGTATAAGGGCTGATCCCAGTCCCAAAACCAGACATAATAATTCAGAGATATGTTGCAGAAGCAGTCATCACTCTGGTAGCATTTGGGAGCAGCTGATTTCTTTTGTTTCTTCATGGACTTTTGCATGGAAGAGACTTAATGACTAAATGACCCTTATCTTCTAATGAGAAATGAAATATTCTTATTCCTTCCTCTCTTCACTGAATATTCATATCCATCCAGTGACTCACCATTTTTTTCATGTTCCAACCTCCTCAATGCAACCATAGAGAAGATATAGTGGTGTAATTGTATGTTAATAATGATTGTGTATCTTATGTTTCTGTTTGCGTTGCAGGCAACGTGCAATCAGCGTTGCAAATGACTGACGAGCTGCTGACCATAGTTCCTACACACCAGCGCGCTCTGGGCAATCGCACCTTGTACCAGGCGGAGATTGAGATTGCGCCTGGTAGCGCAGAAGATGTTAAACCTCAGGTAAATGCTCTCCCCGATATTTCTATTCCACATAGAATGACATAGAACTAGTACAGTCTAAATAGACCTGGCACACCTAAGCTCATTATTTCATTTCTCAACATCATACCATTCCTTACGCATGATGTTGAGTATATAAGTTAGCCAACATCCTCATAATTGGAAAACAAAAACAATCTGTATTATTATTTTGAAATAAATCTACATTACTATATTTTTTATTCAATCTTGATTGTACTGAACAGTAGCGTAGCCAGGGGGTTCCAGGGGGTCCAGAACCCACCCCCCCCATCCCCGAAATTTTGAACTCTGTTCCTCTGAATGAGAGACAACTAAGAAATTGATGCAGTCCACAAGGAGTGTTCATAAGAGTAATGTTCACTGAACTTATCAGGCTGATTCCCTACTTAGGAATAATGGAAAAATTTCTATGGAAATGAGTTTCAGTAGCGTAGCTAGAGGGAAGGGGGGATCCAACTTCCACCGCCAACTCAGTTTTCCTACTTTGAGCAAACTTTTGTCAATTTTGTTACTTCTTTGTCAACTGACCAAGAGGTGTCCAAGAAGTGCAGATTGTTTTGAGTTGAAATGCATAAAGCCAGCATCTGTATTTTAACTTTATCTTGAAAAATGGAGCTCTATAATGGTGCAAAGCTTTACAATTTTTTACTGAAAATGCCCCCCTGAACTGATCAAGTGGTGTTAAAAAAGCTCATTGCTGGGGATTGGAATGGTTGAAGTGCATAAAGCAGTAGCGTACAGATGCTTAAAATATTCCGATTGTTAAGGTTTGAGCTGTATAAATGGTGAATCTGTATTATATTAATTTCTCTTTGACAATTTTGTTTTATAATGCTACTTTGGCTCCCTTAACTAACCAGATTAAATAATGTTGAGGATTGAACCATATAAGGAAATTTTATTTATTTATCTATTTCATGTATAAAAATATACAAGATGAGGAAATAAAAAGCATGCTATCGCCCAAAACCTCTTCTATCTCCAATTTCATATTAATAAAAAAGAGCTCTACAATGGTATTTTGTACTACATAATTTAAAAAATTTCCCGGGGGCGACCCCCCGGACCCCCTCCCCCCTAATTGGCTTTGGACCCTCCCCGAAATTGAATCCTGGCTACGCCACTGGTACTCAAAGGATGTTTGAAGAGGACTGATGTTAGAGAGAAAATATTTTATTCAAGTTGCAGGAATTTTCTTATAATTTTGAAGTTCAAGCATATGGTGATGAATGGAAGTCTTCTCCAACCGAATTCTATCTACCAAAGTAGCCTAGTCGCATTGAAACTAAACCTCAGAGTGTATAGGCTACTTAACACAGATTGAAGATCACATTTTTAAATATTCTGTTCCTAGGCATTTTTGTGTATTTGCTACTTTTATCACTATTACTTTGATTAACAGAGAGTATACAGTCTTACATTGAGTAAATTCAATTCTTGTGTTTATGTTTTTCGCCGATAGACGAGAGCACCGATCGTCGATAGTTGCTACGATGTCTATTCAATGCTGTGTCGTAATGCTCTCTCTCCAAGTCCCCAGGTGCTCTCTCAACTCAAATGTCGCTATGTTCACAAGAATGATCCTTTCCTGAGGTAGAGTAACATTGAATATTTTGAGAAAAAGTAAAATTTTGCATTTGTTTTTGGAAAGAATGTGAGACTCATAAGCACTCTAGTGATGTAAATGTTGATTTACACAATAATATATATAATTATAATATTATCAGACTAACTTAGTAACTTTGGATAGAACAATTATTAATTTTATTACTGAAACATCTCCTGAATTGAGTCCAAGGAGAATAATTGGATTGAAATCAGTTTGAGTCAATATAGAAACTTTCAACTTTGTCCGAATTAACTTACCATGTAGGCCTACAGTATATGATCATAATATACCATGATCATTTGTCACGCACTGGTCTTACAAATCCATGTGAAACCAAATCCAATTTTATTGTAATTTTTGTTCTGTAATTTTTGTTCTATGTAAATGTTTGTTCTATGTAAATGTTTGTTCTATGTAATTTTGCAAATAGAAATTTCTGATACCAAAAGGTCGTTTTTGAGGATTAAAATGATTAGCATCCTATTTGTTTTGATAGGATTGCGCCGTTGAAAGAGGAAGAAGCCTACCTGGAGCCGAGGATAGTGCTCTATCGTGACGTCATCTATGATGGCGAAATAGAAATTATCAAGAGAATTGCGTCGCCCAGGGTAAGTTATAATCAATTTCAAATGTAAAATAATATGAAGAATGTAGTCGAGACAAGGTTATGCTGGACATAGCGGTTTATTGAGTTCACACAGGCACACACTTAATATAAGATCTAGTAAGTTCTACTACAAGTAGACGGAAATATTCCAATTACCACCTCGATTATATTATCTTTGATATTCATTTATAATGAATAAAAATTGAAGATCTCAGCACCCTTTTTTAGTACTTTATTATAGATATGTCAACATGTTTTAGAGGAACTAAATTTGCATTTCAAATGAGTTGATAGTAGTTCTAATAGAACGTTGATAGTAACTATTAATTGGATAACTTTACTCATTTATATGTACTTATAATAATTGAGCAGTCGTTAGGTCATATCAGAGGCCCTGAAACTGTTCAGGTGCGACCTGAAAATTCTGACACCAGACCTTGGCCAGCAAGGTCATACGGTATTATTATTATACAGTACATTTATTATGTACTGTATAGTCTGTCCAAGCAAAGAAGATATTCTGGCAAAGTGGGGAAATGACTCACGCTCGGACAATATTAATTTGAAAATTTGGTTTCAAATTGTAGATAATAATTTTTCCTACAATTTGAGACCAAATGTCAAATTTTCGAATCAATATTGACCGAGCTGTAGACATTTTCCCTATCTTGTCAGAATGCCTTCTTTGCTTGGACAGACTATATATACCGGTAATAAAGGATTGTTTTGCTCCAATTAAATTCTATTTCAATAATCATTTATTAGAATCTCCATAATATATTGCTATATTACTAGAAATAGACAAAGGAAATCTGTAACTGCAAATATTGACCAATGTACTAAATTGCAAGCGAGAGCCATTGAATGAAACTGTCCAATTTCTGGTGAATGATTTATATTTTGTTGAATGTCCCCATGTAGTTGGAGCGCTCCTCCGTGGTATATCTGAGAGGAACTTTTGTGTCCAACTCACGTGTCTGCAAGTCGGCGAAGTTGGAAGATGACGAGCATCGCGTTGTGGAGCGACTCACTCACCGAGTGGAGCAGCTCACTGGCCTCACGACGAGCACTGCCGAGAAGCTGCAGGTGGTCAACTACGGCATCGGTGGTTATTTCACGCCGCATTCGGATTACTTTCAGGTAAGTGGAGGACTTAATATTTATAAGTTAATTGAAAAGTTGGAGGAGCGACTGAGCGGCCGAGTGAAGTGACTCAATGGTTGAGTCAAAGACAATGTACTATTAGTAGTACATATAATAGTACATTGTCTTTGGTTGAGTGGAGCAAAAGTGCTTATTTCCAAAAATATTGGCAGGTTTGTGACCTATGTACAGGGAAATTTCACACAGCGCTAGGCATAGAAATGATTTGACTGTACAACCTCTTAGGCTTGGGAAGCGGTTTGTCCCAGTGGTAGCGAGCGTCTAATCGGTGAGATAAATGAGCCTAAAAAATCGCTTCCCGGTGGTTCGGAACCCACCTAAAGCAGTAGGTCCATTCATCTCTCATCATCATCCTTCCCATTACCCACGCACAGGCCCGCGAGCCGTCGCGGCTTTAACTGCGCTGCTGGAGCTGCCCGGCTCTAGCCATCACAACTCTATTCACATAACTATATTATAAATGTTCACTTCTTTATTAGGACTACCAATGCATAATAAATTAATTAAAATAGTAATAAATAATAATAATGTGTAACCTTGCTGGCTGAGGTCTGGTATCAGAGTTTTCAGGTTGCACCTGATCACTTTTAGTGTCTCTGACATGACCTAACGACTGCTTGTTAGGCAGCCGGGACCAACGGCTTAACGTGTCCATCCGAAACACGTGAGTGGCCCGAGATAAATATCTTCCTCGGGCCGGGACTCGAACCCGGGCCTTAGGATAACAAATAATTTGGATTAACTCCTTGCCAGAGCCAGAGCTTTTCTGGTAAGGCCAATACAACATTAAGTATAGAAAAAAAGAACATATTATGTAAGAGTAGTTTACCAATTCTATATGAATTTTATTATTACTTTGTACTTTTATCTTATTCTATTTGTTCATGTTATGATGTATAAGTTATGTTTATTTGGCAATAAAAATCTTTCAATCTTTCAAAAGCCAGCGTCTAATCCACTCGACTACGGCCACTCCATAAAAATAGTGAAATTCGCTTGAAAATGACTTTAAAATTGTGAATTTCTTTACTTATCAATTTATTATACATCAGTTGCCCTAATAAGATAGTGAACATTCATAATATAGTTATGTGAAGAGGGCTGTGATGGCTAGAGAAGCGCAGCTAAATCCGTGACATGGCTAACCTCTACCGGCCGATCCACCCAGAGCCCTCTGTACCTGCGTTAGCATACCAGAGCATTGCCCCAGGTGGAGCTAGCGCCACAGTTACGGAGGCGTGCCATTGGGACTCGCCTTGATTCCCCCTAGGGACGGAGGCGGA
Source organism: Sogatella furcifera (assembly GCA_017141385.1). Lineage (NCBI taxonomy): Eukaryota > Metazoa > Arthropoda > Insecta > Hemiptera > Delphacidae > Sogatella > Sogatella furcifera. The sequence continues at coordinate 64,379,808 of CM029548.1, forward strand.
ACGTGTAGGACCCACCTTGATCCCCCTGAAACTAAGCCAGTTACGGAGGCAGGCCCTGAACTCGCCTTGATTCCCAACCTAGTTACGGAGGCGGACCATAGGACATTGCCTTGATTCCCCCTGTGGTTGACCGCTGCCACCTCGCCCGGCCAGCGTCAACGGGAGATTGGCCTGGGGCCGGGGTCACCCTGGCTAGGCCAGGTTTCCAGCGCCCAGTTCCGGCGGTACGTGGGCCATTCCAGAGGTGCGTGTCCGAATCAGCGACAGTCCGTGACAGTCGCTTGAGAATCTTACCTTTACTGTTACTTTTTCTCTTTGTCCTTTTCGCCCCTGTCTTTGGGCGCCTCAATTGGTTCAGCGCCCTGTGCGGGTGCACTGTACTAGTTGTGTGACCCTTTTGCCCAAGATTGAATCAAAGTAGCCTTTGTGTACTTTTAGCTTATTTTGCCGTAGCAAAGTAAATATTGATAATCCTCTTTCTTTGTGATGATTGAGGCAGTAGTACAGTGCGCATATTATCGAACATGTACATATTACCGGCTGAATTGATCATAGTTTTGTAATTGTAAACCACAAAACTTGAAAAAAAGGCGCAGAAAATCAGTGGTGCCGCGCCTGCGCCCCTCAAAGTTTGGCGCTCTCTAGGCTAGTGCTTGGTTGACCTAGTGGTGAATCCGGCCTTGTAACCTGTAATATTAACCTGCAAAATTAATCGCATAAACTGCAATTGTCCAACAATAGATCGCACTGATAATATAAAATACTTGGGAGTAATAGTAGACGACTTACTTCGATGGGACAAACACATCATACAACAAACAACAAAACTCAGGAAACTGGTCCACAAATTCATTCAGCTCCGACAGATACTGAATCTGGATACATTGAAGATGATATACCACACATTGGTAGAATCAATAGAAAGGTATGGCATTCTGGCCTGGGGAGCAACTCATTTTTGTCATATGGATCCCATTTTCAAGGTACAGAAACTGATCCTCAGGATAATGGGACAGAAACATCCGCTCCACCCTACAGATACTCTATTTGCGGAGCTCCACCTTCTCAGCATCAGACAAATTTACATCCACAGACTACTTACATTCACCAGAAAAAACCCGCAGTTATTTCTCAACATGGACCACAACCACAGTACACGCAGAAGGAATATCGATCTGGCTGTTCCCAGGATGGCAACGACAGCCGCCCAGAGGACAGTCACATATCTAGGACCGAAGCTTCATAACATACTTCCAATACATATTAAAGAAATAGTACCGATTAACATTTTTAAAGCAAAAACGAAAAATTGGCTCATTGAAAATAGAATAAATTTTAGTGAAAACCTTATTGGAAATTAGAGTAGCATCGTTCAGGAAAAAATTTTTTTGTCCTTTATTACTAATCAAATGTAAAAATTAGTCCATAAATATTATTATATTAATTAATTATTCAAATTATTTTTATAACTCTAACGCCGTGTAAAGCAAAGTATTTGTGGTTTCCCAACACATATTTTATATAGTGGGGGCCACGGAAAAATATATATTTTTTGCACTAAAGTCTAAATTGTTACTTAAATTCACATCATGAAATCTTACCTGTATATTGTTAATTTCTTACTAATAAACTCCTCTGGAAGAATTGTTTTTCTTTCAGAGAAATTATTATTATTATTATTATTATTATTATTATTATTATTATTATTAATAATTAATCTTATTAATTAAAAATGTTTCTGAAGATGATGAATCAATTAATACCGTATTCAATTGAATTCAATTTTTTTTGGTGTGTTTCAGAATATCACCGACCCTAATGGAGATCGTATAGCAACAGTCATATTCTATGTGAGTAGAAATACGGTATTTATTCATTTATTCTCATAATATAATGAAATATTCTTTTAGATGATTTATCCATGCATTAATGTGTTTTACCATATTGGATGTGAGAATTTCTTCCAAAAAAATTTATTCAAACATGAAGTGGCATTTAATAACGTAATTCCACTCTTTAACAATTTCCTGAATAAAGAATTCTATCTCATTAATAATTTTATCAAATTTAACATGTGTTAAAGTTTTCTGATCCTTAATAATACATAATGTTGTATATCTACATACATATATTTAGATAAAACTAGCACTTATAGATATAAAAACATAATGTTGTATATCTACATACATATATTTAGATAAAACTAGCACTTATAGATATAAAAACACTGAGAAACTTAACTTACACGTGAGTCAGGGTATACTATTTTGACTGCTTAGGCAAGTCTTCTTCAATCCGGACTCAGTTGAAGAAGGCTGAGTCTGGGTTGAAGTAGGCTTGCCTAAGCAGCCAAAATATACCCTGACTCACGTGTAAGTTGAGTTTCGCAGTGTTTTTATATCTATAAGTGCAAGTTTTATCTGTATATATGTCATTACCAATATTCAAAAGTGACTCTTTGTTGTGTCATATATTCATATAAATAATATTGAAAGATTCCAATCATTGGTCCTATATCTGTTCAAACCCATTAAAATTTGACCTACACTGTTACCCATCTATTTTTGGCGTTCTATATAGGGTGCTTCAAGTGGAATGTGCAATACTTCTCAGGCTGATTCCTTACACCAAGTAGACAAAAAAGTTCCATGGGACCAACCCCCAAAATCGCTTTGTTACCGAGATAAGAATGGCGAAAAATTGAGATTTTTCAAAACATATTAATTTATCTAATTTTTTAAAGGCTTTAGTGAGGTTTTAAAATATTCAAATCCTATGTAAAACTAGCTGAGAAATTCAATGAAACCAGTTTCAAGTTTGTAACTTCAACATTTATTGAGATAATTGGAAAAATATGCTAGAAAACGCCATTTTTCAACAATAAGGGTTGTAACTGGATAAGGAATCATAAAATTGTATTTTTATTATTGGAAGTTGAAGAGAGTCGGATTCTGAAGAAAAAGTTAAATGGCGGCGATTGTGTAAATCTTACCCAAATCTCAGAAATAGCGATCGAAAAATCGCAAAATCGCTACTAAACTCAAATTCATCATTTGTGCTATGTTTTGTCAATTTTTCGATTTTTGATCGCCATTTCTGAGATTTGTCAATTTAGATTTACACAATCGCCGCCATTTAACTTTTCTTTTAGAATCCTACTCTCTTCAACTTCCATTAATAAAAAATACAATTTTATAATTCCAAATCCAGTTATAACCCTTATTGTTGAAAAATGGCGTTTTCAAGCATATTTTTCCAATTATCTCAATAACCGTTAAAGTTACAAACTTGAAACTGGTTTCATTGAATTTCTCAGCTAATTTTACATAGGATTTGAATATTTTAGAACCTCACTAAAGCCTCTAAAAAATTAGAAAAATTAATATGTTTTGAAAAATCTCAATTTTTCGCCATTCTTATCTCGGTAACAAAGCGATTCTGGGGGTTATTCCCATGGAACTTTTTTGTCTACTTGGTGTGAGGAATCAGCCTGAGAAGTATTGCATATTCCTCCTGAAACACCCTGTATAATTTATAATCTAGCTTTTATTATTATATTTCTTCATCTTCTGTGGATGGCTTTTAGGAGTAAGTGATAAGGCGCCGGTCGGATAACCAAAAGGACACCGAGTTTGAGCCATGACTGGGGAAAAATTATTTGACCACAGCTCAATCACATTGAGATACGGCCACTCCATCTTTTGGAGAAGACAATAAACTGTTGATCCTCCTGCCTAAAAAGTGATTTTGTCATCTCCCATCATCATCCCTCTCATTACCCACAAACAAATCTAATAGCTCATGTGAGCATCTCCCTCAAGAAACAAACAAAATCCAATAGCTTTTATAATATGTTAACGTTTCTGTAGACAGTATAGGCATATATAAAGGCGCTTCACTATCAACCTCTCCTCGTATCAATCAACACCGTATCATTAACCATGTTTTGTATCACCATGTGTTTTGTTGCGTTGCAGATGAGCGACGTGGCTCAGGGCGGTGCCACAGTGTTTCCTTTGCTGAATCTGGCGCTGTGGCCTGAGAAGGGAACGGCCGCCTTCTGGTACAACCTGCATACCAGTGGCGAGGGAGACCCTGCATCCCTCCACGCTGGCTGTCCTGTGCTCGCCGGATCCAAATGGAGTGAGTAGTGAGGCAATGAAGTTGGTTACAATGAAACTGGCGAATGTTGAAAGAGGTTATTTGTCAATAAACAGCTGATGCTGTTCGAGATGCGGTTAGTGTATGAGAAAGGGGAAGTGTTAAGTCGGCTGATTCATTCGCCAGTTTCGTTGTCATCTATATCTATAAAAGCGAAATGGCACTCATTCATTCATTCACCCACTCACTCACTCACTCACTCACTCATCAGCAGAAATAAAAAACTACCAAACCGAATGCGTTAAAATTTGGCAGTCCTGTTCAGTTAGACCGTTAGACGCGTTCTAAGAAAGGATTTTTTAAACTTCATAAGGGTACACCAAATATTTGAGTTTTTTGATAGCTTTTCAGCTTTATCTTTTTTTCAAGAGCCAATCGGTAGAAAATGTTGATATTTGGTGAGCAGGTTCAGATAAGGTCTAGTAATGTTGAGTTGAAATATTTTTGTAATCTGTTCAAGATCACGACAGTGATCAATGTTTCAAAAATTGTAGATGTATTGCGGGTTGCATATCTTTCGCCTTGATACGACCAATCCTTACTGTAAATTTTATAATGGTTCAGCGAGATTATATAATGTGTTAATCAATTTGGAAGATATTGAATCAAATTTCAAACTATGTCCGATATACTTCCCAAGGTTACGCTCAATATTAGCGTTTTACTATTTTTACGAAATTGGAATTTTTCTTAGATTTTTCGAGAACCAATATTAGCAAAAAATGTTGAAATTTGTTTAACAGGTCCAGATTAGGTCTAGAAATGAAGTGTTCAATAAATTTCGAAACCCTTCGGAGGTTACGCCTGTAATAAGGTTTTCTAATGTTTGGAATCTGCACTTTTGTTTATTTCACGGAAACTACTGAACGTTCAAATCATAGACCCAGGTTGAGCTGAGGTAATAGAACAACAAGAACGATTATCGTACTGGAAAGAACCCTGTTAAGTGATATGCTGATCAAAACAAATCCTTTTGAAAGGGAATTGCAGGCGAGCGAAGCAAGCCTGTTTGTCTCAGCTAACACAGATAGAGGTTTTGCAGGTGAGCAAAGCGAGCCTGTTTGACTCACTGACACTTGCGGAGCCCCCTGGCTAGGAAGGCGAGCGGAGCGAGCCTGCTAGCTAGTCATCAATACAAACGTGAGGAATTAAGCTGTATGAACGAACACGGTTCAGTTCCATGTCAAGACGATTAAAAAGTCCTTTATTTTCGATAAATAATTATAAAAAAACTCCCAGGTATAGTCTTGTCGAGCAATGAAGACATTCTGGAAAGATGACTCCAGTCTAGTCAATATTGATTCAAAAATTATAAATTTGATCTCAAATTACTGTAGGGCAGTATGTTTTATAGAACTTGAGACAATAATTTTTAACCAATATTGACCGACGAGCAGTGGTTATTTTCTCATCCTGCAAGAATGTCTTCTTCGCTCGACCAGGCTATACCCGTATCTTTTTTGTTCTATTAATGCAATACAGTGATGTTTCTACTGTATATTTTGATTCATGTACCTTATTGTACTTTATTGAATCGTTATCTGATTCTATCTTATGAAAAGCAATAGTGGAATAAGAGCTGATTATGACTCAATGACTTGAATCATAGCTTCCTTTAATAGAAGGCCATGGCCAAAAAATTGACAACTATGTAGAGTAGGGAATTGGGTCCATTAAAAAGCATTGAAATCATTTTCCAATCAGCAGTTCTAAAAGCTGCGTTTCTTGTGTGCGTTCACACATTTGACTTGCTACAAATCATAAGCTATTTTAATAAATAACTGTCTATTCTTAATCTTTCTTGCTAATCTCTATCACAACCTATTACAAAAAAACACAAAAGGAATTCTATACAAAGAGTTTTATGAACGTTTTTCATGGTAATATTGCTCAAAGAGAGAAAGCCCGAGTCAACATGCATGATTTGTATCTGTACTTAATGCTTTCATATGAAAAGACTGTTCCTACGGTGCGACGTTGCCATATGATTAGGGCACGGCCTTCTATTAAAGGAAGCTATGCTTGAATGCATTATTGATAGAATAAAGAGAAGGATAGAGAGGAAAGAAGGATAGAAGGAAAGCATAGAGAAAAGAAAATAAGATATTCCATCCTTGACTTTCATTATAATTGTATCAGTTTCTACCCTATTATAGGGTACCACAAGTTGAATATTTTCAAGCTACAAAGTATACGATTAAAGTATAAGACCATCACCCTTTTCAATTTGGTTGATTTATTAGATAACTTGAATATTGATTATTGTAATAACTATTAATTTAGTAAAATATCGAGAAACCGGTTCCGTTTATTACATATTTTATAAATCCCTGATAAATGAGTTTACTAGAATACAGTAGTTAGAAACAGAGATTGATATAATGGTGTAAGACCCCATATAAATTTGTGATTATGACATCTTCAAGTAGGTACAATATATATTTTCAATAAGATGTTTTTCCAAGAATTTCTTCTCTCTTTTATCTCTATCTTTATTGATATCAAGTTATAAATTACTTACGTATTGCAAATTTTTTAGGGATGTTTAGAATTGCTATTTATTAATGAATAAAGAGCGTAAAGCGCGACATTATCGCTCGCGCAAAATAGGTACTTATCGAAGATGAGATGAAGAAGGTTTACGCGCGAATTACATACAAAATCTTGTTATGTCTTTGAAGAGATATATTGCGTAATAGCAATTTTATTACGCCACCAGAAAGTAGTCCAATTCAATAGTTGTTTACGGTATAGTTTTCCGGGAATGTGTTAGTGTTCAAAGTACAGTATAAGGGACCAAAGAACAGCCTCTTCTTTGAAGTGTGGCGAAAATGGATAAACAATACAGTTTAATCTTTAAAACTTTATTTTTTCTAGTTTCAACTAAATGGATCCACGAGCGAGGCCAGGAATTCAGGCGGCCGTGCTCGCTGGAAAAAGAAGTCTCAAAGAAGTTTGGCTGTTAACTGTTATTTACAATATAGATATAAACGTTGTTTTGGTTTGACTCTCATTTGCGTGAATAAATTTAAGAATTTTATACCAGGATATTGATTTAAGTAATAAGTTAGATCTGCATCATCCTGATTCCATCCACTAAATCAACCTTGTAATGAATGTGTTATTATTCATAACACTAACTTCAAACTCCTTACGTTAATCAATAATAAATTGTCTTTGTGAATAGAAAATTCTGACCATATGCTTGAAAATTGAATGTTTTAGTATCTTTTATATCGTGTAGTTAAGTGATCATTAAATTAAAGAAGTAATTATATATGTTGCTAGATGAGAGGCTGAAAGAGCGGAGATCGTTCACCCAATATTGTAAACTACAGGGTGTTTCAGGAGGAATGTGCAATACTTCTCAGGCTGATTCCTCACACCAAGTAGACAAAAAAGTTCCATGGGATCACCCCCCAAAAACGCTTTGTTACCGAGATAACAATGGCGGAAAATTGAGATTTTTCAAAATATATTAATTTTTCTAATTTTTTACAGGCTTTAGCGAGGTTCTAAAATAATCAATTCCTATGTAAAATTAACTGAGGAATTCAATGAAACCAGTTTCAAGTTTGTAACTTCAACGGTTTTTTAGATAATTGGAAAAATATGCTAGAAAACACCATTTTTTAACAATAAGAGTTATAACTGGATAGGGAATCATAGAATTGTATTTTTTATTAATGGAAGTTGAAGAGAGTTGGATTTTAAAGAAATAGTTAAATGGCGGCAATTGTGTAAAGCTTACCCAAATCTCAGAAATGGCGATCAAAAAACGCGAAATTGACAAAACGTAGGACAAGTGATAAATTTGTGTTTAGTAGCGATTTTTGATCGCCATTTCTGAGATTTGGGTAAGATTTACACAACCACCGCCATTCAACTTTTTCTTTAGAATCCGACTCTCTTCAACTTCCATTAATAAAAAATACAATTTTATGATTCCTTATCCAGTTATAACACTTATTGTGAATTCCTCAGCTAATTTTACATAGGAATTGATCACTTTAGAACCTCACTAAAGCCTGTAAAAAATTAGAAAAATTAATATATTTTGAAAATTTTAAATTTTCCGCCATTGTTATCTCGGTAACAAAGCGTTTTTGGGGGATGATCCCATGGAACTTTTTTGTCTACTTGGTGTGAGGAATCAGCCTGAGAAGTATTGCACATTCCTCCTGAAACACCCTGTATATGAAGAACTTTTTTAGTATTTGAATTTTGATTATACTCTGTGTTGAGTGTTGCATTTGTCAATAATCAAACCCAGAATCTTGGCAAGAAACCATCTTCTTACATTAGAATAATTAACTCTTAAGTTAATTGTTAATACATTGTATAATAATAATTACCCTTTTAAAAGACTGTTCAAAAGTATCTCATTTAGTGCCAGTATTCAAAGAAAAAGGAAATGTCAATGACTCATAAATGGTGAGTGATTCTGCTCATACTTCATGCATTTTTATTTTTATAAAAATAATTTCTGGTAAATTAATTATGTATTATCATGTATACCGAAATCCACAAAAACGTGTTTGACTTCCTAGTGATCATAAAAAATGAGAAGTTATGTGATCTGTGAGCTTCTGTGGTCTCTATTCAAAGTGAATACCATAAATGGAAAATAGGTAGTGTGCTCCACAAGGTTTTGGTCAGAGCCGCCACTGTTGGGATGGATATTTATTTAATATATGAAATTATAACATTAAACAAATTTAAATAAACACCAAACAGTGTATCAACTCTATCGAATTGAACTAGGTCTGCGGTTTTATTGACATTCAATCAAGGTGGATCGACGCCAAGCAGCTAATATGTTAATTGGAAAACAATGAAAAATTGATTGGAATTTGCACAACAGTTGGCGAGCAGCAGTATCTGTTCAAACGGAATCCGAGAATTTCCAATTGAATATTGATTGTGTTCCAACATTGAAGCTCAACATTTTCAATTGAATATCAATAATTATTGTATTTGAATAATGTTGCATATAGCATTCTACATTTCAGAGACTGGCTGACTGCTTAATATTGTAATATCATTCAAAGATTCTTAAATTCACAATATTTTTCTGGTAAGATGTGTACTCTAGTTTTATATTATTTTTACCTACTACGGTACCGTATCTGGAAAAATGAAATTATTAAAGTTTTTCATTGTAATTAAGCTCTATTGCAATGCCAATTATCTCAGTTTTGTTCATGAGTTGTACCGTTGACACTTAAGATACATTCTATGATATTATATGTAACCTACTTACTTTAGATATATTTATAGTCTTTGATAAATATAATAATCATTTGTCATCCACCAGTAACATTGGCGTTTGCTTTATTAGGTACTGTGTTTCTGTCTCTTTCTCCCTATCTTATTTATGATAATGGAATATGATATTTTAAAGGGAATGAACCCAAATAGAATGGAAGATTGAGTTCAATTGGAATTGTTAAGTTCAATAACATTTGAAAAGTTCAATAGAATGGAACATTATTCAAAATCAATTGAAATTTTGCAAATAGGTAACCAATCAGGATCTGTGAAATAGATGAGCAGTGAAGTTTGAAAAATATATTTCTCATGCTCTAATAACGAGATCCAGGGTTCCTCCCCTGAGTAAACATTTCTTCTGAAACACTGATGGAAAACAATTGGCTATTTATTGAAACAGCTTTTGAAGCAGTTTGAGAGCCAGCAAAACATTCTTAATGGGTCTGTTATTTGTCTGATTTGGCTCAAATCTCAAAGGAGAGACTAAATTCTTTCTTCGCCAATTTTGTTAATTCAAAACTGCACAAACTAGGCCTTCACTGATTGGAAATTATATAAGTCTATTCCATGAAGTTAATGGGTGTCAAATGTTGGACTGTGATTCAATAGGAACTACTGGATCTCTATACCTATTCCCTTATCTCCATTTCAATTTTTCACTACTTTTTCGCAATGTTCCAAGGACGGAATGCATTTGACGTCATTGCTGTTGGTGGTGTTGATGGGAGCGGTGAATGCAGAACTGTACACGTCTCTGGTCGAATTGGAAAATCTGGTTGAGACTGAAGCAGTTCTGATCAGTGCACTGGATAAATACATTTCTTCTACTGAACACCGGCTAACAGAACTGAAAAGGTTAGAACATATGTCTTGCTTTTCAACTATTTTCCATACTCATCTCATTTTTCTATTTGAAATATGAATCACAGTACCTTTTTGAAATTATTTTCATTTTAGCATTACATATTTCAGCTCATAAGAGTCTTTTTTAAAAATCTTATTACTTGTAATTTTTGTCCTTCAATATTATTTTGTGTTTTTTTTCTCAGACAAGTGGCTGAATACAGCAAGGAGCATGATGAAGCGAGCGTGGATGTCAGTGCCTACCTGTCCAATCCAATTAATGCCTATTTGCTGGTCAAACGTCTCACCATTGACTGGAAACACACTGAATCGCTTATGCTCGGCTTTGCTTAAGGTAGTAATTACAAGTTATATCTACATGGGCCTAGATTATAAGTGAAAAGTTCGGAAACGGCTTAATATTTCTTGTATGGAGATAATTTGACGGTTTTGGAGACATATTACGGTATACGTACTACCGGTAGGCCTACTCAATTTTGACATTGAAAATTTTGTCCGCCATCTTAGGATGGATGCATTTATTGGATCAAAGTGAATTACTAGTTATGTTACGCATGTTTTCGATGCAGATTCCAAGAGGAAACTCGGACGTTCATGTGTTGAACGGTTTGAAAGGATTATTTCAATTAGATTCAAGATTCTTTTATTGCCAGAACAACATTATATTGTATAAGCACGTCAAACTAGAAATAATAAAATACCACTTGTAAACACAGGATTTTCAATCAATCAGATTTAATTACTATAAGTTAGAAGTGTTCATTACTATACTGGGGGTGGCGTAGCTGAGTGGGTTGAGTGCTGGCGTCGCAACCCAAAGGCACCGGGTTCAAACCCAGGTCAGACCAGAAATTTTTCTCAAGCCACTTCCCCGTGTTTTGGATGGACACGTTAAGCCGTCGGTCCCGGCTGCCTAATAACAGTCGTGAAGTCATTTCAGAGGCCCTGAAATTGATCAGGAGCGACCTGAAAACTCTGACACCAGACCTGAGCCAGCCAGGTTACACGAATATTATTATTATTATTATTATTACACTAAAACAGTTTACCATTCATTTTTTCTTCAAAATCTGTATCAAAATCATGTAAGGTACCTAAACAGAACCGCATCATTCACTTTTCAAATTCAATCCGCCATCTTGGATTTGCCTAATTTTTTTTAAAGCCCTATGCATTGACTTTATAAACATATTGTATTGAAGGGTTAAGATTTTAGTTCATATGACTAACTTAACATTGGTCGAATCTCCATTCTATTACGAGGGCAGTCCAGAAAGTCTGTCACGTTTTGATATAAAATAAAAATGAAGTGCAAGAAAAAATTTGTATTATATACATTTGAAAGTACAACTAAAATACTATTTTTCAACATAATCACCAAACAAATTGAGACACTTATCTTAGCGGTGAACTAATTTGGAAATGCCGGCGTCATAAAAGTCCGCCGCTTTAACCAGTTGGTTACGCCCTCCTACAGCTCTTCGTCGTCGTCGTCAAAGCGCTGCGTAGCAAGCCATGTCTTCATTACCGGAAACAAGTGATAATCGCTGGGTGCAAGGTCTGGACTGTATGGCTGATGTGGGAAAACCTCCCATTTGAAAGCATCCAGGACTTCTCATGCTCGATTTGCCGTATGTGGACGGGCGTTGTCGTGGACAAAGAGAATTTTTGTCAACTTTCCTCTGCGCTTGTTTTCGATTGCTCTTCTTAATTTTCCGTAAAAATTAAACATTGTTCCCCTAAACTTGACAGATTTGACGATGAATCTCAATTGGTTTATTGTTTCTAGCAAACAAAAACCGTATTAACGACCGTACATCACAGCTCGCGGGATTTTGAATTGCGGCACACATTTTAAATTGTTATTGAAAAACAACAAAGAGCGACACGAACCTCCCGCTAGCACGGCTGGATAGCCAGTGAACGGGGGAACGCCCTGACGCCAAGAGGGCCGTGATACCGCCCCGCCCCTACCGGCTACAATGCAAAACGTGACAAACTTTCTGGACTGCCCTCGTACTATAATGTCATATCGCAATATTTTGTATCCTGTATTTCAGAGGTGCGCCAAAACATGACCCAATACCGTCAGATGTTGAAGTTCCCCTCTGAGGAGGATCTGAACGGAGCAGCGGTGGGATTGGTGCGTCTACAGTACACCTACCAGCTGGACACGGCTTCCATCGCCAGGGGACAGCTTAACGGCATACAGTACACCACTCAGCTTTCCGGTTAGCGTTTTTTTATCATTATTCTCACCTAAGAAAATCATAGGTTGATAAACGTTAATGTGAAGCCAGATTTTACCGAGGCAGAGTACCTAAATCTGGGGCATTTCCAACCTTCATATTCTGTTTGCACCGCCTGGTCGTTGGTTCGAATCCCGCTAGGAATGTACCATACGTTTTCAGTGTTTCTCAGTGTTTGGGAAAACTCCTGCACCAGTAGGATTCGAAATCAAAATTTTTATTGCTGAAAACATTCAACAATTTTATAACAACGTCAGTAGCAAAATTGAATAGTACTGTTGTATTTCCAAACTACTTGAAATTCTGTGATTTGATGAGATGGTTAAAAAAAAATACTGTGTATTGCGTATAACTCATTTTTCCCCTGGATAATTAGAATTTAGAAACGTTTCACATCCTTTGTGACCCCTAGATCAGTCACAAAGATTTTGCTGCTTTCAACAGAAAACTAAACCGAGTGTTCTCATGTTTTCCTACGACAGAAATTGAATTTAGTCTGCCTCCGTGTGGACACTCCCATAAGAACACATTGTTTTGTTCTACCGTACACGGCCGAATCCTTATAACTGCACCCCATTAGAAATGCTTATAATCAGTGTATTTTGTGATAAATAAATGGAATCTAGTTTCAATTGTTGAATTCAATGATAAATATCAGTACCGTACTGCTCTATTTATTTATTTTCTGTAAATTATATTGATGTTGTTTTGTTTTTCAGCTGACGATTGTTTTGAGCTGGGCAGACAGTCGTATGAAAACAAGGACTTTTATCACACGGTGCTGTGGATGACCGAGTCGCTCAAACGACATGAGATGGAGAGGAAACGCACCAACATCGAGCGCTGGGAGATACTGGAGTACCTTGCTTACTCAACCTACGTGGAAGGTGGGTTTTTGTTCACTATTGAATATTAAATAACATTTTGTTCTCTATTTAATGTAGCAGTTCATCCGGACCTCAATACAAAATGGAAGTTTGTTAGCTATAGATTCAATTTGTAAGTTTCTTCACATGGTGATTGGATGAGACGCCCTCGAAACAGGTGAAGTGCCCGTATCTTATACTGTACAGCACTTCACCTGATTCGTGGGTACGAGCCGCCAGTGGATGAAAGTGCATGTAGCTTTCGGAAATTTTCATCAATGTCCAATTTCAGAATAACTAATTTCCATTTGAATTAACTATTTGTTAATAAATAATTCATCAATTTTATTAATCCAACATTTGAAATGTAAAGAGTCTTTGGAGTAAGTGATAGTTTATTAAGTAATTATAAATATTAATGAATGATATAACCTTCTTCTGCTTACTTACTATTTTTTATTACGATTAAGTAATTATAAATATTAATGAATGGTATAGCCTTCTTCTGCTTACTTACGATTTTTTGAGTCGCGGACGTGTTTTGAGCAATGGTGTTTAACCTCGGCGCTCCTGGCTGAGAGTAGCGTCCTCTCAGCAAGGAGCGTCAAGGATGGACACTCAGTGTTCGAATCATGTCCTCGACTCATAAAATCCAATAAGTATTGATAACAAAATCCATAAACACCAAGAAGTATTGATAATCTCAACAATCATATTATTAAATAATATGATCAATTGGTTCAATCTATCATCAAATTTATCAAATAATTTACTTATTGCAACCTTTACAGCAACAAGAAGGCCTTCAAAGGTTTTAGAAAATCATTAGTTACATTGATTTTCAATATAATCACTTATTGCTCGATAATTTTTGCAAATGAGATTTTATTTTAAAAATGGCTTGTCATCAAATTTACAAATAAATTTTATATTACCGTATTTATTATAAAAAATTTCAATTAGCCATGTTATTGCAGTTTTAATATCAACAAAATTGCTGGTAATGGAACTTGATATACCAATGTATATTTTGAAGGCTTATAAATCAGTTTGATCTTTTATGTTATTCTGATACGCCTAGATTCCTTGATTGTGTATCTTATGTTTCTGTTTGCGTTGCAGGCAACGTGCGATCAGCGTTGCAAATGACAGACGAGCTGCTGACCATAGTTCCTACACACCAGCGCGCTCTGGGCAATCGCACCTTGTACCAGGCGAAGATTGAGACAGCGCCTGGTAGCGACGAACCTCAGGTTTATGCTCTCCCTAATATTTCCGTATTGTAACAAATCAAGGTTATTAGATTTATCTTATTCACAACCCAATCTAATTCACAGTACGTTGGCTGGTACAGTAGGCTGATTATTCCATCTCATCTCGTCAGATAATGCTCGCCCTGATATTTCTGTTTTCAATTTTCAGCTCTCTCAGGACAATAGGCGAGCTGTTAGTGAGAGCTGAGAGCTGAGCTTTGATAACTGTCATTCTGCAAACGCCTCAATCTTCAATTATCTACTCTACTTCTATTCCTATCATTTTAAATTTAATTTTGAAATGAAATGAAAAAGTTTTTATTCTCAAAAAAGCAACATGATACAATCACTTGAAATATATTATACAATAATTTCATAGAATAATACTCCCCACCTAGAAACAAGTCTGTGTGTGGGGAGGGTCGTATACAAAATATAAATAAGTTTACAAAACACTAGAGAAAAATGTATACGGTCTGTAATTTTATACTTATTCGGCTAGAATCACTCAATAAAGTAAAATAAAAATCATGAAATGTGAACAAAGTTTTCGTTAATAAATTATATTTTAAGCAGAAACAGTAAAATTTCTAGAACCTTTCAAAGTAATCCAGCAGTATTGGAGTAAAAAGTAATAGGAAGATTTTCTAAATTATAGAAAAAAAGGCAGAGGAGAAACAATAATTTACCCTAAATATAAGGAGACCTAATTAATTCTTCACTGGCCTCATTTCCAATGCCGAGCAGCCACATCCCCATCCAACGCTTAAAGATGGCAATGCTGACCCCCTCAGTGTGCAATATATCCCAGGGAAGATTACGATAGAGGGAATGAGCCAGATAAAATGAATTGGATGAATCTAGATGATGAATGAGTCTGGGAATCTGAATTCCAACGTGTACCCTGTTCCTAGTTGGATAGTTGTGTTCAAGGTTTGTGAATATAGTCCTGTTTTTAAATATGTGAATTGCTAAATTTTTAATGTAAAGTTGCCGTATATCAAGAACAGGGAAATCTTGAAACAGGAGATTTGTGGGATATCTTGTACTTTTCTTAAGAATTTTTTTTCATGATAGCCTTTTGTGAGACGGCAAGAGGCCTCAAGACAGCTGATGATGATCCACCCCATGCTAGGATGCCATATTCCAGGAGTGATTGAACATACGCATAGTAAACAGTTCTGCACTGAGCCACAGTCAGCACCCGACTGATCTGACCAAATGCATAGAGAAACCTCCTTATTCTGGTTTTTAGTTGCTGGATTTGAGGTACCCAATTGAATTTATTATTCAAGGTTACCCCCAAGTATTTAAATTCTTCTACACACTCAACAATACTGCAGTTACAGGTGACTGACTGCGGCTCACCACAGACATGCAAGCGCAGCTCTCTCCCCCCTGGATTGGCACCCCTTCTGGTAAAAATAGGCAAACATTTAGTTTTATTTACATTTAAGGTAAGGGTATTCCTGTCCAACCACTTTTTGATTTTTAATAAGTCATTAGAGGCCTTAATGTATACTTCTTCCCAAGAACTCCCATAGGTGACCAGGGCCATATCATCAGCAAAAAGATAAAGTTTTCCTTCCAATTCCAATTTTGAAATATCATTGATGTATATAATGAAGAGAATGGGACCAAGGTTACTGCCCTGCACCACTCCAAAATCTACATTAATTGAAGGGCTTTCAGTACCATTTATGGATACTATCTGTTGTCTATTAGAAAAGTAACTCTTGAACCAATCCAGAGACCTGTTCAACACTCCAATTGCTCTTAGCTTTTCAAGTAATTTATTCCTGTCCACTGAATCAAAAGCTTTGGCAAGATCAAGGAATGATAAAAGTACACGTTTCTTTGAACCTACTTGCTGAGTAACAAATTTAGTGACATCAAACAAGGCATCTGAAGTATTTTTATTGGATCGGAAGCCATATTGTATATTGTCTATTATATGATTTAGTTCAAGATAATTTGATAGTTGGATTTTAACACATTTCTCTAAAATTTTTGCTGTGACTGTAAGGAGTGAGATTGGTCTGTAGTTAGCCATGGAAGATTTGGAGTCGGATTTATGAATGGGAATAACCTTGGCCACCCTCAAAGCTACTGGAAATTCACCACTGCAGATACTCAAGTTAATTATATGTAATAAAGGGATTATAATTGTATTTATGTTTTCTTTAATCAATCGCGCAGGGATAGAGTCATAACCTGGAGCCGACGCCCCTTTTATGCTCATTATGATATTAAAGAGTTCTTGCTGAGTAACAGGCCTAAGTACGAATTGAGAGTGTGTTACAAGATCTACTTCCTCACCTGTATCATCAACTGGATCAATGGCTTCAGCCAGTTGCCGCCCCACAGAGGCAAAGTAATTATTAAAGTTTTGAGCAACGTTCTCAATTTCTCTATTGTCTGTGAGGGAACCAGCACCACCACCACAAAAGCTCTCAACTGGGAAGGCCCCCCTTGTGGAAGGTCGACCTGCTATATCGTTGACTACTGACCAGAATTTCTTAGGATTCCCGTGTGCCTCAGTAACTTTTTGCTTGTAGTAGTTATTTTTAACATGTTTTAGGAGGTATTGCAATCTATTTCTGTAACGGATAAATCTATTCCTAAGGTTATCATTGAACGGTTGTCTACTTAATTGTTTTTTAAGTTTGTCTCTGTATCTTATAGAATTTACTAAGCCTGATGTTATCCAGGGTTTGATTTTAGTTGCTTTCGCATTAACTGTGATTTGAGATGTGTTATTCTGAATTATTTCATTAATTGTACTAATAAACTTATTAACTGATGAGTTGATATCCTGTGTTTCTGTGACATGATTCCAGTTTTGTGAAGAGAGTGAATTGTTAATGTTTGTCCAATTTTTCTTATAGGTAATTCTCACATTATCTGAAATTTGGTATCTAGGTCCGGAATGAAATACATGTAAACAAGTAGTTAAGTGATCTGTTATAGCATTTTCCAGTATGATTGATTTGACGTTGTAATTTATGGGAGATTTCAAAAAGTAGTGATCTATGCATGTATTACTTGCTGGTCTTGTAGGTTTGTCAATGCAAGAAATGAAGCCAGCTTCATAGAGAATATCTAAATAGCGCTCATGGGGTGAGTTGGGGAGCGTATTCAAAATATCGCAATTTATATCACCGGCAAGGATTCTAAGCTTAGGAACTGTTTGATCAGTGTTGCTATAATAGTCACTCAAACCCTGGATAAGTAAATTTAGATTAGAGTTGGGGCTTCGATATATCAGGAGTATTTCGCAGGGAGTCCCCCTCCAGCCGAAATTCAATGATAGGGCCGTGGCCACCCCGCCAATGGTCAATTGCCTACAATTAACTGACAGCGAACTATTGGCATAGACTACTAAACCATCACTGCTATTCAAATTGCGATGCGTTTTGAAAATATTGAAACCGTCGATGCTCAAAAGGTCGCTGTCTCTATTACCAAGCCATGCTTCTGTTAATAGAACAAAATCAAATTTAACATTTAATCCCTCTAGGGTTACTAAAAACTCGTCTATATTTCTATTGTAGCTCCTAATGTTCTGCTGGATAAGACTGAGTGATTCATATTTGTTTGGATTAAGGTTCGAGAACATATATTTATAATTATGAATATCATAACATTTTTTACATTCAACAAGTGTTACGTCATTATCATCAAGTGCTGTGTGGAACATATAATAATTTCAAAATTTCAACAGCTACCTGGCGTGTCGCTAGGAAATTGTTACAAGTACAGAATTTTTTAAAGTAGTAATCTATTTTCATGCAACGTAATATTTATACAAGTAATTATGCTACTCAGTGTATGGAATTTTTTAATAGCTGTTATTTACCAGTTTCTGTTGAACTTCAGTAGCTATAAACACTATTATATTCAATATAACTGATGATGGTAATAGGGGGAAAAAAATTGTATCTTGTGTAAAATTAAATAGAATGGAAGACAATAATTCGGAGTAGGCTACGTGTGGTGATCTTTTAGGTTGTATATAAATAAGACAGGTTGAGATGTCTCGAAAAGAATTAATTATTACATTAGTAACATTATGAGTATAAATCATCACGAAAAACGTTCTATAATTTTATTTACTTAATGACGTCACTCGACAATTGAACTTGAAAAATGTGCTTTGTAGCTATTATACATATCAAGTGGGTCAATGTGTAATATGAAATATTATCATAATTCAAATACAAAGTAATTATTATCAATTGAATAGGATATATAATTTGAAAAAACAAATTGTGAATTTTGACTACAGATTAAGACTAGACGAGGTGATTGCAGTGAGAAAGATAAAGTAGAATCTATTGGGAAAAGAAGATCTTTGAAAATTGTTTCTTCTAATCATTCTGAGATAAGAAAAAACAGTAACAGTGTTGTTATTGTCATTTCTCATTCTACAAAGCTTCAATAAGAAACTCAATTGGTTTCAATAAACCTTTATTTGAGGAAAAAGAAAAATCTTCTTTAAATCGAAATAATCAAGACGACATAATGCATTTCTTACGTTAAAAACTAAAATAATAATTCCGCGATTTATAGAAATTAGATCAGTGGGTGAATGAATTACCGTAATCTTTAGGACGTACAGATTTACAACATAGCGTTTAATTCTCTCTTCTTCCCATCATCATTTCACTCATTAATAAATAATAATAATAAATTATAAATAATAAATAATAATAATAATAAATAATAAATTTTTTTTTTCTACCCATTATATTATTAATAGTGAAATTAATGAAAGATAAAGATTATTATCAGCTGAATGTGAGTCGGAACAGGCAATAGCCTAATCCTTGTATGTTAGAAGAAGAAGAATAAATAATAATAATCAATTAAAATGAATAAGATTCTATCAAATTAGCCCATAATTAATACTTATATTTTTTTCTAACAGATGACAATGTAGAAAAGGGCATTAATATTACACGCCACTCTCCTACTCAAGGATTTTTTGTGTTTATCTACTAAGATTGTTACTGAGAAAACATAGTTAAATGGCCACAGATACACTATTATAATTATTATTATTATCAATCATCAAGATTGACATCTGTCTGCTTCTGCCGATCCGAAATATATTTGGGTCTTGGAAGTACCTGATACTGTAAGGAGCAAGAAAATCAAACAATGATATACTTATACGACCTCATAATTCAATTCATTATTCACAAATTTATGAGGAAACCGAATGAGATAATCGATATGAATTTGAATCTACTTCTAATAGTAAGAAAAATATTTTCTATAATCCTAAGAATATGGATATGTATTGTAGCTAAATGACAAGATTAATTTGGCCAATTAATTTGAGAAATATTCGGGTTCATTTTTATCGTGTAAAACTGACTGTATATAGGCTATAGGTAATACTTGTTACTATCATCATTATCGTACGCGTTATTAATAGGGTACATGTGTGAGATCAATCTTCAATCTTCAGTTCAACATGACTCAGAACAAAATAAAATTAGAATCAGCCTACGTATGTAGTCAATTATTTTGATTTTACAATGGAATATTACTTTATAACCAATATAATACATTTTAAATATTATATGAAAATTTGATTAAGATAAATTGGAATAATAATATATTTTCAAAATAAAAAGTTCTGCACTCGGTCTGTGAGTGAAAATATAAAGAAACAAAGAAGAAAAAATCCGGAATTTCAGTACATTACTCATTTGCAGCTTCTATGCCTGGTCCATGAACTTGTTCATTAGGATTGTTGGTCTCCAAAGATAGTTGTGGTTGTTGAATTGCTACCGAGTCGCCTCCCTCAGAGCTGATCTTGAACTCCTCTAGCTGATCAAGATGCGCAATTCTAAGTGATTTTCCTGATTCGCCCTTCTTGACCATCACTCGACAGTCTCTGGTCCAGGCTGCTGTTAGTTTTCTGGATTTCACCAGCTCTCTGGCCGCGTTGAAGATTAGTCTGGTATGCGGTGTCAGCTGTTCGTTCAGATAGACTTGTGAATCTGGCCATGAGGTGTTGACTTCATTAGCGGATAGCGTCTTCCTTACTTTACGCGCTATGATCCATTCATTTTTTATAGCACGCGAAACAAATGCGACTATAATGAGAGGTGGACGGTTTTCGCCACGTTTTCGCGGTAGTCGATGGACTGCGGAAACGTCATACATGTCATAACGAATGTCCAGTAGGTTAGAAATCTTGTTGAGTATGGCATACACATTCTCTTTCGGGGTTAGCGGAATACCTGATATAATTAAATTGTTCTTACGTGTGTGTTGTTGTAGTTCCTGCAAATCCGTGTTTACTTTATCTACTACACATTTCAGTTTTTTATTTTCACTAGTAAGACTTGCGATAGTATCACTGTCAGATTTAGATTTGGATTTGATTTTTTCGATTTCAGCTTTGATGTAGATATTATCTTTCGCTATATTGTTCATATCTATTTGCAATTTGTCTAACTTACAGTCTGTCTGGTCTAAACGTTTGTTGAGGTCGTCTCTTAAAGCTGTAATGGCGTTGAAAATATTAAATATATCTGAACTTAGTTTGTCCTCTTTTTTAGCACTGCTAGTTCCTTCAGAACAGTCGTCGCACTTCCAATTGCTACGCAGAGAGTTTTTCTTAGTGGGGTCACTTTGGAAATGTTTTATACAAGAAGTATGAAATGAGGTTCCACATTTGGAACACTTGAAATAATTTTCTTTCGAAGTACCTAAGTCTGTGTTACACTTATTACAGTTCTTCTCAGCCATGACCAAAACAATCGAATATTGAGATTAATCAAAGATTACTTTATAAATTACGGATTTGGAACACACAATAACTGAACGAGAGTCCGTAATACGCGCAAAGAGTAATAAATAATTAATAATTTGTAGGTTATTCACTTCACGAAACACGATTTTGGGCACGCCAGGCAGCCGTAGACAGGTTTAACGGTAGGACGATAAGCTCTCAGGCAAACGATGCTTCTCCATCCACTGACTGATTACGACTAATTTTTCTTTTACTTTTTTCGCCAAGATAGAAGACGCCACCGGTCGTCAATGATTGCTTCAAGCTCTATTTGATGACGTGTCGTAACGCTCTCTCTCCAAGTCCCCAAGTGCTCTCTCAACTCAAATGTCGCTACGTTCACAAAAATGAGCCTTTCCTAAGGTAGAGTAACATTGCATATTTTGAAAAATCATTAGCACCCAGCAAAGTATAGGTTCAATCCTTATCTACACAAGAATAATTATAATTTTGGCAGCCGGCTAACTCAATAACAATAGAACTATCAATTTTATTACTAAAACAAAAAGTTTGAGGTGCTGAATTGAGTCGAAGAACAATAGTTGGAGTGAAGTAAGTTTGAATCAATATAAGCTCTCAGGCTGAGGCCACACTGCTGGTGGGTGGATAGGCTAAATTGTCTGAATAGTGCTCAGCCGTCATCTTGAAATTCTTAAATATGGAGATGGAACTACTCTCCACCCTCCACGCTCTACCCACCGGCATTGCGGCCTCAGCCTCAGTATGTACTCAACTTACTATAGTCGGCGCAGTCTAAGTTGACGAAAACCCCCTCCATCCGAGAAATAGCTACGTTGTCATTTTGCGTGGAATTGAAACTTCTCCTAACGCAAACACATTCAACTGAATGTTAAAAGTGACAGCGTATAGCTTTGGAAAAATTACGCGGTGTTGTGAAACTCACTATTTCTATGATAAACCAGCTGTCTGCAGCTCGAATATCCAAGTCGATTAGCTTCAATAACTCCAATCATACAATACAATACCTACAACACATACAATAATTCATGCATATACCGCTCTCCTTACTTTAAAACTATTGAGAGGCCAAATTACGATCTTCCGACTATTTTCGACATTTGGAAAAATAATTTCAATTGTTTTTGAACAACTTTCTCGCTTTCACCACCCAATTATCTTCTCAAACAAAAAAGTTTCTAGATCCTCGAAAATTTCATGTTTTCTGTTCGAGTAGACTCAACATTGACAAACATATTCATTAATTTGAAAACATAAATATATTGAGTTCAAACATTAGAAGTTATAATAAACATATTGATGAGTTACTTGTTATTTTAAATAGTTATAGTAAGAAATTTGATGTTATTATATTAACTGAGACATGGATGGATGCTAAAGGTGCAACTGTTAGTATGGATGGGTATGATGTTTTTGTGAATGAGAATAGTCGTAATCAAAATGATGGTGTGATTGTGTATGTAAAGACATTTTTCGGTGCCTGTTGTGAGGAGGTGGATCTTTATGGTGCTACTTGCCTCAAATTGAACATAGGTTTCGGTAGTGAGAGGCTATGTTTGCTTGCTATTTATAGAAGTCCTTCAGCCAGGCTAGAGCCTTTTATTGATAGCTTAGAGCTGTACTTGGCCAATAGAAGTAAAGATCGATCTCATTGGCTTCTGGGCGATATTAATTGCTGCATACTTCCAGGTAATCACGATGAGATTGCTCAGAGGTATCTTGATGTTATGTATGGGGAAGGTTTCGTAAGTTGTATCGATTTACCTACTAGGATAACCCACCAGTCTAGTAGCTGTTTGGATCACATTTTCACAGATTGTAGGAAAATAAATTCAGTTAGGTCCGCTGTGATAAGATGTGACATGACTGATCATGATTTTACTGTTTGCCAATTTTCAAAGACTGGAAATACCAACATGGTGCGTAAAACCCAACAAATAAAATATATTGATGAGAATTTGGCATCCCAGCTCATATCTGATGACGATTGGTCAGATGTAATGAACAGCAACGATGTTAATACTAGTGGTAATTTATTTGTAAATAAATTAAAAAATATACTGTCTCAATCCACTAAAACTAAAAACGCTTCTTCAAAAAATTTCAAGATCAAACCCTGGATTACTGGCGGACTCATCAGATCAATTAGGCACCGAGATAGATTAAGTGTTAAAATAAAAAAACAACCTTTCAATATTAATCTAAGAAACGAGTATAAGACTTTCAGGAATTTACTTTCTAATTTATTAAAAAATGCTAAAAAGACATATTTCCAAAATCAAATTAGAGAAGCTGGAAATAACAATAAGAAACTTTGGAAAAGCATATCTGAAATTTCAGGTTTACGTAAAAAAGTTGAGGGATTTCCTATTACTCATTTTTTAGAGGGGAAGAACAATTTTGAGTCTAATGATATTGTACAAGCCGCCAACAAACTTAACAATTACTAAGTGAACGTTGGGGCCAACCTAGCTAGGGCAATTCCCCATGTATCAGAGGGAGTGATCAATGATCTTGATTATAGAATTGTTGCACGCTTCCAGTTAATGAAAATTTCTGTTCAGGAGGTGGTCCAGTTAATTCTTGATCTAAAGGGGGGATCTGCTCCTGGAATTGATAATATACCTGCATCAATCATAAAGAGGAATGTGGAAGTTCTTAAGATACCAATACAACATATAATAAACATAAGTTTTTCTAATGGAATATTTCCTGAAATATTTAAAGTAAGTAAAATTGTACCAATTTACAAAGCTGGACCAAAGAATGAATGTGTAAGTTATAGACCAATAAACCTCGTCAATGTTATCTCAAAAATAATTGAAAAAGCTGTCAAGCTACAGCTGGAAAAATATTTAATAGCTAATAATTTACTTTTTGAAAATCAGTTTGGTTTTAGAAAAGATAAAAATATTAATGACGATCTTTTTCACCTTACCAGAAAAATACATGAAGGGATCGAAAATAATAAAAAGGTGCTATTGGTTTTCATTGACTTGGCCAAAGCCTTTGATACTATTGATAGGAGTATCCTCTTAGAGAAAATGAAATGTATAGGCATTCAGGATACAGCTTTGGCTTGGTTTGAGAGCTACTTTAGCAATCGATCCCAAGTGGTATCAATTCTTGACCAGGTGAGTGAGTATAGGAACTGTGAATTTGGTGTAATACAGGGCAGTACACTCGGCCCATTGCTGTTTCTTATCTACATCAACAATTTAGGTAAAATTAAGCTTGACAATGGTCACATTTTCCTATATGCTGATGATACGGCCTTGCTCTTTGAGAGCAATAGCTGGGGCGAAGTGTTTGGTACAGCTGAACGTGGTCTGTCTCTCATCAGGCGTTGGTTTGATCAGAATGGACTCACCATGAACCTCAATAAAACTAAATGCCTACCAATTTCTATCAGAGCGGATGGTGATCCCATTGACCAATGCTTGAGGATTCATGATTGCCATACTCCAAATGACTGTGTTCAGTGTGTTACTATTGAGTGTGTGACGGAATATAAATATCTAGGTGTAACTTTTGACAACAGATTAAGATGGAACTCACATATTCAGAATCTAAGAAGTAAAATTAGGAAATTCATGTTCATATTTTCAACCCTAAATCAGATTCTCACCACACATTTAATTAAACATGTATATTATGCTTACATTCAATCGCTTCTACAGTACGGAATTATTGCATGGGGGGGTGCTTTCAAGTCTAATCTTGCTCCTTTATTTATAATACAAAAACTTTTAATTAAGATAGCATTGAATAAGCCTAGAAGGTACCCCACCGAGTCCTTGTTCAGCGAATTCAAAGTTTTTAATATCACCCAACTGTATATTAAAACATTGATTCTTTACATTTTCAAAAACAAATCTACCTTATTTACTAAGATCCGTCACACATATGAAACCCGAGCTGCTTTAAATGCTGGTACAATAGTTTCTCGATTAATAAAAACATTTACTTCCACCTCATCCCATTATAAAATCAATATACTATTTTTCAAATTACCAGCTTTCATAAAAGACCCCAATAATAAAAGAATTGGTCACTTTAAAAAAGTTGTTTATGATTGGATCTCGAACATGAGAAGTGTTGATCTTGAAGAATATGCTACCTCTACGTATGTGTGATTGACTATAATAATGAGTTTGCTGTAATTGATTGCTTTGTTGTGTGTGTGTGCGCGTGAGTGTGCTCGTTTGTACTATCAATCCATCTATGTCAATGTCATCAGATTGTACTTAGGTTATTATAACTTAAATTATTCTTATTCATTTTAAAGGTAAATAACTGTTTTATCTGTTTCTAATGCTATATATATATTTTTGCTTTTTATGATTCATTCTATGGCTGTAAAAATTTATTTACTGGTATTTGGAACTCGCCCCTCAATCACAGGCATTTGCCCATATGAGGAGCCTTCATCTATTTGTATTTTGTATCTTTGTATCATGTAATTATCAAGAAGAAAATAAATCAATTTCAATTTCAATTTCAATTTCAATTGAAACATAATTATTTGTTGGATACAGAAAATTCAAAAAACCATTTAAAAGCTCGAATTCCCCTTGTCATTTTGATATAAAAAACTTTATTTTTTATACAACTCATGATCATGAGAGGAGTGATATACAAAAGAAAGTAATATTTTCGCGATTTTTCAATTTTTTCAAAAAAATTAAATTTCCTTTGAGTCCTTCTACCCAGGAACTTTTTTAATACTACTGGCATGAAAATTCTACGTCTAGATATGGGGTTTAATCGCGAATTTGAAGAAATTCCAATTCCACACAATCTGGCAACGCAGCTATTTCCCGGGTGAAGAGAAAAACTGTCAACTTAGATTGCGTGGACTATAGTACCGGTACAGTGTTTACACAAGGTCGTTTTTGAGTCACGTGATCAACTTGTTTAATAAGTGGTTAGCAGAGAGATTGATAGAAGCAAGTCAAATTAGCAACAATCAAAAACTATAAATTGAAAATAGCTTGACAAAAAATGTAGCATTTATTCTTAAAATTGATAATGATTTTTTTTCACTATGAACACACTGTGTTGAAAATGGAGTAGAATCCGGAAGCGCTCCACGTGTGAGTAGTAGTTTATATTTAAACTAATATTAAAATTTATAAAAAAGACTGCAGTGTCGTGTAAAATAGTTCAGAGTGAAATATTTACATGCAGTTCGTGATGGAAAACAAAATAGATGAGGATTATTTATTAATATTTAGAATCATTCTGTGAGCTTAGGAGTGATTTGTGGTTCCAATTCAACTTATAACCCATACAGTTTCTATTAGCAGTCTTTTTGAATAGTTCAATT
This sequence comes from Sogatella furcifera, assembly GCA_017141385.1. Classification (NCBI taxonomy): domain Eukaryota; kingdom Metazoa; phylum Arthropoda; class Insecta; order Hemiptera; family Delphacidae; genus Sogatella; species Sogatella furcifera. The sequence goes on from CM029548.1 coordinate 64,406,591, forward strand.
CAACGTATCTCTCTTTTCTTGATCAAGTCGACTTGACTCAAAACAACTACGTGTAGACGCTCCATGGTAAAAAAACTGGTGTTTTTCAACTAAAATATTTCCTGATGCATATTAATTTGCTTCAGTTATAAAGCTAATACACGTATTATTTTGTGCTATTAGTGATATATGTATAATTTTATTTGATTTCTTTTCATTTTGATAGGATTGCGCCGTTGAAAGAGGAAGAAGCCTACCTGAAGCCGAGAATTGTGCTCTATCGTGACATCATCTATGTTGGCGAAATAGAAATTATTAAGAAAATGGCCTTGCCTAAGGTGAGTTATTGATTTATATTTGAAAAATACGTGTCTCTTCAAGCGATTCAAGCGAAGAAGACCCTCTGGCAAGATGGGAAAATGACTAGCTTGATCAATATTTGTTCAAGAATTATAAATATGGTCTTAATAGTAGATCAAATTGTTTCCTACAATTTGAGATCAAATTAATAATTTTTTAAACAATATTGTCCGAGCTTGAGTCGTTTTCTCATCTTGTCTAAGGGTCTTCTGTGCTTGGACAGACTATAATTTTAGGTACAGGTACTGCAGCACTTTTTTCTTCTAGTAATATTATTAGTAATCTAGTAATTATTGACCGGATGTAAGTTAGGTCAATATGATTTGACTTGGATTTTCTTTCGTCTGTTTGTCTGTCTGTGATTCAATTACGTGGCTAGTCACGTTGATATAAACGCAAGAGATTTGGCAGGAATATTCCTTTTCAACTGTGCGCTTTATACCAAATATACCAAAATATTCCTTTTTACCATCATGATATCATGTATGATATGTAGGTAATCGATATTATTACTGTTCACAAACTGCTACAACAAATATCAATAAAATATATTAATTCTAAATTTGACACTTGAACAATACAATTTATGAAATGGAACAAATTTCATTAGAAAATGAAATAATATTTCATGAAAAAAAGTTTATCAATAATGTTTCATATACAGGACTAATGCTTAAAATATGATAAAATAAAAAATACTACTTGCTAAATTGTAAAATTTGATCGTAAGTAGGAGAATATGTACTGTACTGAATTGTTTTGCCCTGATAGATGCCAGGCGGGTAACACTAACTAAGACTGAAAATATGTATTTGTATATAGGAATAAAATTATTCAATTGATTGCCTGAGAGTATCTGTGATTCTGTGAAAAGGATTACCAACCGTTCAAGCATGCAGTTACAAAATTATTCAAAGACAGGGCTTTTTATTCAATTGATGAAATGTTGACAAGTAACATTTAACTATTTTTGATTTCAGAATCAATCTTTATTGTGTAGAACTAACTACTACATAGATAGTTTAATATTACTATTGACAGCATATTGAACTATGTAAAATTGTTGTCCAACTTGTTAGCACATAGGCTACTGTGTTTTAATTTCTCATTTCTTATTTTCTGTCTTTTTTATATAACTGTAGTGTTGTAAGATTATTACGGATAACTTTTCTGACTCTGCCTTGATGTACTATTGTATTGTTGGCTGTGAATAAATTGAAATTGAAATTGATGAATTTCAATTTTGTTGAATGTGGCCGTGCAGTTGAGACGTGCACGCGTACTAGAAACCAGTTCCGGAAAAGTGTCCGACCACCGCATCAGCAAGTCGGCGTGGCTGAAGAAAGACGAGCATTCCGTCGTGGAACGAGTCAGTCGCCGTATGGAGCACTTCACTGGCCTCAACATTGCCGCTGCCGAGGAGCTGCAGGTGGTCAACTACGGCATCGGTGGCCACTATGCTACGCACTATGATTCACTTCCGGTGAGTGCAGCATTTGATGTTTGTAAATCCATTGAAAAGTTGGAATTACATGGGATGTGGAGCACCTCACTGCTGAGGCACTGGATCCACTGTCAGTTCCAGACTGATAGTTAGAACTGTGGATTGTGAGGAAAATTTTTAATAGTTGATACTGCAGCTCGTAACCCACAGGCTGGTCTGTTTGTCTAGATTTGCCATTGTCCTCTTTATGAACATACTTTTGATAATGAAATAAAGAGAATTTAATAGATGCTTGTTTTGTAATGCAATTACAAGATAGCCTGTCTTCACAATAATTGAATTATTATTCACAAAATAATAGTCAGCTGGACTATGATCAATACAATAATTGATCTTATCATTAATCTTAATGTTTTTGAAGATGATGGAACAATCAACATCCAATTGAACTCAGTTTGTTTTTGTGGTGTTTTCCAGATTAAGGACTTACCTCTTGGAGATCGCATAGCAACAGTCCTATTCTATGTGATTAGAATTGTGTTAAATTCAATTCAAAGTTTATTGTGGTTCTTCAGAAACAAAACTGAACGTTCAGCATGATTTTATCCAATACCTATATGATTTACATATCCATAATACAATATGATTTCATTCAGCGGATTTCAGCAAGATGTTTGAATTTCATTGAAACACAGTTTCTCGTTCCTCTACCATCCAATTAAATCTGTTTAGACCTTTGATTCATAATCCAGCCCTGTATCAACTAATGATCTTGTTTCGTATCAATCAACTCCGTATCATTAATCATGTTCTGTATCACCGTGTGTTTGATTGTGTTGCAGATGAGCGACGTGGCTCAGGGCGGTGCCACAGTGTTTCCTTATTTGAAGTTGGCGCTGTGGCCTGAGAAGGGAACGGCCGCCTTCTGGTACAACCTGAATACCAGTGGCCAGAAGGACCTTGCCACCCTCCATGCCGCCTGTCCTGTGCTCGCCGGCTCTAAGTGGGGTGGGTAGTTGGAAAATGTTGGGTTTAGAATTTGTAGAATTACAAATAGCGTAGGCTAGGTATAATTTCAGAATTCTCTTATTTCCTTTGTATTTGAAAGCCACGCTAATTCTATGGAGAGGCAACACACCAATCACAGTTGAACATCTTTATCTTCTTCAATCTTCATCCTCATATTTCCATATCTTCATCTACATTCTCATATGTACATATTTTCATATCTTCATCTTCATCGTCCTCTTCTTCTTTTAACCCATATGAATATATTCATCTTCATCGTCCTCTTCTTCTTTTAACCCATATGAATAGGTACCCATATGCACCCTAAGAGACAACGAAAAACAGCATCTTTCGGAGAAGTATGGCGAAAATCAATAAATAAATCAGTTTAATCATAGATAAATTATATTTAAAGATAGGGAAAGGATAGTTGAAATTAGGGAAATGATGTACTTTCTTACTCTGTGGTTTAATATTCTAAACTCTTTTTTCTAGTTTCAAACAAATGGATTGGCGAGCGAGGCCAGGAATTCAGGCGGCCGTGCTCGCTAGAAAAAGAAGTCTCAGAGGAGTTGAGCTGTTAACTGTTATTTACAGTATAGATGAAACGTTGTTCTTGTTTGACTCTCATTTGCAAGAATATTAAGTTAAGAATTTTCAAGATATTAATTAGGCTAATATTAAAGCTGTGGAAAGTTATTATTTAATAAATAGGTATGCTACTTTAACATAGAATATTCTATAAAATATAGAACGTTTATATTGTTTAGAACCTCGAGAGGTTCAATTCCAACTCATTCGAAGTTGATTCTACAGATTTTAGTTTTTCATAAATAATATATAAGATTCGTATCAATCGTCTGCTTTGAAAGGTAGCATCAGACTGTCCTGACAGAGCTGAACTAACAGTCGTTTGCCAACTGCCTTAGTTTTTGACGTCAGAAGTTACAAGTATTATCATCTATTTGACTAGTTATTCATTTGAGCATTCATTGAAAATCAACTATCAAGCTTATAATGTAGTCTAGCTATAATTACTCGAATAAATTGTTATGAACCGAAACCGAAAAGTCTTTTCATTTTTGGCTTTGATAGAATTGCTTGAACTGCTACTATAACAAAAATTGTTATAAATTATTCATGCTATAAATTGAGACAAAGCAGGTTCTGTTATAATTTAACAAATGTATTTTCAAGGCAGAATTAATCCAAATGAGAAAAATTTAGAATTCCCAAATTTGATTTAAAATTTAAAAAAGAAGAAGACCAAATTTAATGAACAATATTTCAATACTAAGGCCTGTTATTTCTTTCACTATATTATTATGTGGGTTTGTCATCAGACAAATGAATGAAATTACCTAGGTACATTGAAAACTTTGAAACAAAATTAAACAAATTTAAATAAACATCAAACGGTGTATAGTTTGCCTAAGCAAAGAAGACCCTCTGGCAAGATGGGGAAGTGACTCCAGCTCAGTCAATATTGGTTCAAAAATTATCAATTTGATCTAAACTTGTAGGAAACTATTCGATCAAGATCACATCGATTAAGATCACATTTATAATTTGAAAAAATGTCTCCAGCTCGGTCAATATTGGTTCAAAAATTATAAAATTGGTATAAATCGTAGGAAACATTCTGATCTACAATTTGAGAACAGATCAATATTTCTTGAACAAATATTGACTATGCTGGAGTCATTTTCCCATCTTGCCAGAGGTTCTTCTTTGCTTGGACAGACTCTATCAACTATAACGAATTGGAGAACTAGGACTGCAGTTCTATTGACATTCAATCGAGGTAGATCGACGCCAAGCAGCTAATATGTTAATTGGAAAACAATGAAAAATTGATTGGAATTTGCACAACAGTTAGCTAGTATCTGTTCAAATGAAATCAGAAATCTCCAATTAAATAATATTGATTTTGTTCCAACATTGAAGCTCAACATTTTCAATTCAATATTGATTGTATTTGAATACTGTTGCAAAGCATTCTACATCTCATATCATATACTGGCTGACTGCTTGGTAACTGGCAAATTATAAACATTTAAAGATTCTTAAATTTCAATTTTCTGGTAAAATATGAATTCTCATTTATACTATTTTTCATAGCTGCAGTGACAATGATTGAACTATTTTATGTTATCGTATTTGGAAGATTGAAATAATTAAAAGTATTTATAATAAATGAGCTCTATTGCAATGTTAATTATCCCAGTTTCGTTCATGATTTGTACCATAGATTGAGTAGAAACTTTAGTTACAGTCTGTGATAATCACATATAGCCTAAGTTACTCAGTCTATGTATTTTTAAAGTGATTTCTCGAAATATTAGTTTAGAAACAGTATTTTAAGGTCTTTTGATTGAAAAACTTCGCGATAAGGTCATATTATATATAAGTACAGTATATTCTTGCCTTAAACATCGATGATTTTTATTAGGAAAATCGTTCTTATTGTGTTTCGATTAGGAAATCAAGGGTTTTCCCCCCTGGTAAATTTTTCGGAAACAATTGCCTATTTATTAGAACAAATTTTAAAGCAGTTTGAGAGCCAGAGTCTTCCTAAGGATCTATTATTTTGATTTGGTCCAAATCATAAAGGATATACCAAACTCTCTTTCTCATTACTTTTATTAATTTAAAACTTTACAAACTAGGCCTACACCAATTGAAAATGACTCAAGTAAAGTCATGGCCTTGTAAATGAATATTATTTCATTTTATTTATTGCGGATGATTCCCACATAAGCATTCGTTCTCGCTTGTGCATATGGGTAATGGCAACACCTACTAATACATCAGTAGGTATTGGTAATGGAGAGTAGTGCGAGGGTGATTTATGAAGTGGTTACACGACCATGCCTCAGGTGGGATTCGAACCCACGACCGGGTAGCGCTAGCGGACTAAAGCTAGTAACGCCCCAGACCACTCGGCCACCCCGGCCGGCAATAATTATTATACATCATTAGAGCAGCTAAGCAATTAGGCTACATTTTAATACTTTGTGCTACCGTTATAATCAGAAATCGCTATATATATCAAAGATGGTGAACTGAGAGATTCCTTCCAGCAAGGGAGAAGATTTTCCAGAAAAAGTAGATAATCAAAAACTATAAATTTTTCATCTCCTATTATTCTATTATTGATACTTGGACTGTGATTTAGTAGGAACTATCACAACCATTACCTTACCTCTAGTTTTCTTTTCCCGTAATTTTTCAGGGGCGAAATGTATTTGACAGCATTGCTGTTGGTGATGGTGACGGGAGCAGTGAATGCAGAATTCTTCAGTGCTATAGTCGATATGGGAAAATTGGTTGGGACTGAAGCAGTTCTGATCAGAGCACTGGATGATTACATTTCATCTACAGAACACCGGCTGATAGAACTTAAAAGGTTGGAACTTGTCTTCAATTCAATTTTATTTGTTCCACATATGGGATTACAATACATGAAGTTATACATTATGTTTTTTAAAAAATAGGATTTTTCATAGAAACGATAGATTGCTATCTAGTCTTGTGGCTAATGAGCAACTTTTTTCTTGCCTAAACTATAGTCCGGCCAAGCAAAGAAGAGCCTCTGGCAAGATGGGAAAATGACTCCAGCTCGGTCAATATTGGTTCAAAAATGATTGATTTGGTCTAAATTGCAGGAAACATTCTGATCTACAATTTGATACCAAACTGATAATTTTATTTGAACCAATATTGACCGAGTTGGAGTCATTTCCCAATCTTGCCAGAGGCTCTTCTTTGCTTGGCCATACTATACTAGATAAAAATAAAAAAATTACAATAGTCAATAATAAAGAATAAATTAAACAATATTGGTTGCATGCAATCTTAGGAAGGATTATTTTTAAACACGTGATCTCATCCTCATTGACTAAATATTGACTCATTTAAAACATTGAAAACATATTGACTAAATATAGTTTTTACAACAATTTAAGACCTCTCCAATAACATTTTGTGTTTGTTTCAGACAAGGGGCTGAATACAGTAAGAAGTATGCTGAGGCTTGCGTGGATGTCAGTGCCTACCTGTCCAATCCAATTAATGCCTATTTGCTGGTAAAACGTCTCACCATTGACTGGAAACAAACTGAATCGCTAATGCTCGACTTTGCTCAAGGTACTATGCTGAGTTGTGAGATTAATAGTTATTAGTGTGTCAGATAAACTTGGTTTGTAAGGAGAACCCCGCCTCTCTTATAATCTGTTTTTGATGAATTTGAAATTATCATCCATACAATAATAGGTGGGCTATCTCAAAAGTAAGTTAACAATCCACATTTTTCTCAAATCACAAGTTTAGTCTGTCCAAGCAAAGAAGACCCTCTGGCATGATGGGAGAATGACTCAAGCTCGGTCAATATTGGTTCAAAAATGATCAATTTGATTTCAAATTATAGGAAACGATTTGATCTACTATTATAGCACCTCATTTATAATTATTGAACAAATATTGACCTAGCTGGAGTCATTTTCCCATCTTGCTAACACGTGAGCACTGGTGTTAAGCAAATATAGGTGCGAGTAGGCCTACTTGCGTGTTGCTCTGCGTAATAGACTTAGTTTTAGCATATTTTATAGATTTATAAATCGAAATTAAACTTCAAAACTATTGAATAAATTTATACAATATTAAGTTGTAAACTAAATAGAATCCATATGAATTAATGATTAAACAGATAGATTTTGACGCAATGAAAACTGGAATGCATATAGAATTAGTTGTCTAAATACATGAATAGATTTAATACTTATTTTCTCTTAGGGCTACTGTATTCATTGAAACTTTAAAATAATTAAAATCAAAGTAATTTAAAAAAGGTTAATTTGATTTTTAATTAATTTAATGTTTTAATGAATAGATTTGCAATTATTACACCAATATATATATATTACCTAACAACAGTTATAAGTAGGTATTGAAGGGTTAGAATACGTCCATACTTTTGTAATCCTTTTACTCTACTTGTAATCATTTTTCAATATGTATTGTATCATGAATTATGAGGAAATAATAAATAAATTTGAACTTGATATGAGTAACATTAGAGAGCACATTGGTCGAATCTACACTCAATTCTGATGTCCTATGAAATATTTTTATCCTGTGTTGTAGAGGTGCGCCAAAACATGACGCAGTACCGTGAGGTGTTGAAGTTCCCCTCTGCGGAAGACCTGAACGGGGCGGCAGTGGGGTTGATGCGTCTACAGGACACCTACCAGCTGGACACGGCCTCGATCGCCAGGGGACAGCTGACGGATAGCGTGCAGTTCACCACTCAACTGTCTGGTGAGCCTTATTTTTTAGTACCTTTTATTTTCACCAGTAATCTGGGTGAATAGGATATACAGTATGATTTATTCCGATCCAATAATAAGAATACATTGGTTGTCCAGGTTCATGTCACGAAATTTGTTACCCAGCAATAACATAGGATTGAATAAGAAACGTGTAATACTTTTATCATTCCTTGATCTAGTTCAAGAGCATTATTCTATAAAATCATTGTATCCTTGATATAGTTCAATATAGTATTATTCTATCAAATAAACCTATTATATAGGTTACAATAATAACTCAATTATATTTCAATAAGTGTTTTGTAACATTACATATGTTGCTTTTTTATAAAATAAAACTTTTCTATTTCATTTTATATTTGTGTTGCACATTGTTTATTAGCTGACGATTGTTTCGAGCTGGGCAGGCAGTCGTATAATAACAAGGACTTCTATCACACGGTGCTGTGGATGACCGAATCGCTCAAACGACATGAGATGGAGAGAAAACACACAAACATCAAGCGCTGGGAGATATTGTAGTACCTCGCCTATTCCACTTACAAGCAAGGTGGGTTACAAGCATTGGTCTCCACTTTTCATCCAAATAATATTCATCAATTTAGAATTCACATGGTGATTGGATGAGAGCATATAGGCCTACAATTTTTTATCAATGATCAATGTGATGTAACAAAACAATGTAAGTGATAGGTCTATGATTTGACTCAGATTTTCTTTCATCCGTCTATCTGTCTGTGATGACATGACCATGACCATATCAACAAACACGTTGATATAATCAATTGAGATATTTTGGTAGGAATATTCCTTTTTCAAGTGTGTGTTGATGTACTATGTTAATACAAAAACCTTGTCTTTAATAACCTTGGTTGATGTATATGTCTGGTTCTGTGAAATTGTCCTATTTGAAAGGACAAAAAAGGATTGGCCTACTTTCTGATATACAGTAGGTAAGTATACTTTATGCCTACACACATGATCTGATACTATATATTGTTGTTGATATAATAATATTACTGAAAAATATGTTATATATGACATTCAATAGAAAATAATATCACAAGTATCTTCTCACATTTGTATGACATAGGTTCTAATTGAATTGAGCTGAAATATTCCATATGAATGAAATTGTATTGTAGCCATTGTTGACTTTTTTGTGCCGACTTTTAAAATTGGTCATGGTCAACACTATAAATGTATTCCGAATAATATTAGGATTGAAAAGGGTATTAGTATGCAGGGAGCATGTGGGTGACTGCGAGAGGTCTACTGTTCACAGACCTACTAGTAATTTATATTCAATTGAATCAAGTTAATTATTCAATAATTAATTTATCATTTCCATTATTTCAACATTCACAATGTTTGTGGAGGCTTTTTATAGATGAAGTGATAATTATTTATATTCAATCAATACTTACAGGCAAATTTTCTAGAAATTAAGGTTTCCAAACTCCGTAATCGGTTCCACATTACAAATGAAGAAACTTGATAAACCAATTTAACTTACATTTTGAAGGCTTATCTATTGATTTGATGTTATTTTGGCGCGCTTGCGATCAATGTCCAAGGTGTATCTTATTTCTGTTTGCGTTGCAGGCAACGTGCAATCAGCGTTGCAAATGACTGACGAGCTGCTGACCATAGTTCCTACACACCAGCGCGCTCTGGGCAATCGCACCTTGTACCAGGCGGAGATTGAGACAGCGCCTGGTAGCGTCAAATCTCAGGTTTATGCTCTCCCTGATATTTCCATATTGTAACAAATCAAGGTTATAAAATTTATCTAATTACCTTGATATCAATTGAAATAAAACTATAATTATAGTCGTCGGATATCTAGGGCTGGCACAGTAGGCTCATTATTATTCATCTCATCGCATCATAACACTCAATTTCTCATGCTCGAGGTTAAGCATATGTTCAAAATATCCTCACCAATAAAAGGCAAAAGTCATTTCTTTACTACTTTTGTCTCTAAGGTGTCTGTGAGGTATGACAGATGCCAATTGAAGCGGTTGGCATACGCGGATTGACTATATCAAATCTCAGCTCTCTCAGGAATGTCAGCAAGCTGTTTAAAAGAGTACCTACATCAAAGCGAGAGCATTTCTTGCTATATTTGCTCTCAATACTGTTCAAGTACTGTTCCTGTACCTTTTACTCTTAATACTAGTTCTGACAGAGCTAATGATTAATAACAGTCATTCAGCAAACGTCTTAATTTTTAGCGTCTCCTCTACTTCTATCCCTATTAATTTAATTTTTCTGTTATTCTTTTTCGCCGATAGATGACAGCACCGGTCGTCAATGATTGCTTTGAGGTCTATAAGATGCTGTGTCGTAACGCTCTCTCTCCAAGTCCCCAAGTGCTCTCTCAACTTAAATGTCGCTACATTCACAACAATGAGCCTTTCCTAAGGTAGAGTTAGCATTGCATTATTTTGGAAAAAGTTAAAACTTGGCATTTGATTTTGAAAAGAATGTGTTGAGTCTCAAAAGCAATCAATTTATGTTAATTATTATGTTATGGGCAGGCTAACTATTTTGGATTGAACAATACTGAAACAAGAAAATGAAGCTTTAAATTGAGTCGAAGAAGAATAGTTGGATTGAAATGAGTTTGAAAAACTTACCAGTAGCCTAATACAGTGTTCATATGAGTTCGGTTTTTTGAAGTCAACTTGATCAAGTTCGTTTTATAAATAGATAAGAAGAGGCTGATAGAAGAATCAAAACAGCAACATTCAAAAACTAAAAATTTAGAATAGCTCTACAAAAAATGATCCATTCTTGAAATTGATACCCTAATAAAAATAATTATTATCATTATTTAGAATTATTGCGTGATTATTGAAACTTAGTTTCTGTATACAGTCTTTTTCTCTATTCACTCAAAGTATTACATTATTCTTGGTCAACTTAACGACTTGAACTCTCCATAATAAGCTGATGATTTTCGATCAAACCTTTCTAGCTGCATTACCGGTATTTCACTTGGGGAATTGACTTGTGAATAATCCTCGTAGTATTTTTGGTTGTTTAATAATTTTCATTCAATCTTCTTCCTTTTTTTGATAGGATTGCGCCGTTGAAAGAAGAAGAAGCTTACCTAAAGCCGAGAATTGTGCTCTATCGTGACGTCATCTATGATGGTGAAATAGAAATCATTAAGAAAATGGCCTCGCCTAGGGTGAGTTATAAATACAAGAATATGTATTTACATATTCTGACGGTGGGGGTTACAAGAATTAATACAGGAAATTCAAGGAGGTTTCATGGCCCTTGTCCATGAACAGGAGTTGAGATTATTATATATATTTTTTAAATTTAATTTATCAAAACACACACTAAGGACATAATAGATAGACTGAGGCTAGGTACTCACTATAATAGTTTTGTCGCACACAGTTGACATTCCTTCAAAAAATAGCTATTCAATGCTGCCATCAGTCGAAATAAAAATAGGCCCACTCTCTCCATCTGTCTCTAATCACATCTCACCTGCGCTAGGTTGGTGAAAGTGATTCATATATTCACACTAGAATTTTCAAATCTGCGCCTGTGCACATTTACAATCTGGCCTCAAGTGGTCATCTCAAAGTTTATGTCAACTCAAGTAATATGTGGTCGTATTAAAAATATATTTTAATTCGTGAAATCAATGTGATTACAATCTGTGTAGAAACGGTAGGTTGGCTGAAGTGATTTTACCCTGGAATTCTAAGTTTTGCGCATGCGTAGTTACACTCTCACTTCCCTCCATCGTCTTGCAAGAGGCTCTTCTATTCTTGGCACAACCTTAGTCAATCGCCGCGCATTGTTGGCCAATGCTGCTTGCACTGCCGCCTGGCGGCACGATCGGAAGTTGAAAAAATAGCCCTCGTATCTTATGAGTACTATATTTCAATTTTAAATTTTATAATATACATTAAATCCTGAACATCTGTTTAACAGACAGAGGATGAGTAAAAAAATAACAACCTTAGGAAAGGTTTTCTTAATACAAAATATCTGGTACCGAGCTGCGCTCTGAAGAAGCTGTCTGCGGCCGAACTGTTGAATTACATAAATGCGTGTTATTGTAAAATAAATTCAAAATTGATCACCTCTCACAATTTTTTGACATGAACATGTGTTGTAGACTTGAATGTAACTCCATTTACTCCAGCTGAATAGCGTTGGTCAGGTAACGATAACAGCCATCATACACAGTACTTGGGATTAGACCTGAAGGAATATTTAATTATTTTATCAATCCTGCCAGAGAGTTTTCCCGGACATGAGACCTGGTGCAATCTTATTTTTCCATTACAGTTATATTAGATCTCAAATTTTGAGGAAATCGTTAAAGCCGTTTTCTAGATCCGTGATTCCACATACATACATACAGAAATTACTCGCTTAATAAAGACAACATACTATAATATCCTATATTGTTTTGTTCTGATGAATTGCAATAAATTGTGTTGAGTGTACTCATGCAGTTGGAACGCGCCAGAGTGCGATTCAGTCAGGGTGACAGAATAGTATCCAACTTGCGTATCTGCAAGTCGGCATGGCTGAGGAAAAACGAGCATCCCATGTTGGCGCGTATCAATCGCCGTGTGGAGTACCTCACTGGCCTCAACATGGCGGCTGCCGAGGAGCTGCAGGTGGCCAACTATGGAATTGGTGGCCACTTTGAGCCGCACAATGATTTTCTTCAGGTGAGTGGTGATATTTATCAATATTAAGCAAGTGTTTAATTTGTAATTGTTCAATCAAAATGTAAATATAATTGCAATTAGAACAAATTTATACTATAACTGATTATTATTGGTTCATTCTGCAGTCAAACATTTGTCATAGAAGTTCAAATAATTAAAATCAGAGTATCCTTTTTTAAATATTTTCATTTTACTCTACATATTTCGGCGATATAGCCATTTTCAAGTGTTAATTGTTATTTACATATATAAGTATAAGTATTTATATTATTTACTGTATAAGAAATTGTTATTTACACTTGAAAATGACTATATCACCGAAAGATGTAGTGTGAAATAGAAATATTTAAAAAAGGATCTCTGATTTTAATTATTTAAACTTCTATGACGAATGTTTGACTGCAGAATGAACCAATAATAATCAGAAGCAAATCAGTTATAGAATAAATTTGTTCTAATTGCAATTATATTTACATTTTGATTGGAAAATTACAAATTAAACTCTTGCTTGGTTAAAATTCTTGTTTACACTTGAAAATGGCTATATTGCCGAAGCATGTAGTGTAAAATAATTTTTTTAAAAGGGTACTTTGATTTCAATTACTCAAAGTTTTAAAGAATACAGTAGCCTTAAGAGAAAATGAGTATTCGTCATAGAAATATGGCACACATTGATAAATAAAATAAGAATCAAATACCCTTTTAAAAATAATTGATCTCTCTAAATACATTACTGGAAACATAAAATCTACAAACAAAATTATTATAACTTATATTGACTCAGCTAAAGCGTTTGATTCTGTGAATAGAGAGAAACTGTTGATAAAACTGGAAACAATTGGAATAAAAATATGGCTTTACAATGGTTAAAAAGTTATTCAGTTGACAGATTAAAATATGTCCAAATCAACAATAGTTCTAGTGGCCTGGAGAAAGTTGACTATGGTGTGGTGCAGGGAAGTACTCTGGGGCCTGTACTCTTCTTTATCTATGTCAACAATCTTCCTCTGCTAAACATTGACAGTAAACTCTTTTTGTTTGCTGATGATACGGCGGTGGTTTCAACCGGTAAAGGATGGGATGAAGTGTATAGGAATGCTGCTGCTGACTTGACCCAAATAAAAAGCTGGTTTGACCACAATTGTCAATATTCAGCAAATATCAGCAAATATTCAGTCAATATCAGCAAAACTAAGTACATATGCCAATTGTAACTCGTGGTCACCATGATCCAGGCCCAAGATACCACTCATGTGGAGATTCAGATGCAATTTTATGTAATTGTAAAAAGGTGGAAAGAGTAAATCAGTACAAGTACCTGGGAATAATTATTGATAACACCTTGAGTTGGAGTCCACATATCCAATTTGTGAAACAACGTCTCCAAAGGCTTCTGTACGCATTTTCCCAGCTAAGCCAAGTGCTTTCGAAGAGACATTGCAAGACTGTCTATTTTGCATATGTACAGTCCATTGTACAGTATGGCATACTTGTTTGGGGGGGACTGCCCTCTACCCTCCTAGAGCCACTTGCGGTGTCGCAAAGACAAATCATCAAAACCATTTTAAATAAAGAACGCCGCTATCCAACTATTCAACTTTTCACAGATTTCCCAGTTTTGAACATTAGGCAATTGTACATAAAATCTTTATTGATATATCTTAAAAACAATAGACTTAATATACTACCAGAAATTATCCAAACCTACTCTATACGATTCAGAGCCAACTATGGATTTGCGACGCCGCGATTGATTCATGGAGTGGAACTGAAACCCCCATTTTACTTAGCCCAATTGGTATATCGTAACTTGCCTGCTGAGATACGGAATATGGAATGCAGTGTGGCTGTGTACAAACGCAGGGTGGAGAGGTGGCTGTACCATATGGGTTGGGAAACAACTGAAAGCCTGCTCCATTCTGAATATTGGCACTAAACGCCCTCTTTACTCCAATCAAGCTCAATTTTTTCCCCAGTTTCATTTCCATAATCTTAACCTATAAACTTTTCTACAGTTCTAATTACTAGATGAAAATTTCACCTGAGTATTCGTTGGTTTCTATCCCCTGTACTTGAGCAATTTCTATATGTTTGAACGATGAAGCAATGATTTTTCTCTATTTTAAAAACTATCATAATTCATCACTTTTTCACTCACTTATATTATATCATATTTGAAAAAAAATTATTCTTATCCTCTAGGAAAATTTACCTTATCTAATTGAATGAAAAACTCTTCTGAAAATCCGTTGGTCTCCTCTCTTTGTTTAGAATAGTTCTTAAGTTGAAGTTAAGAGTTGGATTACCACTTACAATATTATCATAAGTAGTATTATTGTCCTCTTCTCAAATGTATTTTCTATTGGACAATCTCAAATATTGTTTCCTTTTTGTTCTTTGAATCCAAAAATATTATCATAAATCTCTAATTATTTAAAATGATATTGTCTACTGCAAACCAAAACATTAGTCACTGCACAATCTTGTTTATGCACCTTTAAACCAGTACTTTAAAGTTAAGTCTTAGCTTTCAATTCTATCGGTAGACTTCGGCTACCCAGGACTCATCCCTACACACAGATGTATACTTGTACAGTCTTGTAGGGGTATTCCGGTAATCATCATCAAGTGTTATATATATTTTTTTGTAATGTGTATATTATTATGGAATAAAGATTATTTTGATTTGATTGATTGACCCTTTTGAAACGAACAATTTCATTGTGGAATAATAATTTAAAAGTTTTAAAAGGGTATTTGAATCTCATTTTGTTTATCAATCATTTTAAATAGTTTTAAAGTTTAATTTTCATATAGCACACATGTGCAATCATCTGAAAAATGAGCTCACAAATGCACATTAAACTGATTCAATTATAATAAGCCTTCAAAATATACATTGTTATAGTCTGTCCAAGCAAAGAAGACCCTCTGGCAAGATGGGAAATTGCCTCCAGCTTGGTCAATATTTGCTCAAGAATCATGAATGTTGTTTTCATAGTAGATCAAATTGTTACCTACAATTTGAGACCAAATTGATAATTTTTGAACCGATATTGAACGAGCTGGAGTCATTTTCCCATCTTGCCAGAATGTCTTCTTTGCTTGGACAGACTATACGTTGCAAAATGAACTGTGGTGGTGTACCGTGAACAGCCGCCTTCACTATAATTATATCAGTTCCACCTCCACAGCCCAATCGTTGAACTGAAGCACCGTGCGACAGTACACAGTTCAAAGATGGCCTGCGAGTTTCCCAATCGTTTTTCGACTGTCACAGTCAGATAACTGTCAATTTTTCTTCATCTATTATTTGTATTTGTATTCTGTGAAGGAATAAATTTATTTATTTATAATGGATGTAGACCCCAGGTGATCAACTACGGTATGGCAACATCAGCCACTATATTAATCTAAGCCACTATATTAATTATCTTGAAACTCATTTCATGAGGGAAGCGGTTTGTCCCAGTGGTAGAGAGCGTCTAATCGGTGAGATTAGATAAGCGACGTGCCTCTACCACCACTGTAGTAACGGTGACCAGTTCCTCTGAATTAAATTCATGAGCCTCAAAAATCGCTTCCCGGTGGTTCGGAACCCACCTAAAGCAGTAGGTCCATTCATCTCTCATTATCCTTCCCATTACCCGTGCACAGGCCCAAGAGCCCATGTGGGCGTCATCCTCAAAAAAAAAACTTTATTCTGTCCAGATTGGTAATGGGAAACCGAGAAAGCAGGGACGTGTGTACTGTACCGTAGTAAAAGTACTACTGTACTGTACCTGTACTGAATGTAAAATAATGTACCGTATATAGAATTCATTTATGAAATAATGTACTGTGTAGTCCGTGCAAGCTCAGAATACATGTTAAACTAATGAAAAGGTTAGTATTTTCAACTAGCGTCAACTATAGCAATACTGTTTCGTATTGAATATATATTTGATGTAATTATGAAAATTATTTATTCTACATCTATGTTGAAGCCTGGGCTTACTGGAATCGGTTCACAGGCTGGCTAGTTTACAGAGATTGTCTCTTATGCCTAGTTTATACGATGCCAATTGGCGAGAAGATTGTCTTCTGCCAAATTGTCTTCTGAAATTCACAGCTGATGCAAAATATCTATTGAATCTTTTGATTTTAAACCCATCATGATCCATAACCATCTATCAATTCTCAGACCTTAATGTACAAAGCAAGATGGCGGCAATATGGGCCTAGCCAAGCGTAATAGCAATAGTTGAAGTTGCTATTCTTTAGAAGTAATAAGACATAAATAGCATATTTTTTATTGTTAATCATTATGATATTACAATATAATCAATATCCAATACAAAAATAATAATCATTACAATATGATGGACTTCAAACTAGAATCTGATTTATTATTCTATGTGAAAAATAGAAATTCAAGACACTCAAATTCCAATCAGTTTTTCCAACATGTTTGTAGCCTACTTCACTTGCTGCTCATTTCAACTTTCTTCCGTCTCTGAACCTTTCCCCCAATATTTTCAGTTTTTTTCCTTTGGCTTGCAAGTTTGAGACATCTTATTGTCTTCTTCACACTTCAGTATCTATTCAAAAAATGTAAATTCAACTTCTCAAAACTTGTTTTTAGAGTGTTATTTAAGCTTTTAGTTGCGTATTTTTACCATTGCTTCATATCTCAGATTTAAACTTTAAGAAAAAATATAATTAGTCCGGCGTTGTAGGCCTACCGTATTGTAGGCTATAGTCACAAATTAAGCACTGTTTGTAACCTAATCATTTGATATTTTTACACAAGGCAGATCACTGATTCCATTAATTATTGTCTTTCACTTTTACAAAAAGCACATAGGAGCCTAGTTTGTTGGAATTGAAGGAAATGCATCACTTCTCTTGGCACTCCAATGTTTTTCTCGTAGCACTCCAATTAGTTAATCGTCTATGACAAGAAAAATGTCTTTCTTGATAATAAAACGGTCTTCAAAATGATTAATACAAACTATCGAACTGTCTTTCAGTTCAAAATTTTGATAAAAACTTTTCTAACCAATATGTCCATTGAGAGTTTGTTTTCAGGAAACGTGAAAATATAAATATTAATTGAATTACCATACATGGATATTCACAATCATAAACACAACACAGACGACCCATTTGTAATAAATTATCATATTCTCAATAAAATATGCCATATTTTTTAACATAAAACAAGACGAATCGTAAGTGTAATCCATTGTCAACTTAGTAAACATTCAGTAGGCCTGCTTATGAAATGTTGCAAAAATTATTTTATAATAAAACATATGATTTTTTTTGTCAACATAACCAAAACGCTATGAAATCATGAATTTGGAGTAGGGCAATTACGTCCGCCATTTTCCATACAATCGATAGCTACATTAAGGTCTGAGAATTGATAGATGGTTATGCATGATCTAGGCATAGCCGAATAAAAACTCTAATAGACAATATCAGCTGTTTGCGCCCGGCATCAGTTGTCTCATGACAATTGCCTCGCCAATTGGCATCGTATAAACTACCTACAGGTATTAGTAATCAGCGTGTTGGGTTTTTCAATCTGGGATTCTTGAAACGTCACGAGTTAGTTGTTTTTTGGCTAAAATATATGCAAGATCCCTTATTTTTTGGGATTGTGTAACTTATTCCAGTACCCTTTTGGATGAATCAACAATTTGCGTTACGATTTAAGATAGTTTTATTCTGTGTGTCTACTATTTTGACGAAAAGTTGTATTTGCATGTGTGCTAATATGTTCAACACACTAATTAATCTTATTATTATTACCGTACTATAATCTTACTGTTTCTGAAATTAGTGAATCAATCAATGTCCAATGTATTAATTGATTTTTTGTGGTGTTTTTCAGAGTACAAACGACACTATTGGAAATCGTATTGCAACAGTAATATTCTATGTGAGTAGAATTGTGTTTAATTCAATTTGAAGTTTATTGTGCTTCTTCAATGACGAAACATATTTAGAATAATTACAAGAAACCAGAATAATCGCCCTCCCCCTCAACTGACCAATAAGTTTTGACCAAGGAAATCTAATTATTATTGAGGGTTGTAGCGTAATTTGACTGAATCTTTCGTTCAAGAATAATCTGCCCAATTTTGTCCAGTTGACAAAAAGTAATCTGTCGACTGTCGTTGCAGGATAAAAGAATGGAGTTTTTTTCTTCTCTTCTTCTCAAATCAATCAATCACTCAATCAAGTTTATTCATCCATCCGATATAAATTCACATAACATAGATTGTAATCATGCACGTATTATAAATACATTTCATCATCTTCAATATTATTATTACTACAGATGTTCTACAGAATATTTTTCTAATTTCTACAGTATTGAATCACTGTATTTCATGTTATTATATCTTCATTTATATTATTACACATATAATTTTTTCCCTTTACAGAAGAGCTTGATTATATTAGCCAAAAGTTAAAACTGCTCTGTGTTGATATTGATCAGTCAACTTATTTGCAATTGTTTTGATATAATCATATCAGTAAAATTCAAATTTTGATGATCTGTTAAATGCGAATGAAACTTACTTAATTAAGAGCCTTTTGGGCAAAATTACTTTTTCTGGTGACAGTAATGCGTTTAGCTGGAACAATTCTTGTTATCCTATTAAAAACAAAAAAGTGGTTGGAGAAGAATATTCTTACTTTGAATATAAATAAAACAAAATGTTTGCCTATTTTTAACAGAAGGGGGCTTATCCAGTGGGGAGAGAGCTGCGCCTGCATGTCTGTGGTGAGCCACAGTCAGTAACCTGTAATTGCTGTGTTGTTGAGCGTGTAGAACAGTTTAAATACTTGGGGGTTCTTTTGAATAATAAATTCAATTGGGTAACTCAAATCCAGCATCTCAAAACCAGAATAAGGAGGTTTCTCTATGCATTTGGTCAGATCAGTCGGGTGCTGACTGTGGCTCAGTGCAGAACTGTTTACTATGCGTATGTTCAATCTCTGCTGGAATATGGGATCCTAGCATGGGGTGGTTCATCTTCAGCGGTCTTGAGGCCTCTTGCCGTCTCACAGAAGGCTATCATGAAAAAATCCTTAAGAAAAATGCAAGATATCCCACAAACCTTCTGTTTCAAGATTTCCCTGTTCTTAATATAAGGCAACTCTATATTAAAAGTTTAGCAATTTATATATTCAAAAACAGGATTATATTTACAAACCTTGAACACCACTATCCAACTAGAAGCAGGCTACAGGTCGGTATTCAGATTCCCAGACTCAATCATCATCTATATTCCTCTAATTCATTTTACCTGGCTCATTCCCTTTACCGTAACCTTCCCTTGGATATATTGCACACCGAGGGGATCAGTATTGCTGTCTTTAAGCGACGGGTGGGGTTGTGGCTGCTCGGCATTGGACATGAGGCCAGTGAAGATTTAATAAGGTCGCCTTATATATAGGGTTAATAATTACTGCTTCTACTTTATCTTCTCGTATTATTTACAAAATATCTCTTTTAATTCTACTCCTATGCTGCTGGATGACATTATTTTGAAGAGTTTTGAAGAAGAGATCTTCTTTTAATATCATTTATTAATAGACAAACTTGCTTACCTACGTAGCATTAATGTGTTATATGTGATTAGCTAGATAAGTATTGACAGTTTACATATTATACATTTTCTCAAGTGTTTTTCAAGATAATTTACATTGACGACCCTCCTCACAAACAGACTTTGTATCTAGGTGAGAAGTATCATTCTTTGAAATTATTGTATGTATAGATTTCAAGTGCTGTAACATATTTTTTTTGATAATAAAACATTTTCATTTCATTTATTGTACTGCGTTTAGCTGCTGATAATCGCACCAAAAGTGGTCAGAAAATTCTTCTTACATCATCAAGATTAATATTGTGAAAATCTTATCATCTACTTGAACGTTTCTGGACTATGAAAATCTTCTAATCTGATGGTTGGATCAAGAAAAAATTAAATGATGGATCCATATAAATGCCATCAATTCAAAAGATGAAAAGTTTCAATGTCATCAACTACTTTGTGTATCACCATGCGTTTTGTTGCGTTGCAGATGAGCGACGTGGCTCAGGGCGGTGCTACAGTGTTTCCTTTGCTGAAGCTGGCGCTGTGGCCTGAGAAGGGAACGGCCGCCTTCTGGTACAACCTGCATACCAGTGGCGAGGGGGACCCTGCCTCCCTCCACGCTGGCTGTCCTGTGCTCGCCGGCTCCAAGTGGAGTGAGTACTTGGCAATGTTGGTTTTAGAATTTGTAGAATTACAAATAGGTATAATTTTAGAATTCTTTTATTCTCTTTACACTTGGATGTCACACCAATTCTATGGAGTGTCAATGCACCAATCACAGTTGAACATCTTCAACTTCATCTTCATCTTCCTTTTCATCTTCATCTTCCTTTTCATCTCCATCTTCCTCTTCCTCTTCCTCTTCCTCTTCCTCTTCCTCTTCCTCTTCCTCTTCCTCTTCCTCTTCCTCTTCCTCTTCCTCTTCCTCTTCCTCTTCATCTTCCTCTTCCTCTTCCTCTTCCTCTTCCTCTTCCTCTTCCTCTTCCTCTTCCTCTTCCTCTTCCTCTTCATCTTCATATTTTAACCCACTATGAATGTACCAAGGGATCGGAAAACAGCTGATTCTGTAAAGTGTGGCAAAAATTGTAAAATAATTCAGTTTAATCTTCTTAACTCTTTTTTCTAGTTTCAACTAAATGGATTCGCGAGCGAGGTCAGGAATTCAGGCGGCCGTGCTCGCTAGAAAAAGAAGTCTCAGAGGAGTTGAGCTGTTAGCTATTTTATATTTTTTTAGTACATGCTCTATATAATAAGTAATCGGACTGAGCCTGCCCCATGCCGTCAAAGCGTCTGCTGACCGGTATCTGGTACTGTAGTAGTGTTGGTGAGGGGTCACTGGAAGTCAAGGTAATTAGAATAGAATTTCTATTCTAATTACCTTGCTAGAAGTTACAAGTCTTATTCCGTATTAGTTTATTATGTTTGTCAATTGCGCAACAGCCCTATGAAGGGCCTAGACCTACTAGCTGGTTGCCAGTTTCATATGCACCAAACTATACAGTCCGTTCAAGCAAAGAGCAATTTTTTTGAGCATCCTTGGCAAAATTAACTATGAAGCTTTCATGTAGTAGTGTAGCTTAACATTATTTAAATAAATTTCAAATGTGCTATGAACTGGCTTCAAATATCCCTGAACTGTTATTACAATTCTGTATAATTATGTATAAGTTTGTAAATTTCTATAGTACCTAGGCCTATTTCAAATGGAATTCATCAACGAATTCAATCCATTGGTGTAATTTCTAATTCTGCTCTTCAATCAAGAAATATGAATAATATGTTAATTATTTTAATTTCATTCTATCAAAATAATATGTAAACAGTTGAGGTTTTATTAATAAAAAATTGACTCTACTATCTGTAGGCTACAATCTTCTGATCTCTTTAATTTAAAATTAATTCAGTGTTGCATTCAATCATTCTTCACTCTCTCAAATGTCTACTGCACTGCTGAATGGTTACGCATGGGATATGTATCGAACCTATAAAATCAATAGCAATAGAAATTATGTTCAAATCATAATGTTGATAATCATCTACCATCTAATCACTATGCAACCAATCAGAAATGCAGCCGCAGCTTCAGAGCAGAGCTCGGTCCCAAGATATTTTATTCAAATAGACAACTTTATTTTACTCGGATGGAAAGGGCTGAAATGGACATGCTATACATTCAACATATCCTTAAAAGCAATTTGATGGTCATCAGTATAGATAATGATCAATCAATTGGAAGAGAAAATTGGAAAGGATCGTGAGGGAAATCGAAAATATATATAGGCCATGTTTAATTAATTTATAATTTTGGTAAAGTATAACAGAAGGTGAGAGGTGGAAAGAGAAAGAAATACGAGCAAGATGGAAGCGGAATTTAAATAGAGGAAGAATGATGAAAAATAGGGAGGAAGAAACGTGGAAAACAAGGGAAAAATGAATGACAGGCAAGGATAGAATATAGGTCAAGAAGATCTTCATTTTATATACCGTATAGTCTGTCCAAGAAAAGAAGATATTCTGGCTAGATGAGAAATGATTCCGGCTCGGTCCATATTAATATTCAAAAATTATAATTTTGGTCTCAAATTGTAGGAAACATTCTGTTCTACAATCTAAGACAAAATTAATAATTTTTCAGCGAATAATATTGACCGAGTTGAAGTCATTTTCCAATCTTACGAGAATGTCTTCTTTGTTTGGACAAATTGTTAGAATGATTGAACAGCACACTTCTGTTATGTTAAGTAGAGATGCTGCTTAATTAGACTGATCTTATTTGAGAGAGGTGCGAAATCATAATAAAGTAAGATCTGCATCATGTTTATTCAATCCACTAAATTAACATTGTATAATGGAGAGCTAATTATCTATCACCCCACTGTAAACTCCTAGAGTTGATCAATTATTGTCTCTGTGAATAGAGAAATTCGACTACGGCATATGCTTGAAAATAACATGTTTTAGTATCATGTATTAGTATTGTTGTTAGATGAAAGGCTGCTGCTTCAGAGAGCGGTGCTCGGTCCCATAATATTGTAAATTCATGTAGAAATTTTATAGTACCTAGCCTAATGAGTGTTGATTTCACTCTGTGTTGAGTGTTGACTGCAAAGTGCTCGAGCATATTGGACTGCATGTCGGTAATCAAACCGAGCACCTCGGTATTTATAGAAAATCACCTTATTCCCAATAATTCACTTATATTCTCAAGTTAATCAATTGCTGTTAACAGTGAGAGTGAACAATTTAAAAACTGTAAAAAGAGGTGAATTTAGTGCCAGTATTCAACCAAGAAGGAACTTCCAATGATTGGTAAATGGTGAGTGAATCTGCTCATACATATTGTATTTCTCATTTTTAAATCTTATCAATATTTTATGGTGAATGATATATCATGTAAGTCATACCGCTTGTTCTTGAAATATATTATAAATCATTATTACACGAACATTTTATGTATACAATTATTGTAGAGGTGACTTCAAGTTAATGATTTGTTATCTTTCATAGTTACTGACGTTGTCTACGCTATTTGGTTTCTTGACAATAAAATTCTATTTATTATTTATTTATTTACTTGTTCAATCGAGGTGAATAGCACTGGCGGCTCGTGCCAACGAAACAGGTGAAGTGTTTGTATCTTCAACTGTATAGCACTTCATCTGTTTCGTGGGCACAAGCCGCCAGTGGTGGATAGACGCCAAGCAGCTATGTTGATTGAAGAACAATATGGATAATTGATTGGAATTTGCACATCAGTAGCTGTTCAAACGAAATCAGAAAATCTCCAATTTAATATTGATTGTGCTCCAACATTGGAAGCTCAACATTTTCAATTGAATATTGATTGTATTTTAATTCTGTTGCATAGCATTCTACATTTCAGAGACTGGATGGCTGACTGATTGACATTGTAATCATTTAAGATTCTTAAATTTCCAATTTTTCTGGTAAGATGTGAATTCTCATTATTATACCATTTATCCAGAGCTATCAGTGACAATAATATTATCGACCTATGTAAAAATCCAGTCATTCTAGCTCAAAAAAGGTGCCAACCTGGAACTAATCTCAACAAAGATGTTTTATGATGGACATGATAGCTGACACCTTCTTCCTATTTAACGTGTCGTTTCGTCCGACGCTTTGTTTTGACGATATTTCAAGAAAACATAAAATGGGCAAAAATTTCCAATATGGCAACCAAACAACAACTTTCCGACACGAGTTGAGAGTGGGATTTTTTACACGTTAAATGGGAGGGTGTCAGCTATCATTTCCACCATAAAACATCTTTGTTGCAATTAGTTTCAACTCCAACCCTAGAATGACTCGATTATAACGGTAACTTGAAGGTTGAAATATTTTTATTATGATAAATTGAGCGTTAACAATGTCAAATTATAGCCAATTATATTTTTTACATTTTTTATTTATTTTGTGTTTCAATGAAAATTGAAATTATCTCAGTCTTGATTTTTATTAGTAATGTATCGTAGATAGTGTATCGTGTATAAGTATATTTCCTTTATCTTCATTTTATTTTTTTTACTTTTTTGACGTTCCAGGGGCAGAATGCATTCAACTGCATTGCTGTTGGTGATGGCAATGACAGAAGCGGTGAATGCAGAACTTTACAGTGCTATAGTCGATTTGGAAAAGCTGGTTGAGACTGAAGCAGTTCTGATCAGAGCCTTGGATGAGTACATTTCTTCCACAGAACACCGGCTGATACAACTGAAAAGGTCAGAACTTATATTGATTTCAACCCTTTGCCTTTTAATAAATGAAAATTGAAATCACAGGAGGCTAGCCTTTTTATTTGAACACAACAAACATGTTTATTGCTCTTTTCAAGGTAGCATTCCCATGGTAAATATCCCTACTGTTGTCTGTATCATAATCAATGTGAATTCTCATACTCATTGTTATACCTCATCGTTACTTTGTCCTTCAATAACATTTTGTGTTTGTTTCAGGCATGCGGCTGAATACAGTAAGAAGTATGCTGAGGCTAGCGTGGATGTCAGTGCCTACCTGTCCAATCCAATTAATGCCTATTTGCTGGTAAAACGTCTCACCATTGACTGGAAACAAACTGAATCGCTAATGCTCGACTTTGCTCAAGGTATATACGCAGAGTAGACCTATACAGATAAGTTGCAAATTTTGGAAAACGGCTAAATATAGCCTATTTCTTTTAAAATGGTAATTTGATGGTAGGAGACATAGAAGATTAGAGAATCGTATTGAAATTGAGGCCTACACTAGCCTACTACTCAATTATAAAAAAACCATTTTAAATCATCTTGTTATCCGCCATATTGAATCCAACTTTTTTTTCAATGGGAAGGTAGGTAGTCATGTTTTCGATGCAGATTTTTAAGTGTTATAGATATTTCAAACTGTTTCAAAATTATTTCAATTATTACTCAGAGTTATTTTATTACTACAGTCCGGTTTAGCAAATAAGACATCCTGGAAGAAAAACATTTCGGCAAGATGGTAATAAATGACTCCAGCTCGGTCAATATTGGTTCAAGAATTATTATAGATTTCGCCCCATATTGTAGACCAGAATATTTTAGACCAATCAGAAAACATTCTGCTCAACTATTTTAGACTAAATTTAATTATAATTGTTGAACCAATATTGACCAAAGTGATGTAATTTTCTCATCTTGCCAGCTCGATCAGACCAAGGTTATTAGATTGAAGAGTTTATATAGTCACGCGCACCCAGACTGGAAAAAACTGTGAGTTCTGACGTTGGTGACACCACAGCTGTTATCAATCTAATTACCTATTCAAATCGGAGTGTATGGTGTGATTGACGTCAGAAATAGTATTTTTTCATTCTTGCTAACGCGCAGATGAACTATGACTGATACCTCTTCAATCTAATTACCTTGGATAAGACTATACAAATAAGTTAATATGCTGGCTCCAAAACAATTCAACATTTCTGTGTGGGTTTCCACCATTTATTTTGTTGTGAAATTCTGTATTGGAATCAAGTAGGTATATCAGTAGGAAATAACAGTGACTTTTCAAATTTAATCTCCTATATTGGATTTGCCATATTTTTTTCAAATTTAACTTACGAATCCTGTGTTGCAGAGGTGCGCCAAAACATGACTCAGTACCGGGAGATGTTGAAGTTCCCCTCCCAGAAGGATCTGAACGGGGCGGCGGAGGGGTTGATGCGTCTACAGGACATCTACCAGCTGGACACGGCCTCCGTCGCTAGGGGACAACTCAACGGCGTACAGTACTCCACTCAACTGTCTGGTGAGCGCTTCCTTTTTCTTGGTAGCCTACATATTATTTTCAATTCATATACGTTGATACGTTGGTAGAAAGATATATTAAATAATTAAAAAATATATAACATTAAATAATGTACTGTATTAAATATATATTGCAGCTTTTACCGAGGAATAAGAGTAGCCTATCAGTGCGGCAGGAGTGCAAGCCGATTCTGAATCTGAATATGAAACAGCTGTTTCCAACAGGTGGTAGGGTGGTATAGTGGTGCCGAAAGCAGATCCGTCTTTTGTAGGAGACGATAATCCATCCCACTACCTAAAAAGTAGTCATCATCTCTCATAATCATCTTCTCATTACCCAAGCACAAGACTAAAGGTGAGCCTCGCGGCTGAAGCTGCCCGGCTCAAAATTTGCTGCTAGAGCTGCTCAGCTCTAGCTTCGCTGCTCTAGCCATCACAACTCTATTCATATAACTATAATTATCAGAGATTGATAACTAAAATACTTTCTTCAAAAAAGGGTATTTGATTTTTTCATTTCATTTATCAATCTATGATATAGTTATAAGAATAGAGTTGTGATGGCTAGAGCAGCGCTCTTTAAAAGTATTATTATTTGAAAATAATAATACTTTTAAAGTTTTAGAAGAAGGGTATTTGATTTTTTCATTTTATAAATATTATTCAAAATAGCCCTAAGTTGAAAGTTTAATTTTGTATGTCATAGATTTTTACTCAGTTATTAGGGCTAAAGGGTGAAATTCACCCTTTTTAAGCCATTTTCAAGTGAGTTTCACTACTATACCGTATTTATTGATTTAGTATACGAACAATTCTATATAAGCCATTTCGCTTATATAGATATAGATTAGCGGTGTCGTTTTTATCTTTAGATTCGAGTAAGAGTATGATACTAGCTAATTTCTAATCTTTTGGGAAGTATCCTTGTTTAAAACATATGAAAAGACGATTCAGTAGTCTATATATTTCAGCAACTAATTTAGAAATTAGAATTTTGAAACATTATCTCATGTCACATACCACTAGAAAGTTTGCAGTCACATGGATTTTGCTGTTTATGGCAGAGTACCAACCCATGTGCTTTCATGTATTCATACGATAGAAATTTAGTCTGCCTCCGTGTGGACACTCCCATATAAGAACATACTGTTTTGTTCTGCCATAGGGGGCAGAATCCTTATTTATAACTGCATCCCATTAGAAATTCTTAAACAGTGATAAATTAATAAAATAGAGTTTTGATTGTTGAATTCATCAATAAATTAATATTACTGCTTTGTGATTTGTGTGTATTTTCTGTAAATTATAATTGTTTTGTGCTGTTTTATTTAGCTGATGATTGTTTCGAGCTGGGCAGACAGTCTTACAACAACAAGGACTTTTATCACACGGTGCTCTGGATGACCGAATCGCTCAAACGACATGAGATGGAGAGAAAACGCACCAACATTGAGCGCTGGGAGATACTGGAGTACCTCGCCTATTCCATTTACATACAAGGTGGGTTATTATAATGAATTGGTTTCCACTTCTCTCTTGGATAATTCATTGATAATTCGATAGTTCACGAATTCACATGTTGATTGGATGAGAGTTTTTCTTAAAAACTTTTATCCACTAATTTTCATTTGCTATTGAATTAAAATTATTCAATCATAAATTTGTTATTTTTATTATTCCAACATTTACAATTTGAGGAGTACTAAGTGATTATAAATGAATTTATCAACTATTTTAATCAATCATCAATTCGATAATCTTTACAACTTATTAAGTGAAAGTGGACATTGTGGATAGACATGTAACCTACAACTTAAACCTTCAACGTCACTCATTCATCCTTTGCTTAAAATACTTGGAAACCAAGTCGCAATTGTAAAGAAAGAATGAAGAAAGAATAAAAGAATTGGAGAAGGCTTTGGATGAGTTTTCAAAGGTTTGAGAAAATCAAGGGTTTCATTGATTCTCAATTTATTCACTTTCTCATTTTTGCTAACTATATATAATATATAATAATTGTCAATTTGATGACCAATTGCTTAACTTTGAATTTAGAAAATTGCTTAACTTTGAATACATTTTATAACGCTTGGAATCCTCGTTTTAATGTGATTGTGTATCTTTTTTTGTTTGCGTTGCAGGCAACGTGCGATCAGCGTTGCAAATGACTGATGAGCTGCTGACCATAGTTCCTACACACCAGCGCGCTCTGGGCAATCGCACCTTGTACCAGGCGGAGATTGAGAAAGCGCCTGGTAGCAACAAACCTCAGGTTTATGCTCTTCCTAATACTTCTATCACATATCAAATGACATAACTACTTAAAACTATAATACCAAGGTCTATAGAAGTAGGTCAGGACACGATCCCATAATGCACTGCGACAGCGGCCATATTGGGTCTTAAAACAGAGAAAGTTGCTTATATTAGTAATATCACAGCTGTAGTGACTTTGAATGAAGGGGTAATTTTTGACTCAAAATTTTGAAGTTTTGAATCTACCGCCCGCTTTTAAGACTCAATATGGCACCCATGTCCTGACCTTTTTTTATAGACCTTGTATAATACCGGTCTAGCACACCTGAACTGTAGGCTAATTTATTCCATCTCTCATCGTAGTCTATAATTGGTTATCAAAGCAAACGATGGAATTAGTATCATTTTCAATTTGCATAATATAGGATTCGATCCAAAATATCTTTGTGATCTACATAAGTGAAATAAATGAATTTGAATCATACCATTCAATTCCTCACGCGTGAGGTTGAGCATATGTTACCAACATCCTCAGCAATAGAGAACAAATACAACATTAGCAATTGTTTTGAAATTTCTATAATCTTACCATTTCATCCAATTTCAATTGTATTCGAAAGATGTTCCAAGAACATAATCTGATGTTACAGGAAAGATTAATTCTGTTCGAGTTGAAGGGATAAGTTATGTTTATAGTTTGAAAGTTCATGGAAATCTTCTCCAACCAAATTCTATCAACTTCACACATATTGAAGTTCACATTTTGAGTTTCATATATCACTTTGATCTAAAGAGAGTAACTTATATAGTCTTACTGTGATTGCATTGAAATTTACTTTATTTTGGATAATTTGCTTTCAAAGACGGCCTCAGACTGTTCTGACAGAGCTGAGAATTAATAGCAGTCATTTGTCAACCGCCTCAATTTCTATCTCTATTAATTTGATAAAATTTTATCTTTCTTTTACTCTTTTTCGCCGATAGATGACGCCACCGGTCGACGACGATATTCCAGAAAGAGAGGTCTACCACATGCTGTGTCGTAACGCTCTCTCTCCAAGTCCCCAGGTGCTCTCTCAACTCAAATGTCGTTACGTTCACAAGAATGAGCCTTTTCTGAGGTAAAGAGAAGTAACATTGCATATTTTGGAAAAAGATATAATAATTTTGTATTTATTTTTGAAAAAAATTTGTTGAGTATCAAAAGCAATGAATTTATTTCAATTTTGATCAACAATAATAATTATACTGTTGGCAGCCGGCTAACTGAAAACGATAGAACAATCAATTTTATTACTGAAACAAGAAGTTGAAGTAGGTGCTAAATTAAGTCCAAGAACAATAGTTGGATTTAAATAAGTGTAAGCAAAGCTTCCTTTAATAGAGGAAATGTTAAAGGAGACTATGGTGTGAGTCAACTTTTACCAGCAGTACAGCTGTGTTCATATGAGGTCGATCTTGAGTCAAGTCGACTTGTTTGTTGGTTTTTATGAAGGTGAAGCCCACATGAGTTCATAGGCTCTTGATTAAGATCATTAATTCAATAAGTTGATATATGATTCAGATTTAGATTCATTCACTTTATTTGGCTTATATCGGCTCAAATCCTATATTATGCAAATTGAAAATTATACTATTAAATCGCTCGCTTTAAAACTAAGTATAGACTATGGAGACTTACGGAGAAGATTGGAATTTAAGATTTAATAATTATGTTAAACGGTAATATAACTGATGCTGTAATTACATAAAAAGGCGGAGTTTGGACAAATAAATGTCCATTCTTGGAGAGGAATCCTCAAGGAGAGACTGATAGAAGAATCAAAATAGCAACAGTAAAAAAACTATAAAATAAGAACAGCTGGAAAAATGAATAATTTATTCTTGAAATATATAACTTTAGTTTCTGTTTACAGCCTTATTATCTATTCACTGGCGTGTTTTATTATTCTTGATTAATTCTATTTGACTCT
This sequence comes from Sogatella furcifera, assembly GCA_017141385.1. Lineage (NCBI taxonomy): Eukaryota > Metazoa > Arthropoda > Insecta > Hemiptera > Delphacidae > Sogatella > Sogatella furcifera. Next base: position 64,437,544 of record CM029548.1, read on the forward strand.
AGAACTACTTGGACGCTTAGTAATAATAAGCTGGTGTTTTTCAATCAACCCATTTTCTGCTACATTATTTTGCTTGGGGACTTGTAAATAATTGTATTATTTTGTGTTGTTGGTCATCTTTACTTGTTTCACTATCTTCCTATTTGTTTTGATAGGATTGCGCCGTTGAAAGAAGAAGAAGCCTACCTGAAGCCGAGAATTTTGCTCTATCGTGACGTCATCTATGATGGCGAAATAGAAACTATTAAGAAAATCGCCTTGCCTAAGGTGAGTATTTATTATCATTTCAAAAATAGGTGTAATATTATTTTAAATGAAAATAAAAGTAAAAAAGAAAATATTAGCGAAACGTCAATATCAATTACGCCTACAATTCAACTGACAAAAAATGCAGATGCGAATTTTTCCCTTGAATGGCTATGGTAGCTTCCTTCTCGGTATATGAGTAACCGTACTCAATGTTGCATGGTTAGGATTTATCAATTTTGAACAAATGATAAAATGCATTTTAACCGCCTTGATTATGATTTGAAAACAAGAGCTGGGATCATTTATAGTTCAATATCCTTAATGGGTACTTCTCACGGGTAATTGACCGAACGTAAGTGAGACTTAAGTAAGATTCAAGACTATGATTTTTTGCCATCCAGTTTTTTTTTGCCGTCCACATGAATTTTACTAGATTGAATGTTTCTTGTAAATACTAAAAAACTAAACTAAAATAATTCAGGAAAATAATTCTGTGGTTTGTAAATAATTTCATACATTGTAAGTAATATAAAAAACATTATATTTTAACTGTGATCAATAACTCATTGTCATGAACCTGATTGAATGAACTTTCAATAACTGATTTGTCAATAAGCTCAATCCTAGTACTGCATACCGTACTATGCAGAACGGTATTAGAAACATGAGTGCATTGATACTTAGGAGATAAAAATTAAAATAAAATATTTCGTCAGCTGCATACTGTATATTTTCAACAACCTGAAATACTACACCATATTATTAACCAATTTATAATATCAAATATCCATTTATACAACCGAATATGCTAAAGAATATAGTTTCTTTTTAACGAAAAAAAACTTGCAAAAAAACATTCCCATTCGATCGGATTTGATCTCTGAACCTGTAGGTTGAAAAACAAATATGGTTTACCACTACTCCACGGATAATTTCTATCGGGTGAGGTAATAATTTGAATCTTCATCATACCGGTCACTTGCATTATGGCTAGTTAAGTTTAGTCGAATTTAGCTTTGTAAGAGTTATAAGTTAGCTTTGTAGAACATTTTTCAACTATGTAAAAATATCACGGCGAGTTCCTTCTTCACATTCACAGGCGCTGAAGTTGAGCTGAAATGAATATCTTTAAAGATATATGATTGCTCCCATAGAAAATTGATTCCTCAAAGAAAATTTTGCTCCCATATAAGCCAATGTATTGAATGAGAACAAAATGGCGAACCCCGCCAGATCGCCACACTGTCTTATATTATATAGTCACTGTAGTTAGGAGCAGTTCCAATGTAGACCCACAAAACGTTCATCAGCAATCACATTTTTTGTGGGTTCGTGAATCGCCACAACTAGCTGGTTTTTCCTAAAACCTGCGCGTGATCCCTACCCCGTGTATTTCAGTACGGTATCCGTGATCTATAGCCTAGTTAACTTAGTTAACTTAAGCAAACAGTGTATAATTTATCAGTCTCATTTTTTATTCTCATAGCATAGGATTTAAAGATGTAATCCACACGGATAAAGTGATTTAATCTGAGTAACGTACATTTCACCAGCAGTATTAAAGTGATAATTTACACTAAAATTTTCAAGTTTGCAAAAGAGCAGTTACACTCACTTTAAAGTGGACATTTTGAAAAAATCCCACTTTCTGCATATGTCTCATCAGATGTTTGATTTCCAGACCAGACTATAATTATGCACTGTACTAGTAATGTGTAGTCTGTTCAAGCAAAGAAGACCCTCTGGCAAGGTGGGAAAATGACTCAAGTTCGGTCAATTTTTGTTCAAAAATTATCATTCGATCTCAAATTGTAGGATACAATTTGATCTAATATTAGGACCACATTTATAATAATTATTGAACAAGTATTGACCAAGCTGGAGTCATTTTCCCATCTTGCCAGAGGGTCTTCTTTGCTTGTACAGACTATACTGTTTTGCTCCAATTGTGTTGAGTGTGACCGTGCAGTTGAAACGTGCCACCGTGGAAGCCATCAGCAGTGCCGAAAAAGTGACCAACTACCGTACGTGCAAGTCGGCATGGCTGGCACACGGTGAGCATCCCGTCGTGGATCGACTCAGTCGCCGTGTGGAGCACTTCACTGGCCTCAACATGGCCGCTGCCGAGGATCTGCAGGTGGTCAACTACGGCATCGGTGGCCACTATGACACGCACCATGATTTCTTCCAGGTGAGTGGTGATATTTTGATGCTTGTGAATTGATTGAAAAGTTGGAATCGCCTAGTGGAGCGTCGGTAAAGTGACTCGGTCGCCGAGTAAAGTGACTCAGAATTTTGAATAGTACTTTGTTTAGCAATTTGTTTTGTAAACATTGTTTAGCAATGCACAAACATTCAAGTTTGCCTGCTGTCTTCAAAATTCTATAATTATCAAAGTAATAGCCTACCAGTCAGCTTGACTCATAATTATGATCTCGTAGATTACTTTTGAATTGACTACAGAATGAAAATGTTATTGAACTAAGGGAGAGTGGAAACAGTGAGACACGGGGAACAGTGAGACAAGATTTTTATTAAAAAATGTAGATACCATTCAGTGGCAATAGCTTCTACTAGAGTACCAGATGTATCACCCCTGTTTGATGGCTTCACGACAACAATTTGTTCTAATGTAATTTCGACTTCATTTGAAGGCAAGAAATATTTTTTCTGCACTTGAGTTTTTTCTTCTATGAAAATGACTTTTCGAAATATGACAAGAACCAAGGATGTTCTCAATACAGTTATTCATGCTGATTGAAGCAGCATGTAATTCACTTAATAATATTTTGTGGTTATGTTTTTTTGAATTAAAATGCGATGGAATACAGAATGGGGAACAGTGAGACATCACAGAATGGGGAACAGTGAGACTATGCTGAACGCATAGGCGCTTGGGCGGAGTTTACCACTTGGTCTTGTGGGGGACCCGTTCACCATAGGGGAATTAAGGTATTCAATACCCTTTGTTCTTAAGGTGTATTAATATTTTTAGGGGAGCCAGACCTCCTTTTGAACTTTGCCTATTTTCTGAGTGTCTCACTGTTCCCCGGTGTGAGAATTGAATTTTCAATTTCAATCATTTATTCATTAATAAACAATGATCTATAATGATAGATATTATAATCTGAAAGAGGAAAACTAGACTTAGCTTGTACTATTTCTCTTTCAATTTCAATTGGAATGATGTCCAAAAGGTTATGTATATGTCAAGCACTTCAAATTTCAATTTTAAATTTTAAAATGAATTTCTTGGAGCTTGTACATTCTTTTTGTTTGTTACAGATACTGGTTTTTAATAATTTATTTCTTTTTAATATTGAAAAAACATTGGTATAATATATCATTTTTCTTGCATTAAAATTTTGTCTCACTGTTCCCCATGGTGTGTCTCAGTGTTCCTCAGGGGTGGGGAACACTGAGACATTTGAGGTAGTGTGACTTTTTAAATTTTAAAATTTTAATTTCGATAGAAATGTCTAATATGATTGATTTTCTCAGAGTAGATATCCTAGACTATCTACTGGAATACGTAAACCGACAAAAAAGGCTTTTACGAACTTTCTATCTGTTTTTGAAATAAAGGGTCTCACTGTTCCCCACTCTCCCTTATAGTGTGTTATTTACAATTCAATGCCGTGGACGAAAGATTAGCCTATTTGTACGTAAGCTAGTTTTTTTACAATATAGAATCAATCTTACTGTTGATGATGAATCAATCAGCATTCAAGTGAATTCAAATTTTGTGGTGTTTTTTAGTTTACAGATGACCCTCTTGGAAATCGTATAGCAACAGTCCTATTCTATGTGAGTAGAATTTATTATTCAATTAGTTATTTAGAATTATTTATTTAGAATTTAATAATTCAATTCAAAGTTTATTGTGGTTGTAAAAAACTGAAATATATTTATAAACAAAACGTTCAGTATGAATACAAGAAACCGCAATCACTCGCAAGAAAAATCTGCCAAGATTTCTGAGGGTTAAACTAATTACGGAAAGCATGAATTTGTATTTTCAATTATTGATCAATAGGGCTTTAAAAAGCTAGTTTAAACTAGAATCACTCTTAATCGACCAAGTGGCGTTTTGATCAAGGAGGGCTAAAACCTGTGCGTTGGTCTGCATTGAGTCTGAATAATTTTCATCCAATCATGGAAAATAAGAGCTCTAAAACGCGACTATGGTCTCAAAAATACACAAGAACTCACGACTTCTTCAATTTACTAAAATTTGTTAATTATTATTGAGAATTGAGAACTGTATAAAACATGAATGTGAATTATCAATGATATTCTAAAATAGCACCCTAAAACGCTTTTTGGACACGAATTGACAAAGTGATAAAAAAGTGGTATAGTTTGGCCAAGCAAAGAAGAGCCTCTGGCAAGATGAGAAAATGACTCTAGCTCGGTCAATATTTGTTCAAAAATAATTGATTTGGTCTCAAATTGTAGATCAAAATGTTTACTGAAATTGAGACCAAATCAATAATTTTTGAACCAATATTGACCGAGCGGGAGTAATTTCCTTATCTTGCCAGAGGCTCTTCTTTGCTTGGCCAGAGTATATCATACTGTGGTAGATGAATGATATAAGGACATAATATAATGTTATTCCTCTATGGTGTGGTATTCGAAATTGTCTGAAAGCTGAGGATTGATATGCATAAAGCCTGTAAATTTAATTTTTTATTCATATTTTCTGTATTTCTAAATCTGTATTTCAGTGGAATGCTTGAATTTCATTGAAACACTGTTTCTCGTTCCTCTAGCAAGATATATATTCACTAATCAATTAAATCTATTAAAACAAGGAAAAGTCTTTGTAATACAGTCCTGTATCAACACATCCCGTATCATCTTGTTCCGTATCATTAACCATGTTCTGTATCACCGTGTGTTTTGTTGCGTTGCAGATGAGCGACGTGGCTCAGGGCGGTGCCACAGTGTTTCCTCTGCTGAATCTGGCGCTGTGGCCTGAGAAGGGAACGGCCGCCTTCTGGTACAACCTGCATACCAGTGGCGATACGGACTTTACCACTCTCCATGCCGCCTGTCCAGTGCTGGTCGGATCCAAGTGGGGTGAGTACATTTTGAGACCAAATTTATAGTTTTAGAACCAATAACGGCGTTTCTGCCTCATGAATGGTTTCAATCACGGATACTTCATCCTATTCAAATGACTTGAGATGAAATAAACTACGTTTTTACGTCACTGGCTGCTTGTGCCCATGAAACAGGTGAAGTGCTGTAGACTACACTAAAAGATACGGGTACTTCACCAACTGTCTTGTGGGTATATAAGAGTATTATTGCCAGAGTGAGTATATTGCCAGTGTTTTGCGTGTAAGTGTGGGATTGCAACCTCAGCCACGACAAAACATAGCCAATAAATGACATACTATAGAAATATCATAGCATTGGCAACGCGTATCCGCTATTTGTTTTGTCACATTGTCGCTATGGTTTGTCATCGCAACAGAAACCACCCTGTTTCTTTTCACTGTGTTTCTTTTCACTGTTTCTTTTCACATTTTAAGGGTAAGAATATGTCAAAGGTGAGGCTTAGGCTTGGGGTTTATAGCCTACTATACTATACTATATGATATACAAATCATATGATATGATATAGATGTGGAACTATGTATATACTATATGTATTGTACCCGCAGCCCAATCTTAAGCCTCACCTTATTTGACATGTTCTTACCCTTATACTGACGATCTGTAACCTGGAATAGTTTACGTTTCCTGGCCTGTTTCCATCAGTTATTGGAAATAAATAGATCAATATTTATTACAATTTGTAAATACTAAGTTATTTCAACCCTTTTGTTTTCAATCTATTTCCATGAAAATCAGTAGGCTAGGCATATGAGTCGTAAATTTCGACTGTGCTTGCAACTTTGATTGCATTCAAATTAGGTTATCCGTCAGTCTGTGAATTTAGTTTATCCTGTGTGTATTAAACAAAAAATATATGATATGGAATAGGTAGGCCTACTCTATTGTAAGAATATGTTTTATAGCCTTAGTGTGATCCGGATGAAAACTTCTTCAGCCTATGTAGAGTGTGGCGAAATGACTGGATAAACAATGCAGTTTAATGTTTTAAACTCTTTTTTTCCAGTTTCGAACAGATGGATCCACGAGCGAGGCCAGGAATTCAGGCGGCCGTGCTCGCTAGAACAGGAAGTCCTCTTCTAGAAGGAGAAGGAGTTATTATGTTAATAATATTTCACACAGAGTGCTTCAGAAGCAATTTGCAATACTTCTCAGGCAAATTCCTTACACCAAGTGGAGAAGACATTTCCATAGATCAAACCCACTGAAATGCGCTTTGTTATCGATTGATAACAATAGCGGAGAATTGGCATTTTTCGAAAAATGTTGAATTTTCTAATTTTAGAAGGCATTATCCAGGTATCAAAATTATCAATTCCTATGTAAAATTAGCTGAGAAATTTAATGGAACCAGTTAGAAGTGTTCAACTTCAACGTTTATTGAGGTAATTGGGAGTATATGCTAAAAATAAATTTTTCAACAATTAAGGTGATATTAAATCATAAATTTGTATTTTTAATTGATGAGAGTTGAAGAGAATCTAGTTTTGAAGAGAAAGTTGAAATTCTGGTGATTGGGTGAATCTTACCCAAATCTAAAAAATCGTAATCAATGAAATTTAAAAAAAGCCAATTTTCCGCCATTATCTTGGTACGGTAACAAAGCGTTTTCGGGGGTAAGTTTTGTCACAAGGAACTTTTTCTCTTCTTGGTGTAAGGAATTAGCCTGAGAAGTATTGCACATTCCTCCTGAAACAGCCTTTGGTGAATTTATCATAATCATTCTTGATTTGATTTCAAAATTGAACCTGAAGTCTGTTACTTTGAAAAATTAATTCATAGCGTGGTATTAAACATATAATGAGATTATTCCAACCACCACTAATGTGAATAAATATTTGTAATCTATTTGTAGAAATTGCTGTATTCTATTTTTGAATCAATAATAATTACAGGCCTACCTGCTTGTCCAATATGTTATTCAATTATAATTTGAATTAGATTTCAAATTTTATAATTGCATGTGATAGACCTACTGTGGTAGTTGTGTACTCTTGCAATAAAATATACGATTTATATGAATTCTAGTATTGACGTTTCATTTCATCTTCCTCCTTATAATAATAGTTTGATGAAAGTCAATTACATTTTACATATAAACTCTAAAACTATACTATCAAGTGTTTTAAGCCTAATTATTAGTCGAAAATTTGTAAATTCTTCAAAAGTGCATTCTATTTATACCCCATTCACGATCACTTGAGACAAAATAAACAAACGTTTTGTATGTTTGTGCGTGTTCGCAGTCGATCAGCTGTAGCCAATCACAGCCCAAGACAAGAGTCTTGAGACAGGACCAGTCGGACTGAAGCCAATAACAGCTACAGTCAGACAGCTGTAACCAATCACAGCCTGAGACAAGACAAGTCGGACCGAAATCAATCACGGCTGTGATTTGTTACAGCTGTTCGACTGCGGCTGACCGTCGAACCGTTTCGCATAGAAGACCTACGATTATACACACTCGTCTCAATTGACCGTCAAAAGGGTATAGTGTAAGATAAGCCCCGATTTAGGGGGGAGAGGAATTTCCACTTTACCTCCGCCCAGTGTATCCGCGCCTGGTTGGTATTCTGTTGCATAATGTCATACAGATTCCAAGATTTCTAGAGTGGAGTACTGCGATTGTACATAACCTTATTTCGGACATATTATTTATCAAATTCCAGGAAAGAAATAGTACAGGTTCTGCCTAGGTTTTCTTGCCTGGTTATAATATTATTAATATAATCTGTGAAATGAAATGATATGTGTACTATGTGCAAACTGCCATTCCTATGCGAAGATCTCAGTTGACTCCATTTAATTTTGATAATAGTGAATAACTATGCTGTTTATATTCAGCTCAGTCAGGAGAGTCTGCAAGAACGTATCAAGTAGAGAGCGAACCCTGCTAGACCGATACGCTCTTGAAGATTCACAGACTGTCCTGACAGAGCTCAGTTTGAATAAAAATCATTCATCAAATTGAACAAAATATGCTACAATGAATACATTGAAGTTACATTAGCAGTAGATCAAGTACTCGAAATCGACAGAAAACAGAATGATTGGTCGAAGAAATTTGTATAGTTAGTCTGTACAAGCAGAGAAGACATTCTGGCAAGATGGGAAAATGACTCCAGCTCGGTCAATATTGGATCAAAAATTATAAATTTGGTATTAACTTGTAGATAAGATTGTTGTCTATAATTCGAACCCAAATTTATAATTTTGTGAACCAATATTGACCGAGCTGGTGTCATTTTCCCATCTTGCCACAATATCTTCTTTGCTTGGACAGACAATAGATAACACAATGGACCACAACAAGCTACATACGGAATGTATAATGGGCATTTGAGAATAATAAATCTACACAATGAATGCATATTTTTGCAATAAATATAATTTATTCAAGTGGAAAAGGAGATGTTTTGAACAAATACGTGTGATATTATTCTATTACAAACGAAAAGTACTACTAATAAAAGTTTGCTAATTATAAGTTGAAATGGAAATATACTAAATCATAAGCAGACATTTCAAATAAATACAAAACAAACTTTCTGTAAGAAAAATTGCTTATCCTCCCAACAACCTGGGAGGTTACTAAACTAAACTAAATCTATGAAAAATCTCAAAACTATTATATAGTATGCAGATAGAATGATTAGAGTTAGAATTGATTGAATATAACAAACATTTTGACTAGGTTTGATGCAAAATTACTGATTGTTCAAGATTGTTTTCAGAATATGAGACAGATTGATTATCACGTTTCATATTATTTTGTCATAAGAGCGCTAGTTTTAGTGAATTAGGGAGAAATTTTAAAGACAAGTAATAGTTATATTAGTCTACAAAAGCTACACTCGTACTTGGAATTAGTTACTAAGAATCAGAAATGAATAAGATAAGTAAGAGTTGACAATGTGATGGAAGAAGAAATTCAGTAGATAGTTCAAATAAAATCGACTGTCAACAACCAATGAGTAGCCTAGAAAAAAAATCTCTATCTCTCAACAGAATAGCGTTCGGTACCTAAGGTATTTGAGGTTTGATGGTGAATGAAGTCAATACAGTATTAAGAAAAGTTCAATTACAGAACTGATATTGTTGAAACTTATTCACCAAGAGAAAACATCAAAACTAATTTGATGGAATAATGCAATAGAGAAAACTTTTGTTCCTGATTTTTTCACAAAATTATTTTTTACCAATATAGTCATTGAATGCCAATTCCGAAGAAAACTCTTTTACACTAAAACAAGCTTCAAAAACTCAAAATATTTCATTTACTATCAATCAAATTATTAAACTGCAATTATTTCATTATTAAACAGAAAAAATGAGAGGAGCTAATACTGTATTTTCAAATAACGGTAGATAACTTACAATAAAACAAGTAAATATTGAAATATAGCTTTCAAATTGATTACATTAATTATGACAATGATACATGTGAATGTCTTTTATACACTTTGACTAGGCTAATAAAATGGTCAACAATTATTTCAGTAAAAACACAAATAATAACCTAAAGTGAACAAATAAAGGGCTGACAACATTTAAAATACACGGAAAAATTCAAATGGTAATTGAATCAAAACTTAATTCACTGTCTTTATCTAGGAACACAAAGATAAACTAGAAAACATGCTAGAATAATATTATTAAGATATTGAATAAAACGGAATGTCAGATTGGCTTAGTCTTATGGCTGATATTAAATACATCAATTCCTCAAAGAGGATTTTGCGATTTAAAGTTGATCTTTCACTCATAAAAATTATTGTTCTTGAAATCCGCAATACAGTTCAAATCTAAATTGATAAAATTAATAAGCTACCGATAATAAAATAAATAGTTGCTATTTTGTGACACGATTTGAATTGAAATAGTTGATTATTCTTTCATAAGCTGACTTATTTCGGTATCCGAATTTGTTCTGAAAACATATCATTATTCAACTGAATCGTCTTATTTACATTTCAATTCAAATTAGAATTTCAAAAATTGGTTCTTTTTTTATTCAAACCTCTGACTGGGCGAAAAAATAGATAAAAACATAATTATATAATAATTTGATGCTTCAAATTATGAGATATATAGTTCCTAGCTTATAGGATACTGATTATAAGAGAGAATTTTGATGATCTGTTATAATTTAGTACATTATGGTACTTATTACGAATATTACATAGTAAATTTCACTATGAACGTCAAAAGGTAACTCATTTATGTGAACTATCTTTATTGTCTACCATACAAAAATATTCTCAACTAGAGTAGATCTGATTTATAATAATCAATTTTCATATCACTAATATTAATATAATATATTCTAGGCCTGGAAGCAACTAATAGAGATGTTTGCTTAGTCCGAGCCTTAAATTTTTCCAAATTTGAATGAGATTGATTTCAAAATAATGGTAACAGTAGGAAATTTAGCCTTATTAAAATACACTACAAATGAAAAAATAATTCCCTTTTAGTTTGTCACACAAGTCTCTTAGTTTAGATTGACATGATAATATTTCCATAAATTAAGTAGCCTGCCATAACTAGAATAATGATAAATACAACAATAACAAAATACTCATTAATTGCAAAATAATAAAATACTAAAATTTACAATCTAAGGAGATCTACAAAAACTTGAAAATAGTATTGAAAATTTAAAAATTTTCTCAATTTTGTTCTTCATGGCATAATAATTACCAAATATAAATAAAATGATGCCTTAAAGACAAAATTAACCACCATTCTATCAATAAATGACCAGGACTAAATGCATAAATTACAACAGTTATTTACAATGGAATACAGGGTGAGTTAATACTGTAAATGAAAAACTCTACAACATACATAATACCTAATTCAACTTGAACACCACTATTAAAACTATGGACTACAAAAATATTCAACTTATTCGAAAATTTACACAATAAATATTGTCTATAGGCACGGCCAATATCACAAGTGCATTGAATACACATAGATATACAATAATAGGATAGGGAACAGGATAAACTTATTCAACAATGTAATAAGAGGATGAATAATCTATGTTCAAATTCAAAAACATTTCTAATGAAATAATATGCTCGATATATCATACTGTGTGGATAGTACATTGAAAAAATCATAATAAAGTATAAAGATATGTTAATTTGTCTTTTGCAATAATACTACAATGCTAAAATTGGTCGAGACCAAAAAATGGCACCTGCAAGTGAACAAAATACTGAGTCACGAGGGTGATGGAGCTTTTCCGAAAAGAACAGAATGACTCATTTTAAAATAAAATATAGTCTGTCCAAGCAAAGAAGACCCTCTGGCAAGATGGGAAGATGACTCCAGCTTGTTCAATATTTGTTCAGCAATTATAAATGTGGTCTTAATAGTAGATCAAATTGTTTCCTACAATTTGAGATCAAATTGATAATTTTTGAACCATTATTGACCGAGCCAGAGTCATTTTCCCATCTTGCCAGAAGGTCTTCTTTGCTTGGACAGACTATACATGTCAATACACGTAGCGTAGCACTCTTTTTAGAGTTCATTTCAACACTGCTGAACTTCATTTTCGTTTCGAGCACGAAAGCACATGTTATCAATCTTTGTGAAACAATATTCCTGATTGATAAATTCCTGAATATTAACGGTATAACATTAATTTCTCTCCAAAAAAGGACAATCTAACAATACACATAAAATGGGAGAAATTTGGACGTCCTAGTTGATACATTCTACTCAACCGAGATTCAAAGTATTTTATTCTACAGATGTCTTCATAAAAAGTAATTTATCTTTTTTTCAAAATTGTGGTTTTTATTGCTTTACGTTTTGAACGCTCAATGAGCGAAATACGGTAACATTTACCTAGTCCTTAAAATGTAAATTCATGGACTTATTACCAATCATTTCAAATTAATTTCATAATCATTAATCGCCTTGCTCAACATATACACACCTCATTATATTTATTAGAAAAGTCCTCTTAAACCAAGTTCCTAGAATCTAGGGAACCAGAATCTATATTTGATATTTTTATTGATTGACACAAAAATATTTTATGGCATAATATAGAACAACTTTCTGTGATTCTGCAATAAGATAATGGGACTAATGTTTATACTTGAATTCCATGTTCAAATAAATCTGAACGAGACTTGAATTTGTATAATTTAGATTTATACTGTTCATCTTACCAAGCCTCTATTAAATATCTCACATTTGACAGAGGAAGTAAAACAAGTTGTTTTCTGAATGTGAATATCATGTTTTGTTCGAGTATAGTATTTACAAGCAAAGAAGACATTCTGACAAGATGGGGTTCCAGATCGGTAAATATTGGTTCAAAAATTATTAATTTAGTTTCAAATTGTAGATTGGAATATTTCCTATAAATTGAGGTTAAATTTATAATATTTTAACCAATATTTATCGAGCTGCAGTGAATTTCCCATCTTACCAGAATGTCTTCTTTGCTTGGATAGCAAAGAAGAATTCATTCATAATTATTAAAAATTCACTTCTTGAGTAGTACCAAACAATAGCTTATGATTGTAAGGGTATGATTGGAATTTTTTAGTTTTTTCTAGTAAAATAATCAACGAAATCCTAGAGTATTTATAAAAAATAAGGTTATAAAAACACATAATAATTTTTGTTCAGATGATGCCTATTGGTATATAGAATAGAATGACTTCTTCATTTTAATGAATATCTCAGCTAAAAGTAGCCAATGATATTTCTAAAATATATGGCAGAACAGTAAATCATTCTTGTTAATGTCAGTTGACGACTGGCAATATGTAAAAATTCCATAAAATACGTAAAATATCATCAATAAATAACATTCCAGAAACAACCTATTACCTCCGCAAAAAATGGTATTAACACACAGGATAATAATTTGAACAATATTATTATTGTTCGTTGCTCATTTCAACAGTCCCAAACCACGTTTGAATACCTTGAATATTATACAGTTTTTTTCAGTACCTAAGAAAAATTACCTTTCGGTATCCAAATTTTATCACATCTTATAAGAAGGAAAAATTAATGATATACTAAATATTATCCCAAAGATACGGTATCTAATCACTAGATAATAGTGATGTCAGTTACAGTCTCTTCAAACTTTTCACTTAGACTAAACATTGATTTCATCATGATATAGATTATTCACTTTAGTCGGAAATTTTCAATTCGAAATTCTGAGTCAATGACAATAATTACAATGATTGTTTATTTTATATGATTACTTTCAATTTTGCCTCAAATTTCGGAATTACAGTACTTCTTATTAATTGTGATGATTATACATTTCTCGCGTTTATTTCTAGAATTTATGTTTCGATAAGTGATGAAGATGTAAGAGATGAATGTTTTCAAACCTTTGAATGTTTTCAAAGGCTTCGATTGTATCAATATACAATACCTATAGGAATTCAATAGAATTGAACAAGGTCTTTTGAACAAATCAATATTATTTCATGGAATTATTTAGGCTATGTAATAAGCTATTGAATACGAAAACCTATAGAAAATGTTGGTTTAAACGGAAGTCTTTGTTTCAATACATTACTGAGATTACAAATCAGATCAGATTCTTCATGGAATCTTCTAATCTAATTTATTAATACTGTAAAATGCAATCTAATTTTTTTTAAATATACTATTTTATTATTGCTTCACTTTCATTGAATTACTATAGTCTGACCAAGCAAAGAAGACATACTGGCAAGATGGGAAAATGACTCCAGTTCGGTCAATATTGGTTCAAAAATTGTAAATCTGACCTCTAATTCTAAAACAGAATTTGAGTCCAAATTAAAAAATTTTGATCCAATATTGAGCAAGCTGGAGTCATTTTTGTATCTGGCCAGAATGTCTTCTTTGCTTGGACAGACTATAAATAAAGCCTTGTTACAGAGATTTGCTCATTATGCTCATTTGCTCATTATGAATGAAATTTTATAGTAACGGATAAAGGAATTGTTCCTAATATTGCTGAATGAACGCTTAAACAATTCCTCAAGGGTGATTCGATTATATTATACTCCACGAAATTTAATTTCATTGAAGGGAACCTCATATCCTGCACTTTTTACAATAATTTTTTCAAATTTTTCAACTGTGTACAGAGAATGGCTTTGATGACTGATTACATTGATGAAGTTTTACATTATTTTTAGTAACCGGGAAATATTATCAACACCATTTCAAAACTATTATTTTCTTACAATACTTCAAACTATAGCTACCTTACATCATCACAATAACTAGTATCATCATCACAACGTCATTATGTAGATAAATATAATGACTAAAATATGCTTTACGCAATAAAGTAATGACAAGAAACTGGCTAAAATTATTGAAAGAGTGTCAAATAGCATACAGTAGGCCTATATTTATTGTGAAATTTTAATATTCAAATTTTCTACAAAATTCAGCTATTATATTATTATTGCAAGTTTGAATAGCAAGAAAAACTATAGTTTTGCAAGTCGAGTCAGTAGATCAGAACAAAGCTGCAAGCTACCTAAACAATTCAATAAGAATAATATACTTCTGTATTGCTGATTGGGCCTAGAGAACAATTTTCGAGTGTTTTGGTTAAAATCGAAATCGAAATCTGAAATTGGTTGAAATTGAAATCTGTTTAACGAGAGTTTGAAGTGAATTCAATTACGAGTACTATAGCTTACTAGCATGAACCAACTACTCTAAGTTTAGAGTAGTATAGTCTTTGCTACTAGTTTCAAACCTTAAAAAAGTCAAATGGTACCTATGTAAAATTTACACAATTTTCAGAGTTTGCAATAAATAATTATCGCGATTACTGAGATCTGGGTAATATCTACACAACCACCGTCATTCAAATTTTATTCAGAATTTAAATCTACCATTAATTCAAAGTACCTACAAATTCACCTTCGACAGTCAGGGGTTTTGCTTGTTTACTCAAGTTTAGGGAAGAAAATACATGAGTTAATATTTTCTGCGATAGATATCATAATGATATTAATAGATAAAATGAAATGGTTGATCATGAGCTAGATCTACGAAACAAAATTGCAGATCATAACATAATGGAAAATTGACGGAAAATAGGGTAGTTTTGAAACTATATCTTTTTTATGATGTGACATCTTTAGGGAAACAGATGTACTCATTTAGGGGGCATGACAATAAAGGCATGTTCATGGAATTCTCAAACATCTTTAAATCCGATTGATACCCTGAATATATTACAATAATGAAAGCGAGCAATCATAAAAACGGCCACAGTTTTCAAAGAGAAATTCCCTCAAATCCAAAATGATTTAGCAAACTGTGTGAGCAGACGTTATTTATGGTAGAAGAAAGATCGAAATAGAAAAGTCAATGACATTCACGAACTTTTACAGAGAAAAGAGACTTATCCCGGGTTTTTCCAAGCACACTCAAATTTCAGGGACCCTCAAATTTTGATGAACAGCTGACATTTTGTACGATAAGTATAGGAAATGTAGTAAACTGTAGTAAACTTGAGGATCCCTCAGAGTTGAGTGTGCTTGGAAAACCGAGCATCAGGTTTTGAGAGGGTTTGACTTGAGACTACGCAGAACCAGGAGAGAATCCGATCAGATCAGAACTTCTAGTACCCTGCACATGCGCTAATATTTTCAGCGGTAGATATCATAATGATATTAATAGATAAAATGAGATAAATCAAATAACCTTTTAAAACTTTAAAAGGATATTATGTTATTATTCTGAACTTCACCATTTTCTGCTTCCCCACCACTTTTCTAGTTCCCTTAAATCGGAATAACCTATTTGCTCTCTTGCCCGAGACCTAGAGGTATGTTTTCCTTTGCACGACGGTCGTTCGCAGTCAAAATGCTGTAGCCAATCACAGCTCTTGTTGTTTAAACTCAAGGACGAGGAAAAATCTGTGGTTGGCTACAGCATTTCCCCCTCAAGTGGGACAAAATCTAATCCAAACTCTCGTTGAACAGAGTAACATGTATAAAAATAATGTATACTACATTCAACACGACTATTATCAGCTTATTCAAATCTACCGACTCGACCCAACTCTACGTAGACATGTTGTGTGAAGAGAAGTAGAAGAAGAAGAATAAGAAGATCAGCTTAAAAGGCACCTGGAGGAGGACTAGGGGGGCGGAGGCGGCTGCGGTGGCTGGTGGGTTGGCGACGGTGGAGGCGGTGCCACCCACAGCCTTGCCGCCCAGGCCGCCCATCAGCTGGGGGCGCCCAACTCCACCAGCATCCACGTCAGCGAGCGGTTCTGTCGGAGCGCCACCCGCTTGTACTGCAAACTGTTGAGGCCGTCAGTCTTGTACCGGGTTTTGGCCATGTACAGCATTTCGTACCTGCAACACAAAATATCAATTAGAAATTGTTGATGATAACAAATTATTAAATTAATACAATTATTGAATAATACAGTTGACGTCAAAAAGGTCTATTTCAGGTGTAGTCTGTCCAAGCAAAGGAGACTCTCTGGCAAGATGATAAAATGACTACAGCTTGGTCAATATTGGTTAAAAAAATATTGATCTGGTCTCAAATTGAAGATCAGAATGTTTCCTACGGTTACGATTGAGACGATAGTAATCATAAGCTAAGCCACTGTATTGTCTTCTTAAGCAAAGGACAAGACATTCTGGCAATATGGGAAAATGACTCCAGCTTGGTCAATATGCCTTCAAAAATAATAGATTTGGTTTCAAATTGTAGATAAATCGGAATGTTTCCTACGATTGAGACCAAATTTATAATTTTTGAACCAATAATGACCGAGCTTGAGTCATTTTCTCATCTGGCCAGAGGGTCTTCTTTGCTAGAACAGATTATACTTACATTATTCTATCATTTCTCATGTAAAATTAGCTAAAGAATTCAATGAAACTAGTTACAGGGCTGTAACTTGTATGGTTGTTGATAAATTCTACAATTTATATGAACTTCATCAATATTAGAGAAAATATGCTAAAAACATAGTTTTCCATCAAGGTTTCTAACTGGATATGAAGTTATAAATTTGTATTTTTTATTGATGGAAATTGTAGATTTAAATTCTGAAAAAATTTTATGATGGTGGTTGTGTAAATATTACCCAGATATCAGAAATCGCGATCATTTATTGCGATTTCTGTAAATTGTGTAAATTTTACATAAGTACCATTGAACTTTTTTCAGAATTCGACTCTCCAGAACTTTCATCACTTATACAAATCTATAATTTTACATCCAGTTACAACCCTCAATTCTCCGCCATTGTTGGACCTATCTAGCTAACAAAGCGTTTTTGGGGAGGGGGTGTCCAATGGAACGTTTTTCTCCACTTGGACAAGAAATGATCCTGATAAGTATTGCACATTCCTCCTGAAACACTCTGTACAATGCATTTATTAGATACTGTTACGTTATTGATGTGATTTATTATTATTATTATTATCATGATATTAATTTACAACGAAGTGTGTGTAAATTATTGGAAAATTAATTCAATCCATGATTGTTGAAAAATCAATCCAAAGTATCGTATAGTCTGTCCAAGCAAAGAAGACATTCTGGTGAGGTAGGGAAATTACTCCAGCTCGGTCAATATTGGTTCAAAAACTATAAATTCAGTCTCAAATTGTAGGAAACATTTGAATCTACAGTTTAAGACCAATTGTATAATTTTGAATTAATATTGACGTAGCTGGAGTCATTTTCCCACCTTACCAGAATGTTTTCTTTGCTTGGACAGACTACAGCAAGTAGCAACCCACCTCTTGGGATTGGCCTTCTGCTTGCGATGCGCCAGCATCACGTAGCGTGCAATGCGCGCCGGATACCTGGTGATGTGCAGGCCGTTGGTGCGCAGGCGCGTCGACATGTCGTCGTCCTCCCCTCCCCACCCCCAGTACACGTTGCTGAAGCCGTTCACCTGCTCGAAATGACGGCGACTCAGCGCGCTCACTCCGCCGAATATGTCGGCGTAAGGCAGCCTGCCCCAAAACATACACAATCGAAATTATTATTTTCAATGTCAATGAAAAAGACAAAAATAAACACCACAATTTTCTAAATCAATGTAGGCTACAATAAACAAAACAAGAAACATATTTTGTGTGTTTAAAAACATATTGAACAAAAAACATGAGTTTAGGTTTAGTTAAGGTTTTAAAGTCTTCACCTAAATAGTATTTTATAGAATATATATTTTTCCGTGATATAAGCTACTAACAGCTGATGAATAGCATCTATAGTCTCTTTTGATTTCTAAAACATCATCTTGGCATAGCTTAATGAAAAATCTAATTGACAACATGAGCTTTTGGAGCTTACAAGGAGCAGAGAAAACCGCGCCGGTTGTCACGCCGGGTTTTTTTATCACAAAACAAAGCAATCTCTTTTCACAAACATTGGCAATAATGTACAAAAATACGTTCGAAATATATTACATTTATATACTAGTACTAGGGAAAATAGAACAATATTATCATATTTAACATACTCCTAACTAAGAATAATTACAGATGTAGATACTGTACTACGAAATTGTAATAGTATTTAACGTATTTAACCATCTTTTCAGTCTTTTATAATAATCCGTTATGACTATTAAATTTCCCATCGAGGATAATTATTGAGGTTATTTTGCCGGTAGAACTTCCTTGGAACTCCCCACCGAATACAGCATAAGAATACATACATACTATTGAAATTTGTCAAAATTTTGACTGAAATGTGCTCACAAGCTCATCATATTCCATATTCGTCTATTCGACTCGGGTAAACACAACCTTCATACACTCCTTATGTAATATACTATTAATAATTCATCACCTGTACTGCACTGTGCAAGCATCTGGTAAGAATGACTCGCTGTCAATGGTTAGTTCAAAAATACAATTTGTCTCAAAATGTTGATCACAATGTTTCCTACAATTTGAGACTAAATGTATAATGTTTGAACCGATATTGAACGAACTGGAGTCATTTTCTCATCTTGCAAGAATGTCTGCGCGTAAAACAGATTTATCAGAGAATTCTCGTAAGACATTTCTTGAGAACATTACGCTCTAACCACCGCATGCGGATTTACGCTCAAGTAGGTCAGGTGGAGTCATATAAACCTAACAAAAGTCGACAATTCTGTACCAGTACTGGTACAGTACACAGATAATTTAATAGTTCGCAGTATTTGACTGAAAACTGTAGATTAACAGGTTCGTGCAGTTTTGAAAATATTGGAAAGACAATAACATTGAATTAAATCACCTGTACTGCAGCACGTGATCAATGGCCACCGATAAAGTCGCGTGGCTGGTCGATACATAAATAGCTATTGCGATCGTATAATTAAAACAGGTCGATGTCGTGAAAATTAATTATAATTCAAGTTACTGGATGGATTCATTTTATTATTCCAATTATCACCAGAGAATTTAATAACAGTTACACTGATTGACAAATCAAATTATTAGTTCAACAGGTTATAATGTGCAGTTGTCAGAAAAAATTTTATGTAACACACACAATAATTATCCGTCAGTTATCGTACAAGATATTGTTTTGCGCGAGCGATAAATCATTATCAAGATTAATAATATATTTATTCAACACTGTATATCATTTACAGATGAACAGATGAATATCGACTTAGTAATAATTTTGAAAAATTATTAGAGGTAGTAAAGATAGAATTTATAGTCTGTCCAAGCAGAGAAGACCCTCTGGCACGATGAGAAAATGACTCCAGCTCGGTCAATATTGGTTCAAAAATTATCAATTTGATCTCAAATTGTAGGAAACAATTTGATCTACTATTAAGACCACATTTATAATTCTTGAACAAACATTCTGATCTACAATTTGAGACAAAATTTCTAATTTTTGAATCAATAATGACCGAGCTGGAGTCATTTTCTCATCTTCCCAGGGGGTCTTCTTTGCTTGGACAGACTATAAGAAAACACATTCTGACAAAATGGAGAAATTACTCCAACTCGGTCAAATTGTTCAAGAATTGTCAATTTAGTCTCAGATTGTAGATCAGAATGTTTTCTGCAGTTTGAGACCAAATAATTAATTTTTTAAACTAGAAACTAGAGTAGAACACATGAAAGTAGTTCAATGGAGAATGGACCAGCAGAGAAATATAAGAATGCCATGGAAAGCATTAAGAATTGCTATTCTTCCATACCAATAATTTATCCATAGGATAATTTGTATAACTAATAGATTTTATCTGTGTCTTTTTGTTCACAAATTTATTAATACCATTTGTTGTTATTCTGACCATATCTATCAACAATTAAAAAATTCTAAATTTGAAAAATAATAGTTTTTCAATCATTGTGAGTGACAATTTGTGAGAAGTGAATGTGAATTATCTTCAACATGATCTTCAGGCCATTTTAAATATTTCTAAAAATTTTGAACAGACGATTTGGACTCAATTGCCTGTGTTTTTATCCAATAAGTATAAGTTATTTTATTCTTTCAAATAGATAAATATGATGTTTGAATGTTGAAATAAAATATTAGAATGTTTCAAGTAGGCTACCCGGGTACTTCATAACAGAAACAAATGTATCAAGATTAGTATAATCAAAAGTTGATGACAATACCAGAGACAATGTATTATTACATACATTACATACATTGTAATAATACATTGTCTCTGACGATACGAAGAGGATACGAAGGTATTATTTTATCGAATATAGAATAAGGATAAAATCACAGTTCGATCTGAAAGCTGTAAAACATATGACAAAGCCAAAATTCCATTAGAGAAATTATGTATAATTATTATTAAATAAGATAAAATTTTTAAACATAATATTTGCAACAACTGAGCCTCACTGGACAATGGACGAAAGTTAGCCACATTCAAGCAATAATTTATCGAGAAACAAATTTACAATTTGAGACACTTAAATTAGCGCTGTTAAAATAACGTACCTACACCCTATTCACGATGACTTGAGACGAAATAAACAAACTTTTTGCGTGTAAGTATGGGGTGGCTATCTTGGCCACGACAAACCTTGAACTATAAACGACATAGCGTAGACACGTAATAGCATTGGCAATGCGTATGTATGTGTGTGTCGTTGATTCTTTTAGTTGGGAAAATTTTTTCCTGTCGTATCGTTGATATGGTTTGTCATCGCAACAGTAGCAGCCTTGTTTATTTACGTTGTGGGTTTGTTTAATTCGTCTCAAATAATTATGAATCATTCGTGGCGGCTCGTGCCGTGGGAAAAGGTGAAGTGTTGTACAGTACAAGATACGGGCACTTCACCTGACGAGCCGCCAGTGGAATGAGGTATAGTCCACATAACAATTGAGTGAGTTGAGATTATTTTTGAACCATTAAAAACAACATAACAATTATTACGACAGCTATTTTGCAACAAAATTTAAGTTACCTACTAGTTGTGTGTATCTGTTGGCATCATTTGTGAAAAGCTTTCAAGCTAATTCCTTTCAAATTCAAACAAACTGCTGAAAATAATAGAACCGTTGTCAATATTAGAATTTTTCCAACACTCATATTCTCAAAATCCATAGATTATAATTCTAAAATCATAGTGGTCAATGAGTGTTAAAACATAGAAATAATAATTAAACTATTTTTTATAGAAATTCTACAGTCGTTATCGATGTTGTAGAATCGTTTAATAAAGAAATAAAACACACTTATATTGTATACAAAACGGTAGAATTGACAATATTTTAGTACACTATTAAAATAATTTATGAATTACATTGATAGTAATGATTACGTTCTCATCCCTTTCAAAAGTCCCTACCTCTACACCATGTGTGCCCCCACCAACAGCAAACCCTCGAAGTTTATATTTACAAGGTCTTCTTATGTATCTCAACCCCCCCCCCCCCCAAAAAAAAACAAACTATTATTCATTATTTAGAAAATTCGATTCAACCAACACTGAAGTTGAATGTTCACCGTTATTTTAGTGAAAAGTTTCATAGATATGTGTAGAAGGCTACAATTAGCTATGCAGTCTCAAAACTCATCTCTAGGAAGAGGTATTTTTACCCACGTAGAAACTTTCCCTGCTAATGATTCAATTATACAAAGTGTACAACTTGAAAAGTCAGGAAAGTTTCCTAAAAAAGGAGCAGAACTGTTCTTAGAGTTATTCTAACAGGAAACACAACCCGTTTTGACTAGCCTAGTACAGAATCGTTCCTTAGCACGTGACTGACAGTTATATCTTGTTCCAACAATTAAGACGGTTGGCGAATGACTGTTATCAATTCTCAGCTCTGTCAGGACAGCCGGCGAGCTGTCTACGAGAGTTCATCACGATGAGAGCGACCCCTGCTTCACTGATTCGCTCTCGAAGACAGCTTCAGACTATCCTGTCAGAGCTGAACAGTGATAGACGTCATTCGTCAACCGCCACAATTTTTGGCGCCTGCTTTATCACTCTACTCTTTCAGTGTAGCATCTACTGTTTATTAAAAAAAAATCATTGGACAACTACTTAGAAACAAAAAAATTGTAAACAAGATCTTTGTAATGGTAACCTTCAAATGTCTCGTTCATAGCAGTTCGATTCTGAGTTTTATCAGAGAAGATACATGAATATTGAGTAGTTGATAGAGAGACTGTTAAGAGAGTCGAAATAACAACAATCAAAAACCATAAAATTGAAGTAGTCATACAAAGAAGGAACCATTATTTATATTGAAAATTGATAATTAGTATATTTGAAGCATTGAAATATATAATGGGCCAAGTAGCAAAAAACTACTTTCTCAGAAAATGATTTTTTTCTAGGAAACAGTTAAATTAATGAACAAATACTGTCAAAAATTTCTATTATATAGCTTACAACCAGTTCAATACGATTATCATTGAAAAACTTCAATGAAAGTTGCCAAATATTTTTGAAAAAATGTTGAAAATTATAAAATTAAGAAACGTAGAATTATGTACTGATTCAATTCAAATATCTTTATTCAAGTAATATACATTTGGTACATTGAATAGTGTCAAATACAGATATATCATACTATACACATAGTAAAACTAAACGATTATGAAAAGTGAACCTATTAAAAACCAAGTTTAATAAAATAATCAGGCTCATGAGAAATTAAAAAAAGACAAGATAGACCTTATTTGTAAAACTCCTCAATACTATAAAGAGCTTTTTTTGTTAGGAAATCTTTCAATTTATTCTTAAATTTGAAATAATTTTCTTCTCCTGGATGCCGTTCACATAAAACGGGCTATGTGATTTGGATTCAAGTCTTTGCGAGACAATTATTTTCCCTTTAATTGCCCAATTTAGATGGTCTTCAATGCACTTCATTGTTCTTATAGTCCTATAGAATTCGAATTGTAATAATTGGTCAGAATAAGAGAAGTGAAATATTAAACACGAGTTATGATTTGTGGTTCCCATTTTGACTGAATCAACTTGTTTCTCTTCGCAGTCTCTCTATCTATCAACTCAACGTAGCTACTTCATCAAGGTAACTCATAAACGACCTGGTTTGGACGAGCCATAAGTCTATACCCTATCCACGATCACTTGAGACGAAATGAACAAACTTTTTACTTGTGTGTGCGTGTAATGGAAGGTCTTCTTCTATGCAAAACGGTCCGACAGTCGACCGCAGTCGAAAAGCTGTAGCCAATCACAACTCTGTCTTGAGCTGTTTTTTGCTTCAGTCCGTCTCAAGACTATTGTCATGGGCAGTGATTGGGTGCAGCTGTTCGACTGCGGCTGACCGTTTCGCATAGAAGAACACCTACTCCCACACACATGCAAAAAGTTTGTTTACTTCGTCTCAAGTGATCGTGAATAGGGTATAGTGATGATAGCATAATTATTATAGTCCATTCACGATGGCTTGAGACGAGATAAACAAAAGCTCTGAATGTGTGTGTGCGCGACCGGGGTGGCTTCGTTTTAGCCACGACATAAACAAGTCACAGCAATGCCGAAATCCCGAATTTTGTTGTCGGTGCTGTAACCAAAGCATCGTAACCAAAACTTTTATTATAATTGTTCATTTTAGGTTCATGAAAGAACCGAAACAAGCAATTTCCCAATGTGTATCTATAAAAAAGATTACTTAAAGATACTTATTCTGAATTGCCTACAAAAAAGTCGGGATTTCGGCATTGCTGTTACTTGTTTATGTCGTGGCTAAACGAAGCCACTCCAGTCGCACACACACACACACACACACATTCAGAGCTTTTGTTTATCTCGTCTCAAGCCATCGTGAATGGACAATAGGTATTAATTTGCATGGTATAAGAAATTCCATGTGAATTGCAGATGACAAAAATAAATGTCGAATCTGATCAAGTGAACTTGTCTGCAATTTACACGGGATTTCATATACCACGGGAAACGCCCTAATCCACGTTTGTTTCTAAAATATCTGCTTATAAAGTTGGCAATACACTAGCAAGCACATTGTAATGATACTGACCAGCCTGTTCAACGATGAAAATGCCATAGCTGATCTGCTGACGCTGCAGAAACGGATGCATGTGCTTGAGAAAAACGCGCAGGTGCGCGGCCCGATCACGATAGGGGATGATGAGCGCCACCCGGTCACGGGACCGACACGTGGGCGGCGCCCATTGGCCGCCGAACGCCGGCAGCGCCCCGTCAACGGCCAGCTCGCGTTCTAGCTCGTCCAAAGTGGGCGGCGCCTCTTTCACCGGCTTGGACGGGCCCACTGTCGACATAAGTGGAATGGTTAGTAGGCTACACAATATATTCGAAAATAGTTCTAGAACGTACGTTCTATGGTTTGTCTAAGGAAAGAGGAAATTCTGGCAAGATGGAAAAATGACTCCAGCTCAGTCAGTATTGATTAAAAAATTATAAATTTGGTATTAAATTGGAGGAAACATTCCGATCTACAGTTTGAGATCAAGTTTATAATTTTTGATCCATATTAATTATATTAATTTAATATTAATATTAATCCAATATTGAATCATTTTTTCTTCATTTTAAATCGGAAAGTTGAATAATTATTCTTATGCATTTATTTCCAATTTTTCGTTTAGATAAACCTCTTAATTAGATGTATTGAAGTCGGCGTTTTTTTTTTTTAATTTTTCTACTAATCTCTTTAATAATAGCGAGTTCAGTTTATAAGGGTCATTGACCTTTGTTGAAACAACATCAATCAATACCCCAATATTAAGAGAATGATATCAACTCACACAGATGGGGAGAAACAATAGGACATAGCTCCCGGGGTAAATTCGGGTCAGAGCCATTCTGATCAAACGAGGAAGCACCCATACGGTTATCCATCATCTGTAACATCAACAAGATTATTAAATAAAATTGGAAAATACATGCCACATCCAATAATTTCATATTTAGTTAACCAACTGCTGAAATATATAATAATAATTTATTCGGATATCCAATGAGAGCAACATAAATGAAACTAAGGACTTCTGCTACTACAAATGTTGAATGAATAACTCAGTTGCAGATTGCAAGCCGCTTGGCCGGCAACTGAGAGATACTATGGGTCATAAGACAAGAGCTGTGATTGGCTACAGCTGTTCGACTGCGGCCGACTGTCACATAAAGGAAGATCTACCCTTACACGCGCGCACACACACGCAAAACGCTTGTTTATTTCGTCTCCAGTGATCGTGAATAGGGTATAATTATTCTTCATTAAATATTTTCGGTAGCATAGGTCCTCAGTTCTTGTTATATAGTATATATTTACCAGTCACGTTAGTATTGTAGTCTGGGACGTTGCACCTTTCAGTTTGTTAACAATGCCTGGTCATGGGTTCGAGTCCAAGTAGGCATGGGAGTTTTTCACCTCATCAATCACACTCAATATCCATAACCCACGGACAAGCGAAAGTGCTGAGGTAAACATAAACGCACAGCCACAATAAAAATAATATAGCTTGAATTGATTATATTGTATATTAGAAGTCGGTTGACTGCAAAATCAAATTCCTTCTAACTGATTATAATTAATTTTGAAGCCAAGTTAAGTATTTAAAGATAATTATTACTGCTTTTTTTACAAGCAGCCTATTTCTTTGCTCTTCTTGGATTTCCTTTGAAATGATTTGCACTTATGATTTGAAAACCTTCAATTTTTTTCGTTGATAGGCCTACCATAATGTTCATCAACATAAATTTCACTATAACTTAGGCAAAAGTAGTATTTGCCTCTTCCTCTTATTATTTAATTCAGTAATTACAAATAATTTGTGCTTGGATTATTATTAAATGAATTTTAAATCATTCAACTTCAACTTCTTTAAGTTGGGCACTTATTAAGTACCCACATTGATTATTTTTTGTTTGTATTTCGAGGAAAAACAAAATTCATTTGATTAAGTTGGTGCAGTCACCTCACCTGATACCCTTGCGCCGTCCTATTACCGCCTCCGCTACCGCCACCTAGCGGCCAAAAGAAGCGGCGGCTAACCAGCGACGAGCTGTAATTGGCGTTGACCACAAACAGCGGATCAATAGGGCGTCGCGCCTCGAAGATGCTCGTGTAGCTGTACTGCACCACTAGTCCACAAGCCACCAGAGCCACCAGCAGCCACTTGGCCACGTTGCCACCGCCACCGCCACTAGTGGCCGCCACAGCGCCACCGGACGAGCCGCCACTCATCGCCGCAATGGTTGTGCGAAGGACGCCACTGCCATCCCTACCTGAAAACAATGCTTCAATTTAATTTACTCAATTTTAATTTAATTCAATTTAACTTCAATTTAATTCAATCCAATTACAATTCAATTCAACTTCAATTTAATTAAATTCAATTTATAATATAACATCTGGTGATCAGACAGAGG
Source organism: Sogatella furcifera (assembly GCA_017141385.1). Lineage (NCBI taxonomy): Eukaryota > Metazoa > Arthropoda > Insecta > Hemiptera > Delphacidae > Sogatella > Sogatella furcifera. The sequence continues at coordinate 64,464,789 of CM029548.1, forward strand.
ATGAAGAATAGAAGGAAGATAAAGCCGCGTATCGACAGTCCGAGGCATGTGCCACGAATGCCTCGCAGTACAGTCTGGTGACGCAAAAAAAGTATAAACTCATGGCTGAGGCATATGAGAATATAATCTGCAATAATCAAAAATAATTATAACTATAGAATAGTATATAGTATATAATTATAATAAAAATTATTATAATAAAAAATCTGCATTTTTTGTAACCAAAAATGCGAGCTCGCGAACAAATTGACTAGCGCCATCAAGCGGGAGACAAAGCAACTAAGCTCTGACAATTGATATTTTGGACTTTGGAGGTTAGTTTGTACTCAATTAGTAGATAAAAATTCAAGGCAATGCTTATTATTGCCTATTAGAACCTTCTGCACCCAAATACAATTCTTAATCACAAAAATGCATAGGAATGTGGTACAATTTTGAGGTTAGTTTGTAGAATTGTTCGTTGTGCGTTGCGAGGCAACAGGCACTGCTCGCTGCGAATTGTGTGCAGCGTTTGCCTCGCTGCTAGCAAACCCGGTATCGACAGTCCGAGGCATGTGTGGCACATGCCTCTGACTGTCGATACGCGGTTGATAGTAGACTAGTAGTAGTACTCTTTTTTTGTGTCAACAGACTGTACAGCGAGGCATTCGTAGCACATGCCTCGGACTGTCGATACGCGGCTTTAGATTTGTTGAATGGAATATCTATAGTCTGTCCAAGCAAAGAAGACATTCTGGCAAGATGGAAACATGACTCCAATATTGGTTCAAAAATTATAATTTCTTCAAAGTTCAATTCAATTTAAACACACAAAGACACAATGGATAATTTAGGCTAATACAAGAATTAATAAAACAGAATAATACATTATTAACAAATTCAACAGTTACTGTGGTGGGGTGAATTTAATTCAATTTAGACACACAAAGACACAATGAATAATATAATACAAAATTAATAAAACAAAATAACAGAATAATACATTATTAACAGTTACTGTGGTGGGGTGTGCTTAAAAAGATGGAGGGGAAATACCTGACCAACTATGGTTTCCCATCTTAAAGGCAGGTAGAAAAGGTGAAAAAGGAAAAATGAAATAGTAACTTAAACTTAAGTAATTTAGTCTTAAATTTTAGAAACATTCTGAACTACAATTTGAGACCAAATTCATAATTGACCGATCTGGAGTCATTTTCCCATCTTGCCAGAATGTATTCTGGGCTCTTATGGACGCTGGCCTACCTGGTAGATTTACTTACCTTGATTTCAAGCATTCTAGATCAAACTTTACAACTGGTTAGTGAAGGTACCAATGTACTCAATAACGGAGTTTTTTTATTCTAATATTACTACTAATGTCTAATCTAATTCTTCAAAATCCAAGTATTTCAAAATGTGATAAATTGATAGCTCTACTTTTGTGTATGTATATAAATTTATATGATGTATTTGTATACTTTATTCATTTTGTACCGTACCTTATATAATTTTTGATACAATGCGACCACGAATTGTGCAAAGTTGGCTATTTTGTTGCAACTTCACAATTCAATTTTTTGAATCATTAAAGTTTCTTATTTAGAATTGTAAATTTTACAATTTCTCGTTTGACCTATTTAGCATTTATATTTAGCATTTATGACTGTAGTTCCTCTGACTTTGTTTAATGCCAATGTGCTGTATGACAATAAAATTTTATTTATTATTCATTTATTTATCTATTAGACATTGGTACTACAGTAGTTAGTAGCTCATAAATGTCACACTGTTGATTCCAGATCCATGATAAAAGTAAATTCACTTTTTGATAAATTAATTGACTATCAGTTACTTTTTGTTAATTTCAGTGCTGTTCTTGAAATGACTAATCATTCTATAAATGCTAAATAGGTCAAACAAGAAATTGTAAAATTTTCAATTCTAAATAAGAAACTTTAATGATTAAAAAAATTGAATTGTGAAGTTGTGCAACAAAATAGCCAACTTTGCACAATTCGTGGTCACATTGTATTTGCGTAGCCTAAATTGTATACCAGATACTAAAATAATAATTATTAAAATAAATTTTACAATATATACCTAGAAGTTTAGACGATTTTGCAGAATACCGTACCGTGTGAACAATTATTGAGAGCACAATTTGAAACGCCGGCCTTTTCCTAACAAAGAAAAGATGCTGAATTTGTAGTGACACCAATACAACAACTACATTAAAATAATGATCAATGTTATTATAATAGAAAACCTAGCTTGTTCTCCATTAGCCTACGTAGAACGTAGAACTGTCACAAACATTTCAAAATTCCAAATTCAGTTCTACACTGATAAAGTGGAGATAAGGAAAACACTATTTGGAAACTAAATACTGTACGTCTGGTTTGAATAAGGATGAAGAGAGGGAAGAAAGTATGTGTGTGAAAGAGAGGGATTACAAACAACAAACAACTGAATAATTGAAGAACAGAAAGACAATATTGATAATAAAGTCAATATTAAAATTTTTCTGAGGGTGTTGCCCACATAAGCTCTCATTAGAGCTTAAAATATAATTAAATAACTGACTATCGAAATTTAATAATCTTCAATTTGTAGATATAAAAGAAATTCGAGAAATTCGGGAGAATACATTTTCCGAGTAATAAGAAAAGTGGTGACTTGGAAGTTTATAAGAGCAAGAATTTTCATATTTTCTACAAGTATATCAAAAAGTTGTAGGCCTAGCTATTTTTGTGATATCTTCAGATTTTGATTCAAAGTTTCAAACAATTATTGGCTTTCAAACAAAACAATTTCAAATGAAAATTATTCTTTTAATTCAATATTTGTCTAGGTAACAATAAAACGGTTTCCTGAACGACTTTGCCAGAAGAAATTCATTAAATAACCAGAAATTCACAAACTAGACTTAAAATAGTGAACAGAATAAACTTTTGCGCAATAGTAATGAGTTTTGTAACGCATATGACTGTCAACTGTAAGCCTGGGCCTACTGATAAAAAATTGTTATTTCACAATATTATTTTCAATGGGTCGAATTCACTGAGAAATGATATGGCTGAAATTACAAGAAAATACCATTTAAGCTTCTTTACATAATTAGTAAATTCACTTTCTAGCAATTCTAGCAAAAGTTACCCATTTTGAAATCTTACAAAAAAATTTACTCAACGAGGTGCTTGAAATTTCCAATATAAGATGTTAATCGTTGAACCAAAGTTGAACGAAAATTAATTTTCATTACCAATTGAAAGCATATCAATTAGTTGACAATAACTTGAATGACAATAATGATAAAAATTCATGAATTTAAATAATTATATTCTCAAGACAGTGAATAAATGAAAGACAGAAATATGATGGGTAGTGCAAATGATAGAAATTGAAAATACAAATTTGATTATTAATATGATCGACACACATTTATATATTCAACTAGGTGTAAAATAATTTACACGACTTTAATAGGCTACTTTAACTTGGCGAATAACACTGTCCATAAGCCAGTGCCGGACCGAGCAGTCTGCAGTTCCACCTTCCACCTGCATGAATACCTTCTCTTATAAGAAAACTCATCTATAGATGATTTACAGAGTATCGTATCAAAGCTTAGGATGAAATTAATAAGCCATCCAACAAATTTAACTCTAGGCACATGTTTCAGCTTAACTTATATAGTTTGATTTATCAAAAACATTACATTTTCAGACGTTTTATGTAATATATTATTAGCCTACAATTGGGCCAAAATTTCTTGGCATCAGCCAGAACCAGCTGACCCAGGCAAGGGCCATAGTGCGGGAACCGTTCTTAAAACAATAGGCAACTAATGTCACATTAGACAGTTGATTAGACCTGCAGTCAATGTTTTTAATGAAGATAATAACACTCAGCTGTCAGGTGCCAAGAGACTTTGGCCCAACTGTAGGCTACCCTAGTCTAAACAGAACCCACACGCCACACCTGTGGTACCATTTCTTGTAACCACATAATAGACTAAAATAATACTAAATACCTTAGAATTGTTAACACCAATTTAGGTATAAAAGTACCATAATAAAACATGATTTACCCAAGTAAATTGTAATTGGCAATACGGTTCGATATACGTACTTAAGAATAATTTATGTGCGAAAAGTTGTATGCAGCTCTTTAAACATAGCATAACTTTCATTGTACAGTGATTATTTTGCCATATGACCATATCCCAGATCGACCGAATAATAAGTATCTTCAAAATTGAATTCTCCAACTTTCAAAGTACATAAATTTGAATGATAAGTTATCTATTTTATCAAATTTGGGGTAACTTATGGTTAATGATAATGACTGTTATCTATATGCTTCACTCTGTCAGGTCAGACAATCTGCAAGAGGGAATTATGCTTGATCGGTTCTGTTTGCTCTGTAAGTGTAACCCTGGCCCTCTTGCAGACCACTCAAATACTGTTCTCACAGAGTAGAGATAATTATTGCCATTCGCCTAATTAGCTAAATGAAATCTATGTCTACATAATCCTTCGACGAACCAAAAATCGAAGTTAACATTTCAAGATTTCATCCTTGAATGGATGTTACTGGACGTTTTTTTATTTTTTTATCCTTGAATGAAAGATTCTGTGGTCGTCAGTGACAACTTAACCTAGTTCATCTTAGAATCAAATCAATATTACTCAAACTAATGAAATGCAACAAAATCTAGTATGGCAATAAATTATGAACTAGTAAAAGTACAAAATACTCACCGGTAAAAGTGATCAAGCCATTTGAAGACAAATTATAGAATGATTTTTCAAAATTTGCAGGTTTCAAACTTGGGAATCATGATAGCCTAAACAAGCATTTAATTGAAAGAATGTAAGCCTGAATATGTAGGTTCAATTGTCTCATACCGGTAATCAGAAATGAACCTATTTATCGACAAGAAAGTCGAAAAATAATACGATAATCAATTACTAATCATAGTCAATAAGAACTGTGAGTTGCAGTAACAAGACGTCAAGTTATTTGCTTGCATGACAGACTACATGATGAAAGGTCACATGTTCAAAACAGGAATTAACCAAGGATTTCTTGCGTGAGTTAATTAGCAAACCCACTATTGATGGATTTCAGACAACAAATTTCATTTCACAATAGTTAACCGAAACTGAATTCATGATTACAACTGGACAGACACTGGAATTTCAGTTTGATACATAAGCTGAGCAGCTTGAACAAGACGAGTTATAATAATTTAATTCGCCAAACTTCCTGGGCTTTTTCATTTCGTTATGGTTGAAACAAAAATGCCGCAATACAAGCACTAGTTTCCACTACAAAGATAAACAACAATAAAAAATTCACACAACCGATTCAACTGCAGCCGACCCAATCTGCATCAGCTACAGCTCACTCACTCCCTCCCATCATCCCATCATTCCAACAAGCATGGCCCCCCTCTTTTCTATTACTGATCATCAAAGAGTGCACAGAAGGCAAATCATATTGTGTGAAGAACACCAACGTTCAAAATTGAAAAACGTCCATTACAGGAAAACGACCAGAAAACATAGACCACAGACGGATCTCGTCTTGGATGTGTAAAAAAGGATCAAGGATTAAATTCAATATTAAGGACTGACACCTAATTCATTATACTTTCTCAACCAATATTGACTGAACTGAACTAGAGTCATTCTCCAATCTTGCCAGAATGTCTACTCTGCTCGATCCAGCAACGTGGGCTGGGCGCGCCAAGTACAAAAATCTGGTGTGGCACACTCACACAACTTTCCTTGCCATTTAAATTTGCGTAATACAATATACAACCTATCCTTACCTAGTCATCTGCGAGTGCAAATTTCATTAGGCTATTACTTCCTCATCTTCCAATACTGTGAAATTCGCACACGCCGATGACGCCTCGCGCCTGCCGGCGCTTCGGCTCATCGTGTGTGTGATTTGAAATTTTTACAAGCCCAAAATGCCTCGCGCCTGTCGGCGCTTCGGCTAGATGTTAGCCGAATTGACTTGGATTTTTAATAAAAGTTCTTTTCTGTAATATTCCAATACATCAGATCAAAGAGGTGGAATCGATAATTGATCATTCGAATCCATAACTGCTATTTTACCAATAATTTATTATCAAACACCAATACTTTTTTCGAATGTAATTTTTGTCTCCTTTAAACCCTGATGCGGATTGCCTTGTTGCGAGTTTGATGGACTGACATTGATAGCCTACACTACCTTAAGTTTTCCAGTATGGGGTGGCGCCGCTGCTTATCTGACACAAAGGGAACTCAGTTGATAGAGCACATAAATCTCTATATATAGAAGCGAAATGGCACTGATTCATTCATTCATCACTGAACTAAAAATCCACTGAACCGAATGCGTTCAAATTTTGCAGTCATGTTCAGTTGGACGTTTAGACGCGCGCTAAGAATTTTATAAACTTTTCAAGGATACGCCAAATATTTTAGTTTTTCGGCGTTTTCCTCATTTTTTTGATCGGTAGAAAATGTTGATATTTGGTGGGCAGGTTCAGATAAGGTCTAGAAATGTTGTGTTGAAATATTTTTGAAATCCGTTCAAGAGAAGCCAGGATTAATCAGGTTTTCAAAATTGTAGATGTGTTGCGGGTTGCATAGCTTCCGCATATCATTACTGTAAATTCAATGGTTCAACGAGATTATAGATGAACTAACTTGGAAGATATTGAATCAAGTTTCAAACTATGTCTGATATACTTCCCAAAGGTTACGCTTAATATTAGCGTTTTACTATTTTTTGGAATTTTCTAGAACAAATTGGCAGAAAATGTTGAAATTAGGCATTAGCTGACACTGACAGAGGTTTTGCAGGCGAGCGAAGCGAGCCAGTTTGACTCACTTATACTGCCTATACTGTCGGGGGTCCAGGGGCGGAGCCTGCTAGGCGGAGAAGGCGAGCGAAGCGAGCCTACCGGTTAGTGACTATATATAGGGTGTCAATTTGAAAAAATTGTTCAATTCATTTTTGAAAAAATCGAACTCGACTCTGCACGACTCTGTCGCAACGACCTTACATCAGATCTACAAGTAAGAAATCAAAATTAGACTATTTTAATCAAAATTCAATATATTCCAATTAAATTATCCCTCCGATTATTGATATTTCCCTCATCTTACTAATAACTTATACCGTTTTACACCTCCAACACCAAGTTAAGAACGCATGATAAGTCACTAACACTATGGACTGCTTTCGAATGGGTGACCATAATATTGTGACCAAGGCGAGTGGAACCTACCCTCCTAGGAGCTCCCCACCAAGGTGTATAGAAGCAGCCCATCAAGGTGAGGCGGAGTGAAGCAGCTGGCTGTGAAAGCTATAATTTTGACGTCACGGAGTTCCTCTAGTCAAAAATTTAGAATTGATTTCCCTATCCTAGACAAAAAATTGCACACTTTTTCTCAATTTACAAATTACAGAATTGTTTAATAGGTAAATTTCTTATATGAGCTTGTAGAGAATTTCAAGACCTAAATTTTGAGTGATTTAAATCTATATTTTACTCAAATTTAACATAAGAAAATGTCCGTAAACGTGTCTCGGGAATGCTCTGCAGCTGGGCTGATGCAATTAAGAGTAGCAATGCTATTATAAGATACATTTATAATATCATTGCGTTCGATAGCATTGCTATTCATAACTTGCTTCAGCCCAGCTGCAGAGAATTTCCGAGACACGTTAACGGACTTTATCTCATGTTAAATTTGAGTAAATTATAGATTTAAATCACTCAAAATGTAGGTCTTGAAATTCTCTACAAGCTCATATAAGAAATTTACCTATTAAACAATCCTATAATTTGTAAATTGAGAAAAAGTGTGCAATTTTTTGGCTAGGATAGGGAAATCAATGCTCAATTTTTGCTTAGAGGAACTCCGTGACGTCAAAATTATAACTTTCACAGCCAGCTGCTTCACTCCGCCCCACCTCTACTCTTTTCGAAGCGTAGAAATCTTTCTAAAGATTTTCGGAAGAAAGTTGAGTTGGGTCCCCCGGGTAAAAGGTACATGTTCAGCTAAATCTATTGTGTTACCGCAGTTACCACTGGCCCAATAAAATTGTAATATATATAACTTTATATATAAATAAAGATCTTAGGCTAAGTATCTTTAGATTACTGAAAATGTTAGCGCGATCTAAAGGTTCTTCATGCAAAAAAACGGAGCAAGGATCTCTGCAAACGCATTAGTGGCTTCAAATGGGTGATGTATGTACATCCCCAACCTGGAATACCATACGAAATTCTGGAATGTGCTAGTGAATAATAAACATTCCTCAGAACAGAAATTGGACATAAATTTCTTATATGGTAAAATCTATGGAGAAGCATGCGCAGGCTATTTTTCAACATCCTTCCATGGCTTCTCCACAGAAGATCATCTTCCATAGATAGACCCAAATATTTTACTGTGCTTGATTGTGATATAATAGGGCAGTTACAATTATTTATAGTTAGCAAATAATAGTGATATTTCAATGGTTTATCAAAATTTAATGATTCAGAAATTGAAATTTTCAAATAGTTTGTTTTATCAGCATTAAGTTTCAATTAAAAGAAAACCACAGTGACAGCAGATTGAGATCTGATTGCACTTTGACCTGAAGATTTTTTAGGCAGTCTGCACCATAATTGAAAGCAGTGTCATCTGCGAAAGCAGTTATAGTGCCATTGAAAGGTCACATTCACGGTCCATAATAGTTCAGTGGAAAGAGAATTCAATTCTCCAGATGATGTATCTTTCAGGGTATGGTTATAGGATTATTTAAATAGTGTACAAAGTACAATCCAATTGAACTTTGATTTTATTGCAATAGCTCACAATAGATAAAAGGAACGAATACGTACCTCAAGAACTGAATTCTATTCTGTTTGAAATGAAATATAGAACTTTAATTTCTGTCCTTAGTCCAATCGATACAGTCCAGACTCTGAAACGTGTCTGCTCATAAATAATGGCGCTAAGGCTGAGGCCGCAATGCCGGTGGGTAGAGCCTGGAGGGTGGAGGGTAGTTGGTAAATCTATAGAACATACACACCATCCAAAGTAATATATTGTATGAATGGTATGACGTCATTCTGTTTTTTGAGGTTATGTTGTCCATATTTAAGAATTTCAAGATGGCGGCTGAGTATAATACCCACTCATGAGAAACAGAATTAAGGTCAGTTGCTTGAATAAAAATCACATTTTCGATAAAACTAATTAATTTATTTACACACTATCTTCGTTTAACAACAGTCCAACCGGGGTCTTCTTCTTCAACAGGCTCATTTTCCTCAACAATTGCACAATTACTAATAGATGAGGAACTTTGAACTCCATTTTCACTCATAGCCACACACTGCGCAAGCGCAGCGCCAGGTGGCGCCGTCTGTTGGAAAAATATCGAACTAGTGACAGGAAACCTGGCCAGCTGATCGGTGACTTCAAGGTCGTTGCCGGCGGCCAGCTGTTTGAACAGTTCGCAAATGTGGGCGGCCACTTCGTTCTCGGATTCGTCCTCAAGCAGGGTGTCGAACTCGGCATCGAGATAGTCGGCAAGCAGATCGGCCAGATCGGACCAGTGCAGGTTGGGGTCCTGGACGAAACGCGATTTTACCTGTAACAGGTTGACGGGCAGCTGTTCAGTTATGTTTTAATTTTTATCCATTTGAGAAAATAATAACTTATTACAATAGTTATCCGTATAGTACTGTATAAAAAGACTATACACTATTCACGATGACTTGAGACAAAAAAAAACTTTTGTGCAAGTGTAAGTATGTAGTGACTACATTGGTCACAACAAACCATAACCAATAAACGAAGTAGCGTAGCTAAAGACAAGCCCCTCTCCATTCAAGGCCGAGTTTCGTTTACACGACCGACGGTTGTACAGCTACAGCCAATAACATCTCCCGTTGCTCAGGCTGAAGGGAATGACAAAAGCTGTAATTGGACATACCTGTCCGACTGTGAGTGAAACTTTATCTTAAGCTGTTCATACAGAATTAACAAAATGACAGTTCAAACAACAATCACAAAGACTGCAATTTTATAACATTCGTATCAACAGCTAATTGGGAAGAGGTTTGTGTAGGCCAATGGCAGACTTCTTTCTAGATAAGTCAAGCAGCTATTGCTGACGCCAAAAGGTTAGGCGGTTTTGTCCGTCTATTTTACGTAATATTGCCAATTGCAAATACGATGTACCAATTGTCGATATAAATAATCTATTGTTTCTCTTGATTTCAAAACATAATCTAGATCTAAATGACAAATAAAATTGATCACATTGATCAGCTGTTGAAGCAAAACCGACTAAATTTTTGTCGTCAGCTTTACTAAAATCTGTGTGCTTAGCCGCATGATCTTGAAGTCGTAATGATCTATAGTCCATTCACGATCACTTGAGACGAAATAAACAAATCTTTTAAGTATGTGTGCGTGTAATAGTAGGTCTTCTTCTATGCGAAACATTCGGCTGCAGTCGAACAGCTGACTCTTGTCTGGAGCTGTGATTGGATACAGTCTGACTTGTCTTGTCTCAAGACTGTTTTCTTGAACTGTGATTGGCTACAGCTGTTGGTCTGTGGCCGAACGTTTTGCATAGAAGAAGATCTTCCATTACACGCACACACACTAAAAAAATTTGTTTATTCCGTCTCAAACGATCGTGAATAGAGTATAGCATAAACAGCATACTGTTTAATGCATCGCACGACCAAGTGTGGAAAACGTCGATTTTTTTGTAATTCTGTGCAGATGAGCATGCAAACAATTCTCAAGAATACAAGCAATATGCTGTTCAGCTATTGAAAGTCGACCTAGTGCACCGGCGGCTTGTACCCATGAAACAGGTGTGCCTGTATCTTTTACTGTAAGGCACTTCACCTGTTTCGTGGGCACGAGTCGCCAGTGACGGAAGGTATTTGATTCTAGTGCACTTGTCAATCTTTATAAAATAACGAAATAAATCTAGTAACTCACCTCACTCAGTAGAGCCAACAGCTTGGTATGTGCCGCAGCAGTGTTGCCACCTTGACCATGCTCCAGGCATAATTTCAACGCCGTCCAGTTATTGAACACAATTCCCACTGCTGTTTCGAATTTCTCCTCCGTACTTAGTGCTGACTCCATTGTGTTGACAGTCACTAAAATGTGGTAAAAAAAGCTGCTTACCTCGAAATGTTCTTAGCTGAAACATAAATGAAAAGAGTAGAGAAAAATGTATCTGAGCTACAAATAATCAAGTAAACAAATAATAAACATAATGAATTATGGCATAATATTCTGGGGGAGCAGTCCTAGCGCAAATCATGTGCTTCTCCTTCAGAAAAGGATTGTTAGATGTGTATGCGGTGAAAACTACTTGGCACATTGCAAGCCTTTGTTTGTTAAGACTGGAATACTGACGCTCCCGGCCCTCCTTGTTTTTGAATCAGCTCTGATGGTCTAGATAATACCGGGCTATTTCTTGAGGAACCAACATATACATGGATATAACACAAGACAACAAAATGATACCCATATAATGACAGTGAGATCTGGACTGGCGCAAAAGGGACCAAGATACTCAAGTAGCAGGATTTAAAATCATCTGCCAGAGGAAATAAAGAATTTTGAAAGAATAGTTGCCTTCAAGGACCACCTAAAGAGACACCTTCAACAGAGGCCATACTATAATCTTCAAGAATACTATGATGACCGTTTATTCAACAGGGACCCATGACGACCACGGCGCTGTCGCGCTACTAGTGGGATGTCTACAAGTATCAAGTGAGTAACAACTCAATAATAAAGCTGTTAGGCTTCATCAAGCCTTGCAAGGGAAAATCCAAAAATCATGTAGTGTGGAACGGTGGTTGGGGGTATTGGAAAAAGAAGTTAGTGGAGCAAGAACAGAATAAGACATCGCCAGTAGGACTATTTACAGGTAAAGTAATTTTTTCTTTGTTTTAATAAAAATTTTCCTCTTCCACAACAAATAGGTGCTACCAGCACTTCCACCCGTTGCTCTTGATATTCCTCAGCACCCTGGTGTGTCACCTACATCAATCATTCTGACATTATTCTACATGGTTGAGCTGAAAGGAGAAATACGAGTCCAATCATGAGATTCAGTAACCAGTAAGCTTACTGTAAGATCCAACATCAACTGACTCAAATAACTGATTCGCTTAGCCAGGTTAAAATAGAAGTCTTATTTGAGAACATGATTGGCTAGGCTAGCTGATATTTTTTTAAATTAAATTACATTGCTGCTTGATGGTTTTGACTTCGTCTGTATGTCATTATGTTCGGCTCAATAAAGTGAATTCGGATAGGCTATTAATGAGTAATTCTCAAAACACCCATATACAGTAACTTAGTGAAATCGGAGTTCTAGTGCAGAAGATTCAAAGGAAAATGTTATTAAATTGATTATAGAGATTTGAAACTAAAATTGGTTGGGTAGCATACCAAAGTTAAGTGTTGACTCTAATAACAGTATCGTGGGTTAAGTAGAAGAGGGGGCTCTTGTGCCTCAACTTCGCACACAACACTTTATGTAATGTAACTTAAGTTGACTTACAAAGTGGAAAATAAAGACATTTTTCTATCTATCTATCTGAAAAGGGCTGAAGTTACTTGAACCCTAAAAAAGGCCTATAGGTAGTATTTAATCCTTAAATTTCCAGTTATTGAAGAAATTATCAATTTTCAACCCATATAACAATATAACAGAGGAAAAATGACTTTCGAGTGATGTGATGAACAATCATAACATCACATTAATATTTACTTACGTTTATATATTGTGATTTACAGTAGATATTGTGATGATTATCATAAACTATGATTCTTTAATAACATACATTTTTTATAAAGGAAAAATAATTTTAAATTGCGAAAAATTGTAAATAATTTCAAGAATGTAAATTGTAAACACGTTTCTAACCTAAAAGTTCAGCTACCAATCGAATCGAGAGTCACCTGACTCACCTCGCCATCGATAGAAAATATCGAACAATGCAAAGTTTGTGATTCGAGAGTTGAACATCGATATCGGGTTTCTCTACTTTCCTTCACTTTTCTGTTTTCTCTGTTCTTGTATTTTCACTCTAGCAGCCTTTTTCTTTTTCCTAAAGCTCTGGTGCTTTTCTTGAAAATTATTCAATCAAATGGAGAAAGATTGGCTGAGTATCAGAATGAAAGTTTTCAAAGCCTAAAATATTAAATTGGATTTTTTTTTCTTTTAGACATCCTTTATTGCTTTCTCTAACGTTTAGTTTTTCTCTTGGCTGATTTCTTCAATTTTATTTTTATATAAATTCATTCGCTTTTTAATCATCAATTTATTCCTTATTGAGATTGTGACGTGGGATTCCATAATAGATAATTCTTATAAATAAAAAAATCATAAAATAAATTCCACAAAAGGGATACCGGTAGTCTTACACTAACATTTATTATAAATGCATTTCATTCACAAAAAGCTCTTCTCATCCTTTTGATGGAGTACATTCCTCATTATTAAATTCTACCATGATATATTGATCTGGAGGTGTAATTTCACCATGGAGATAAATAAGCAACAGATTCTTTGCTTCACTGAAAGTTTTGTCAATAATATTATATAATCAGTCACGAAGCCTTATCAACCTTTGTTTTTTCAATAAATGTATGTTTTCGAGAACCGTACTTTTATGCCTGAATGTTATTCAACGTTTTCATAATAGACCCATTCTTTGTCCACCGAAATCAGCAAAAAATTATTGTCCAGAATGAAAGGAATAGTGCAATCTCAAAGAACCAAAATCAAACTACTTGCAGTAAGTAGCATAACTCACCGTTAGATATAGTTTATTTTCTATTATGACAATCAACTTATCAAAAATAATAATGCATCACTTATAGAATATGTAAATGATGTCTATATAGGAAAAGTTGTATCACGTCTCATTAAAAGATAAAAAAACTATTTCAACGCATCAAGTTTTTTAAACCCTCTTTCCAATTCATATTAAATATGACATTCAATTCCATAAATTATCAATATTAATGCAAAAGACATGGATGGTAGTAGTAGTTGAGAAATTTGGAATGAAACTTATATTATACTAACTATCAGCAAGGAACCTTTTTCTGGAGGAGTTCACACCTCCAACAAATTCAACAAGCTTTATAATATAAGTTATTATTTGAATATTCAGGAGAAAATATGCAAATATTATTTTATTCTGGTATATAATTATAGAAAAAGATGAAGAATTTTTTAACAACCAAAATAATTCTACGCAAGATAGACAACCTCCTTGATCAGCTGAAAAGAATAATGAGAAAATGATGTTCAGCATAATTCCATTTGTCTGTTCTAGGCATTCATTCCTGACAAATCGAAAGAAGAGAAAGCTGCCGATGAACTTTTTGCAAATTATCCTGAATTGGAGGCACATTACAAGAAGGTAAATTTTCCACTTTTTATTGTATCAATTCTATTTTGAATCTTATTTGTATTAATTCTATTTTCTAATTAAGGTAAATTTTTAATTAGAATATGAACGATACACAAATCTCCTGATAAAGTGATGTTAGGAAATAAATCTTCATACGAGTAATTGGCACAGTTCAATGTCGATTTTTCATTCACAAACACATAACTTTTATACATATAAGCTACTTTCGGAGAGTAAGTTATACTCATGATTTGCTTGCTTATCGGTGCGTTTCATGGCATTGAGCCAGATCAATTTTTACTATAAATTATATTACATTGCACAAATTGATTTTGTAAAGGAGAGAGTTTTGGGATGACCACGTTGTCTCCATTGTTGAATAAATAAATAAATCTTCAGTGTAGGCTACAAAGGATCGAGTATCTATATGTGCGACTCGAAACGCGCCCCACAAGCGACAAAATCGTGAATATAGGCCTACTATTGTTTAGGTAAAATTTTATAATTTATTACAATTATCTCCAACAATTCAAGTATAGTCTGTCCAAGCAAAGAAGACCCTCTAGCAAGAAGGGAAAATGACTCAAGCTCAGTCAATTCTAGTTCGAAAATTATCAATTTGATCTCAAATTGATGTAGGAAACAATTTCATCTACTATTAAGACCATATTTATAATTCTTGAACAAATATTGACCAAGCTGGAGTCAGTTTTCCATCTTGCCAGAAGGTCTTCCTTGCTTGGACAGAGTAACTTATAGCATGAAGACAAAAAATAAATTCAAATCAATTAAGCAATAAAAATACACGCATTCGACTTTTATTGGTGAGGATACCCAAGACTGCTACCATTAAGTATACTTACTGCGCTGTTGTTTAAGTAAAAGTTTATAATACGTAATCTGTTCAATTTTAATTAATCCTAGTCTACTTTTTCAGTTAGTGAAAGACCTGGAGCTGACAATAACCGCGGGACGGTTCATCGAAGATGTGAACAAGCTGTGGGAGGGAGTGGTCAGTCGACACACTGTGCTGCAACAGTTTGTGGCTCTGGTGAAGGAGCAGCGAACTACCATCTCCAGTCTCAACTCGGAGGTCGGCGACTGTCTGCGCTCCACCAAAGACAAACAGGACAACGTTGAGAAGCTCAAAATGGTTTGTTTGACTCATTACAGTAGACCAGAAACTTTATCATTCAATTAAAAGAACATATAGAAGCTTTTTATGAAAACTCACGTTTTTGGCGCGACAATTGTTTTGTGCTGGTATTGCACGTACATAATTATCAAGCAGTTAGGCACTACCATAGATGAATGTGAATACTGATATAAGTTATTCCTCTTTATTATATTACACCTCCATGACACTACTGGAAGTAGATAATGTAACCTGCTTGATAATATGCAATCATAAATACGCATAAATTATTGTCTTTTCAATTAATTTATGAGTAAAAAAAGATGGATGAGCAACAAACTTATAATTAGATTATTATTATTATTATTATTATTATTAGTTTGTTGTTACAATTATGCGACTTATATAAAGTATTTTTTAAGCCAAAGGTGATAAGTGGATGATGATGTTTAGGCTACATATAGTGAATGAATGATGACGGTTGCTGAATGTTTACATTACAATTTTAACTTTAAAAAACACTTTTCACTCTTACAAAATCCTGAATTTTGACTGAGTTCGCACTTTTAACAATGAAGATCATCAGAAACACCAAATAAAAATTTTCAAAAACTTTGGGATTTTTTGAATGAACTGGAAAAATTTTAGAGCAAATATTAAGATACATACCAAGGCAATAATTCAATTAATTACATGTACCTACCGTGGTCCACACTTGGAACTTCAATAAGGCTGTATACGGCTATAATAAGGCTCTATAAATCAAACAAATTTTTGACTTCTGAAGTAGTCTGTGCAAGGATGAAGAAGACACTCTGCCAAGATGGTAAAATGACTTTAGATCGGTCAATATTGGTTCAAAAACTAAATAGATTTGATACCCATTAAATTTTAGATCAGAATGTTTCCTACAATATTTGAGACTAAATTTGTAATTTTTGTACCAATATTGATCAGGCTGGAATCAAATGTAAGTTACCATCTTACTAGAATGTCTTCTTTGCTTGGACAGACTATATAATTGCTAGATAACAATCTTGGTTCTTATTTGGTTCAGAATTGAAATTAACACTATACAAGAATTTATGACTTCTGAAATAAAAAAATATGAAACATCTATTCAAAATTTGAAAGTTTTATATCAAAGTGAGAAATAATCTAAAATACGAGAAAGATAATTAATTAAAAATATATTTCATTTGATTTAAAGATGAAACTTGAAACAAAAATAAAAGTGATTGTATATATAATTTTTCAGAAAGAGAGCTTCCTGATACAGCTCTCAATGATTGAATATTTCAAGAGCTTTATAAGATAGTATGGATATAGGGATAGTATAGATATATAAACCTAATAAATAAAGAAACCAAAATGATTACAGACATCAATTTCCATAGAGCCTCTTCCCATAATTGTTTGTGTTTAAAATATGACATAACTTCACTTATTCACTTATTATTGATCTCAGGAAATCGAAAAAGCCTGGAGGACAGCCGATGCTACCCATGTGAGGGAGCAGGAGGCTTTGGAAAATATTGAAAATCTCAGACAACAATTGTCCCGACTGCAAAATGAGAGAGGAGTCAAATCGAAAATGGACTTTGATCAGAATGGCGAGTGAGTTATGCTAATAAATAAAAATATCAACTATAAAATGAGGAAAGTTGTGAAAATGAAAAACAATAATCTCTATTTGAATATCCTACCTAAAAAGTTATCGAAATAAACGGGCTTTCCAATTTTGACAAAATTTTAATATTAGAGATATTATGAGATTGATTGAAGAATTAAATGATTTATTTATATAATATTCATTAATCATCTTAAGCCCACATAGGTCTCATCCTCCTTGCATCCATAGACTATGCCAGTTAGTCAGGTGTATTTTAAAAATATAATTTTTTATTTATTTATAATCAGATGAATTGGCAGTGTTGCCTCAGTAGGCTAAGTCTCACTGGACTATTTCCATGCGATCATTTCTATAGCCTGTCCAAGCAAAGAAGACCCTCTGGCAAGATGGGAAAGTGACTTCAGCTCGCTCAATATTGGTTCATAAATTATAAATTCTGTCTCAAATATTGTAGATCAAAATTTTTCCTACAACTTTAAACCAAATTTATAATATTTTTGAACGAATATTCACCGAGCTGGAGTTATTTTCCCATGCATGAATGTCTTCTCCCTTACCAGAATGTCTTCTTTGCTTGGTCGGACTATAGTAGATACCGGTACGGTACTTCACTGTTTTTTTATTTTAAATAAATCGCAGTACTCTTTTTCAATAATTTTTTAGTGCATTATACATTTTTCGACTATTTATAGTTATTTTCAAATACTGTAGATACTTCATTGTTACCGATTTTCCTGAACCGTACAACACGCTCCGAATAAAGACTGGCTTTAAAACAGAAGTCGTTTGTAATGACATCTCTGAGTAGGCCTACTATATGGTTATATGGTACCTACATGGCGGGGCTACCTTCACGCCAGTCCTCTATGAAGATTACAGAGGGTATTCACCATAACTAAAGATCAATTGAATAGCACAGCGATCTACGTAACGTACTTTGTGATTTTAGCATAGAATTTGATTGAATTTGTGCACACGGAAAGCACACCTTTAGCTAATCAAACTTTCTTATTCTCTATTTTTCTTCTTCTCCATTACTATCAATAGTCGGCGCAATCTAAGTTGAAGAAAACCCCCTCCACCCGAGAAATAGCTACGTTGTCATTTTGAGTGAAATTGAAACTTCTCCTAACGCAAACACATTCAACTGAATATTAAAAGTGACAGCGTAGCTTCGTAAAAATCACGCGGTGTTGTAAAACTCACTATTTTCATGATAAACCAGATGTTCGCAGCTCGAATACCCAAGTCGATCAGCTTCAATAACTCCAATCTTTAACATACAATGATTCATGCATATACCGCTCTCCTTACTTTGAAATCTTGAGAGGCCAAATTACCGATCTTCCGACTATTTTTGACACTTGGGGAAAATAATTTCAATTGTTTTTGAACAACTTTCTCGCTTTTACCACCCACTTATCTTCTCAAAGAAAAAAGTATCTAGATCATAGAAAATTTCATGTTTTCTGATCGAGTAGACTCGACATTGGCAAACATATTCATTAATTGAAACATAATTATTGGTCGGATATGGAAAATTCAAAAACCATTAGAAAGCTTGAATTCTCCTTGTCATTTTGATATAAAAAACTTCATTTTTACTACAACCCATGATTGTGAGAGAAGTGATATAAAAAAGAAAGTAATATTTTCGCATTTTTTTCAAAAAAATCAAATTTCCTTTGAATCCTTTTACCCAGGAACTTTTTTAATACTACTGGCATATCAAGGATGAAATTCTACGTCTAGATATGGGGTTTAATCGCGAATTTGAAGATGTTCCAATTTCACACAATCTGGCAACGCAGCTATTTCCCGGGTGAAGAGAAAAACAGTCAACTTAGATTGCGCGGACTGTATGTATATATAGGGCCTACTGTTCTAGAGCATCATGAGCTATCTATATTATTGAAGAAAAACTATATTTATTTTTGTTGGGAACATAATTATTTTCACCTCCCAATTCAATCCTTTTTCTCATCAATAATTGTCTCTTATTCAACGAATTCCTGTACGTTTTCATCAGGTATACAACTGCGGCAAAGAACAGAGAAATGCAGCTGAAAGAGAGAGACAAGCTGGTTTCGGAATCAGCCGAGCTGAAAGAGAAGCTGAAAGTACTGACAGCTGACCACGAGGAACTCGAACAAAAGTACAATATTGCCAGCATGAAAGTAGCCGAACTTCAACAGGACTTGGAGGTTGAGCTCATTCAATATATCTATAAATTAATTTGAAGATGTACGGGAGGCTACTAAGGCCGGTATTACACGATAGGCCTAATAGTTCTATTATCATAGTTAATCATATATGGAAAGAAATGAAAATATGATTTCGTAATTTCATATCTTTCCATATGATCAGCTATGATAATAGTACTATTATAGTGTAATACCCGCCTTAACTTAGTAAATGAGTAAAGTAGAGTCTGTCCAAGCAAAGAAGACATTTTGGCAAGATGGGAAAATGACTTCAGCTCGATTAATATTAGTTCAAAAATGATAAATTTTGTCTCAAATTGTAGATCAGAATGTTCTTAAAAATTAGAGACCAAATTTATAATTCTCGGACCAATATTTACCGAACTGAAGCTATTTTTCTATATTTCCAGAATATCTTCTTTGCTTGGACAGACTAAGTATGACGAATAAAAGTACCTTCATAATGTGAATAAATAAAGTAGGCTACTTATGAGTAGAGTGTTTTATATCTGTAAAGTAGAATTATTTTTCACTATATAATCTCAATAATGTTCAAACTTGTTCAATTTCCGTGTGCTGCATGTATTATACATGTATATAGCTTATTATTGCGGCCAATTAGGTACCTATGCTAAGCATAATATGCTTATTATGCAGCATACTTCTACCATTACACGAAAATCTACCAAAAATGAATTTACTAGCTTGAATGAATTAACTTACTTGAATTGGAATAAAGACCTTGTTTTTATAATAAAGAATCCATGTTATGGTCAGTTTTGTCATATTATTATATTGTATTCAAGAGTTGACTGATCCAGCTGGCTGTTCGAAATCACAAGATTAACACACAGCTATATAGTCTCTCCAAGCAAAGAAGACATTTTGGCAAGATAGGAAAATGACTCCAGCTCGGTCAATATTGGTTCGAAAATGATAACTCTGGTTGTAAATTGTAAAAAAAATTCTGCTCTACAATTTTTGACAAAATTTATAATTTTTGAACCAATATTGACCGAGCTGGGTCATTCTCCCATTTTGCCAGAATGTCTTTTATGCTTGGACAGACTATATCATTGTGACGTAAAACCATTATTTCATGGTTTTGAATTTGATTTATAGGCAATCACAAGTGTTGTGATGTGCGCTTATATCCATTAGCGATCAAAGACGTACTTGATATTGTTCAGGACCTTCTAAGGTTTCATAAAACCTCTACTATATATAGTTTGTCCAAGCAAAGAAGAGAGTAGGAAGCATTCTGATCTACAATTTGAGACCAAATTAATAATTTTTGAACCAATATTGATTAAGCTGGACTCATTCTCTCAAAAGGACGCCAGAGGGTCCTTTTCGCTTGGACAGACTATACTGTATCATAATTTCACTCCATTGAGAAATTATTACGAAATTATTGAGAAATTATAATTATAAATTCCAATGATACAGAAATTGAATCAATCACATCCATTTATTTACGATAATAAATATGTGTCACCAATTGTGATTTGAATATTGCAGAATCGCGGCAATGAAATAATGAAAGAGACACAGTTCAAAGGCAGGTTGCAAGATGAGATAAATCGGCTGACTGACGAGATGAGAGGCAGAACAGAAGAAGTGCTTGTTCATAAGCTGCAAATGACCATGCTGAATCGAACCGCCAATCGATTAGAGCAAGCTTTGAAAGCTGAGAAGGTAATTTTTCCAAGTACCTGGCCATAAATAAATAAATAGTACTTTTCATGAGTAGGTGCAAATTATTTGTTTTCTTCCAATTCTCAATACGGTACCAAAAGTAATAATATTATAAATAAATGAATAATATTCATATTCAACACCAAAACGTCCAACTAAACTACAAAAGAAGTCAATCGCCTGCAAGGAAAATCCTGTGCGCAGCGCAAGTGAGAGTTGCTAACATGATTCAATAGTCATTAAAATAAATCATTAAGAACTTACAAGAGAGTAATCTAACAATGAGTGATCTAATAATAGTCTACAATAATATGATAAAGAAGATGAAAAGTGGAAGGAAAGTAGAATGAAATGCAGAGAAAGAAATATGCGGTTAACATACTTTTTAAAAAATGAACTATGGTAGGTAAGTACTCAAGAAGTTTATCCTCCACTCCGCTTCTGAATTGTTATTATATTATAGAATATAATATAGATATTATATTATAGAATGTTCATTCAATAATTATTTTTCAAAGATCGTTTAACAATGCATCAGAGCTTCCAGTTTATGTTCAGTAAGCAGGTAATATGAAATGTTAGGCCGATATTAATGTATTTATCTGCTTGGTAAAACCATTTTGCCTCCTACAAAAATCAAGATTCATTTTTACTTTCCTTGCCCTACCTACTACCATAGGTAAAGGAAAGTATTGCTTTCCAAAAAAAATTAAGGTACCCCAATTTTAGGTTTTCTATCCGTTTCAAGGCCCCTGAGTCCAAAAAAAGTGGTTTTGGGTATTGGTCTGTGTGTGTGTGTATGTGTGTGTGTATGTCTGTATACACTATATCTCGATCTAATTGACCGATTGACTTGAAATTTGGAACTTAAGGTTCTTATACCACGAGGACCCGACTCTAAGAAATTTTAAAAAAAATTCATCGAAAAATGGCGGAGAAAATGGCGGATAATATGCCAAAAATGGTGTTTTCAAGATTTTCTCGAAAACGGCTCTAACGATTTTTAAAACTCATATCAAGAATAGTCCTATATAAGTCCTATCGACTGCCATGAGTCTCGTTCCTGGCAAAATCGCATAAGATCCGCAGCATTGTTGAGAAAAATGGATTTTGCAATATTTCGATACCTAATTAACCGATTGACTTGAAATTTGGAACTTAAGGTTCTTATACCATGAGGACCCGACTCTAAGAAATAAAAAAAAATTCATCGAAAAATGGCTGAAAAAATGGCGGTTAATATGCCAAAAATTGTGTTTTTCACGGTTTTCTCGAAAACGGCTCTAACGATTTTGAAACTCATACATAGAATAGCCCTCTATAAGCCCTATCGACTGCCATGAGTCTCGTTCCTGGCAAAATCGCAGAAGATCCGCAGCATTTATGAGAAAAATGGATTTTGCAATATTTCTATCTCGATTTTCTCAAAAATGTTTGAAACTATTCTCTTCAAACTGACACCCTATATAGTCATTAATAAGCTTAATCAACTGGCATGTGTCCCCTTTTGTAAGATTATCAGGGGCGCCACCCCAGACTTGAAGAGTAGTTTGTAGATAGGCAACCCGCACTACATGAATCTGTATATAGGCAACCCGCACTACATGGCTCGGTAAGTGGAGTTGAGCAACGCGGGCAGCGTGCTTGCCGCTCGTGTACAAAAATTGTGTCAATGCCATCCCGTCAAACTCGCAATCAAAGCAATCCATATTAGGATTTAAGGAGACAAAAATCACATTTGGAAAAAGTATTGGTGTTTCATAATAAAATATCTGGTACCGAGCTTCGCTCTGAAGCTGCAGCCGAACTGTTGAATCACATAAATATGTTATTGTAAAAAATAAATTCAAAATTGATGTGATCACCTCACACAATTTTTTGACATGAACATGTGTTATAGACTTGAATGTAACTCCATTTACTCCAGCTGGATAGCGTTAGTCAGCTAACGATAACAACCATTATACGTAGTACTTGGGCTTATTCCTGAAGGAATATTTAATTCTTTTATTAATCCGGCCAGAGAGTTTTCCCGGACATGAGACCTGGTGCAATCTTATTTTTTCATCACGGTTATATTACATTTCAAATTTCAAGGAAATCGTTAGAGCCGTTGTCTAGATCCGTGGTTCCACATACATATACAGAAACTGCTTGCTTAATATAATAGGATTTTTGGTAAAATACCAGAGTATGATCCATTATCTAGATCCAAAATCTACTTTCATTCAAAATCAAAGTCAATTTGGCTAGAATCTAGCCGAAGCGCCGACAGGCGCTAGTCATCATGGGCTTGTGGAAGTTTCAAATTGCACACACGATTAGCCGAAGCGCCGGCAGGCGCGAGGCGTCATCGGCGAATGCAAATTTCACTGTTAGTATTGGAAGATGAGCAAGTAATAGCGTAGCAAGTAATAAATGAAATTTGCACTCGCTGATGACTAGGTATGGATAAGTTGTGTGAGTGTACACACCAGATTTTTTTTTCAAATCTATATTCCTGATCTCTATAATTTTTTAAATATTGTAAGGAAACACAATATGGTCTACTGTAACAAATCTATTGAAAATTTTCAAATTTATTTAGACATATAATTTTTTAAATCTATGATGATAAAATAAATATTCATTTCGATAATCTGAATTTGAAATTCAATTTTTTAAAGACTTATATATATTTTCAGACTTCAAAAGATGCTAAAATAAATATTTTCCGATAAAAGTCTGTATTTTTGTGTGTTCAATTTAATCAATTTGTGATAGATTGGAGGACCTAATTTTGCGTTCAAATACAGTGGATCATAAAATTTAAATTTGAAAATACAGAATGGGAAAAGCTTCTTCTTCTTCTTCTTCTTCTTCTTCTTCTTCTTCTTCTTCTTCTTCTTCTTCTTCTTCAACTTCTTCTTCTTCTTCTTCTTCTTCTTCTTCTTCTTCTTCTTCTTCTTCTTCTTCTTCTTCTTCTTCTTCTTCTTCTTCTTCTTCTTCTTCTTCTTCTTCATCATCATCATCATCTCTGCCCCAGTATGCCTTGCAGCTTCGGGGCAATTCAGACGTTAAGCACTTGACAAAAATACGTAATGGATAAATTTTTTGACAAAAATATGTGTTTTATGACCATAGTGCAGTCGCCAGACACTTTTTAAATTATATAGGATTGGGAAGTGAGCATTTTCTTGGTCGTTCCACCTTGTTTCACAGATTATTGTTGTGATTTTCTACTAAAATAATTGTTTGTTGATTTATTGCAAGGCTACAGTTGACAGATTGACCCAGCAACAAGAAGTGCTATCGCAGCGTTATCTGAAAATTCAAGATGAACTATCAATAGAAACTCAGCTGTACGAAGAAGCGTCTTCGAAAATAAACTTGCTAGCCAATCAACTGAAGGTAAATTATTGGAAACATATCATACTTCTAGTTAAAAAAAACTATTTCATGGTTATTTTTACAATCTCATTGATATGTATAGATAGTTAATTATTTACAGTCTATTGTACCGTTTCAAGCAGAGGCGTAGTCTCAAAACTTACTTTGGGCTAGCTCTCCTTTCAATCAAATCAACTACCCCTCCCTACTCACAAAATTGAACCTATATAATGACAAAAAATATATAGTATTCAAAACTTATAGGTATTTAAAATTGCTCATGACTGAATAGGGATTTGAAAAAGTCCATTTCACAAGTCAATGATATAGAATAGTTATAATAATAGTAAAAATTCCTTCTTCTCCTCACCTCCCACTATCACATAACCAAAAAATAAAAATAGCAGTTATAAAATCCAGGTAAGCTAAAGATATGGCTATCAATGCCTCAGATATACGTCCAAAGATCAATAAAATTTGAAAGTTAAAATTTATAACATAAATTTATTGAATGCACTTTAACAACGCAAATGCAAATCAAATAACGTTGAAAAAATTAAGGGAATATAAACAGAACTCTCAAATAAATACAACAGCGTATGAGAATATGAGCGAAATATTCAAACAGCAATTTGTTTGTCGACAAGACCGGTTTGCTTCGGCTGCAGTCGGCTGTGATCGCCAAAATGTTCGGCAAGGTAATCGCTCTCGCCACAGAGCTAGAAGTCTTTTTCACTGCAGTGGATAACGTGCTCCCTCCACCACCTCACACTACCTACCTATATACGAAATGTTAGCATTACTTAAATGGGATGTTGGGACTACCGCTCTACCCATAGCTTGTTTGATTGGAGAACGTGCATTGTGTACGGCACTTCAACTTGTCGCGCTGCAACTCATGCGCTAAATTTGATTTAATACTTTATCACTACTACTTTTGGAATATTGAAACCTTTTCTAATATATCTGAATAATTTTTCTATGAAACTAGTTGGGCTTCGCAGCTAAGCCTAGCTAACCCGGAGGAATACGCCACTGGTTTCAAGTGAATTCGTTCAAGAACCTATACCCTATACCTAATTCTTAATGTTTCATAAAAGTAGGTTTACCCACACACTTCCAGTACCTAGGTAGCCTACTGTAAGTCCTGAACTGAAAATCGTAAATCAGGAGGAGGGATAGGCCCTACTTTTATGAAATACGCTCGATCGTGTTTGCGGCTCGGCAGGGGTTGACACCTGATGCACCTGTTGGACAAGTCCATGGAAACGAGGCTGAAAGATAGGATGTACAGTACGGTATTAGAATTTGTTCATAGTCGAAAGCTGGTTGTTTGATTCAACAGCCTATTGTTCCAGCAATAAAGGCTACTCGAGAAAATAGTATATTTTGAGCGTATAAACATTATAACAGCTTTTCAATTAAAGTGGAATCTTATCAAAAAATGAATAGGCCTACTGTATTCAATGAAAAGACAAGAAGTCTAATTACCACAATTAGTCTGTGGTGGCCATACCATAACTACCGTCTACGCTTATGGTAGACTAACTACCATATTAAGAATTAATATGGATAACTACCACAATATCACCTTCACAACTACTCAAAAAGTGAAAACTACTGTATTAAATGCTACTGTGTCTATGCTTTCACAGTTTTTTTTACAATGGAATTTTATTTATTTTATTTTAAAATCAAGGTTATCATAAAATATTTTGAATCTTTCATATTAAACTTTGTGATGTACATGTATAAGCATTTCAAATGTATTCGAATGTTGTAGGCTCCGTTTGTCTTTGCATATTCAATTGCTCATTAATTTTTGAATGAGTAATAAAAAATAAGTTTAATTCCAATTATTTAGAAATGCTCATTATTTTTTACTTTTGTTGAAAGAGTCAATAATATTTGAATCCAGTTAGTTGATTGGGCAATCAATTTTTAAGATTCTAATTTTATATTTATGGATTATTCTCATGGAATTAATTTTTTATTTATATTATTTCAAGATGGGCTTGAAACTCTGTGATTGATAAATATAGAATATGATCTGTTACATTTTTGAAAGTTTTTGACGCATTTATTTTCTATTTTTCAGAGGTCTATTTTTTGTTTTATCGACTTATTTTATTCTGCTGTGTGATCAGCTCTTATTATTTGTAACGCCAATAAGTTTGACTTTTGTTTCTCAAGTTGAAAGGTGAGTAAAATCTAAATTTTTTTAATACCTTTTCAAGTTAATATTTTGTATGTAGGCTAAAAAATAAGAGACAATACCTTTTTCAATGTTAGTCTACAAAAGTAACCAAAAAGTTTTCACTTATCAAATGACTGTGATGGCTCTTAACAAGCCTTGTTATTTATTTAACTACGTCCATGTTATTCTATAGCTTATTTCTAACTAATTCTCCACTTCTTATAACAAAATTAATTAAGGTCTATAATAGCCTACTGAGTGATTTGATATTTTGATTCTACAACAAAATCTTACGGCTTTATGAATCAATATTAACTCTATTATTAACTATTAATATAGAGTATACATAAAATTTAGTTCTTTTGTAAAATTGAAATTTTCATAAAATTGTTCTTTTCTTCTGGCAATAGGCTAATCATAAAAACATTCAAATGTATACATAACATTCAACTTATCTAAAATATTAAATGTCTGTATAATATTAATTTTTTGGCAACAATAGTTATTCCTCTGCCAGCAATTTTTAGAGAAATTTCCACCAGTTATCGATCGGTAACAAAGCGTTTTTTTGGGGGTTCGTCCCATGGAACTTTTTATCAACTTGGTCTAAGGAATCAGCCTGAGACGTATTGCACATTTCCTCCTGAAACAACCTGTATAGCGTGCTGATATACAACTCTTCTTTGCACACAGGCTCCGGCTAATGCATAGAATAATTATTACGTTCATTATATTAAGCAACATCTTGTCATTGTAAATGAATAAATTATCTCTCACGCTATTTAGTAGTCGAGTGGATTAGACGCTGGCTTTGTAACCCAAAAGGGCCCCGAGGTTCGAATCCCGGCTCGGGCAAGATATTTTTCTCGGGGCCACTCCCGTGTTTACAATAATGTACCCGTCGGTCCCGGCTGCCCTAAAAAGCAGTCGTTAGGTCATCTCAGAGGCAACCTGGAAAAACTCTGACACCAGACCTTTATTATTATCTCTCATGCTTTCTCCATTTGTCCGACTACCAGAACAAAGACGAAGAACTGCTAAAGTACAAGACAGATCTTTCCCGAGTAGTGAAGCTGACCGAATCGGCGGCGGTGCGCATCGAGAAGGCGGAAGCGGAGCGGAGGCGGGTGGAGGCAGAACGCGACACGCTGGCCACCCGCGCCAAGACGCTCGAGCGGGAGGTGGCCCGCCTCCACTCGGCTGCGAGCCGCCGATCAGCTGTGCGTCGAGAAGACGGCGCGCGAACGGAGCTGGAGCGCAAGAACTGTTTGCGGCTCAACGGTCAGTGATCGATGTTTATATAGTGTGTCCCAAGCAAAGAAGACATTCTGGCAAGATTAAAATTGACTTTCAGCTCGGTCAATATTTGTTCAAAATCATAAATTTGGTTTCAAATTATAGTATTGTGATCAACAATTTGAGACTAAATTGATGATTTATTTCTGAAACAATATTGACCGAGCTGGAAATTTTTCATCTTGCTAGAATATCTTCTTCTCTTTGGACAGACTATATTAACTTACCTATCAATTTTACTTTTCATTTCAATGTCTCGAAACCACTTATTAAGTTTGTCGGTCCACTTCAGAAACACCATGCATGTATAATGACACTATTCAATATATCTCGGTACCTACTTGGAAATTATTAATTTTGAATAGGTAACTAGCCTACTGTATTCAAAATTTTGAATAGAAATTCAAGATTTAGTCGAATATCTTTGTGATTTTACTAAACATTACCACTACCTATACATCGTAAGTCTTCTTAACAATACATATGAGAGTGGACTGTCTAGAAATAGTACCGAATAACAAACTACCTTATGAATATACAATATAAAGGTACCTAACTAGTTGCTCAATTTTGTAGAAAAACTTATTTTCAAATTATACTCTCGTCTTTCAGAAAAATAATTATCACAGTTTTATCCAAGGTAGAATGATTAGAGGTACTATCTTACCTTACCCTTATAATTTAATACAGTTTATTGCATCTTGTTTTGTAGACGAGCTGAAAGGATTGTTCAAGAGAATAGAAGTTTCCGAACAAATCAGACAGCGATTCCAAACTGATAATGAAGACTTGTGCAAGGAAATACTGAAGCTACGCAGGCAAATCAAGAAATCTGGAGAGTGAAATGGAGAGGTAGGACAGTATATGTCCTGGAATATATTATCTTCTTCTAAATTCACATTATATTTATTGATGATAAGATTATTTTAATATTATATATACATTCACAATAATCATAGACTACCTTTCAATGTTGTTAGAATTTAGTGTATATGAGTATATTATTTCGTTCAACTTGGAGTTTTGTAATCATTCATTGACACTTGGTAACAAAAAATAAGATGATAATCCAACCTGTATCAACTCTCAAGAAATCAGAAGACAATAATCTAGAGTTTTCACAAGAATTTGTAACACTTCTACAACCAATTGATACTGTTGGAATTTTTTCCACCTATATAAAATATAGTTCAATATAAACACACTACAGAATTTTTTTTCAATTAATATATAGGTACCAGGTACTCATTAATCACTTCATTCATTATCATGATTGTAAATTTCCAGATATTTGAAATGGATGCCCCAACTTGCAACAGATGAAGGGTTTTTCAGTGTTTATAGGTTCTCAATCAATAACATAACTCACTGTTAATAATATAATTTACTGGCTTTGTAACAACTTACTGTATTAATTTAATTTTTAAATGTCATAGGGAAAACACTTTGTTCAACTCAACATTGGGAAAAATTCTATTATTCCCAAGCAAAGAAGAGGCCAACTCTGGCAGGATGGGAAAATGACTCCAGCTTGGTCCAATATTTTTAAAGAATATAAATAAGGTCTTAATGGTAGGTCTAATTGTTTCTACAATTTGAGATCAAAATTGACCAATTTTTGAACCAAAATTGACCGAGCTTGAGTCATTTCCCCATCTTGCCAGAGGGTCTTCTTTTCTTTGGGCAGACTATAGTTGAGAGGATTTGTTTACAATCTGAAACGAAAAAATGCATCTGAATTTAACTTTTTATAATTGAAAACGTTTTTTACAGGGTTCAGGGGGGGAAAAAAGGGGGGTGATCAAACTGGATGGCGTTGAAGAGAACCTGGGGGAGCAAAATCTTGGACATAGCCGATCTAAAGAAACAGCTGACTGAAACTGATTCGTAATCAAACAACAGCAGACTTTTGAAACCGTTCGAACTGAAAAAAAAACGCAATCGCCAAAGAACTCTTTCCCAAAGTCAGGTAAAATGAATTTGAAAAAAAAAACGTAAAGATTAAAGAAACCCATTCTTGTCCATCTACAGTACATTATATCTCACCTCTCATAACTCTTAAAAATTTTATCCAATCCCTATCTAGTCTACGCATTCCTTGTTTATTTGCCCGTTCCCAACAAAGAAGACCCCGGCAAGATAGGAAACTGACTCGCCGGTCAATTTTGGGTTTTTAAAAATTTTAAACTTTTTCTCAGATTGTGAAAAATTTTGGGCTTTCAATTTGAGATCAAATTGATAAATTTTGGGAAACCCAAAAATTTACCGAACCTGGTTTTTATCTTGCCAGGGGTCTTCTTTTCTTTGGGGGGAAATATACCATTCGAGTAATATTTAGATTCTCTACTTTGATTAGGGATTAAGCTTCGTGGCCACTATTCAATGTATTCATTTCAAGGGAAAGAAGACCCTTCCCGGCAGGATGGGGAAAAATTTCTCCAAACTTTGGGTTTAAAATTTGTTCAAAAATTATTAATGTGGTCTTAATTTGTAGATCAAATTGTTTCCTACAATTTGAAAAAAGTTTCCGAACCGATCTTTTATTTTTTATCTTGAAGGGGCTTCTTTTTTGGGCAGACTATACTTTCGAAGATACATTTAAGGAGATAGATAGATGAATTGGCTTCATTAAGGGCGGGGTTAGGGCTCTTGGTCCCTTTTTAACACCAACCCTAAAAACCCCTAATATTTCATTTATAGGAGATACGGTACATAGGATGATACATTAATCCCGGAGGAACAATTGAATATTCGTGTATCAATTATTCTTTAAAAAATTTTTAAATTGAATTTTTCTGAGGGTGATCTCACATATGACCCTTTGGTTTTTAAATGGGTAATGAGAGGGATAATGTTGATGAAAGATGTCGACTATGATTTAAGAGCTTAAGATTTTTTAAAAACCGGGCCGACGACTTATTATATCGTTCCCCCGAAAGTCGGGTTAGCCGATTGTACTGTGCGAATAAAAAATTTGGGTTCCCCCGGTTTTAAGAATCGAACCCGGGGCATCTTGGTTACAAGACCGGCGAGTTTACTTTTTAAAAAAGAGCCACCCAATTTTAAAATTGTAAGTTGAGCTACTAGTATTATTAAGCAGGCTTTCATGATATGCTTGGGAGCTTTTTATCTATTTAAACAAAAACTACATGGGACCCCCCCGGCCTTTCGAAGTAGACTTAAAAATGTTGGTCCCGACTGCCTAAAAATTATTTCTCATCATCAAAACCCCTATCATTACCATACTGAAAATGTTAAAGCACATAATATGGGTATCCACTTAATGGTAAACCCCTTTTCCGAGATTGGGTAATGGTGTAACAACTGAAACCGGTATCTCGATTTTTTTAATAAATCAGTGGTTTGACAACATCTTGTCTTTTTATTTATATGGATAGCTAAGGTACCACAATATCACCTTTACAACCATAAAAAATGGAATTAATAGCACAAAAAATTCAAGTACCCCTGCAAACCAAGTATTTTTTGGGGAACACCAAAATATAATTTAATGTAAACAAGTTCAGAGGAATTGAGAACTTTTAATTATAAAAGGGGATCAAAATAGAATAATTATTTATTTTGGTAGAAAAAAAAGGAAGATTAATAATAATTATTGAAAAAAAAAATGTTATAAAATAATTAACATATTCTCCTTTTATCATATTAAACGATCCACCAAAACAATATCCGAGGCTTATCGAAAACTCATGTTCAACTTTAAATTTTAAAAAATCAAAAAAAAAAATCAAACTCTTTGACAAACAAAAACATGAAAAATTAATAAAAAACATTTTCTATGATCATAGGAGCTAATACAAAAGAACTTTTATTCCCAAACCCAATATGAAAAGAACAAAATACATCATTCTTTTAGAATAAAGGATAGATTAATTTTTATTTTGGTACCTAGAGGAAAACTTAAAAAAATTGATTGGAAAAAAAAAATACACAAATAAACATAATATTCTGTCCATACAAAAATTTCAAATAATAAACACACTTTCATTTTTACAAAACAAATCGATTAACCAAAATTCAATGTTTACTGAATGCTGGTTTTCTACAATTCACTTTCAATAAGGAAAAAGGGGTAATAAGATCCCAAACATCTTTTTAAAATTAAACTATATTGTTTTATATTCGGGTTATATGACAACGTTATGATTGGACAAAGATATTTTTGGGGAAAAAATTCCCCCAAATTATTTTTGGTGTTTCCTTTTTTTGAGATTGACTTTTTCAACCCCTTAGTTTTTGCTAACACCAGGGGGTTGACGGAGAAATGAAATTATTTTAGTTTGAAATTCAATAATATTGAATTCTATCAATCATTAAAACCAAGTAAAGTCACACAACAGATGGTGGGGAAAATTTTGATTTTGAATAATATGATCGTTCAAAATTTTTTCAATAATTTAAATCAATATTGTAGTTTTCAAAGTCTTGTATCATCAAAAAACAGCACGTGAGAGAAAAAAAGAAATTATTTTGGTTTTTTTTAAATTAAAAAATTTGGGAGTTTCCTTTTAAATTTCACTTCAATTCAATTTGAACCAGAATTAGGTTCCAATTTGGTTATTTCCCAATTTGTGTGTTTTGTAATTTCATGGAAAATTGGGAAAAACTACAAAAAACCAAATTTAACCAATTGAATGTAAAATTCAAGTGTAATATGATTTGTATTTTAACGGGATTTTCACGGTCAAATTGGACAAAAATTGAATCTTTTCAACCCTGGATTATCTGATTTGTATGTTTATTATGATAATTTTAGGGAGAAATCGAGGGGCTACAAGAGAAAACAAACTAATGACAAGTCAAATAGAACAGCTGAAGGGTGATATAGCCAACAAAAAATTTTTTTAACAAAAGAAAATTGGGTACGTGATTCATTCAGTCTGTTTCTCCGTTATATTCACAATATTCAATAAATAAAGTAGGCCTACTGTATTTACGAATGTTTACATACTGAATTAATGTAATGTATTCAATTTATTATGGATTGTTACAATATTTTTTTATTTTGCAAAGTTTGAGGGTGAAGAGTATGCAGGCTTACAATCTACTGATATAATATTTGCACTAGACTATTTTTTTTCCATACAATTTCTATTTGTTTTGACTAGGGGTTAATAATAAATGTTTCTTGTTGTCCAAGAAAGAAAAATTTTCTCCATGATGGAAAAATTATTTAGTAAAATTTTTAAAATTAAAATTTTGGGACCTTGATAAAACATTCTACTCTACAATTTGAGACCAAATGAATAATTTTTTGAACCAATATTGACCAAACTGCAGTCTTTTTTCCATCCAGCCAGAATGTCTTTTTTGCTTGGCAGATATACCAATGTATTAAATTGTGAAAACCCCTCACAAATTTTTTTGATTGAATTAACTTAAATCAATTTTCTTTTTTAAAAACTCAAAAAAAATCACTTAAAAATGGAAAAAACTTATTAATAAGACTATAGTTTGACCCGGGCCCATCTTCAGACTGAAAAAAACCCCTGGGTTTTAAGGGGTTGGGGAAAAAGGGGGGGGAAAGGGTGTGAGGGGTTGAAGGGGGGAAATTTTGAATTTTGTAAAAAAGGGGGGAGAGAAGTTAAATTGATCATTCGGGATATTGTTGGGAAATTTTTGGGTGATTGTTAATTTTTTCCAAATGTTTAATTTTCTGTTTTTGGGTGGAAAATTTTGGTTTTGGGTTTTGTTTAGGGGGTGGACAGAGGGTTACAAAATTTTGGGGGATTTGGGAGTTTTCCCCTGATTTTCCAAATTTTTAAATTGAAATTTGTGTCCCCAATATTTTTATCATTTTTTTTAACACCCTTTGGTTATTGTTTTTGTGGGAAATGTTTTCTAGGAATTTGTTGTTTTTGATTTAAATGAAATAAGAAAACATTTGCACCAACACCCAAAAAAAACAACCAAGTATTTGCCCAAACCCGGGATTTACAAGTTGAAGTGCAATGAATGTAATAAAAATATATTGGGCAGACAGGCAGAAATTTCAATTTAAGATTCAGAGAACACACGGGCAATAAATCATCCAACATCCCATTCAAATTTTGCTGACCACCTCATAACATCCAACCCCACATATACTGAAAAACACCAACCTTGAAATTTCCACATACAACAAAAAGAGAAATTAAACATATTGGGAAAAATTTGAAATTTAAATCACACAAAACAGTTTCCCAAAATATCCTGAATGATCAATTGAACTTCATCCCCCACCCTTTTTGACAAAAATTTACCAAAAATTTAAAATTTCCCTTATAAAAACTACACCCTCACCCACTATCCCCACCCCCTTTCCTCCAACCACCTTTTCCACAACATAACCTTGAACAAATTTTCTGTTCAGTCTGAAGATGGCCAAAAACAGGTCGAAACTATAAACTAATTAAAAATTTATTTCCCTTTTTTAAATGATTTTTTTTGAGTTTTAAATTTTGGAAAAAAAAATGGGTACACAAACCACAATTTTTTTTACTTTGAATCTTAATGATGAGTTTTTCTTCAAAAACTGTATATATTATATTGTATTCAGTTGAAAACCATGAAATAGTGAAAAAAAAATAAAATAAACACCCCTTTTAAAACTTTAAAATTAATAATAATTTTTAAGTTTTTAAAAAAATGTTTGATTTTTATTTATTTTTCAATTATTTTTAAAAAACCCTAAGTTTTGGCAGTTTCCGAAAATAGTGTTTTTCATGCAACAACACACAGAAAATAATTTTATTTTTAAAATAAAGAATAATTAATACTTTCAGCGTTCAGAAAGGCAAGACAGAGAAAGAAGTTTTGAGCCGATGTGCAAAGATGGCGAGAGCAGTGAAAGATAAAGAGAGCCAACTTATTGCAAAAAGAAGTCAAAAACATAAAAAACTAAGAAAGAGGGGCTTTGAAATTAATCGACTCAACGTTGAGAAGAAAAAACAAATGAATTAGGGTTTTTGTCTGTTCAAGCAAAAAAACATTATCAGGATGGGAAAATTTTAGCTCGATCTTGGTTTAAAAAAATTTAAAATTGATTTCGTTGTAGATCGATTTTTTTTCCAAAATTAAGAACAAATGTATAATTTTTGAACCAAAATTTACCGAGCTGGGGTTATTTTCCCCCTCTTGCAAGAATGAATTTATGCTTGAACAGACATACCATATAGAAATAAAAAAATAAGGAGAAAAAAACTACTCTAATAGCTATTGGTCAATTTATTATTTAGAGCTTAATAATCAAAATTATTATAAGCCCAGAATATATTTTAATTTATTTTAAAACTAGACAATGTTCTCGTATTTTTTTGCTACTGGAGGCCTACACGTTATCATGATTATTACAGTATATATTCAAATGATAATATGAGTTGTGCTCCCATACATGCGTCAAGCTTGACAAAAGATTTGAATATGTGTGTAATCGCATTAATAAAATATTTATTTTATAATAAATTAGTATGTTTTCACAACACTGATGAATTTGAAGTATTGTCTCAAATATTACTATTGTCTCATTGTATTGTCTCATATTTTGTGTGTTACTGTATATTATTGCTTTTTGAAATTGTCTCTCATTTTTTGTGTGATATACAGGGTGTTTCAGGAGGAATGAGCAATACTTCTCAGGCTGATTCTTACACCAAGTAGACAAAAAGTTCCATGGGACCAACCCCCAAAAACGCTTTGCTACCGAGATAACAATGGCGGAAAATTGAGATTTTAAAAAAAATATTAATTTTTCTAATTCTTTAGAGGCTTTAGTGAGGTTATAAAATAATCAATTCCTATGTAAAATTAGCTGAGGAATTCAATGGAACCAGTTTGTAACTTTTAAGGTTATTGAGATAATTGGAAAAATATGCAAAAAACGCCATTTTTCAACAATAAGGATTATAACTGGAAAAGGAAACATAAAATTGTATTTTTATTAATGGAAGTTGGAGAGTCGGATTCTTGAGGAAAAGTTGAATGGCGGCGATAGTATAAATCTTACCCAAAGCTCAGAAATGGCGATCAAAAATCGCAAAATTGACAAAACATAACACAAGCGATGAATTTGTGTTAAGTAGCGATTTTGCTACTTGAAGTTACAAACTTGATCTGGTTTTATTGAATTCCTCAGCTAATATTACTAAGGAATTGATTATTTTAGAACCTCATAAAACCTCTAAAAACTTAGAAAAATTAAAATATTTTGTAAAATCTCAATTTTCCGCCATTGTTATCTCAGTAACAAAGCGTTTTTGGGGGTTGGTCCCATGGAACTTTTTTATCTACTTGGTGTAAGGAATCAGCCTGAGAAGTATTGCACTTTCCTCCTGAAACACCCTGTATTATTGCTTTTGAAAGTAGTATTATATGGTCTTTTTTCTTATGAATGAATAATCACTTCTTTTATTTCATTTCATGCTGTAATGAAATTATGATCAGAAAATTCCTTGTCCATTTGCTCATCCCTCTAGTTCAAATTAAATATATTTTCCCCAATATAAAATTTATTATAGTCTGTCCAAGCAAAGGAAACATTCTAGCAAGATGGAAATATCTAGCTGGTCAATATTGGTTTAAAGATTATAATTTGTCTTAAATTGTAGAAACATTCTTATCTACAATTCTAAGATCAAATTTATAATTTTTGAACTAATATCGACCGAGCTGGAGTGATTTTCCCATCTTGTCACAATGTCTTCTTCGCTTGGACAGACTACAAATACTCGTAAGTTACTTTAGATCATCACTATTCTAGATTGTTCAAATTGACTAATGTCCCAATTTTGCAGACATGAATGAGAAAATAGCAATCAGCAAACAACTGTTGAACGCTACGCAAGAGAACGATCTGCTAAATGAAAAATTGAAAATTTTCCAGCCACCATTGACAAAGGAAAACCTCTACGCCAAGCGGCTGCACGATATCAGATTGTTGAAATTGAAATTGAACAGTTGAGGTGAGATAATATTCCATAATTTTGTCAGAAGTTTAGTGGTTTTTGGCTTATTCATTCATTCATGCATAGATAATATTTTTTGTGTATTTTGATAACATAGAGTTTGGAGTTGAATTGGCGTAGGTGGTAGTTATTATCAGCTTTTTGTTATAGTCGTCCTAATGAAGACCTTTGAAGATGAGAAATGACTAAGCCGGTCAACAAAAATTATTGATTTGGTCTCAAATTGTAGATCAGAATGCCTACAATTGAGACCAGATCAATTATTTTTGAACGAATATTGACGAGCTGGAGTGATTTTTTCATCTTGCCAGAGAGTCTCATT
This sequence comes from Sogatella furcifera, assembly GCA_017141385.1. Lineage (NCBI taxonomy): Eukaryota > Metazoa > Arthropoda > Insecta > Hemiptera > Delphacidae > Sogatella > Sogatella furcifera. The sequence continues at coordinate 64,502,061 of CM029548.1, forward strand.
TGTTTGGACAGACATATTCATGCACTATTTATTATTAGGGATTCAAACAAACTTTAGGCAACACTTCTTATTTGTATTGACTTCAACCATAAGAAATAAGGGCACTTTGTAGTATTATAATAATAATAAGCTACTGTTGCTTGAGTGGGAAAAATTTTCTAAACCAGCAATGGCCTTGTGTTACTAACTAAGAGTTACGTAACTAACAAGTTACAACCCTTCAAAATATTTGATATATTGATGGAACGACAAGCACATTTCTAAATTATAAATCCAAATACAGATTATGAGTAAACTATTAATGTTGAGATTGATAGATCAACTGTTAATGTTGATGCATAATTTGAATTATGATTAAAACCGATATAAATCCGCGAAGCTGTGAAGAGACGCCGCCACAATACACTTTCATTGTGATTGCGTCTCTTCTCAGCATGCGCAAATAATACCTACATATACCAACTATTCCCAGTTTATGAAGAAAACATTGGGACATTCAGAATCATAAAATATTATTGTAAGAACGTCAAAAAAATTTAAGAAAGGAAATTGGTTAAATGATTGGACAATAATCAATTTCAACACTATTCTTGCTGTATGGGGTCAAGTTAAATTACCCGGCTGGTCATTTTAGTTCTTTGGACAGTCTGATTGGGTTCGAACATTTCTTTATAATAGATTTTTGGACTTTGAATGATCCTTCAATATTGATTACCACTCGATGATTGACAACTTTCAGGAAACATTCATTTCGCAGTTTTTTTTTGGGAATCACAGCTAGATAATTTGTTTTTTTTTTCTTTGATACTGCAAAGTCTTTTGTATCACTTTCAAATACAAGATCATCACGTCCATTTACAGCTAAACTCTGAACTTTGATTTGATAATGAACAAAGCATTATTTTGATCCCTGTTGTAAAATGTTTCCACTCTGAAAGCAATGAAGTTATTTATTTGCTCCAACAAAACACTGTAAATTGATGATAATACCAGAACGTTTGATCCGATATTAAAATGAATGAATTATTTGGCTGGCCAAACGCTGGAACTTCAAATTTAATGAAACTTTGCCAATAAGTAGACTGAGAATTGAAGTTACAGGATCCTGAGTCAATGAAATACTATCAGGCACACGTTGTGGCAGTAATTTTATTTTACTGAGAGCAATAGCTTGTTTTTCCTCCTGCGTCAGCAATGCAGACTCACCTACTCTTGATACAAACTCATCTACATTGATTGTTGAGAATCGAATGTATTTTTTGAGATGATTGAACCCTTTGATGAAATCTCATTGTCACTGATCTGCTTGCGTTTGACTTCAGCTAGGCCCACTGTTCGAAAAAATTGAAAAACTTCAATTTCCGATTTCAATTTTAGAAGGCAATTTCAAGATCAACTCAATTGTGTCGTTTCGGCAGTAACAAAATAATCGCTATCAACTACTTCATCAGTTTTTTCTTGAATAATTTTTAAGCAAACCTCTTCAAATTCTGTGTGATGTTCAGGGATTTGATCAACTCATAGAACTCCAAAACTTCTGAAGGCTGTAGTTTCTCTCACAATGTTTGACACATGCATTACTGAGCTTGGAGGAACTAGGTATTTTTGAGCGGCAATGTGAGTTGTAAAGGGCATTTATTGCCGATTTAAAACTGATGTCACCTGTATAAATTAATACCTCATACCATCAAACCCTTCTGCACTCAACCGGAATCTCTACTGACCTGTCTTCCCTTTTTAGATGACCGTAAAACATAGCTTGAAAACGGCACTGGCTGCACTGAAACATCAGTTTATGTCCTTTAATAATTGTTTTTCAGGGCCCTACAAGGTGAATTTCACAATCACTGTTCACGTCAATGCTTGCCAATAATCGATGGAAACGTTTCTCGAAAAATGTTTTCTCTGGATTTCGATCATTTTCAATAACTCCGCCCACTCATATCTGAAAAATAAACAAAAACGTACAATTTTAAAACAACAATATGGATCCACAGAAATAATTGAAAGGGTACTCTTTGATAATTATTAGAAATAAGAAAACAATTTAAACAACTGATAACAATCACGCAGGCAATAATTATTCGGCCAAGCAAAAGCCATCATGTTCATTGTTCATAAATCTAATGTAGTAGCAGACTACTTGTTAGGAAAATTCCGAATTTTACAATTTTCAGCCCCACTCTACAGCAATCATGGCTGACTCCTCCTGTGTTAGGACATAGGACTATCAAGTATCAAGTGTCAGCCATTTTGCTATCAAGCGTTACCGAAAATCAGCCATGGTCTCAAAATCACGTATTTTCCATCCAAGCAAGAAGAAGGGCCCCTCTTGCAAGATGTTCATATACCGTTCAATGTTGCCAGCAGTCGAAATGAAAATTGTTCTACTCTCAACATCTTGTATAACAAAATATTATGAAATATATTCATTAAAATATAAATTATATTTTCATTTGTGAAATCAATATATAATTATGATTTTTTTAAACAGTTGCAATGTGTAAGTTTTGTTGATTCAGCCTCCCGGAACCATAATATAGTGCAAAACGGTAGGTTGGCTGAAGTAATTTTTTTACACCAAAATTTTCAGATCTGCGCATGCCTATTAGCTACACTCTCATTTCCTCCGCCATCTTGAAAGAGGCTCTTCTTGCTTGGACAGACTATACCTGAGCAACAGCTAGATAATTTGGGACAATATTTTGGGAGGTTTCAATGAAACTATATTTATTGGAGAATTCAGACTGACTGTTTAAAATTGAAATTAATATATAGGTATAGTCCAGTCGAGTAAAGAAGACATTCTGACAAGATGCAAAAATAACTCCAGCTCAATCAATGAGCTTACCGTACAATTAATTCAAATTGGTATAAATATGAGCTCAAAGCAAAAAGTGTGGCAACCAGTATTGACCGAGCTAAGGAGTCAGGTTTCCCATCTTGGTTGCGGATTGTTTTCTTTGCTCGACCAGACTTTATCATTTTCCAAGCATAATAATGCTTGTTTGATATGAAAGCATTTGGCTTTGACAATGGAAGCATCATTTGACGACCGCAAAGAGACACACAGCATTGAATAATACATTCAATATTATTGATATATTTGATCTCAAATTGTAAAAGTAAGCAATTCGATCTACTATTAAGACCACATTAATAATTCTTTTTTTTTCCATCTTGCCAGAGGGTCTTCTTTTTGCTTGGAAAGACATACCAGTCCACCAGTCGTCATCAGCACTCCACCACATTACCCCTCTATAATTATCCACGCAAGTCACAATAAATGCTTAGGCCTATAGCACTTTGTGTAAGGTTACCATAAAATATATGTCCTCTTTTCCCCGGACATGTCCGGTTTTTTGATCATTTGAAAAACGTCCGGGCGGATTTTTTCAGTAGATCCCTTATTTGTCCGGGTTTTTTCACGGAAATGGCAACAAAACATACATTTAATCATACTTTCTACTGATTTACCGTCATGATTATTGTGATTCAAGTCGCTCAGAGTTGTTGTGCCAATGTCTTTTTCCGTTATATAAAGAGGGTAGAGTCTGTTCACCAAGAAAAGAAGAGCCTCTGGCAACATGAGAAAATGAATTCTAGCTCGGTAAATATTTGATTCAAAGAATATTGAATTGGTCTCAATTGCAGGAGACATTTCCCAATCTTCACACTTTGAGACCAAATCAGTAGTTTTTGAACCAATATTGACCGAGATGAAGTCATTTTTTCATCTTTACCAAAGGCTCTATTCTTCTTTGCTTTGTACAGACTATAGTATTGTTATCACAAGAAGACTTATTCTTCCTTCTCATAAGATAAAGTGTAATATTCAAATATTCTAACATATCTGTCTCCTCTTAATATTATAATTCATATATAAACCCTCTTCATTTTTACAAATTATTACTTATAAAATAACATATACTTTTTATCTGGTTGCATACTCCCTATTCTCAATATCAGCTATTATTGGATGATCCCAACCCAAATTTACATACTATATATTTTCTCCTTACTTTTCAATCATTCATCAAAATTATCTTAAACAAAAAACATACTAAAATCAAGTAATAGTTTTATGTAATTAACAAAATCTCAGCCTCTTGAGAGTACAAAAAATGGCTTTAGACAGCCTACATTCTCAAGTAATTATTATAACTTTTTGACCCCAAATTATTCAACTTTTTCATCTAATACAAGGGAGGTATGGAGTAACCCTCCCCCAAGGCGTCCGGATTTTTGACCTAAGCATTATGGAAACCTTATCTTTGTGGGAATCAACCTAAGACAAAAATGTTATTTCAACTTTTCTCACCTGGAATTGATAGACGCAAGAGAAATAGTTAATCTTTCTAATATTCACAGCAACTCCTATATTTCAAAGTGCAAATGCAACTCACTGGTAGATTTTTCTCTAAATGCGTCACAACAACTGACTGGAATATTAAAAATCAAACTGCTTATTTTGCGTATCTGACCAACAGACTGAGTCTGAATACTCAAAAAATCTGAGGCAGATGTAACCTTAGCGTTATAGCTTAGCCCACATAAACATTAAATAAACTAAACATAACATAACACTGCTGGAGTCTGGAGATTGCTCGAGTCGAGTCTGCTGGAGTGAAGCTACATACAGTAAACAAAAAGTGTCAACAAAACCACAACAGTGAAGTCACAATCACAACACAAAACCACTCATTCATTGTTGAGCAGCGAACCTGGTGGCCGATGAGTGGAACTATTTACACACAGATCATCACAGTCTAAAAGTGTGCGGTTTGACTGGGACGCACAATACAATATGCCGCGTGATTCCAGCATTCCATACATAGTCAATGTATTCTCCATATGTTATTCAAACTTCACAGTTTCTTTGGCCAAGGTATGATGCCAGCAAAAAAAATTGGCTTTGGCAAGATGGGAAAATGACTCAGATCAGTTAATATTGATAAAAACTAAAAATATTTATCAATCTGAAGTCATTTTCCCATCTTGCCAGTACCATTCTTTGCTTGGACAGATTATATCAGATTCTAGATCATATGATTACCATCAATTCAGTTACCAAATATTTTATCTCTATTGAATTTCCCGTTTTCTTTGAAGGAAAGAGAAGGGCAACTTGTCAAAGGCGCTGAACAATACGACTGACTTCCGGTCGGAAATCTATCACTTGGAGCGTGATCTGGCCAAGGAGCGGCTCAAGTCCAAGGCACTTGAAGAGGAACTACAAACGCCTCTAAATGTGCATCGCTGGCGGAAGCTTGAGGTACATTATTATTTTCGCTACACTTCATGGTAATAAGCTGCTTACCAGTCCCTATGTAGAATAGGAAATCGTCATTTACATACATAATCAATCAGCTGTTGTCCTCGAGCAGAAAGAAGTCCTTTTCCATACAAGGACCATCACTTTCCAAGCGTGGACGGCTGACGCCATCTAGCAAGAGAAAATGCAACTACAATGGACCATCACTTTCTTTGAAACTGCCAGAAATTTGTCAAAAACAAGAAACTTTGTATTGCTATTGCACAATTTAGGATGATCGTACAAAAACTATCATGAGCTTAAACATTTCTGGACTAAGAAAAGTCGAGTACTCTGATAGTTATCAAGTAATATCCATTTGATTAAATCAAAAAAATTGTGATGCAAACTTTCAATACTTCAGTTCATCTTACTCCAGATTCAGCTCAGCCGAAGCTAGTATAGTAAGTTATCTGGTCTTAGCTGTTCTTAGATTTCATTAATCCTATTTGTTTTGTTCATTCATGAAATTAAATTGATAATATTTATTTGAAGTGTAGCGAAAAAATTATACACAACTCACCCAGGAAGTTTTTTACGGTATTAAACTATCCTCATACCGTAAACATTTTCCTTCCCAGGCTTGTGGCGTAATGTACTATTACCATTCAGTTAATTTCCATATCGATTTCATGTTACATTATTGATCTTCATAGATCATTATAATACAATTAATTTCATATAGATTTCATGCAATATTGAATGAATACTATTGAATTTATAATTTCCGAAATGCTATTAATGGTTAATTGAATCACTTGAACAAACATTTTTTGAGAACAACCCTATTCTTAGCTGATGAAAATTCGTTGCTATATCATCCACAAAATTTCTCCGGCACTGAGGTAGAGAAATTATAAAAATGTTTATGAATAAATTATTTTTTCTACAACTGCACGTAAAACAAGATTTTACATACGGAATTCTCCTCGTAAAATCGCCCATTTCCGAGGAGAATCTACTTTTCACTCGCTAACCATCTGCGCATGCGCAGTTGATAGTTATTTATGCTAATAAGCAACTGCGCATGAGCAGGGGATTTACTTAACGCTCGCTGTGTTGTGATGAGCTTCAGTCAGTGAAACAAAAAAGATGCAAATTCATGCAGCTAAATCTCCGCCCTCTTCTGTAAGGATCCAATGGCTAAGGTGGCGTTCATTACCTTTGGGTGCGATGGAATCAGGTTTGAATCTGATGCCTGGCTGATTTTTTTGCAGTTCATAAATTTGTTTTTTTCTTTAGTGTAATTAAAACATACAACCATAGTGTAATTACATACAAACATACAACCACTAGAAGTTGGCTTGTGATTCAACCTACCCGGTCTCTGATGGTCAAAATTTGTACTTAGTGACTATAAAGCGACTATGGGAAGCGGCTTGTCCTAGTGGTAGAGAGCGTCTAATCGGTGAGATTAGATAAGCGACGTGCCTCTATCATTACTTCGACTGTTGTAACGGTGACCGGCTCCTCTGAATTCAATTCATGAGCCTAAAATCGCTTCCGGTGGTTCGGAACCCACCTAAAGCAGTAGGTCCATTCATCTCTCATCATCATCCTTTACCATTACCCACGCACAGGCCCAAGAGCCCATGTGGGCATCACCCTAAAAAAATAACTAGCGCATGCGCAGTACAGAGGCACATTCCTTTGGCGACACGCTCGTATGTCAACTGACTAGAATTTTCTGGGCTATTATTCAATTTTATCATTGATTTATCAATAATATCGTGAAGATATAAAAGTATTTATCAGTTTGGAATAGTTTAAGAGATGTATCAGTCAATTTGATAGCATTTCCATGTCCCATCAGATAATCTGATATCCCTTGCTTATAGGTTAGGTAAGTTAGGTTTGTCCGTTTCCGCCATCTTGAATTAGCTCCTCTCTCCCGATCACGAGTCGCGAGTTTCCAGGAGAAGAATAAATAGGCAACCTTTTCCTTCAGACTTGGAATAATTGTTATCGAAATCTATCACACATTTCCTCTTGCACTTCGACATCTTTTCTTCGAAAGTAAGTAGTTTTCTATTCGCAGGTATTGAAAAACAAGCAAATGTAGCTAGATGCATTTGAATTTAACCGTGCTTAGGCTATAGACGTCAAGTGCATTTTTACACCGGTCGCGCTGGCCACCTTGCCGCAGCTGGTCTATAATCATATTAAAAAATATATTATAATTTTTGAGTTTAACTGGGTCGATTCATTTTATTATTACAATAATCATCGTCAGAGAAATTTAATAATAGTTTACAGTAGGCTATTTGACAAATCAAATTAGTTCAACAGGTTATTCATGTGCAGTTGTAGAAAAAATTTTGTTTGTAGTTCGCGCGTAATGCTTCTTCTTTGCACTTGCAAAATTATCACGCTCCGCTTTGCGATAACTGTTTTGCGCGAGCAATAAAGTTAGTATAGCTCTTAATACATAAATATACATTAATATATTTTCAACAAAATATTTAACATTTAATATATAACATTGTGCTCGCAATGCCAAAATACTGTGGACTATTTTTGAATAATATTTCTTTAGCTGTATATGAATTGTAATTTTGTTTTGTTTTATGAGGGTGAATCCCACATGATCTCATAGGCTTGTGCATGGGTGATGAGATGGATGTTAGATGACGACTACTTGTTAGGTAGTCGGGACCGACGGCTTATCGGCTCCTCCAAAAGACAGGGTGGCCGTATTTATGTGATTGTGCTGTGGTCAAAAATTGTTCCCCGCTTGGAACATGCACAAGGGTCCACTTGGTTACAGACCGGCGCTTTATCACTCCTCCAACGAGCCATAAATAGGCCTACAGTACATTTTGATATGATGGAAATCGTTAAATAGTTCAAAACAAATCTAACAAAAAGTTCCATTAGCATTACAGGAACTACTTTGTTACCGTTAATCACAAGTCCACATTGTAGGCTACAGTATTGGTGGTAGAATTAATATCAGTATTACTGTGTAGAGTAGAGCATGAGAGCAATAAATGAATAATTCTTGAATCAGAGAGATATTACTGTATATATAATTATTACCTAATTATTATTATTACCGTAATATTATATATGAACCTCTTTTTGAATTTATTTCCATTAGAAGATGTTTTATTTGAATATTGTTTACAATCATAAACATATTGATATTAACCGTGAGCATAAAGAAATAATTATATATGTGCATATTATATTTTTTGCTTTCTAGCTGAAATTTGTACTATTTTTCCAATAATAAAGAAATATGACCTTAGTTGAAGCTGACGCCAAAAGTTGAGTATTTTTGTCTGTCTCTTGTACACGATTCAACCTATACTAATAGCTTAGTTAAGCTAGTAAAGCATCCATTGTTTATTTTGATCCCAAAAATAATTCAGGCATAGCTAAATGACAATAAATTTTAGTTTACATCAGCTGTTCGAGCGCACAATGAGAATACAAAACCGCTGAAACTTATTGGCGTCAGCTTTAAGTTGAGTGAGAATGTCTGTTTCGCTAAAAAATACTTATCATTCCAAATGATTAATAACTACAGAAGGATGAAAAGTTTTATTAATTCATTTGTGGAATAACTTTCTTTCTTTTCTACTTCAGGGATCCGATCCAAGCAAACTGGAACTGATACAGAAAATTCACATCCTTCAAAAGCGACTAGTGAAGGCATTTCAACAATTGAAGAGCAAGATAAAAAGTACATGGAAGTTGAACAGAAGTACGAAGTGTTGAAATTGAAATTTTGTCGACAGCCCACTCCTCAGGCATCTCAACAATTGTACAAAGTTCAAGTTGCGCTCAGAAAAAGATACAAACTATCAAGGTGGTTCATCTTAAGACTTGATTGTCTTCACGGTTATAAGTGCCTTTGAAGAAAGAATAAGGCAGATCTGAATGTTATTTTCTCTTTTTTGGGAGGGAGGAGGGGTTGAACTTGAAACTTGAAAAGATATTTTTTTCTTAGAGAAGTCTATACGACGGAAAAGATAAGATAATTATACATTTTATTGTATAATTATTATGAGTAAATAGTTGTATTATTATTTTCAAATAACAGTACCAGCCTATTATAATTAATAATATGAATGTAATATCTCTCATTCCATAAAGTATATTATTTGTGTTTCCATAGATGGCATATTAAGATTACAATAATCGTCACATTATTTTAGATTAGGTACTCATCACTATTTTTCAGAGCAATACAAGAAATTTTACTTCCGTACTAGTCCTATTTCATTTTAATTACAAAATTCCTTAAGAACCGTGAGTGGAGGGCTTGATCACAAACTTATGTTACGCTCAATTTATTGAATAAGGTATTGAATCAGCATATATTTATAAAACTTCCCAACTATACAGAAGAAATAATAGTCAAGATATATTTGAAATGATTTAATGAGATTTGAAGTTTATAAAATTCACTTGAGTCTTTCAATTTAAAAAATTTTAAAAATCATATATCCTTGTGTGAGGAACAACTTGGTAGACGTTTTTAAATAAATGGTGAAAATATTGAAAACTATAACTAGCCTGATTGTAATCACCCAATTATTTTTTAGCGACTGACGACCAAAGTGAATGTGTTAGTCTCACGTAACACTGAATTGAAACATAACTTGGAGTGCGCAAACACAGAGCTGAATAATTTGAAGAAATCATATTTCGATCAGGTAGGCCTATAGCTATAATGACATCTTCTATACAAGTACTCTTGAAATAAATTTTATTCATTTTATATTTACTTTATAAATTTTTTACTTTTTTTTATTCTATAAAGCATGCTCATCTGATCAATTTTGAATTTACTACCAGTAACTCTTTTGAAAAATTGATCCTATCAGTGACAATTTAATTCTAATCTAATTTAATTATTATTATGTCGATGTAAATTATTATATGTAAAACTATGACTAGGTAACTTACTACAACACTGTGAAATTTAATTAGCCTGAATTCCATGTACCATAAGTTATATCATGTAAACTACCTACTGTAATACGTTCTGTTATAATATATATATATATATATATATATAATGGTAATAATATATACAGAAGACACTTGTAGAATTGGAAAAAACATTTAGAAAGAAGACTTAACTGGCTCAAAAATGTAAGTTAAGTCTTCTTTCTAAATGTTTTTTCCCAATTAAGTGTCTTCTGTATATATTATTACCATTATTTTAAAGTGACTCTGTGATGTGCTATATATATATATATATATATATATATATATATATATATATATTTACATCCCACTATCATTTTGGCGTCCATACATTGTCAATTTACCATCATTTGGGCATCCGACAGTAATCGGGCATCCATATACGGATGCCCAATTACAATCCTTAATAAAATCTTCCAAGATAGTCAAAATCACCTAGTTCTGCCACTGGCCTCTGCAGACATGTCACCTCTAATAATAACTCTAATCTTGTGACGATTATTCAATTTACAAAAGAGGTATATGCATTTGAAAAAAGTGCTGGACGCCCAAATGTCGGCAATATGAAATTTAGTATACATGTTGAGCTTTCAAGATTTGCCACCACGTAGCGCTAGTCCGATTTGCTTCCTCTCCCGTGTATAAAGGCTTGCGTATATTTTTGTACATTCTACCGATTATTTGGCGTCCTTTACGTCACGGAAGCTTGGCAACAACGCCTACGAATTTCTGAGCTTGATTGTGGAAAGACTAAACAAATGAGCTCACTCGGCCAGTTGAGAACCGTACCGTCAAAAATTTAATGTCTCAAGGCAACGTTTTTCTTTACAAGCATACCTTCCTTCACTTGCTTACTTTACAAAATCGATCCTGATAGAACCACTGAATCGATTTTCAAGCTGAGGTTTTCATTTTACTCACTCAAAGTCGAATTTAACTTCCACTAAATCAATAAGTGTCAATTTGGCAGTTGGTAGTGCAAACTGCCAAAGCATATAACTCATCACAATAATTATTTATTATTCACTATCAGAATAGCTCAGCAATATCTAAAATTTCAATTTTCCTGGTCATTAACAAAAATGACAGCTATCAATGATGGTTTTCTCCGATTGTTTTTAAAGGATTTCTCCGCCAGGAAAAGATTTTTCAGAAAAAGTCCTCTAAAGCTATATTTTTTAAGAGTTTTAATCTTTATTGTTAGTTTCATTATTTGTATCCATACTTTATTAATTCCTCATTTATTAAGTATATGCTCAAGTATTTATTTATATGTGATCATTGTTAGCTTAAATCCGCATTTTAAACAAATAAAATTCATTCTTCAACCAGGCAGGTGAACAGCTCATCGCAGTTCTATTACCAAAGACACTAATTTTTTCAAGAGGGTTTTGATTTGGGTTTAAATTATGTTATTATCAAACAGATACATTACATTCAACAGATATAGACTATATAACACAGTTTGTGTGGTCATTTATTGATATTAGTTTGCCAAGTTCTGAAAAATAAGATAAAAAAATTTTCTCGATATTTTTGTGGTGCGGGCCCCTTAGGAGCGCGCCTAGTTGGCCTACCCTTAAATCCGGTACTAGAATCGAATTTAAGTTTCTTTAATATCTGTATGGGATACAGAGGTAATCAATTTCTGTAATGGTTTTGATGATAAATCAGTTCTTTGAACCATTTCTTTGAAGCTCAACTTTACTTTGTTCTTCGTGTTTTGAATTGAAAAATGGAAAGTAAAATAAATGAAAAAATTGACAAGGGAAGGAAACAGGAATCACGAGAACAGATGATGTGAAAAAGAAAAATGGAAGAATAAATAGAAAAATAAGGACAAGGAGGTGAAGGAATGGGAAGTGAGTAGAAATGGAAGATAGAAAAGAAAAACTATGACTTGTCAAGTTCTAGTAGGGGAAAATTCCTTTTCTTAGAACAAGAACAAATTCTTTCAATGAATGGTGACTGGGAAATTAGAAAAAAGGGTAGATTATTTAAAGTGAAGAACAGACAAAGGTATAGAGAGCGTTGGGAAAAAAAGAGCTAAAACGAAAATGCATACAGAAAAGAGATAGGAAATTCGGTAGAATAATGAGAAGAGAAAATAAAGGATGGAGAAAAAGAAGAAGAAGAAGGGATGTGAATAAAAACCATCTTTGGGTGAAAAACGCAAAATAAAGATAGAATCGAGACACGATAATAACATGTAGGAAAAGCTATAAGATGACAGTGGTATTACTCACTTATTAGCTTAATTTATTACTTACAGCAGGGTTTCCCAACAAAATTTTCCTCGAATCCCCTCACCTATCAGCAGTGTTCTGTGAAATTTGCCTTGGCTAAAATCTGAGCACTAAACAGATTACGTGAAATCATCCAGATTATTGTGTCATAATAATTTTATCGTATTGTTAAATTCCAATTTGGTGTTATAGGCTACAGTTTTAAATGAAACATACTCAGTTCAGTTGATTGAAAATTACGAAGCACTATTATAATAAAAGCCAAGTTTTTCTTTTGGAAATTAATAAATAAATGAATAGTGTGTTCATTATCGGTTAACCTTTACAATTTAGGATGAGATGAGTGACTATGATACATGACTATTGAACTTGAGAAGATAAAAAAATTTTCTTTTGAAGTCATACTGTAGATGTTTTTGTAAATTACAAGTGGATACATATCATTATGGAAAATAAATCTGAAAACAAGCTCATCATGACACGTATTTCAAGTCTATTAATTTTTTCACACTACTGCAATGTGATATTAGTCTATATCATTCATTTATATAAGTTATCCTGTTAAAGAATGAGGGGGCCGTGGGTCTCCCCGTGATTTTTTATAAGATGTACCATTTACTACATTTTTCGAGTTGAATGGTGAACGCAGAGCAAGACAAGTCTTCTTGTTTGCTTTTGTAGGTATCTGTTCAATGAAATCTGTTTTTGTGGAAGTTTAGTGGATTGAGCGTGAATTATTCATCTATGATATTCAGAGTATTTTAACTTTTCGGTCTTGAAACAGTATTTTAAATACTGTGCAAGCTGTGAGTGTTGAAGATGAAAGGAAAAAGATACTAAAATGAAATAAGAGATAGAGATAGTAAAATTATAGAAGAAATAGGAAGATGAGGATGCAGGGAGTAAAAAGAGAGTAGAATGAGAGAATAGATAAAGAGAAAAGAATAACAAGAGTGAGAAAGAGAGTGAAATGAGACAAGGAAATAGAGAGATGTCAATGACAGTAAAAAAGAGAAGAGATCAAGAAAAAGGATGAAGAGAGTAAAATGGGATGATGGATAGAGAGAAGAGGATAAAAAAAGGATAGGACGAGTAAAATGGAGAAAAAAGATAGGAAGAAAAGAGGATTGAAGAACGAATGGAGACCCCACAGAAACGAAGAAGACATTCTGGCAAGTTGGGAAAATGACTATAGCTCGGTTAAAATTGCTTCAGAAATTATAAATTTGGACTTAAATTGTAGATTAGAATGTTTTATACAATTTGAAATTGTACTTATAATTTTTGAACCAATATTGACCCAGCTGGAGTCATTTCCCATCTTGCCATAATGTCTTCTTTGCTTGGAAAGACTATAGTACTATATTAGGCCTACGTCAGCCGAGACAATGTAAACAGACATGCGCGTGCGTGTAGGCTTCTCAAACTTCAAAAGGCTTTGATCTCTTGATCAAAACAATACAACTCACAGAGTAGAAGGAAAACATTCTGTCAAGATGGGAAAATGACTCCAGCTCGGTTAATATTGCTTCAAAAAATTATAAGTCTAATTTCAAATTATAGAAAACATTCTAATCTACAATGTAAGACCAAATTTATGATTTTTAGAATATTGACCAAGCTGGAGTCTTTTGCCCATCTTGCCAGAATGTCTTCTTTGCATCAGCGCGCAATCATCAACCAATCAAGTCCAACCGCGGCAAGTATTTTTTAGCCGGGAGATTCAAATGGAATGAAATCGCCCAAACGGTTTTTCAGAATTACAGGAGGAAATAGTTATGGAAAAATTCTACAAAAAAAACAGGAACATTCCTCTATATATTAGTGTCCTCTCCATAAAAATTCAAGTCAATCTGACTACAAATAAAAAAGTTATTCATATTTTTCGATTTTATATTTTCATACAGTGAAAACCCAAGAAATTCCGTGTGACCTACCTAGGTAGTGAACTGAATTTGGACTGCTCATTTAATTTTGTTAAAAGCTGATTATTTATTGATATTTTCGTATTTCTGAACGCAGGATTGTATTCATGAAGAGTTCCTTCAAACATGTATCATTACAGATAGGTTTTTAATCATACAGATCTTCACTAATTAACAATTTTATTTTACATACGCGTATATTCTTGACAATGATATACGCTTTCACGATGTATAATTCGAATTCACTAAATGAACAATCAATAATGTTTTAGAGGATTAGTAAATATTTTATTATTTCACGATGTATAATATTTGAATACTTCTCTTATTTAATTCACTAAATGAACAATCAATAATAGATTTATTGGTTACTTAAGATTTCTATACTTGTAAATATCGATAGATTTTTAATTATTCGTAAATATTTTATTGTTAGGGAATTTGCCTTACTCGAAGGCTATCATTTGTTTTTGTTGAACAGCCTATTGAACTTTGCCCTACGGTGGAACAAACCTTCAAATAAATAAATTACCGTTGAATAGCGTCAGGTAATTCCAACTACCCCAGAAATTAAAAGCAGAAACTATTACAACAATTGACAGGAGATAAGGGGAGAAGCATCTTGTTATTGTAATTGGCAAAATCTGCGACCTTCTAACTCTTTCATCAATTAAGAAAAGAACTCCCCTCACTTAGTTTTGTGAGTATTTTAAATGTATATATGTGGCTCAACAGCCCAGGAAGGCCACCCTACCAGCTGGTTGCCAGTTTTTGTGAGTATTTATTTATTTATTTACATTGCTGTCTTAACTTAGTAAAATTTATACCTTATATAAATTTCTTATCTCATTTTTTCAACTCTTCGTCGTTTGAATTATTTCTTCAGAATGAGTGTTATTTGATTGATATTTTAGACTGTTGATGATGGATTTTAATTTGTAGAGAGAAAGCAATTCAATTCAAACTTTGTGAATGAAATACTGAGAGCATGAGTTTTGTTTTTCTTTTAAAATTTTTTTGTTCATTGTTAAAAGAAAAAATTAGAAATTTGGAATCAATACACTGTATGGGAAACAATATTTAAATAGATAAAATGAATGAATAGACAGTTGTTAAGAATAGCGTTTAGAGCAATATGACAATGATTCCATAGGTGTTCCAAATTAATTTTTCAAAGTAGAACAATTTCTTTTTCGTTCCAATATTTCCACTTTATTCCTCATAATAAACTCTTAAAATCCTTATAATTTATCAGTTAGAAATGATATCATCATTGATATCAATGAAGCATGTGTGTGCCAATAAACATTACACAGTAACTACTCATTTTTGGGTTACTACTAAGTGTCACTGTCTTAACAAAAATAGGCCTACATTCAAACTCTAAAGATTAGAAGATTTTCAATTATTCTACTGTATGTTTTCCATTCAAAACACAAACATTTTGCTGACTCCTCCGGCTTGGACCACCAGTTGCTGAACCGTCGTTAATACAGCGTTCTTTTCCAAAGTATCAATCGCATTTGAGTTGGATTGAAAATTTCTTTAGTTTCTGTACAAAATACGAGGTTTCAATGTTAAGAAATTTCTGCCATGACTCCTTTTTTATGGTAAAGCAGTTCATTGGATGTAACCATCTTTATAAGATAGATTCAAAACAAATAAATCCACTACACTATTCACATTCAGTCAATGAATCCGGCCCCCACCTCTTCCACGGACATATTGACCTTGATCTGCTGGTGCATACGCAGACTTGATGACTTGATTTGGCGCCAACTATCCCTAACTAATTTAATATATACTATATCGTTCAGTATATATTTTCGCACAATGGGATATTTATCCTGTTTATTATTGGTCAATATTTGTTAAAATGTATAAATTTGGTCTAAATTGTAGACTGAATGTTTCCTACAATTTGATCAAATCTATAACTTTTGAACTATTATTAATTGTGTTGATGTAATTTTCCATTTTATTAATGTCTCCTTAGCTTTGACAGACTATGATTCACAAAAATTAATTCACTATATAATGAGGTTTTATATCAAATTGATGACAAATAAAATGAAAACATTCGCTTGCAGGTGTTATTTCTTGGAAGATCGAAAGGCTCTTTGATCTTTTGATCTAGCCCTACTTCCGCAGAGTGCTAAAGAATATTCAGCAAGATGAATTTGGTCAATATTGTTTCTCAAAATTAAGTCCAATTAACTTAAAATTGTAGAAAGTATCTAATTCTACAATTTCCAGACCAACTATACTTCTTGGAAATATAAATATTGACCGAGCTGTAGTCTTTTTGCCCATCTTGCCAGAAATGTCTTCTTTTCGCATCAGCGCGCAATTATCAGTCAACCGCGCCAAGTATTTTTGTGCCGATATTCAAAGGAATCGAATCGCTCGAACGGTTTTTTGGACTTGGAGGGGGTGGAGTCAGGAAAATTTACAAAAAAATATAATGATCTCTGATATTATTGTCCCTCTCCATATAAATTTTAGAAGTTTAATCATCGGACAAATAAAAGAGTTATTCATATTTTTCGGATTTTATATTTTTATACAGTCGTGGCCCAAGAAATCGTATGTGACCTACCTAGGTGTAAAGAGAACTAAATTTGATCACCATTTAATGAAAGAAAATTGATTATTTATTGATATTTTCGCATTTCTGAACGCAGGATTGGGTTCATGAAGAGTTCTTTCAAACATCTTTATATCATTACATAGATTTTAAATCATACAGATTCCACTAAATAATAATTATTTAATACAAAGCGTAGCATACTTTAGAACGATATGATTACGCCTTCACGATGTATAATTCGAATTCACTCAATGAACAATCAATAATGTTTTAGATGATTTAGTAAATATTTTATAATTTAGGAATTGCGTTACTACGCTTTCTTTGAAAGGCATTCATTTGATTATTTGAGTAGGCTTATAGTAACAGTTTTTACTACATTTTACTGCATTCGACTTATTATTTTACTAAATAATATTATTGTGAAGGAATCAATTACAAATGGACTTGAGTGAGAGATATCACGGAATAATATTAATATTGTTTTGTAATCTATATCTCTAAAATCGAAATGGCACCTGACTGATCTGTTTTGATCGATTATTCATGTTCGGTAACAAAGTTCTAAATTTGGCAGGCATGTTTACGGATTTCTAGACGCGCCCTAAGAACGTATTTTCGAAACTTCCTGTTAAAACGCGAATTTTCTAATAGTTTTTAGCTTTTTCTCAGATTTTCTTATATTTAATCAGTAATGATGTTGAAATTTGGTGGAGAGGCTCGTCTTATAGTTCTATAAATGTTCTGATCAAGAAATGTTGATATTCCTTTCTGAGATTAAGCTGTAATAAGGTTTCCTCCAAAATTTTAGCTGTATTGCGTGCATTGCATATCTTCTTGTTCTTGATCCAATTAAACTCGGTACGTAAATTCAATAATAGCAAGGTAGGCTATTTTATTATGTAGTCTGAAGATATGAATCAAGATTCAAACTGTTTTCCAACAGGTTCAGATGTTTCCTTTCAGTTACTTTGCGTTCTGATATGAGTTATTTTTAGACGTTTCAGAACCATTAATGAACTCGAATCACACCAAACTTTCATTCACTATTCAGATCACGTATATTAGAAATTATTCTCAAAGCATCCAGTCATAATCAATCTCAACATCAGAAAATAACCAGAATGTAGATTAGAACTATCGATGCTAAGACAGAATAAAAACAAACCATTTTTAAAACTGAGATTTGTAATGCGTTGAGAAGTTATTCTTGCTTGAAGACATTATGACAGACTACTGACACTCGTTGGGGTCCAGGGAAGATCAAGAGCTTCAAGTTGAAGGAGACTCAGCTGCAGGCTAGCATAAGAAGACATTAAAGAAAAGTTCATTTTCCTTAATATCATAAATAAGCATCGCCATCATAATCCGTTTTTGAACTGCATGAATTATTTTACAGAACCAACAGCCAAACCATTGCAAAAGATTCCAAATTTCACTGTCGCTTGATTGTTTTTCTCATAACGATATTGAGAACATTTCTTGAATAATGTTGGGGAAAATTTTCCAAGAAAAAGTAGCTTATCCGATCCGAATTAATAATGATCTTAATAGTAGAGTTTGATATTCTTCTTCTTGTTTTATAAACAATCAACAATGAAGTTTTTGTTAATTAATAGTTTTGAAGTTGTTTCGAACAGTTCCAAAAAAATACTGATCCAGATCCAGCAAGGATCGCATACACTGCCAACATGATTTCGTATAACACCAACTTGACTTCTTCCACCAGGCTAAACAAGAAGAACTTTGAAGACAAAAATGTCTACCTAGATTCTAGACTGTCTTGTACTACAATAAATAGAGTAAATGTAGAATAAGTATAGACAATAACTTTCCATAGTAATGGCTGTAGCATTGGAAACTTGTTTTTAAAAAGTCAGCAGTCTGCTCTTCTTGTCCAGTCTATAGATTTGAAAGCACTGGCCTATTCAATTAGTTACTGGTGAAATAATGCTGGTCTGGTCTCTAGCCTAAAATATTCTTACTCGTTCACAACACACGTAGTCTCCTCAATAATGAAATAATGTTGGAACTTCCATTCACATAGCCTATTCATTTTCCTAAAATACTACAGATCTGTTTCTTTCAGAATGTATTATTTATAGGACTTTATTGAAAAAATGATTATTGAAAATATTTGTAAAAACTTACAATTTGAATTTGTTCATATTATTTAAGATTGGGAGACTAATTCCTTTATAGTCGATGGAGCATTTTCATTTACTATATCATATGGATGAAAGCATAGGGGTTTAAACCCCCAAAGGGGATTTTTTTCAGACGGAAGTATGTGGGGCATCCCTTAATTCCTCGTGATTACACCGATGATTTTATAATCCTGTACTGTTATTGCATGAATGTTACCGCTGTGATTGAGCTGCTCAGCAATCTGGCATCGCTGGATGCCGAAAGCACCTTAAAGTGAAAATTTGAAGTAGTGTATATTCAACCCGACGTCAGATTGTCATCAAAAAATGTATGAAAAATATATACTGGACGCACCTTTGTCTTCAGAATGAAAGGAGCTCGAATTGTCGGCAGGGTGGATGAAAAAATCGATTTTTATTTCTTCAAGTTTTTCAAAAACACAGTTAAAAATCGAAGTGGAACACATACAAAACCTAATATACATGCTTGAAAAACCATTATACTCTTCGATTTTTTGCAAGGGAGATGCCAATTGCAGGGGTATTATGGAAGGATGTCAAATGATAGGTGGGATGTATATATATATATATATATATATATATATATATATATATATATGTTATATATATGTGTATACATAAATTTTAGTACCACTTTTGACGATATTCAATTGTAAAATTGAAACTTTACCATGTTGAATAAAGATTATTATTACGGTATTATTATTCCCTGAATTAAAACATAAGTTCTCAATAAAATTGCAACCTTTCTTCTATTTTTTTTCAGAAAAGAAAAGAAGAAAAGTACAAACAACAAATAGCTGACATGAAAAAACTGAATAATCCTGAGAATGATGACATAGCTCTTCCTCCAATCAAGTCGAATGTGTTTGAAAGTTCAGCTCTAAGGCAAAGCTTTTGAAGTGGTAAAACTATTACGACGAGAGTAGTCTGTCCAAGCAAAGATGATCCTCTGATAAGCTGCGAAAATAACTCCAGCTTGGTCAATATTTATTCAGGAAATATAAATGTGGTATCATTAGTGGATCAAGATTGCTTCCCAACAATTTCAGATCAAACAATCGATAATTTTTTGATCCAATATTGACCTAAGTCACGTTTTCCCATTCAACCGAAGAGAGGGTCTTCTTTGCTTGGACAGATTATACTCGAAAATTTTTATCAATGAAGGTTTTTAACAAGACGCGAAAGGCAATTCCGCAATTTCTACAAGTACAGAGTAGGTATATTGAACAAATCAAATTCAGTTCAATTCAACAATTTTATGAGTGCGGTAAATCAAGTATTATTCATGAAATTTTTTAATTGAACGTCTCAATAATTCAAAACAATAATCTGAATTTCTGTTTATCTGGAAAAAGAATGATGAAGACATAATGGTGAATAACAGTACAAAGAAGTTTCACACAAAAAATGCATGTGATAAGACTAAAAGTAACTACGCTATAGGCCACTCATTGGTCTTCAGTAAGAACTAATTTATAATATTTTCCTGCTTTTATTTCTCAAATTGAAAAAATGTTATTAGTGCAACATTACACTAGTATTGAGGCCTACGAGTATTGAATCTTTAATTGATTGTTTATCTTGAAATTCAGTTTATTAATAAATGTAATCATGCTACATTTACACTATTGTATTAAGGTTTACGATTATTGAATCTTTAATAGTTGATTGTTTCTCAGTTTCTCAGATTGTTACTTAGTTTGATTGAAATCAGTTTAATCTTGAAGTTTTTTGATGAAAATAGGGTAATCTTTTTGCAATTATAAACTTTGTTATTTATTATAATATCTAAAGAATTGTGGTTTATTTATTAATAAAAATTGATTTGAAAATTTCACCTAACTATATAGTTATCTGGAAATTTTTCCTATTGTAACTGATAAGCTGAGAAATTTGTTCTTGATGGGCTCTGAAATATTTCTCTCTGTGTTAATATGCGGTTTTTGGATAAAAAATGAAATTATGACAGCTAACAAGTGTGAGTGTGTGTTCTCTCCTAGTTTTTTCTGGTAACTTGAATAAGATAAAAGATCATTTCGTCACGTCTGACGATAAAAATAATATTATTTTCGACGTGGAGTTTTGATTCGCTTGAAACACTTCAAACGACAAATCCGATCTTGTAAAAAGTCAACACTGACTTCCCGAACTTCACAGAGCCTGTACCATTTATTTGGGAAATATCTCCTCTCATCATCATCATCATCTCATTATTATTGTTATTGTTGTTGTTGTTAATTTTTCATTACATTTATGGATAATTTATGAGAAGAGGGGCATTATTATTATAATTATTTTATATTTTCTTTACCCTCGTTTCTCAACAAAAGTGGCGGTTGGCGAACGACTGACTGATATTAATAGTCTGATCTGTCAGGACAGTCTGAAAACTATCGGCAAAGGTGAAAGCAATCAACCCAGACTGTTTTCGACCTGATGGAAGCCTCTTGCAGGACCGCTCATGACCGTCCTGACAGAGCTCAGCATTGATAACAGTCAAATTCGTTGGTATCTGTTATATTTTTTCTAAACATTTTCTCAATAATCATTCTTTGTTTATATGGGGTAAATTCTTGCAATAACAAATGGCAATAATAAGCTGGAGACATAGATGTGAATTGAATACTGGAACTGTTTTATCCCAAATAAATAAATATTTACAACTTGTTATAGTTTAAACATTTAAAAAAAGAATAAAAATTCTCACTTAGAATATAAGCCTAACCAAGCAAAAGAAGACCCTCTGAGCAAGATGGGAAAATGACTCCAGCTCGACCAATACTGTTTCAAATATTATGAATTCTGGGTTTAAATTGAAGATCAAAATGTTTCCTACAAGTTAAGACCAAATTTAAAGTTTTTTTAATAATATACAACGAGCTGGAGTAATTTCTCCACTTCATCTTAATTCTTCTTTGTTGGACAGACCAGTAGAGAGATTTCAATCTGAATTTCCTAATCAATCTTAGAATTAAACAAAATGCGGTGATTTCATCAGTTTTATTCTCAAAATGAAGGAGTGATATATAGAGAGTTGATTTAAATGGGCTTATAAGTGACTGAAAAATGACAAACTGAAACCGATATGGTGGTTCTCGCAAGCTGAGCATGGGAAGACCAAGGAGGTTCATGGGGAAAGGACACATATGTCCGGTTTTTCTAAGCACACTCAAATTTGATGGACCCACTTAAGTTTACTACACTTTACTACATTTCCAATTAGACTTATCATAGAAAATGTCAGCTGTTCATCAAAAATTTGAGGGTCCTCTATGCTTGAGGAAAACCCAGCTTAATAGTGTTTTGTATATTGAACGACACATTTTACTCGTGTATTGAAGACACGCCTTTACAATGTAAAGTGCATTGTAACGTGCCTTCTCCAGCTTGCCCGAAACCATATAATAATAATAATGCACAGTTTCGCTCGAATTCTGTCTACTCCACTAAACAGTCAACTCTTGATCCCTATTTTTCCAACTAGAAGAAATATGAAACTGGAATTCCAAATGAGGGAATAAAAATAGAAGTACGGTATGGTAGTAGATTAGGGAAGAAATTAATGAGCCAAAATTTTGAGAGTCATCTGTCATCTTTTACGTAAATTGTAACTAATTTTCAAGGAAAGTTACATAAGTTTTGTAAAAATTATGTAAAGAAAAAATAATACTCACTTCACAGAGAACAATTGAATTTGAATTTGGTTGTCGCGACTTCAACTGCGTTGTTGAAGCTTTATTTATTGACCTTTGATTATATTATAAGTTGAAATTAATTTTTACTGGGCCCAACGACGGATAACTGCTTGCATAATCAGCCCGAAAAAACGTCCGGAAAATGCGTGAAAAAATATAAGGTTGCGAAAAGTAAGAATGGTAGTGTGGAACTGGAAGAAGAAAGAAGAAAGAAGACGAAGATTCAATAATTTGCAGCTGTTACAGTCTAAAATCAGGTCAGAAATGATTCAACCCACATTTGGCTGATCAGCCAATAATAATAATCTTCACTTTAATATATTCTTCAAACAGGTGGAAAATTATTTTCAGGCAGATGCAGTTCACTTATTTTATATTTCATGGTTGGATATACAGAGAATTTCAGGAGGAATGTGCAATACTTCTCAGGCTGATTCCTTACACCAAAGTAGACAAAAATCTCCATGAGACCAACCCCCAAAAACGCTTTGTTACCAGGATAACTATAGCGGAAAATTGACATTTTTCAAAAAATATAAGTTTTCTAATTATCTAGAGGCTTTATTCAGGTTCTTAAATTATCAATTCCAATGTAAAATTAGCTGAGAAATTCAATGGAACCAGTTTGAAGTTTGTAACTTATTAATGATATACCGCGGTAGTTTATTTACAATATATTATAATAATGAATACTTATAGTTTACCAAATATTCTGGATCCAGCAATGACAATAATATTACTCGAATGAGCTATAGGAACCTATCCCAAATGAAAAAAAATTGGCCAAGATAGAATACGGTACCCCCAAATGATGAAAAAAGTTTTTATTTTTGCTGTATTTTGAACATTAATAACACAAGTAACCTACTGCTGTACGTCTTCACCACACGTCGTCTTAAAGTAAACGAAGGTTTGCAAGTATTTTTGAAACCTTTATTTTTAGACATAAACTGGAGGAATGTGAATGCGCGTCCACCCTTCACTTGTATTACAAGCGAGCCTTAGCCTCCACTGCACTGCCTTGGCTAGCTGGACTTCATTCAACTAGATAAACTCTCTGTTGGCGTATCTCCATCCTGTAAAACTGCTGTTCCGACCATTTTATTTATTGCCAAAGTAATTAAAATATTTGAGGCTCTTTTGACTATTCGCGCAAATAATTTCACGTTTATTCATGCTTCAGTAATTGGGAGAGAATATAACTTGAATTTATATAAATAGGCTACACAAACCAGTGTTTTATTAGTCTATCTTCATGCTATCATTAATTAGAACTTTGAATTCTTCTCTTTCATTTGTTTATTTAGTCTTGTGCCCTCTCAATGCTGCTTGCTAAACATGAATGGATGCGCTAAACATGCTACCCAATACTAAGGATACGGTAAATTAAATGAAAAATCAAATACCCTTTTTAAAAAACTTTAAAATTATTATTCAACAGACATGTTTCGGGACTCAGCCCATTATCAATGTGAATAGAATAATATTGAAATAAGTAAACAAGATTACTTTAAATAGCCCTAATATAAGTTTAAAGTTTAATTTTCAAATAATAGGATACGGTACTATAAAAGGTGGTATGGTAAATATGTAAATTTATATAAGGGTACTAATATAATATTCTATAGAATATCAATAGATTTATAAGGTTTAAAATGATATAGTGTGAATATAAAACTAATTAGAATAGAATTCTCTCAAAGTAAATATGAAAGCGATAACCAGCTGGCAGGCCTAGGCCCTTCCTGGGCTGTTGAGCAATTGACATACATGACAATATGATGTAGATAATGTAGTAGCTATATAATACGAGTAGATCCATTCCATCACATATACGTGCTAAGATGATAATATACTGTATATTTATATAGAAAAAATTCTTTCCTGAACCAAATTTGATCCAATAATAAAATTTATAATATATTGTGAAATAATAATTTATGAATAGTAAGGAATGCTAGTTTGAATGAAGTTTTATTTATAATTGAATAAACCAGTGAGTTTTCCTGAAAGATAATTTTATAATGACATTTTATATCATAAAGTCAGGAGAACTTAGTGGATGGAGAAAAAACACATTAGGCTATTGTGGTGTGATATTTTTTATTCATACAGAATTATGGATGAAATATGCAGGAAATATGGATGACCTGAACATAAACAGTGATACACAATCGTTTTCAAACGAAACTCATTTTTCATCTGTAGTGTAGGCTACCTTTAAGGTTTTTAAGTGCGCAACATCTTAGGTACCTACCAATACACTTGAAAAAAAAGAAGTTACGTCTATAAAATAGTGTGTAACTGTCACTTCAAATCATCCATATAGGTACCGGTACAAATCATCCATATAGGTAAACACACTATCAGCAGGCTGCAGTCTGTCGAAGCAAAGAAGACATTCTGGCAAGATGAAAAGATTACTTCAGCTCGGTTCAATATTGGTTCAAAAATTATAAATTTGGTCTCAAATTGTAGGAAACATTCTGATCTACAATTCAATTTATAATTTTTGAATCAATATTGACCGGGCATAATAGGTCTACTTTCCAGAAAATTGATCCATTTATAAAAGCCAGTTTTATTAGGTACTTTAATCAAACTTCATTATTGGGTATAGACACTATATGTTGGTTTTTCAATTCTAGAGATTTAATTCTGCAAAATTATTCAAGGAATCGCAGTACATAATCACATAATAATCATTTTTTCAACTAGGTACCGTAGGTCTTCTGTTTGGAGTACTTATTAACTCTGTTCAGACATTTTCGTAAATAAAATAAATGAAATGTGAATTATTAGGTACTTTAATCAAACTTCATTATTGGGTATAGACACTATATGTTGGTTTTTCAATTCTAGAGATTTCATTCTGCAAAATTATTCAAGGAATCGCAGTACATAATCACATAAATAATCATTTTTTCAACTAGGTACCGTAGATCTTCTGTTTGGAGTACTTATTAACTCTGTTCAGAAATTTTCGTAAATAAAATGTAAAAAAATTGATAAACATTTAAATTTGAATATGATAACTACTATGTAATTACTGTATGAAAAAGTAAGAGAACTTATTGTAGAAAGAAAACAAATCGAACATCACTCCAGTAACAATCAAGAGACACTGAATTTTTAACGTATGCTTGGAGAAACAAACATCACCACACAATAGAAATAGTAACTACACCACTGGCCCATTGTCAAGTCTCTTCAGTCAACCGCGTTGATTTCATGAATGAGACTATTCTTATCTTTCTACAACCGTTTCATTCTACGCAACTCTCATTCATGATTTTACTATTTTTAAACGATTTCCCTTCAAGTGGCACATCGATCATTTTGTTCTGTAGCCTATATAGGTCCACATTGGTCGATTCTTGTGAGCTGCTCAGCATGCAAATAATGCTTGAACTTATTGTGTTCAATGAGGGTAAACAGGACATATGGGATCAGCGCACTCAAATGAAACACATTATTTTAAATATATTATCCTTCAACCCTGGATGATTATTCATTTTCAGTTTGAACAGCAATTGATACTATGGGTATCACAGTATAACCAGAGACAATGAATTATTAATTAATAATACATTGTCTCTGGTATAATCATAGTGATTAAGTATCCTTTAACTACCTACCTTTTCTCTATGGTATAATTTTCTGGGCTTAAAACAGTTATATTTATAGCAGTTGAACTGTGGCAAGATGAATTCCAACGGAAGGCAAAAGTCACAAATTCTAGAGTCTGGTCGATCAAAGAAGATATATTCTGGCAAGATGGGGAAATAATCCCAGCTGGGTCAATATTGCTTCAAAAATAATAAATTTGGATTAACATTGTAGAAAACATTCTGCTCTACTAATTAACTCTACTGACTGCACCAGAGTTGAACAGATATATAAATAAAAACATTTATTTATTTATTTATTTAAATAAACCTTTGATAAATTATTAATACAATCAGAAAGGTGCACACACAATATTGAATTTAACCACCGTGAAATGACGTCATTCGATTGGCCCTATTATATTATTTTACACGGCGTATGAATTCAATATTGAATATTTGAGCAACTGGCACTTTTGATCATCCATTGAATCATGAACATTTTAAGTTATAGTAGGTATTCGTTTACGGTGCAGTATTTTTTTCACTCTGCTACTCCTCACTTATTTTAGTCATAACTTAGGTTATAAAATGACGATCGTCATAAATAATCACCGGCCTTATAGGCTATAACTATTTGATAAATAACCTTCCATCACAAATGTGCAAAGTTACACTTCAGTGAAAAGATATACACGATGTAAAATGCAGAGACGGGTATATTTTTTTTTATGAATAACTATTTCATATCAATTACTTGCGTGTAATTTATGGGAAAAAGAGGAAGTAAACACATCGGAAATAAATCACACACTGTGGCACCTGTTTTGAAAAAGCTTGACAGGGTTAAAAATGACATCATTTGTACTGGACTTGGATTAATTAAGAATTGGGACATTTCTGAAGCTCTGACAGATACTCTCAAACACCGATCGCATCAAGTGAGTTGACTGAAATATCTGGCATCCTCTATTTTTCGATCAACGATCCAAATACGCGGAAGCATTTGATTGAAGAAAATCGAATCAACCGTTTACAATCAAAATTTGGTCTACAATCTACAATAATTCCAAACCCCCAGTCAGAGGTAGAAACATAGAAGTATCAATGAATTTATTGATTCATGACGAACTCAGACAGACGCAGATCTCAGAGTGGGTAGTGGACGGCAAACTGCCGAACGGCGAAATCAAGCCCCATAAGAACAATGTAATTTTTTATCAATCTCTTGGAGCAGATATTGCCTCTGTTTATGGACAAATTTCCACGTTCTTTATGTCATTGGAAAGACAATTTAGTCTGCAGGGCGTTACTTTACTTTTCGATTTTTGGATTATTTTATAATTATCGTATAATTAATTAACTAAAAAGTGTTGAACTGTAATTATTGGAAATGAACTAAAAACGAAAAAGTAAAAGTAACGCCCCCAGAAATTAAATTCTCTTTCCAATGAACAAAGAACGTGAGTTTCTATCCCATATAATAGAGGCAACCAAATATCTATCAAAGATTGATAAAATTACATTGATGACTGACATTTGCAAATCCTGCCACCTCTCTTAACGTAAACTTGGAATAGATGAAGGGCTAATGTATGTTTTCTGAATCAATCGAGTAGGAATGTTTTCGAAATGCCGAAAACATAATCCTTATTATTGTTGCATTGTTGCAGAAATGTTGTATAAAGCAATTAGAGAGAACACGACTCAAGGAAGCCATATTGAATTCATTTTTTACATTCAAATACTTTCAATTTTATATTTTTGAGCGGCCTTTAGAGGAGGTACTATAGTGATCAACTATGGTAAAATAAGCTGAACAATCGAATAAAACCAGTTAGAAGTTCGTAACTTTCATAGTTATTGTGAATAATTAGCAAAATAAGCTAGCAATCTGAATTTTGAACTTTGAAGGAATATAAATAGGATATATAATTGTTGAACGGTATACATTTTTAACAATATCACATTGTAAAATCAAATTCTAAAAGAAACAATTTTCAGTGACTTTTTCGTCTAAACGCACCCAAACGTCACAAATTGAAAGGATCTAAAGAAGACACTAAATACGAGTAGTTATAAATAGCCACAAGACTGAAGCGCTCTCAAGTTCCATACATCCTTTTTATTAACAAGTATTTGGACAATTTACAACAGTCAAAGGGTTCATACAACTCAAGCGCTTCATTGATATGTTATTATTTAGTAGTGTCCACTAATTTAATAATGAATGCATGACGTGAGATTAGACCAATCAGAAGATCAATCTCACTCGCCAATATTGAATAAGATTGAAGAATGTAAATAAAGTATATGACCAAAATAAGGATGGCGGATAGACAGAATACATTTGAATAAAGAAGAGAGATAGAGGGTTAAAGTGAAAGATGAGCTCATGAAAATAATTAATCAATTTATTCATTTATTGTAATGACAGGTTTGTACAAGCTCTGTTTTTATTTCTCTAGTTATAATAATATTATTATTTTGTAATGATATCAATGGAAAAAATTTTTTTTATAGACTATTTCTAAATTTTAAATTGTTTGTCTTTTCTTTTCTTTCGGTGGTAAAAATAAGTTTGAAGTTTCACTACATGACATAACCTTAATTTGGACTTTTATCATAAATTAGTTGAGCAGCAGTTTTGGGCTTTATGCCTGTTGTACTCATGTTTGTATTTTCTTGATCTTGATCATTATTGTGAATTAATTAATAAAATGATGAATTGAACCTTTCTGCCACAAATTAGTAATGAACAAGTGAATAAACGATAAAACAACAAGATACATAACAGCAATTGAAAAGATAGAGATAATGCAATTATCTGCCATTTCTTATAAGTTTTTATGAAAATAATTAAATGAATGTCCTAATATAATTAATATAAACATTTTCAAACGTATAGCCTACATAGTTATAATTTTGAGATACAATAGTTTTATATAACCAGAGACAATGTATTATTAATACATTGTATTAATACATTATTATACAATGTATTATTAATACATTATTAATAAATTGTATAATAATAAATTGTCTCTGATATAACATAATGGATGAATGATTAACATTTCATATTCAATAATAATACCGTACTTGGAGTTTCATACATCTCATAGTTCAATAATATTACTTATAGTTTCATAAGTTTATTCTATAATAGGTAAGGCAATAATGAAATTATGTTTTAAAATTGTGCTTTAGTGTTTTAAGGTCGATTGGAAGATTGCAAATAGAAGAGATATCACCTGTCTATCACACTTTCAGTAAAGGATCCTCTGATTGGTTTGGGATCTCGAAAGTAACTAATAAACAAGGAAATGCAACCTAATCAAATCGGTTTCCCTAATATGAAAATCTAATGGGTTATCAAAATTTCTTTTGAAAAACATAATATTCTACGGTAACATTAATTTCAAAAACATGGTATTTTAATGCAAATACACGTTGTCTTTCTCGGGACAATCCAACTACAGAGGGGAAATTTAAAGAGTGAATTTTGTGAAAATAGTTTCGATTTTAGTTTATTAGGGGGGCAGTAGTGAGTGGTGATGGTCAAAGGGGATAATTTTTTGTGAAAATAGTTTGGATTTTAGTTTATTATGGGGGTGTGGTCAGTAGTGAGTGGTGATGGTCAAAGGGGGATAATTTTGTCTGAATAATATGATTGAAATATATAACATAATAATTAAATACCGTACTCAGAACACATACCACCACCCACTTTACCTAAACGAATGTTATAATTGATTAAACATTAGAAAACGCATACTGGAGAAAAACTTTATCCAATGTACTGAATGATAATTTGATTAAATTACCACTAAAATATAATATAACCAGAACCGGAACACATATTACCACAAACTTTACCTAAATGTATTGATTGAACAAAAAAGTGTTCATAGTGGAGAAAAAATTTATATAAAGTACTTAAAGATAATATTATAAATATGCCACCACCATAATAAACCCAGAACACTTAACACCACCCACTTAACCTGGATTTATATTATAATAGATTAAACAAAAGAGAACACATACTGGAGAAAGACTTTATAAATGTACATCATACAGTAATAACAAAATTACTACTAA
Organism: Sogatella furcifera; assembly: GCA_017141385.1. Taxonomy (NCBI): domain Eukaryota; kingdom Metazoa; phylum Arthropoda; class Insecta; order Hemiptera; family Delphacidae; genus Sogatella; species Sogatella furcifera. The sequence goes on from CM029548.1 coordinate 64,532,658, forward strand.
CATAAAATGCAGACAACAAAGCACTTCCCAATTTACCAAACAATATGCCAAGTTTGATTGAAAATTAAACAGTGTACACTGGAGGAAAACTTAATATACAACTAAATAATAACAATAATAGAAAATTATCAAATAAAATACATAAATGTCCATAAACTAAAAGATCACCGCGAAATACACAAAACAAAACACTACCCAATCTACCAAAAAGCATACTGAATTTGATTAAACATCACAGAACACACACAGGAGAGAAACTTTATAAACTAATAAATAAGATAATTAAAAAATTATTATCACCATAAAATACTCATAACAAAACACTACACAATGTTCCTTAAATATGCCAAGTTTTGTGAATTTAGTTATAATTCGTAGGGGGGTAGAGGGGAGACTTTCATTTAGAGAAATTTCTATTTCCCTGTTTTAGGAATTCAATTCACATTATCCCTCTTTCTATGAAACCCTCCTATGAGAATTCAATTTCTCTTCTATTTGCATACTTTTTAAGTATTAATCTCACTTTACAGTATTTGAGAACCTTTAAATTATGAAATTCCAGTTCTCGTTGCATTGTAACATTGTTCTGTTTAGCAAACTGTATTATGTGTTATTATGGAATAAAGATTCCACAAGATGATTTGATTTGTATTCATAGATTGTTACATATTTTTTTCTGCCAATAAAACAATTTTATTTCATTTCATTTTCAATAGAAGCAAAACCTTCCTTTGCAGAACCGTTTTCCTTTTATTTGCATGCCTTCAAGTATTAATTTCATTTTACTTTTTCATTATTATTTGAAAACTTTCCAACCACAAAATAATTCTAGTTTTCCGTTTCATTATCAGAATTTTTTGTGAAGGAGAATGTAGGCTATTATGTGTTATATTGTGGAATGAAGATGATTTGATTACTGATCAGCAGCTGTACTGATAACACCACTCGTCCAGCAGCAGCAAGCAGTATGTCACCAGAAGAACATCGCCAAGGGCGAAAAGATCACGATAAATAGAGCCTAGAGATGAGCAGGAACCACAAGAACTGAAACGAAGAAGAAGTGATCCAATGCTACCTGAAAAAACCAAACAAAATATTTCTTTTAAGCAAATTAAAATAATATATAGAGGGTGTTTCAGGAGGAATGTTCAATACTTCTCAGGCTGATTCAAGTTGAAGAGAGTCGGATTCTGAAGAAAAAGTTAAATGGCGGCGATTGTGTAAATCTTACCCAAATCTCAGAAATGGCGATCAAAAATCGCAAAATTTACCAAACATAGCACAAGTGATGAATTTGTGTTTAGTAGCGATTTTTGATCGCCATTTCTGAGATTTGGGTAAGATTTACACAATCGCCGCCATTTAACTTTTTCTTTAGAATCCGACTCTCTTCAACTTCCATTAATAAAAAATACAATTTTATGATTCTTTATCCAGTTATAACCCTTATTGTTGAACGTTTTCTAGCATATTTTTCCAATAATCTCAATAACCGTTAAAGTTACAAACTTGGAACTGGTTTTATTGAATTCTTCAGCTAATTTTACATTGGAGTTGATTATTTTAGTACCTGAGTAAAGCCTCTATAAAATTAGAAAAATTAATATATTTTGAAAAATCTCAATTTTCCGCCATTGTTATCTAAGTAACAAAGCGTTTTTGGGGGTTGGTCCCATGGAACTTTTTTATCTACTTGGTGTAAGGAATTAGCCTGAGAAGTATTGCACATTCCTCCTGAAACACCCTGTATATTCTAAACTAAAAAGAGGCAGTCATTCTAGTTAGAGCTGACACCGAAAAGTACGGCGGTTTCGTCTGTCTCTTGTACGTGATGTAACCTACGAGCTGAAGAACGCATCTATTAGATGATTCGTATATTTTGAATTGAATATTGTCTCTTTCGTTCTCAAAAACATAAAATCTAGACTAGACATAGCTAAATGACAACTCCAATCAACAACATCAGCTGATGGAGCGTAAAAGTAGCAGATGAATCTGCTCAACTTTTGAACGTCATTTACTGTATACCATTTTTTTAAAATTTTGAATTCTCTCATAATTTAATATAATGCTGGCTTTCAGTGCTAAAATTTTCGCTCCTTTTATGCTCCAACAGCTGATGTTGTCGATTAAAATTGTTATTTAGCTATGCCTAGATTATGTTTTTTAAATCACAAGAGACAATAAATACTTTACATTAGCTGTTAGTAGGTTACATCACGCAAAAGAGACAGACAACTTTTCAAGAGACAAAATCGCCCAACTTTTTAACGTTAGCTATACACGAGAAATTAGGAGGGCTGAGTTAGGAGAGGAAACGTTCAAATCAAGAAAAAGAAAATGAGTACGTATGAAATGAGGGGTGGGGATTAGCAGGGAAGAGAGGGGGGGTGGACATGATCGACAAGACGAATATTTCGACAGGAAATAATAATCGTGGATGACGTTGGATGGTGACTTACACACAACTTTGCCAAACACACTGTCACGCCGACTAATTAATGTAGGGAGGCTTGCACAAACCACCCCCCCCCCCTCCACGGATGGAGTGGTGGGGACCCATCACTACTACACGCCACCTATTAGAAGGTTTTGGGGAAGAGCGGAAGAAAGGGAGGAGGTGGCTGGGAAGAAAGATGAGGAGGAAGGAACACCGATAGAGAAAGTAGGAAGAAGGAGGCGAAAGAGGAAGGAAATGGAAAGAGAGGTAGAGGAGGAGGCGAAAGGAGAAATTTGAGAAAATGATGAGGAAGAGGAGGAAAAAATGAGGAGGTGGTGGAGGAGAAGGAGGAAAAGGAGAAGGAAAAGGAGGGGAGGAGGTGGATGATGAAGAGGTGGAGAAGAAGGAGGAGAAGAAGGTGGTGAAGAAGAAGGAAGTGGTGGTGGAGGAAGAGAAGGAAAAGGAGCTGCTGGAGGAGGAGGTGGGGAAAGGAGGAGGAGGAGGAAGGAGGAGGAGGAGGAGAAGAGAAGAAGAAGAAGAAGAGAAGAAGAAGAAGAAGAAGAAGAAGAAGAAGAAGAAGAAGAAGAAGAAGAAGAAGAAGAAGAAGAAGAAGAAGAAGAGAAGAAGAAGAAGGAGATGAAGAAGAAGAACGGAGAAGAAGAAGAACGGAGAAAAAGAAGAAGAAGAGAAGGTGAAGGTGAAGTAAGAAAAGATTGACATGGAGAAGGAAGAATGGTGAGAGAAGAATAAATCAGAGAGGGAAAGGGCGCGGAAGGAGAAAATCAAAGAAAAGGGTAACGAATAAGGTGAAAAAGTGGGAAAAGGTGGAAAAAATGACAGATGAAGGAGAAAAATATAAAGGAGAAGTAAGAGAAGAGAAGGTAAACCAGGAATGTGAGGGAGAACAAAGAGAGCAACGTAGAAGTCAGAATAATAAAAAAGAATAGAGGGAATTGAACGGTAAAAAGAGAGGACGGTAAAGAAGCTGGAAAGAAAAAAGGCGAGGGAAAAGAACGAGAGGAAAGGAGAGAAGGAAAAGAAGAGACAGGAGAGTAGAGGAGAAGAGAAAGAAGGAAAAAATGATTTAGGAGAGGAAAAATGGGGAGAAAAAGGGAAGGAGATGAGGGAAAGGAAGGAGACGGAGAACAAAGAGAAGCAAAGGAAGCAGAAGAGAAGAAAGAAAGAAGAGGAATGAAAAAGAAAAGAGGAAATGAAAAGAAAAGAGAAGGAATCGAAGGAAAAGAGAAAGCGGTAAGATGAACTAGAATAATTTGAAGAGGTGGGAGAATATTATACATCAAGCGCTATCCAGCAGCAGCAGAACCGATGGGGAGGGGTAGAAAGATGGAAAAGGAGGAAACGAAAAAGAAGAAGAAGAAATGAGCAGTTAGAAAAAATAGGGCGCAAAGTTGAAGAGGGACACGAATATCGGATCAGAGAACAAATTTTAATAATATTTAACGTGAAATCGCACTTTCTGTCCGAAAGTCATTCGTGCAGCATGTACGCCGTTGTGGATCCAGCAGAGTGTGTTCTGCTCTAACCTAGTGAAGTTTCGCACAAAACAAAAAAAGTGACTGTTCAATTGACAATTTGATTAGTTCTGATTAATCTAGAATCAGTAATTGATAATTTTTTATTCTTGTTATCGGAAACTTCAAGATGTCCGACGGAATTACACTGCACGCAGCTCCTGAGCTTCAAAAGGTAAACGATCAATAGTATTCAAAAGAGATATCTTTAAAATAAGTACTTCGAAAATGTACAACAATTTTCTATTACAATAATGGAGCTTTTCATTCCTTGTATAATGCATTGTATAGTAGAATTGAAACTAACTAAAAACAAAAATAGAAATATTGGAATGGAACTCCGCCCGTTTTTTCGAATAATAGAAATGATGATACATAACTTTTCTTCCCAATTATTCAGAAATTCGATTTTTACTGTTCATCAATTTATTTATTAAACAATGAATATTGTACTCAATGGATGGTCATACATGGGTACCGTATACATGGTAGGAAGGTATACACACATACATTCATAGGTATGGAAGGTATACATGGAGGGTAATGCACAATTTATGAAAAAGTTTTATAAGAATACTTTCATTATTTGAAAAGTTTTCAATAGAAGAATTTAATTTTTTCACAGGGACGTTGCAAAAGAATACATTTTGAAATATAAAATGAAAATGAGAATGATTTGAAATTAATAGCTACTTCACAAAATCGAAAGACAAGGTGGAACAGAAGCTCAATCTCAATTATTTGCTGAATAAACCATTGAACAAGAACAAACACGATTTTTATCTTTGAGAAAAAGAGAATGAAACAAAATTTCTCAGATCATTTGAGGAAGTAAATTGAATGTGAACGCTCTTTTATCGAGGCATAAGTTGAACAAAAACTCCAAGGCACAACATTGAACATAAACAACCAAGATTATGTGATTGTGTTCCTTTTTCTAAGAAGAGGAAAAGACGAATTCACTCAGATTCTTTGAGAAAGGAAATTGAATTTAGATTAGAGAAAAGATTGAAAGTAGAATTAGAGAAATATTAGAACATTACAGTATTCGCATAAAGGTAGGTATCCACGGTTTTTGAACACCATTCATGGCTGTTCAGCAGTCTGAGATAATTATTTTATAAGTGATAATAATTCACTTTCAAAATGTTCTGACTCATTTCATCGAGATGAGTCTGAGTCTCTGATGAGGAGGACTGCTCTTCCAGAGATTTTCCACGCTCTCGCCACATTTGAATAGATGAATGGAATTGTTCATCTTCTAGTCACTCCTCAATGTAAACTTCTTGAAATTATTTCATCACTTCCACAAGTCACGGCTTCTCATTACCCTAGTGACAAAATTTCTCCAATATCTCCCAAACTTCTGAAGAGAAAACGTTTCCTTAATTAAAATCTTGTAAAATTAGCATTGTGAGAGCTAATTTTATTTCAAATCATAATTTCTTTGAATGAACAAGAGTTTTCAATTGAGATTCTATTGAATGCATTATTATTTATTGAAAATATCAACTCTAATCACAAGCGAGTTACGTTGAAGATCTTACACTGCTATTCAGAGTCTATAAATGAAATAGTTTCAGAATATAAGGTAATAAATTGTAGTAGCGTGCTTGTACTACAAACCACATAATATTGTTTCTTTGTTTAATGTAGAATGGGCCTTAGAACGTTTTTCATTTCGAATTCACTTCTATGGCAGCCAAAACTTCGGAAAAACATGTTTTGTGTAGGCCTAATACATTGCTTCAAAGTTTCATAGACTGTCAATAAAAACTTTAAATTAATTCAATTCGGCTTAGTCCTCGCTCAGCTACGACTGGGCATAAACAACATTACAAGTTACAATAATCTATTTAAAGTTGGTAATATTTTTGAGTAGTCTATTGGTGTTCTCAACTAGTAAATAGTAAATTAATATTTATCGACTATTGATAATTTAAAACAATTTCAAAATTGAAATGAAATTCACATTCGTTATTCGATTCTCTCATTGATTGCAGCATTAACTACATGATTAATACACCCATTGAAATATAATAACACATCCATTAAAATGATATACTGTATACATTCTTGAAATCTTCACACAAATTTTCAATCAAATTTATTTCAAATCATCTTCTAATTGACTATCCTAATTGTTATTATAGATTCTACAATCTTAAAACACATTCACAATTAAATTTCAAAACATCTTCTAATTGACTTGAAATAATCGGCTATGCATTTATAAAACATGTTTTTCAATTCGTGAAAATAGAATATTTCAAGGCTGAGACTGGAGAGCAACAAGGTCTCGCTTGGAGGGGGAGGGGGAAAAAGGATGAGAAGAAGAAGAAGAAGAAGAAAAAGGAGAAGGAGGAGGAGGAGGAGGTGGAGGAGTAGGAGGAGGGAGATCGTTCTTTGTAAAGTGATAAATTGGACGACAACTATTACGTGAAATGTGTACTAGTGTTACTACTCTTATAATGTCAACGCTAATTTAGAAGTTTACGTAAATATAGAACTTTTCTATTTATAGCTTGGACGACTCGATGTTGGTTTCATAAATGCAAGCAGGAAGGTGAATGTTGTCGAAAGATAGAGAAAGAAGAAGAAGAAGACTAAGAGAGTGTGTAAGATTGAGAGATAAAGAGAGAGAGAGGGGAAGAGAGATTCAGGTTCACAGGTTCATTCAATTTATTTATGTAGATTACAAAATATATGGGCTCAAATCCTACATTATACAAATCAAAAATAATATTAATTAGGTACACCGTTCGCTAGAATAAACCAAGTATAGACTATGGAAACTTATAAAACTGATTCAGATGTGGGATTCAATATTATTTTAACGGTAATATAGGGCTAGCTGATGCTGTAACTACATAAAAAGGCGGAGTTTGGATTTATGAATGTCCATTTTTGGAGAGGAATCTCCAAGAACAAAATATACAAAAATATTTAAAATATTTCAACAACTTTCCAAGGGAGGCTGAATTCACTAGTTAAAACTATGGAGACTGTATAATCATAGTGTGCCCATTGATGTGAAGCGCTTCATTTAATTTTGTTGAGATTATTATTTTTTCTCCGCCTGCAGCCATATCTTTGCCAATCTTTTGAATTATGGTGTGGATTACAGGCAAACATGAAGTATTTCACTTGTTTTTCCAACTTTTTGTAATAGAAATATCATGAGAAATTACTTTTCTAGCATTTAAAATAGATTCTTCGCTTTCGATTTTGATTTGAAAGCTTTTAAATGTAAAAACAAAAACTGGCAGAGGCAAGTCTAGGTGAGAAGTGAGTATCTCAGAGAAACTTATGATTTTAATGTAAATCTTATGAGAGTTGGCAAAACTATGTCGGCATTAGCCGAGCTGACCAATAAAAAGTGACACTGTCAATGTACATACTATGTTTATACAGTCTTCATAGATTCATAAGAGTTCATAGATTCATAAATCAATACTCACTGTTTCAACCAGTTGAAGAAGGGTTTAGAGGGGGTGGGTTGTATGACTGTGTGGCTTTCCAAACCCCCCCCCACACAAGGCCATTGACGGTGTAGCGGGGGAGGGAGGGGGTACTCGCAGGGCTCTTCTATTATCTCAGCTTCGACACCACTCCTAGTAGAACAAACAACAGCTTATCTCATCAATCACAATCACGCCGAAAAATTCCCAAATTGAGAATATGAAAAATGTTTCTTAGTAAGTAGACTACTGGCTACCTATCTAGTGTAGCATTGATACTAAAAACGATCACAATTTGAAATTACTTTGGAAAAATTTCGACTTAATCTTACTAGTTACCAGTATAATCTGAATGTGCATATCAACCAACGATGTCAATACTAACTCAGTAATAGAAAATTCTGTGATTAGACCTGAATATTACACGATAATATTTTCTATTACTCATGAAAAGAGATGAAATTATATTATATTATCCGTGAGAGGATCTTTGGATCCTTGAATCCGCCCCTTCGGAAACATGACATAACATGAACTAGATTCATCTCTTTTCATATGATTTCATATGAAATAGAAGATATTACCGTTCAATACCGGCCCAACATCCAGATTTCATTTATGCAAGAAAATAAGTTCATAAACAGATTATTTGTCAAAGTGAACTCAATCAACAGTGTGAAGATCAAACTGATAAATTTTTGAACCTATATTGACTGAGCTTGAGTCATTCTCCTATCTTGCCAGAGGGTATTCTTTGCATGGACAGACTATACTGCAGTTGATATTCTGATTAGCTCGCCATTACCCGGTTTTACAAGACTTTCAAACTTTATCCATAGCAATTAAGACTATCAAATGTTCATCACCTGACATTATACTATGATTTGCTATGATCAGAAACTTATTTTCCATGAAAACACGTTTGGATTGTTCATTCTCAACTTGGCCTGAATTAAGTCAAATTGAATGATACGGATAGAATAATTTGGAACGAAAATTACTCAAATAACTGATATAGTCTCTTCGAGCAAAGAAGGCATTCTGGCAAGATGGGGAAATGACGCCAGGTCGGTCAATATTGGTTCAAGAATCCTAAACTTGGTATCAAATTGTATAAAATATTCTACTATTTGATATTGACCGAGATATTATAAGTATCCTATGAGGCAGACACCCTGGCTCTTCTCTTCTCTCAAACCCTGAATTAGGTAATAGATAAATAGGCAAGGAATAATTATTGAAAAATATTAAACGTAATTTACCTGCTGCAAACTTGGATTACTGATTGGAAGTTGTTCTCATTAGCTCAATCCTCACCAAACGTATTGCAAAGCCTTGTATGCAAACTCTCATTATTTTGCTGCTGAAAATAATAATAGGACAAAATTTTCATTAAATCAATGTAGGAAAATGAATAATTACTAAATAAGTTTGTATTTCTCATGTTTCTGTCCCAAAATAATAAATGTTTGTGGAGGAATTAGTGGAATAACTGAAATTTTTTTAATATTAAGTTCCATGATCTATTATAACCTTGTTTAGGAATATTTTATAAATTGAAAGATGAGCAGTTTTGGGCTTAACCATAGAGGAATAATATAAGATTAAATTATTCATCTAAAGCATAATCTTGTAATACTTACCTATGTATATACAGTAATTATTAAATTAATGATGATAATGACTACAATAGAGACGACCAAAATTATTTCCTCTCAATTGTTTGGTGTGAAACTGTCTCAATTTCCACCATTTTTCAATATTTTTTTCATTTAATTAGTAGCTAAGTACATACATAGGAGTATGGATAAACATATATAGGATAAACATAGGAGTATGAAATTTGAGCTTAGAAATAATTCGCATTGTGGGAAGGCAAGCATTGAATAGATAAATAATTAAAACAATAATACTCACAGTTTCGACTAGATGTTTTAAATTGTGGTGGGGGTCGGGGTGGGGCTGAATGGTGGGGGGCAATGAAGGTTGCCTCTATCCCCCACCCATGTGTGACCCCCTTGATGGCGACCCAGCCACACGGCCTGCCAACCCAGCCACACCACATGATACCGCCTGATCCTGATTTCCTCGGGTTCCTTGTATCTGCACATGAACGCAGGGGTGTTTTCTTATATGGTTGCAAGGTTGCACAACCCCCAAACGATCTGGTGATAAATAAAAAAACTTTTAAAACAATTTTAATCTCAATTGAATGAAGCTATTGATACAATATTCCACGAATTCCAATAGAATTCGTTCTTTACAGTCTAAAATATGGAGCAGAAGCACCAAAAACAGAAGTTCAACATCGCATTTCAACGTACAACATTGTAAACGCTTCATGATGAACTGAAATCAATGACTATAGTCTGCCCAAGCAAAGAAGACCCTCTGCAGGGTTCTTCTATTATCTCAGCTCCGACACTCCTAGTAGAACAAACAACAGCTTATCTCATCAATCAAAATCACGCCGAAAAATTCCCAAATTGAGAATATGAAAAATGTTTCTTAGTAAGTAGACTACTGGCTACCTATCTAGTGTAGCATTGATACTAAAAACGATCACAATTTGAAATTACTTTGGAAAAATTTCGACTTAATCTTACTAGTTACCAGTATAATCTGAATGTGCAAATCAACCAACGATGTCAATACTAACTCAGTAATAGAAAATTCTGTGATTAGACCTGAATATTACACGATAATATTTTCTATTACTCATGAAAAGAGATGAAATTATATTATATTATCCGTGAGAGGATCTTTGGATCCTTGAATCCGCCCCTTCGGGAACATGACATAACATGAACTAGATTCATCTCTTTTCATATGATTTCATATGAAATAGAAGATATTACCGTTCAATACCGGCCCAACATCCAGATTTCATTTATGCAAGAAAATAAGTTCATAAACAGATTATTTGTCAAAGTGAACTCAATCAACAGTGTGAAGATCAAACTGATACATTTTTGAACCTATATTGACTGAGCTTGAGTCATTCTCCTATCTTGCCAGAGGGTATTCTTTGCATGGACAGACTATACTGCAGTTGATATTCTGATTAGCTCGCCATTACCCGGTTTTACAAGACTTTCAAACTTTATCCATAGCAATTAAGACTATCAAATGTTCATCACCTGACATTATACTATGATTTGCTATGATCAGAAACTTATTTTCCATGAAAACACGTTTGGATTGTTCATTCTCAACTTGGCCTGAATTAAGTCAAATTGAATGATACGGATAGAATAATTTGGAACGAAAATTACTCAAATAACTGATATAGTCTCTTCGAGCAAAGAAGGCATTCTGGCAAGATGGGGAAATGACGCCAGGTCGGTCAATATTGGTTCAAGAATCCTAAACTTGGTATCAAATTGTATAAAATATTCTACTATTTGATATTGACCGAGATATGATATGTATCCTATGAAGTACACACCCTAACTATTCTTTGCTCTCAAACCCTGAATTGAGTAATAGATAAATAGGCAAGGAATAATTATTGAAAAATATTAAACGTAATTTACCTGCTGCAAACTTGGATTACTGATTGGAAGTTGCTCTCATTAGCTCAATCCTCACCAAACGTATTGCAAAGCCTTGCATGCAAACTCTCATTATTTTGCTGCTGAAAATAATAGGACAAAATTTTCATTAAATCAATGTAGGAAAATGAATAATAATTACTAAATAAGTTTGTATTTCTCATGTTTCTGTCCCAAAATAATAAATATTTGTGCGAGGAATTAGTGAAATAACTGAAATTATTTTTATATTAAGTTCCATGATCTATAATAACCTTGTTTTGGAATATTGTATAAATTGAAAGATGAGCAGTTTTGGGCTTAATCATAGATGAATAATATAATATTAAATTATTCATCTATAGCATAATCTTGTAATACTGACCTATGTAAATACAGTAATTATTAAATTAATGATAATGATGATAATGACTACAATAGAGACGACCAAAATTATTTCCTCTCCTTTTTTTGGTGTGAAACTGTCTCAATTTCTACCATTTTTCAATATTTTTTCATTCAATAAGTAGCTAAGCATAAGATAAACATAGAAGTATTAAATTTGAGCTTAGAAATAACTCGCATTGTGGAAAGGCAAGCATTGAATAGATTAATAATTAAAACAATAATACTCACATTTTCGACAAGATGTTTCAAATCGTGGTGGAGGTCGGGGTGGGGCTGAATGGTGGGGGCAATGAAGGTTGCCCTCTCCCCCACCCTTGATGGCGACCCCTTGATGGCAACCCAGCCACACGGCCTGCCAACCCAGCCACACCACATGATACCGCCTGATCCTGATTTCCTCGGGTTCCTTGTATCTGCACATGAACGCAGGGGTGTTTTCTTATATGGTTGCAAGGTTGCACAACCCCCAAACGATCTGCATTGATACTAAAAACGATTTGAAATTACTTACAGTTCATGACCTGTGCCAGGGCGGCTTTTTCCAAACCCCCACCCCACCCACATATGGTCCTTGATAGTGTGGGAGGGGGGGGGGGGGTACTCGCAAAGGTTTCCTATTCTTTCTTAAATGTTAATTACCTGACATTATTCTATCTCACATTTATAATGCTATGATTTGCTATGATCAGAAACTTATTTTCCATGAAAACACGTTTGGATTGTTCATTCTCAATTTGGCCTGAATAAAGTCAAATTGAATGATACGGATAGAATAATTTGGAACGAAAATTACTCAAATAACTGATATAGTCTCTTCGAGCAAAGAAGGCATTCTGGCAAGAGGGGAAATGACGCCAGGTCGGTCAATATTGGTTCAAGAATCCTAAACTTGGTATCAAATTGTAGAAAATATTCTACTATTTGATATTGACCGAGATATTATATGTATCCTATGAGGCAGACACCCTGGCTCTTCTCTTCTCTCAAACCCTGAATTAGGTAATAGATAAATAGGCAAGGAATAATTATTGAAAAATATTAAACGTAATTTACCTGCTGCAAACTTGGATTACTGATTGGAAGTTGTTCTCATTAGCTCAATCCTCACCAAACGTATTGCAAAGCCTTGTATGCAAACTCTCATTATTTTGCTGCTGAAAATAATAGGACAAAATTTTCATTAAATCAATGTAGGAAAATGAATAATTACTAAATAAGTTTGTATTTCTCATGTTTCTGTCCCAAAATAATAAATGTTTGTGCGTGGAATTAGTGGAATAACTGAAATTTTTTTAATATTAAGTTCCATGATCTTTTATAACCTTGTTTTGGAATATTGTATAAATTGAAAGATGAGCAGTTTTGGGCTTAATCATAGAGGAATAATATAAGATTAAATTATTCATCTATAGCATAATCTTGTAATACTTATTATGTATATACAGTAATTATTAAATAGATGATGAAGATGACTACAATAGAGCGACTACATACTACATTTCGAGACTACGCACAGGCCATAGTGCCCATGTAGGCTCATTCTATTACAGAATTGTAAATAAAAGTTTAATCTAGTACTGCATTATTTATAATATTGCAATCAATAGTAACAAAAATTTAGTCTAGTACTTTAATTATCTATAAGATTATATTATTATGTGTATTATTATATGTACTGTATATTGATTGTGGAATAAACGAGATTTTGATTTGATTTTTGATTTGAGAGACCAAAATTATTTCCTCTTAATTGTTTGGTGTGAAACTGTCTCAATTTCTATAATTTAATAAGTAACCAAGTATAAGATAAAATTTTAAATTTAAGCTTAGAAATAACTCGCATTGTGGAAAGGCAAGCATTGAATAGATTAATAATTAAAACAATAATACTCACATTTTCGACTAGATGTTTTAAATTGTGGTGGGGGTCGGGGTGGGGCTGAATGGTGGGGGCAATGAAGGTTGCCTCTATCCCCCACCCATGTGTGACCCCCTTGATGGCGACCCAGCCACACGGCCTGCCAACCCAGCCACACCACATGATACCGCCTGATTCTGATTTCCTCGGGTTCCTTGTATCTGCACATGAACGCAGGGGTGTTTTCTTATATGGTTGCAAGGTTGCACAACCCCCAAACGATCTGGTAATAAATAAATAAAATAACTTTTAAAACAATTTTAATCTCAATTGAATGAAGCTATTGATAGACTATTCCACGAATACCAATAGAATTCATTCTTTACAGTCTAAAATATGGAGCAGAAGCATCAAAAACAGAAGTTCAACATCGCATTTCAACGTACAACATTGTAAACGCTTCATGATGAACTGAAATCAATGACTATAGTCTGCCCAAGCAAAGAAGACCCTCTGGCAAGATGGGAAAATGACTCAAGCTCGGTCAATATTGGTTCGAAAATTATCAATTTGAACTCAAATTGTAGGAAACAATATGATCTACTATTAAGATCTACATTTATAATTTTTGAACAAATATTGACGAAGCTGGAGTCATTTTCCCATCTTGCCAGAGGGTCTTCTATGCTTGGGCAGATTATATATTGAATTCGAGAATATAAATTATTGGTATAGTGGATATTCGAACATGGAATGAATTAGTATATCAATAGATAATACTCACTATTTCAAGCGTTTAGCGAAGGTTCAAAACTGTTTCTAAGTGGTGAGTCCACCACTATCTTACATCACCAAACACAAAAAGGTTATGTCATAAACCATTCCTAAAATAATGAATGAGACTTCATATTATGCGATTTGATAAGACTCATCTATCAAGCTAACACAATGAGTTCATATTACTAATAGAATTTGACAATAAATACACCAATGTGAGGGGGAAAATCCCTGCACGCATGGAGGAGCTGCTGAAGACCCTAGAAACATCACAAGTATGCGATTTTGGAATACAACATTTAGATTTAAATACAATAATATAATTAAAAATTATTTGAACAAAAACAGAATAATTAAACCTATTGAGGTGGAAGAAGTATTGACTAATAGAAGAATTTATGTTATAAAATACAAATAATAGGGAAAAATTGGAATTTCTAGAAACCCGCAACAGTATAGTCCGTCCAAGCAAAGAAGACATTCTGGTAAGATGGGAAAATGACTCCAGCTCGGTCAATATTGGTAAAAAATTATAAATTTGATCTTGAATTGTTGATCAGAACGCTCTACACTTTTAGACCAAATTAATTTTTTTTAACAATATTGACCGAGCTGGTATTATTTTTCCATCTTGCCAGAATGCCTTCTTTGCTTGAACAGACTATATCAAAGGATCAAGTGGTAAGCGGTAAGAACTATAGATAAACGGCTAAAGTGTACTAAATTAGTACATTAGTGTACTAATCAGTACATTACTAAATTAGTACATTAGTGTACTAAATTAGTACTAATATTAGTAGAAAATAACATGAAAAGTGACCACTGGTTGTTAGATTGAGAGAAAAGGGGTTACATGTACTAGTAGGTGGTTTAGAGAGCTATTGGCGTTGATTCATTTCCTCTTATTACAAATTATATTCACAAACTGCCCCATTGAAACGTAATGAAAGAATAAACGCGAAGTAGCCTGCCGGTGCCTATCTTATCTAGCCTGTCTGATAATTTTATCGCTGGCCCCTACAACTAGATTGGAGTTGAATGCAATCTCAACTACGGTTTGATAACTAAGCAATTATTAATCTATTTTTACAAAATATAATTAGTATTTGAGGAAATAGATTCAAGTTGTAATATTAATAATAATCTAATTTCTTGATTTCATCAACATTTTTCCTCGCCCGAGTGAGATATCAACCAAGAACTTGAGTATAATAATCAATAATACTCACGTACGTAAGCTACAGCAAAATATAGATAGGCCTACACATAATCTTAATGTGTAATTTTGATGGTGGATTTTTAATATTTTCTCAACTATAGATTTTTACCAAAAATAAGGAAATTTTTCTTGATAAGATTAGTTCTCTAATTTTCATTGAAAAATAGTAAAACAATAATTAGCCTACTTCATTAATACCGGGATTATTACCACTAATAAAAAACTATTCGATAGTTATTTACGCATAACTTATAAGGACTCCTATTATTTTGATAAGGAAATTGAGTAATTTAATTTTGGGTAAAAATTCTTATATAGTTTTAAAGTTATATATAATCATAACTTAGCATAGATTGACTCACCGAGCATCAAGTATTGAATAAAAAGTTATAAATTTTTACCCAAAAGATTCTAAATTAAATTACTTAACTATATCTTCTCATCAAAATAATAGGAGTCATTATCTCAATTATTATAGAAATTGGTTTGAGAATTTGCTCTCGTTTACGTATAACTATGTGATTCGTTCAAAAAATTGAATTATAACTTTATAACTTTCTATTATTAATTAACAAAATATTTATTGAACTATCCAATCAATTTTTATGTTAATAACTCTTCACAATGACAATGAAGACCATTTTTCATTAATATAAACTACTTATACTGTCTTTCAGGGATTTGAAGAGTTGAATAATTGGCACACAAGGCAATACTGGTATAATACATATAGTATGTGTGTATGTCCAAGCAAAGAAGACATGCTGGCAAAATGGCTCCAACTCGGTTAATATTGGTTCAAAAATTTGGTTTTTTAGATCAGAATGTTTCCTACAATTTGGGACTAGATGATAATTTTTGAACCAATTTTGACCGAACTGGAGCCATTTTCCCATCTTGCCAGAATGTCTTCTTTGCTTGGACAGACTATACTAGAATAACATTCTTACAACTAACCCATCCATCCTGTTTTCAGAAAAAGAAGAAGAGCACAACAAAAGCGCCGGCTTTGGACGGCAAGGCGGGGGCGGCCGGGGGCAGCAAGAAGGGCAGTGCCAAGGGAGCCGCCCCCGGTGGCGGGGAAGAGGACGAAGACTACCTGGAGGAGTTAGCCGAACAGGAGCGCGTGCTTGCGCTGCAGCGTGCGGACGCGAAGCGACGCGAAAGTCGCAGCGTGCATGACGTCGATTATGTGGTGCCGGCCGCGGCTACCAAAAAGGACATCGACCTGTTGCACAATATCGACGAGGAGAAAATGCAACAGTTGAGGGACGTAAGTGTATAGTCTGTGCAAGCAAAGAAGACCCTCTGGCAAGATGGGGAAATGACTCAAGCTCGGTCAAAATTGGTTCAAAAATTATCAATTTGATCTCAAATTGTGGGAAACAATTTGATCTACTATTAAGACTACATTTATAATTTGTGAACCAATATTGACCAAACTGGAGTCATTTTCCCATCTTGCCAGAGGTCTTCTTTGTTTGGACAGACTATAGTAGGTGACATCACATACAAGAGACGAAGAAACCGCCCAACGTCTGTGCGTCCACTATAACAACTCATAGGCTCTTACGGTACTTGAAATGTATTCCACAGTAAATTATCACAAATTTTGACTGTTCGTACTCTGCTTGATAGATGACATTCCATCGTCAGCCTCAACCTATGAGTGCAAGATAATTTAAATCCGTGATAATTATTATTACAATGGCGACTTGATAACAATTTATTTGAAGCCAAGTTGATGATGTTTAGGTGAATGAAGTTTACATGGTGAATTGTATAATAGACCATGAAAGTTTACATTATTTGACTAAGCTAACCACAAGTAGGCAATGTAGCAGATTTTTTCAAAACATATATGACTAACATGACAAGAATAATTCTATTATTACTGTATGTATCTTACTGATATAGTGTTCCTCTTACAATAGAATATCCTAGCAATGTGAAAAATATCTTGAAACATTCATAGCCTGGAAAATAATTCCAAAGGTTTGAAACCTGCTTGGGCAGAAAAAGTTGTTAAAGAGGGAACAACTGAAAGAAAGAAATAAAAAATAAATTCAACTAGAATGACAAAAAAAATCCTCAGTATCAGTTGGACAGAATTAAAAAAAGTTATCTTGAATTCAATGAAATACAACAATAATTACCATCGGTTGAAAACATTATTGACAGATTTGTTCAGGAACTATCTTGCAACTTTTTTTATTTACTATTTGCTGATTAATAGGTGAGCACCTTGTGATACAATAATAATTTATTACGATAATTTATACAATAATAATGAATATCATTACAGAAACATAGTATCTACAACGTTTTCACTATAAAACAATGTTGTCGTAAAATCCATATCCCTCTTCATGAATCAGGTGACTATGCACCAATCTGCAGAAAGATATTTTCTACCTACATATTTTTATATTTACTTGGAGCTAGGTAAGTGTAGAACTTTTTGAAAAACTTTTTTGTAGAACTTTTATCGATTTCTGATTTCTCTGTCTGTTTCAGGCATTCTTCATGTTTGATTTCGACCATGACGGAGTGATTGGCAAAAACGACCTGAGAGTTACACTGCAGACAATGGGCAAGGACGACATATCAGAAGAGGAACTCGACACTATGCTATCCGAGGTATAGTCAGTCCAAGCAAAGAAGACCCTCTGGCAAGATGGGAAAATGAATCCAGCTCGGCCAATATTGGTTCAAAAATTATCAATTTGATCTCAAATTGTAGGAAACAATTTGATCTACTATTAAGATCACATTTATAATTCTTGAACAAATGTTAAACAAGCTGGAGTCATTTTCCCATCTTGCCAGAGGGTCTTCTTTGCTTGGACAGACTATAGGCAGACGTCAACGAAACTGTCGTCTGGCGAATGTCTGTTATTAAAGCTAAACTCTCTCAGGGCAGTCTGAAAGCGGTCTTCGAAAGCGAAAAGTTTAGCTGAGATGGAACTCAACTTGATTAGGCACTCGTTAACCGCTCACCGACTGTCTCGAAAGAGCTGAGCATCAATGACTGTCATTCAACAACCGCCAATTTATTTTGAGTCTGCTAAAATCGATCGCTTTTTCAATCCGACCAACAAACTGACAAGAAAAATTGAGGCAATACAGAATGACTGTTTCAATTACAAGTTAAGGAAAAGTAGAGGACATTCGATAAGAAAATTACAAATTCAATATTGATTTAATGAGAAATATTGAGACAGTAAAGTTTATCCAATGCAAGTAGCTATTCAAAACAAATCATTTTAACTTGTGCTAACCAAAAAGTGCTAATACGACAATAAAACACTGCAGATTAATAGCTGACGCCAATAAGTTTGGTAAGTCTGCTTCTTTTGCGCTCCAACAGCTGATGTTGTCAATTAAGAGTTGTTATTCAGCTGTCTGTCCATAGATGATGTTTTTGAAAAAAATTAATGCTTTACATCAGCTGATAGTATTAGGGTTTGCGTTCTAACAGCTGATATTGTCAATAAGAACTGTCATTTAGGCAATACAAGATTATGGCTTTAAAATCAAAAGAGACAATAGATGCTTCACATCAGCTGTTAGTAGGTTACATTGCTTACAAGAGACAGACGAAACCGCCCAACTTTTATGCGTCAGCTACATGAAGACTGATTAACTGGAATACAATCCTCCTATCTACTTGAAAAGTGTTAGCACAACAGTAAATGATTAATACTTTGTTAGTAAACTATTAATACATTATAACGAAGCCTGACTGATTGAATTTGTTTTCTGACGGAGTATGTCCAAACAAAGAAGACATTCTGGCAAGATGTGAAACTGAATTTAGCTCAGTCAATATTGGTTCAAAAATAATAAATTAGGTCTCAAACTGTTGATCAGAATGTAACCTACAATTTGAAACAAAATTAATCATTTTTAAACCAATATTGACTGAGCTGAATTCAGTTTCACATCTTGCCAGAATGTCTTCTTTGCTTGGACACACTATAATAATTGACTGGAATAATTATCACAAATTTAAAAAAAGATTGTCTTTGTTTTTAACCGATAAGTGTATTAATTTCTCCCAAATAGATATTCTGTAAAATTTTGACATTGGAATACAATTCTCAAAATTTCAGGCGCTGCACCCACTCGATTTTGACGCGTTTGTCGTTCTGCTCGGGTGCAAAACAATTGAACTGGACCCGGAAGAGGTGATCAGAGACGCCCTGTCCAGATGGGACTACGACGGATCCGGCAAAATCAACGAACAAAGGTCAGTAAAGTAAAGACCTTTACCAAACTTCTGCATCGCACAGCTTACAAACCACAAGAACTGAGCCATTGAGTGAAAGCTATCGTTCACTTTGAACGAGAATGGTCTTAGAGAAGTGAAAACTGTTTTAATTAAACCACTTCCTATTGAAAACTGGCAAATAGATTATAGTATTTGATTAAAATCTAGAAATTATAACTTTGAACTATTATGGTTTTAGAGAAGTGAACTCTCTTAATTAAATACTTCCAATTGAAAACTGACAAATAGATTATATTGTTTCATTATAATCGAGGAATTAAAACTTTCAACAATTATGGTTTTGAAGAAGTGAACTCTCTTAATTAAATACTTCCAATTGATAACTGACAAATAAATTATATTGTCTCATCAATTACAAGTATAAAACTGAAATAAAAAATCTTTTTTAGGATAAAGCACGACTTGATGACATGGGGAGACAAGTTCACCCAAGAAGAGGTACAGTATCAAATTCTAAGTTTTCTATCTTATTTCTCTATTCAGATGTGATATCAATTGAAATGAGGTTATCTGGCGAAGTGGAACAACACTTGGGTTTCCCCACTATTGAAAGCCATATGCTAAATAATAATAATGTGATATCCGCATAAAGTCTAGGCTTATAACTTGAAGAGGCACCTTGAAAAGTATTGGAAAGCATTGTGAAGCTTAGTATGTGGTCATTGCCTAGCCTATTGATATTTGATAATAATTTATCATTATATTCATTTTACACACGTATCTTCTTGTGTAATAACTCGGCCACATGTGGTCGTTTTTGAGTCAAATTGACTTAATCAAGGATATTCCTGAGACTGAGTAGATTGTAGAAAGGCTAATAGAGTATTCAAATTGCACCAATACATTTTTTTCTGAGGGTCATACCCACATGTGATCCTAGGCGTGTGCGTGGGTTATAAGAGGGATGATGATGAGAGATGACTAATACTTTTTAGGCAGTCTGACGGCTCCTCTGAAAGGCTCTATCTCTGTGATTGTACTGTGGTAAAAATCTGTTCCCCGGTCAAGGATCGAACCCGGAACCTCTGGTAATTAAACCAGCGAGTTAACTCGTTAAATGGATCGATAAGATTTAGATTGTTTGAGATTACAACCTACAAATGAAATAAAAACAACATATAATATTTATCATATTACGCCTTAAAGGAGTAATCAACTTCAAATTTAATTTCACTTTAACTATTTACTAGCCGTTCGTAGTGGAAAACAAAATACTGTAGATGAGTATTCGAATTTAATTTTATTAAAACTAGAATGTAATAAAAACAAAATATGATTGATTACAGGTTGATATTGCCTTGGAAGACGCACCAGTTCACGAAGACTTCCGAGAAACGCCCGACCAGCGTATGATCGACTATGTGCAATTTTGTAAAATTCTCTGCGGATTACGGGCAAAAACTGAATAAATCGATTGAAATCTACAATGTTTAACGACTAACTTAGGCTATAAATTACAATTGGGGAGAGAGAACGAGAATCTTCATGTATTGCTTCTATATACGTACGTATAACAAAATACAGTAATATTTAAAGCATTACCTGCATCTTTCAAAGTCTATTAAAAACGTTTGATCAGACTTTATAGAAGAATACCCATATGTTCAAAGTTTAAATCTATTGATTGACAGATTTCTAGATGTACTCATTTGAATTTAAAATTTACAGAGACTCTCTAGATCACTTGTTGCCTTCTAGACACTAAATATCTCAATCAATTACGAAAAAATAGTTGGATAATTGAATCAATTGATTAAAAGAATCAATGGTCAACCTTCTTAGAAATGATTTCTTGTCACACCATCAACTTGAAAAAGTATGTGAATGAATTTTGAAAAATAATAACGAGTAATGGAATCATAATGATGACTATTACATACAGTATTAGAGAATTACAGTAGTAATTGTAGTTGAAATTCAAGAATAAATGTACAACGCCTAGCACATAAGCAGAGAATTCATTCAAGATGAGAAATTGATTTTCAATAAAGCTACATTATTATTATATTATTCAAGTTAGTTCCAAAACATCTCACCTACTGTACTTGCAATCAATCTCAAACCAAATAAATTTCATTTTTTCTCAAATGGACTCACTAAATCATTCCTATTGAACAGTCATTTCCTCTCATACAAATAACAATGTATAACGTACTATAATGTATAACAATTAACCAAATGTTATACATTCTCAGCTCTGTAAGGACAGTTGGTGAGCAGTCTGCGAGAGTAGATCGTATTAAAAGCGACCCATGCTATACTGATTCGCTCTCAAAGACAGCTTCAGACTATCCTGACAGAGCTGAGCATCAAAAGCACATAGCAGTCATTCCTAAACCGCCTTAATATTGGAACCAATTACACAAATAATTAGATTCATTATTATGAGCTTGGGAGCTTCCAGTTCAATAGGAATAATTGGAAGCGTAGTGACATTCAAGTCATCACATTAAACTATGAAGGAATATAAACTGAGAAAGAATAAAATGATCACTGATTTGGAATTTTTCAACAATATTCCTACCCAAATGAAGAAGATGACACGCAGCATTCCTCCTGTTTCCAGAACACTCCTTGTTATGTTGCATGACCTTGCAATGCATCTTATTCAACTATAAGGATAACATCCACTGTAACAATTGAATGATCATGCAATTGGTATTTTCGTGAATATTACCACACAATGAGATAATAAAACACACAGCATTCCCCCTATTTCAAGACCAATCCTTGCTATGCTGCATCTTGCATCACATGTCAACTTGAAAGTCAAGTCAAAGTTGTGTCCTCTATCCCAATGGAATGATCATGGATTTGGTATTTTCAACAATATTACTAGCCAAGTGAATGAGAAAACACGCATAAGTCCTCCTACTTCCAGTTCAGTCATCTTGCATCTCATATCAACTTGACAGGCAAGTCATCTCAATCAACTATGAACTTAGCATCCTCTGTAACAATGTAATGATTATATATTTCGCATTCTCGACAATGATACTACCCAATCAAATAAGAAAACACACATTCGTCCTCATATTTGCAGGTTTTTTAATTTTTTATTTGTAGCATTATCAATGCTGTGAGGCACTTGTCAACCTAATAATTGTGTCATCCCATCTATTTCTGAGCATAGCTTCCTCTGTACGAATAAAATTATCATGTTTTTGACATTTTCAACAATATTCCTAGAGAATTGAATGAGGAAACACGCACTAGTCCTTCTATTTACAGTTCAATCCTTGCCATGCTGCATTACTTTCGATATGCATCTCATGTCAACCTGACGGTCAAGTTGTCTTATCTAACCTTGCACATAGTATCCTCTGTTACGATGAAAAGATCATGTTTTTGGCCTTTTTAACAATATTCCTAACCAATTGAATGAGGAAATACGCATAAGTCCACCAACTTTCAATTGCAAATGGATAATTTCAGTATGTAATGATTCTATCAATGAATCAAACAAACGTAGTGTGGTGTGGTGTTGGGAATTCCCCCTACCAGTAGACGCCATCCTCAGAAATTATACTTTATCAACTTATCCGGTTATTATTTATTACAAAAGTAACTTACTCTACCCTATTCACAATGACTTGAGACAAAGTAAACAAACCCATCCAGGGTGGCCACGGTAGAACCGTAGCAATTATACGACACAGTCCCGACAAAAAACCCATTACAAATGCTATGACGTGTCTATGCTACGTCGATTTATTGGTTATGGTTTATCGTGGCTAGGTTAGCCACCCCATACTTACAACACGCAAATAGTTGTTTATTTTGTCTCAAGTTATCGTGAATAGGGTATAGTTGCAGGTAACTTACATTATTATTATACTCAGCCATCAGCCGCTTTGTGAATTACACTCATCAGCAATAAATGCAGTGTTCCATTCTCCGCAAACCAATTTTTGAACTTTCAAATTTGGCGCCGTTGCCACTCGTGCCATACCGAATACTGTTTCAGGAAGTTTGGCGCATATTTGATTGTAGCGATTCCATCCGCAGCCCCAAACCGAATTATCATCTAGAGAAGGAAAATTATCTTAAAAACAATTGTAAGGAAAGTCTAACCGAATTAAATTAGTATTGAGAACTTCTTTATTGAGAAAATATTGATAGAGTTCAATTAACATCAAGGAGTTTGTTATTCGTAAGTTTTTAAATGCCCTTTAGATTCGGGAAAAGGCTGACAGACACATATAAAGCGGTGTGCTCACGCTTTTATTTATATTCAAGATGATACACACGATAATAAAGTTTACATATTGACGGCTAGTGATCAATTGAAATGGTCTGTGGATTATGGCGGTTAGATCTTTATTGTGAACAGTGAACTTTCATCAAAATACAGAATTATTCAAAGTGAAAGTGTTTTCAAAGTTAAAATTGTAATGTAAACTTTCATCATCTTTCATTTAACATGTGAACTTCATCATTCACTCTCTCATTATCACCTTTGCTTGAAATACTTGCTATTAAGTCGCAATTGTAACAATAAATTGTAAAAAAATAAATATTTTTAAGTAGGTTTCCATTACACATGTCGGGCACAAGATGCAATAGAATCACAAAGTTGTATGAAGCAACGCAAATCAAAAATCAGCTGACCAGTGTGCGTGGCTCTATAAAACTCCATGTTTCTATTGCATCTTAGGCCTTGGGGTCTCCCCACTATTGAAAGCATACGCTCAATAAATATTAGGCAGATGTGACCTTTGTAATAATGGAAACCTACCTTCGAGATATGGGTTCCGAACTCGATCAATTATCTAATTCTAATGGAAAATCAAACAAAAAAGTATAAATTTTCGGTAGAAGTCGGTTACCGTATAAACAACGGCCATAAATAACTGACCATAATAACAAAAAAATGCATCTTAACGTAATTTTAGAATCTTAGATCATCAATACATCATCTATTATTATAAGACACATGCACATTAACTAAGTTATAGTAAAAACTGATGATAATGCACATGAGCTCTTAGGTGAGTGCATGGATAATGAAAGGGATGATTCCTTTATCTTAGGGCTACTTTATTTCTGTTATTTATTTTAAATGTGAATCTCAGAACCCTTTTTCAATTATTTGGAAAAATATATATAATAATAATAATTGAAAAAGGGTACTGAGATTAACATTTAAAATGAAAGGGATGATTATTAGTTTCTTTATCTTCGTTGCTCATATAGTCTGTTCGAGCAAAGAAGACCGTCTGGCAAGATGGGAGAATGACTCAAGCTCGGTCAATATTGGTTTAAAAATTATCAATTTGATCTCAAATTATAGGAAACAATTTGATCTACTATTAAAACCACATTTATAATTCTTGAACAAATATTGAACAAGCTGGAGTTATTTTTCCATTTTGCTGAGAGTCTACTTTGCTTGGACAGACTATAACCGGTTTGAACAGATTTTTCAATATTTTTATATAAAGGTGAATCCTTTTTCCAAATCATCAATCTATTTCACCCAACTACTGTTCCCTTTTGTATATTTTATCTATTTTACGTTAAAATCTTTGTATTTTTCTGTAAATGAATGAAACAAACCTCACCTAGTAGTACCACCGTATGCCTTGAGCCACAAGCCACCTGACTGACATTGTAAAGAGTGGAGTCTGTGGCCTTGTCAAGGTCAGAAGGCCAGTCCACCACTGCAGGCTCAGCTAACACTGAAGTCACTCTTCTCTCTCCCTCAGCCACTTCTTGCTTTTCACCTGTTGAACAAACAACAATGACAATATCAAGATGTGCTTTCCAAAACTACACAGCGCAAAGGCTTGCAGCATACAAAGAATTGAGTTACTATACTTTTAACCTATTTTTGAATACATGGGCTTAAATACGGGTTTTTTAGAATATACCTATGCAATAGAAATGAAAATTGAATTTTTAGTCTGCATTTGCTTCTCCAAAACCACTCGTTCAGAGAAGCGGATCCATCTTTTAGTAACCTGATTCAAAGAGAATTAGTCGAGAGACCTGCGCATGTGCAGGCCTGCTAGATTATCGTCTGCTAGTTCATCAATACTGTATATTAAACAAATAATAGAAGTCTTTCTCCATAATCCAGCAATTTTATGAATATAAGCTCAACCTCAAGTATTGTGAGAAAGCAACTTATAAGATGGAATTAACCTAGCGTAGCAAACTTATAAAATATGCTACGATCTTTTACAGTCAATATGAAATATTGGCTTACATCGGCTACATGGTTTGAAGTTGTACTATTGCTTTTCATCATCAAATTGATATAATGAATAATATAAGTATAATGATAATCCCCTACAATGGATTTTGTTCGCAGCACTGGCGGCTCGTACCCACGAAACAGGTGTACAGTAATAGATACGGGCACTTCACCTGTTTCGTGGGTACGAGCCTCCAGTGGTTCGCAACTATTACGACACTCTTTTTGGACTTAAACACAATTCATAAGTGCGCAAAACCAGTGGTGGGCTGAAGATTTTTACCGCGTCCAATGGGAGCATACGTTACATTGCTTACATCAGTTTGACTTGGTACAATATACCGTGAAGCAGCAGACTATTCCATGTTCCCTAGACTCACCCAATATTCATTTGAATTATTCGGTTGAATTTGCTTGCATGGAGATGTTCACCGAGCAGATATACGTGCAATCTTGAACAGCTGGATGATATTTGTACACCGGACTTGACCCTTGCAATGGATTCACCTGATTTGACACCAATTTCTATTCCACCGGATTTGACACCTGAGGTTCCTACTTTGCAGACTCCTACGCCAACACCAATCAGCCAGCTGATACAATCTCAAGAAAAACATTGCACTCATTAACTCTCCTTCAATGCTAAACTTGAGAAGAAATGGATCGAATGAGAAGACAACTACAATATGTGATAATGCAATATGTGGATAATTACCACAATATAACCTTCACAACTACTCGAAAGAAAAGAAAGACGGATTGTCAGCCTCAAGCAGGAATCGAACCCAGCACCCTCACTCACCAGCAAATCCCAGCTGACCACTGGCGTTCCATCCCCAGGCGTAGAGATCACCCTGATCGGTGACACAGCAGTTGTGCCAACCTCCCGCCGCCACCGCCACCACCCGCAGACCGAGCAGTGCTGCCACCTGTCTCGGAAGTTGTTCGTCTTCAACACTGCCGTGGCCCAGTTGACCGCGGCTGCAAAACGACACAAAATGGAAACATTTAATAAACACAGATTGCAATCGTTACAAAAAATGCAATGGAGTAGTAGCCTCCTAAAGGACAAAATATTATGAATTTCATTCTCTATTGCACGGTTCTTATGAGACATTAAGACCACAATGATTGAATTCCAATTAATTTTATGCATGTATCGTATTGAAAGAGAATGGAGCCATAAGAACAATGACAAAAATGAACAATTCTAAAGAGAATGCTATCACACGAATACTAGAATATACGGTAGGGATCATGAGCAAGATTTGCAGTAGATATTATTAGATTGATAGATTTTGGTTACGGAAGCTAGCTTATGGTTGAGAGGATCAACGTGCTAACCACACGTCATCTCTATCATTGTTGATGATTATTCTTTTCGTTCATTGATTATTACTTTGATTTATCATGATCAATTACAATCATCTAGTGATTGTAAATTTCACTTATTGTTGAAAGTTCATTTATTGACTTTTGGTAGGATAAGCTAACCTGCTATATGAAGCGAATAAATTTTTTCTAGTTAACGTTGGTGACTTTCATTATAGGTAGTGCTATGTTTGTATTGCTGTTACAAATTGTTATCTTATTGATGGTACTTTCTCTTATTTATTGTTCTATTGAAAGTGTGAAAATTGTATTCTTTATAAACTGCCGTTTTTTTGTGAAATCAAAACCTATTCTATTCTATTCACCTCTACTGTATAGTGGAGTGAATATGGAACTGGCAACCAGCTGGTAAGCCCTTCATGGGCTGTTGAGCCATCGACATACAAGTAGATTGATAGACAAATCACATTTCATGAGCCCACAAAAATAGCATCGTGGCGTGGACGCCCAAACTCACATATAATGTTCATCATCAGTTGACGATTAACTTTTGGATTTTAATAATGTTCTTTGTGGATTGATGAAACGTTTGTTAGATGGAGCTGTTTTTTGCTGAAATACGCCCGTGATCCTCACCGTGTATTCTAGTATCCGTGAAGGGAATGAATAATTTCTCAGTTGTACAAACGAATTTGATTTCCGTATCGCTGGCCGATAAAGTTCAAGCGTAAGAGTATAAACACAAGTAGATTGAGCAAGATTGCTCCAATAAGCTGCAGTGCAATCTTGCAGGCAGAAACAAACTCTAACGAATCAGTTATATTTTCTCTGGGCACGTCTAAATGTGTGTTTTCATGTCTCTTTCCAGAGTTTATTCTACATGCAAGCGTGCACTACCAATGTGCGCAAGCTTGCATCCAATGTGATCATACCCTTTGGAAGGAGAAAAAATTTTACATATCGATAGGAGATCGCAGTATTGATTGACGAGACGAATTACATGAGAAACTCAAACAAACAGATTTGCATGAAAATAAACGGTAAAATTGACAACGTCAGTGTATTTATCTCATTCAAAAATAATTTGTTTATTCTACTGCATTTCTACAATCACTAATACTAAAATGGTTCAGTGTGTTTGGTGATAATTGATAATTTGATTAGATAATGGTAATTCAACGTACCTGCCAATGCCCCACGTATAGACGGTATGATCGTTGGTTAGTAGTAGTGAGTGTTCCTTTCCGCACGCCACCGCACTCACCTGCACGCGTAAGCCCAAATCCAATCGAGAGGGTACCGAGAAAACACTACCTGAAAATCATATGAAGATAATATAATATAAATTACATAAAGGACACATAAATCATACAAAGATTTGTATTCTAAAATATTTTATTGTAAGCTTAATTTATGTGATATTTCGAATTTTCATCAACCTTTGAATAGTAAATCAATAATTTTTTTAATCATTGTGAGTGAGAAGTATAAAAATATGGATCATTGTAAAATTGATCTTCAGGTCATTTGAAATATTTCTCAACATTTGGAAAAGATACGTTTTGGACTCAATATTGTCTGTGTTTAAATCCAATAGGTATACTGAATTCTTTCAAATATATAATTAAATAAATAAATAATGAAGATTAATGTATTAAGACTGGAAAAAAGCAGTCCACCATATTGAATCATGTCACATGAAAGTATTTATTTGTAAGGATGCTTCATTAAAATTGAACACAAATAAAATAGATTAAAGTATAATTTAAGCATTGATGGTAAGCGTCATGCTTTCATACCAGATGCAAAAAAAATAAAGCAAAAAGTTTTTGTTCAAGGTTGGTGTCACACCCGGCAGTACAGTTCACATATGTTAAGTAAGAGACATAGTTTTTGGCGTCAGTTGAAATTCATTATAATTATAACTGTAAATAATTTATTGACGTTGTTGAACTATGTGGATAATTATAAATTATCGAATAGAATAAATCTCCTATTCTATTCCATTCTGTATGTAAGATTCTGTATTATTGTTGAATAGTATAAGTATTCCATTTTCACTTTCCTCAATGTTAAAGTCTTCTCACTGGGCCAAAGCGGTCATAATGTGCGTTTGTGCAAGACCCCAATCTCAAAAAGAATTCATCAAACCAATCAATATTTCCAAAATAATTGGGCTATAAAAGCTGTTTTTCTTTCAATTCCGAAAAAATTATCTACAAAACCTATGATAGATATTGTAAAATCGGTGTACATTGAATTTTTAATGAAACCAATATTATCTTTCCTTGCCCAAGTATAGTCTGTCCAAGCAAAGAAGACATTCTGGCAAGATGGGAAAATGACTCTAGCACGGTCAATATTGATTCAAAAATTAAAAATCAGGTCTCAAATTGTGAATCAGAATTTCTCCTAAAATTTGAGACCAATTTGTAATTTTTTCACCTATATTGACCGATTTGGAGTTATTTTCCCATCTTGCCAGAATGTCTTCTTTGCTTAAACAGACAATAATTATAAAGGTGCAAGGATTAGATACGAAGGTCATCTCACCTAAATTATCAACAGCCAAATTCATTGTGTTCCCACATGACACTTTTTTAATAACGATTCTATCACTTTCATCACTGGTGAGCTCTAGTTTTTCTGCATTCAAAATGTGATTCATATTCTTCCAAGTACGAGCCTTTTTATCGAATAACCAGTAATTGCCTTCTTTAGTGACTAGATGACAGTTTTTCATGCTACAAGCTGCCTGGAACATTGCAATTCAAAAAGTCAGAAGACAAATAGAAACTCAACATAAGAAGAGTAACAGTAAACAAGAAACAACAACTTGGCTTCATCCTAACTTTAAACAATCATTTGAAACAATAGTTTAGTGCAGTATAAATGAATGTATAAAATCATAAGGAATTAATAAATGGAAATGTCTGTATTTTTCTTATTATGTAAAATTTTTGCGGAAATAAATTTATTATTATTAAATGCCTTCATGAATAGCCCTCCTACTAAAAAATAATAATTAAATTTTAGTCAATAAACGTGAAATATTGCAAATGAATAACTTCTAAAATAATATTGTGATCCGACAAAAATTAGGACATCACAATGATATGGGGGAAAAAAGAAATACGTACGTACAGTAAAGACGACTCTAATTTTTACTGATATAGTGATATTTCTAATTTGATCACTGAAGTCATGTTCAGAAACCTGTTTCACAAAACTTACTCTGAAATTAATGTGGATATAATATACAAAAGATGAAACTCGAATATAGAAACGTACCTCAATTATAAAGCCTTTATCGGGTGGAATAAGTTTTAGAGTTGTATTGGACTTTCCATTTAAATATCCCACCAGGTAAGCTTCACCAACATCTTAAAAAAAAAAGCAATACAGGATATATTAACAAGAAACCATCATGAGAATATAACTATAGTCCATTCACGATGGCTTGAGACGAGATAAGGAAAAGCTCTGCATGTGTGTGTGTGTGTGTGTGCGCGACTGGAGTGGCTTCGTTTTAGCCACGACATAAACAAAATGCCGAATTTTGTTGTAGGCAATTCAGAATAAGTATCTTCAAGTAATCTTTCTTATAGATACACATTGAAAAATTGCTTGTTTCGGTTGTCTCTCGACTGCATGAACCTAAAATGAATAAACAATCATAGTAAAAGTTTTTGTCTCAAAGCTTTGGTTATAGTCCCGACAACAAAATTCGGGATTTCGGCATTGCTGTGACTTGTTCATGTCGTGGCTAGAACGAAGCCATTCCAGGCGCACACACACACACACACACACACACACATGCAGAGCTTTTGTTTATCTCGTCTCAAACCATCGTGAATGGACTATAGTGGCATGATTTGAAAGACTTGATTTCCTGTAATATAAATTTTTCAAGATGAATTTTATGATTATTATGAGATTGATAATATAATTGTTCAGGTATAAAAAGCCTTTTCATTGAATATGCTTTCAAGTGAAAACTTCGTTTTCAGAAAATCCCTAAACTGTTCATCTCATTCAATGAGAGACAATTTGAACACATTAACCCTGGTTCACATACCACAATTCTTGGACGTCAGGTTTCATACCGTCCTTATAAATTTAATTAGATTGGACAGAACTTTTATGTATTAAAATTTACAGGGACGGCAAAAACCGGACGTCCAAAATCATGGTGTTTGAAAAGGGGGTGAAATTTAAAAGGACGGTACGGTTTGTGTTGTTGAAACCGGAGTTACCCAAACATATTTGTATTGAAAAAAAAACAAGGAGTAGTTGAACCAGAGACTCACCATTAATCAGTAAACAGTAGCTCCAAGAGAAAATGACTGATACTATTTTACACCCAACTCCAACAAGCACGTCATCAATTCTTGAAAAACTACAAATTTTGTTCTTCTTTGGTGCAGTTGGTGCATCAGAAACGGCGAAAGAGTCTTCAGAGAAGGTGAAGAAGGACAATCCACTTAGATAGATCATGATGCTGAAGGAAAAGAAACCTCCGGGTTTTCATCAAGGTCTCTGCGAAAACAAAAATCTAATTGAATATGCAATACAAGCAGAACGAGCTCATTATCCCATCATTATTATAATAATACACACCAATAATTCACGAGTAAAAGGGCAGTATATAGCTATTTATTAACTATACTTCAGAAATAGAATTTTCTATAAGTTATGAATAAATTCAAATCACGTGGACAACACCAAAAAATAAGAAGTGTCTGCTTCAAATCACGAATCGTATAAGCAATTGAATAGGTTAGACTAATGCACACCGCATCAACAAGTCGTTTTGTTCGTTTGGAACACCCTTCAAGAAAATAAAAATATGCATATGGCTTTTTTTGTGGGGAGCTACCCATAAGGGTAGGTTCCACTCGCCTTGGTCACAATCTGGTCACCCATCCGAAATCAGTCCATAGTGTTTGTGACTTAACATCACAATCACCTAGCAACCGTTTCACTGAACAACCAGACACATCACACACCACCCTTCAAGAGAAACTTAGTTAAATTTGTGCAATCTGGTGCGCAATCAACTTATAAAAACAAACTACTAAAAGAAAAGAGCTATAGCTGACCTAAAAAAGTTAGGCGGTTTCATCTGCTCCTGTTGCTCTCCTGAAGTTAAAGTTGTCAATAACAGTTGCCATTCAGCTATGCCTAGATTATGCTTTCAAAATTCAAAGACAATAAACTTAGTTATTTATCTTAGTAACTTAGATAACATCATAAACAATAAGAGACAGACGAAGCCACCTGACTTCTTGCGTCAGCTACATTTGAGACAATCAATGATGCAACAATAAAGCAATAATAAAAAATTGGCTAATTACTAGCATTTACTCCAGTGCTAATGCTTTTTCACTTGTTTCAAAGAAACATTTTGTATTGATTGGGTGGAGTGCGGCCTAGCCCTGATAAGGATGGTGTCACACTATTTCTATCATAAGTAGGCCTACAATAATTTAAATTTATACAAAATTTTAAATATTCCTTATTTTCTCAAAATTGATAAATATCCGAATGAATGTGACGATGCAGTCAGAAGCTAACAAAACTGTACTAACTTACTGCAAACATTAATGATCAAACGAATTGAAATTCCAAACTTAGAAACTTACCAACAAGAATCTTAGAACCTCTAAAATAACATACATCATGTTTCGGTCGAGTAACAGAGTGAGCTTAGAATAATTATATATTTATATACGCTGAATTAACTCGTCCAAATTATTGAAAAATTCAATAATTTATACAAGTTAAGAAGGATGCCATTCTCACGTGCATCATCTTCAAACAATTGGGTTATGTTGGTTTCTTTGTGATTCTGAGTATCGATACGGGTGAATTTCGATATGATAAAGATGAGTATCGATACGGATGAGTATCGATACACCGACCTGTACAAAAATTTTAGCAGGGGCCTCCCTTTGCAAACGATCCTGCGCGCTCCATCTAGCGAAGCATTTGAAAACTTTGATACTAAGCACAAATTTTGAAATACCGTAATCTAATTAAAAAAAAGAAAAATTATCATCCCCAATACTTCGTTGAGCAGTGTGGCGTACAGAGTGTTACACGGTTACACCTTATACTTATTCCAACATGATAAGATTAATAATTCACTATGAAAAATAGAATAGTCTTAATAATAATTAATTTATAACAGCTACGGTACGTCTTGTATCATGATTGGTTCAAGTGCTTTTTGAATAGCTATCTAAGAGAATCTCTCATGAAAAAATTGTTCCATCGGTGGAGTCAAATGCAATCTATACCTTGCTCTTAGATTGCACTAGATTAAAAATTGTCTTTTGAAGTGTACTATTCCACTTATATCTTTGAAAATATTCTAAACTCTATACACTAAACTCTTGAAAATATTCCAATAGACACAAAACAAAATAGTATTTCTTATTGCTTGATAAGTTACAAATTTGGAATTGATACAATTCAATAGATGTATGTGCTACATAGCGATTGATGCAAATAAAAAGATAGGTTTATTGCTATTGATAATAATATCATGATCATGATTGTTGTTGTTATCTATTCAAAAGTAACTTTCCGTCTTTCAATTTAACAAAGTTAACTATATTTATCTGTTTATCACTTGACTCTTACAATACTAGTTAATCTATTAATATTGGATGGAATTCATCACAGTTGCAATATTAGTTAATTTTTTGTGGACGACATATTCATCTTGACCTCAACCTCAAGTGTTATCTCCATGAACCATTTATTTTATCACTGTCATTTCACAAATTTATGACAAATTTTATTGCGAAAATATTCCGTATTTTAATTTGGTCTTTATTAGGGTACCACAGATTACATAAAACAGGACAAAGCACTTTTTAAGTGGATAAATTTTAAGATTGAATTTTATTCGTTTAAAAAACGAATAATTCTATATAAATTGAATTTAATTCTGATATAAATTGACATTTTATAATAATTCAGATAAATATAGATATTTTTCTCTTGATCTATGGCCATGTGTATAAACATAGCCACCTTTTTCCAATAAGGCCATGGCCTTGAAAGTGGAAACTATGTAGAGTATGGGAGTCGGTCCATTTAAAAGCATTGAAATTATTTTTCAATCAGCTGTTTTAACGGATGCGTTTCTTGTGTACGTACTCACATTTGACTATTGCTTCCAATCATAGCCATCTTCAGACAGAATTGTCTATTTAAAATCTTTTATTTCCATCATAATCCAGTACAGGAAACACAAGAGGAATTTTATTAGAAAGGTTTCATAACATATTAGGCTACATGAAAATTATGCAAAAAAACTAAGCCAAAACTAATTAAGAGATATAAACTATAAGCCAAACGCATGATTTGGAACTATAGTCAATGCTTTTATTTGTAGCTATTGGGTAGATATATTGTACCTACGATGCAATGTTGCCATTCTATCAGGCCTAGACCTTCTTCAAAATATAATAAATCAATAAGTTACGAGTCAAGTCAATATAATATGCAGAGTCAAATCATGTCAGAGTCAATATTATTATGCATTCAAGTAGTCTGAATCGTCCTAAGAAGTAATCAATTAGCATAGGCCTACTGGTATGTTACCAGAGATTGATAATGATAACTTCTACAGTCAACAAAACGAAATAGTGTTTCCAATAATGGTGTTCATATATATGTGTGTTCAATAAATAATATATGTGGTTATAAAAGTTTCTAGTATTTTATCATATTGAATAATTCTTAATCTCGACTATTAATAGGATATACAAAATAATTATATTTATTAATCATAATATATTTATATAAAAATAATATATTTATAAATAATTATATTTAATAATTAATTAAATATTTATTGAATGAGATTATTCATATATGAATGATCTATTACGGCACCAGTACCGTACTAGCAATGTCTAAGGAATTTTTCATAGTTCAAGCAGAATTGAGGGACCATTAATTTTAATAGTTATCTCACCTGTAATTCAATAAATATACAGCTCAGATCCTTATACAGCTAATATCTCAATTTCCAAATTGATTATTAATTTTTCTTAAAACTTAATTTTGATTTTATAGTGGCCACTATGATACAGTAGTGGCCAGGTGATGATCCAGTAGTGGCACCATTATAATTATGTTTTATGCTCATTGACGATTTCATTTCTCAAGCATTAATTTGTATTTTCTAGTATGAGCTGCAGAAAAAATTGTGAGAATGTCGTTTAATTTTAAAGTACGTCACATGTAATAATATAGATATAAAATACAATTTTCTGCTTGTACACATCTTTGAACAGGAAATTTTGATACAATTGAATAATTTTTGTGCATTTGCACTCACACTTCACTTTTTTACTACGTTTGAGAATTTGAGATACCTAATCGAAGTTTTAGCTTTTTTATTGATAAAACGGGGCCTAGAGTTCTTTCTTAATCAGTTTTCCTCATTATTTTTCCTTATGCATGTATATAAATCCCTATCTCATTAATTATTTCTGTTAGTTCATTGTGAGGAGACACCCAACTAACAGTTGAATTGACAATTCTTTTGGTCTCCATGATCATGGATAGATGGTCTTTATTCCTGTTGATTTTAGAAATTGGATTGTGGCATATTGCTACAACTAGTTCAAGGTAAGTTTTTGGAACTAAATCCGTTTTTTTGCCCCAGCTTTCATAATTCCTTGACTAAGTCAAAAGCTGTTATCGTTCACTCCTCTATAGGTTTATTGTGATTTATGATCTATTAACCAACAATTCACCATTTCATGTAAAGATCATTCACCTACTGATCATCACTTTGGCTCCAATCTTGTTATCGAGTCGCCATTGTAATAATAAATGAATCTATATCTATAAAAGCGAAATGGCACTGACTGACTGACTGATTCATTCAATTTACGAAATACAGAATTATTTAATAGGTGGAGCTTGTAGAGAATTTCAAGACCTACATTTTGAGTGATTTAAATCTATATATTATACTCAAATTTAACATGAGAAAAATTCTGTTAACGTGTCTTGGGAATGCTCTGCAGCTGGGCTAATGCAATTATATGAATAGCAATGCTATCGAATGCAATGATATTATTAATGTATCTTATAATTGCATTGCTCCTCATAATTCTCTACAAGCTCATATGAGGAATTTATCTATAGAACAATTCTTTATTTCGCAAATTGGAAAAAAGCGTAGCCTACGATTTTTCGTAGGCAATGCTAAATTTTTGACTAGAGGAACTCCGTGACTTCAGTATCATAGCTTTCCCAGCTAGGGCTCTATAGAAAGGGCCCTTTCTATAGAGCTTTATACCCAGCCAGCTGCTTCACTCTGCCCCACCTCCACTGTTCTATACACCTTGGGTTCAGATAAGGTCTGGAAAGGTTGCGTTGAGATATTTTTGAAATCTGTTCTAGATTACTAGATTATACGTCAGTAATCAGTTTTTGAGAATTGTAGTTGTATTGCGGGTTAGCGGGTTGCATAACTTTCGCCTTGATACGACCAATCCTTACTGTAAATTCAATGGTTCAGCAAGATCATAAATGAACTAATTTGGAAGATATTGAATAATCCCAAAATTGCATTGTAATAACAGTGCATCACTATGAAAATATTAATCTGGGTACTGAGGAAAAGTGATTTATTAAATAATTTTTTGTAAGACTATGTTTGAAAACTCTTACTGCTTTACTGACGCCTGATTCATGAACTTTACGAGTCCTCTAAAACAAGAAAAATACTATCATTCACTAGAATTTTCAATTTATTTTGTTTATCACAAAATGCTATTGAAGTGTTAAATGAAAAGACAAGACGTTGTCAAACCACTGATTTATTAAAAAATCGAGATACCGGTTTCGTTTGTTACACCATTATCAATCTCTGGTACTCTAAAACTTAAAGTACAGAGCAGCCGTATTAATACTAACGGTAAAGCGCCGCTATTGGTGGACGCTTGAGCCAATGATTGTGAACGTCTTCATTGGCCTAGACAAGCTCCTCCCCGATTAGAAGTTCATTCAATCATTACAAAATGGCGGTTTAAACAGTAAATCCAATTGAAGATCAAATAGTCACAATAACCTACAATATAAATGTAAAATATTACGGAATAATGAGTAAACAGCGGAATAAGTTGATACTATAATATCTGACTAACAACTTATGATAAAATTAGATTTGTGGTGTTGTATTTGTGAATGATCTTTTGTTACCCTAGTTATTTCCAAAGCTTTCAGGATATTGAGAGTTCTGTCCTTATTATTAAAATGCATAAACTCAACATTCTCCTCGGTCTTGAACTTATGATTATTTGTTAGTAAATGTTCAGCAAAGTTTGAATCTCCATTACACTTATTCCAATTTTTTATATGTTCTTTCATCCTAATTTTGAAACTTCTACCAGTTTGACCAACATAGGTCGCAATACAATCTCCACATTTAAGCCTATATACCCCACTCCTATCCCATACATAAATTTTTTTTTCACTACAGCTAAATAGACTATTCAAAATCGGTGTGATTCTAAAAGCAACATGAAACCCATTCTTTCTCAACTCTCTACCTATTCTATCAGAAACAAAGCCTGAATATGGAACTGTTACCCAAATCTTTTCCTCATTGTTTATCCCTACAAAGCTGGAATTGACTAAGATAATTTTAATTTCATCCACCTTAATTTCCTCATACCCATTCGTTACAGCTAATCTGTAATCTGTTTGATAGTACTAATCTCCTCAACGAAATCGTCATGGCTCATAGGTATTGTTAACGCCCTGTGAACCAAACAATTGAAAGCTGCAAGTTTGTGAGAGATGGGATGACAAGAATTATGAGGGATGATAACATCAGTATGAGTTGGTTTCCTATAAATTGAGAATTCATGAAAGCCTGTACTATGTTTTATTCATAAATCAAGAAAATTCAATACACATTACTGTTCTACTTCTACAGTGAATTTGATCTTAGGATGCAATCCATTTGGGTAGGAAAGAAAATTATCCAATTGTCTATTACTTCCCTTCCATAAGAAATTATTCCATCCACATACCTAAACCAGTAAACAATTTTATCTTTGAATTGAAGGGACTATTTTCAACAATCTTTACCTCTAATTTATCCATAAAAAGTTCAGCTAGAAGGGGTGAGAGTGGTGACCCCATTGATAATCCCTCTTTTTGTTCAAAAACCTTGTTATTAAATTTGAAATAAATATTCTGAGTGCATAACTCCATCAATCCTAACAGTTCTTCCCTAACAGTACAATCATCGATCTAGGTTAACCTCGAGAATTCTCATTAGGAGAATTAATAAGAATTCTCATTATCTCTTCAGCTCTGTCAAGACTTTCTTCCACCGGGATATTGGTGAATAAATTTGTTACATCAAATGATACAATTTTAAAAGATGATAAGACAGGAGTGTGTTTTATTTTGTTGACCAACTCCAATGAATTTTTAATACTGTATTTTGTATTAAATCCCGTAAGTTTTCTGAATCTACTATTGAGTTTGTGAGCTAATTTGGAACACTGAGAATCAACAAAAGATACTACTGTTCTTATCGGGAAATTAGTTTCATGTAATTTGGGTTGACCGAAAAGTATAGGTGATAAGGATTCATGACTGTTAGATACTTAGTTTCTTTCTTATCAAATAATTTCGGAGTTGTTGATAACTTGTTTTTGACTAATCTATTAATCTTATTGATAGGATTGGAGTTGATCTTAATAAAATTATAATCAGAAATGAAATTGTTAGTTGTCAAGACAACGTCTTGTATTTTCATTTTATATGGATAACTACCACAATATCACCTTCACAACTACTCAAAAAAATTCGCCTCAATATTCTCTGACTCGCCAGTCTCTTCCAGTTGCTCACTCCTAAGCACGCCAAATATTTTTTCCAGTCAAATAACTAATTATTTTTACAAAACATTGTATCTCTACAACTTTGGTAACTTAGACCTTTAGACGCGCACTAGAAACGTACGGTATTTTCAAAACTTCCCTGAGATCGCGTTATTTTTAAATGCCCTATTTCGCGTTTTTCTGGGTGAAGAACCCAGTTTGCATTGCGGGTTGCATATCTTGCCCCTGGGGATCAATATCTTGAGCTCACCAATCTAGGCCTAATAATTATGCAGAAGCGAAATGGCACTCATTCAAGGCACAGATTTTAGAAACGGTTTTTTAAAATCTCCCAAAGATACGCCCAATACTTACGTTTTTCTGCGTTCCTTAGGCCAATAGGCTTTTTGCCATACTTTTATGTAATACACAACTTTCCAAGCTAGATTTGCGTTTGGAAAATTGCCGTTTACAGGAGAATCAAAGATCAGCTGTTCTGAATGCGGGAATAATCATTTTGATGATTATTACAGCACTATGATAGAAATGTTGTGTTGAAATATTTTTGAAAACTTTTTGAGATTATTCTAGCAATCAAAATTTTCAAGGTTCTCTTTGTATTTTTGCATATTTCTCAGATCTGTGTAAAAATAATAATTTACAATGTTCTATTACAACGGGCTACAGCTAGGTGATGAGCGGTTAGGTGTCAGATCGCTATTCTTCTGTAGTTTCTGTAATTTCTGTGTTTCTAAACTTCCAAGTTTTACTAAACAGGCTTCTGTTCTGATCTCATATTTTCCCAAATCCATATTTCAACTCTCATGGAAGATATTATGACTGCTCAAAAAATGTTCCATTCTGCACAGGGCCGATCTGGGGAGCTTTGGGGCCCCTGGCGATTGATCAACTGGGGGCCCCACACCGGAGATGGATTGCCCCCCCCTGAGGGTCCAGGGGTACTCCCCGGAATTTTTTAATAATATTATTGAATATTAAATTAATTTAATAATATTATTTAGAAAAATCGTATTTTTGATTGTTATTTAACCCTAAACCAGCAGAACTCCACACTTCATTGAGTGTAATAATTATTATTCAAACCACATATTTTTCATGCACTTGACTAAATAACTTATTATATACAGGGTGTTTCATGAGGAATGTGCAATACTTCTCAGGCTGATTCCTTACACCAAGTAGACAAAAAGTTCCATGGGACCAACCCCCAAAAACGCTTTGTTACAGAGATAACAATGGCAGAAAATTGAGATTTTTCAAAATATATGAATTTTTCTAATTTTTTAGAGGCTTAAGTAAGGTTTTAAAATAATCGATTCCTATGTAAAATTAGCTGAGGAATTCAATGAAACCAGATCCAAGTTTGTAACTTCAACGGCTATTGAGATAATTGGAAAAATATGCTAGAAAACGCCATTTTTCAACAATAAGGGTTATAACTGGATAAGAAATCATAAAATTGTATTTTTTATTAATGGAAGTTGAAGAGAGTCGGATTTTGAAGAATAAGTTAAGTGGCAGCGATTGTGTAAATCTTACCCAAATCTCAGAAATAGCGATCAAAAATCGCAAAATCACTACTAAACACAAATTTATCACTTGTGCTATGTTTTGTCAATTTTGCGATTTTTGATCGCCATTTCTGAGATTTTGGTAAGATTTACACAATCGCCGCCATTCAACTTTTTCTTAAGAATTTGTTCCAAATATTGATTATAATAATTAGAGAAATAAGCAAACAATTTTTGTTACAGAACACACCATCTTGGAAGTCCAGTCATTCTGCAGAAGCGATCCATTAGTAAAGATGTGAGTTCAATTTTATAAATTTACAGAATACGACTTTTTTACCTATCATGGATCAACCACATGAGGTCGTTTTCAAGTCGAGTAGACCTGATCAAGTCGGATTGACTGTCAATATACCTCGAGTGGTCGAAATTTTACTTGTTGAGTAGTTGTGAAACTTACTTCCGTGCACTGGCGGCTCGTGCCCTTGAAACAGGTGAAGTGCCTGTATCTTTTACTATATAGCACTTCACCTGTTTCATGGGCACGAGCCGCCAGTGCTTCCGGATCAAGGCGACTTGACTTTTAACGACTTGACTGAGTTGTGTTTGTCAGCACGGTCGAAATTTGCGTTTTTGAGTAAAGTCCTCAAGTTTACTTGATTCAAAAACGTTAACTGTGTAGTTGAACCAGAAAAGTGCACATTGAACTGTTGATATGGAAGTAAATAATATGATATCTCCATGAAAATTAATGTACATTTAATTAAAATATATATAATTAAATAGAAAATAAACATTATAGCAGGCAACCCAGCATGTTGCTAACAGACGTGAGGACTTCAAACTGGAAGAATATAGATTACAATGTGAGTCATTTTGATTAAGTATTAAAAATAAAAATTACTCACAGTTAAAGCTTATAAGCTTGGTAAATTGTTATAGGCCTATATGCTGATATCAGTAATAAGGCATATTTTCAACAGGGTCCTCGCATGGGGTGTGCGGAGTGTGCGACCGCACAGGGCGCCGCGACAACCAAAGCAGAAAAGACATTTTATTTTTAAATTCAATTGGGCTATTTGAATATTTTGTTCACTGACAGGAATTTGAAAGAAACTTTTTCCACCAACAACTTGAATTCACAAGTAATAATTATTTTCTCTGCATCATCTCTCTGCAATTACTTATTCATCATCATTAATTGATCAATTGAAAAACCGCGATGGATTTAAGCTGAGAAACGCACGGCTCTAAATTCGCTGCTAGAGCTGACCAGACTTTACTTACTTCACACACACTTTCACACTTTTTAAGTAATTTTCAAGTGAATTTCCCTATTTATTGATCAAGTATACAATAGTAGCCCTAATAAAAGACTAGACATCTATAATATAGTTATGAGAATAGAGTTGTGATGGCTAGAGTAGCGTTGCTAGGGCAGCTCTAGCAGCGGATTTAGAGCCGGGCAGCTGCCGCTTGGGAATCGTACGTATTTAAATTCAATTCTATATTGGTGGATGACCACCTCACACTACTCAATGTAAGCTGAGAAACGCCCCTCCTAAATTCAATTCTATTGGTGACTGAGAACTTCCTAACACTTTGTCGACCTATCACAAGCCAGTACACGTCCACGCCCACAAGGCCCTCTCATTGGCTGATGCCATTACGTCATTATGGCCTAGCATAGGCGGAGCTTGAAGGCGTGCCTAATAAAAGTCGAAGCGAATCACCCTATTGCTACTGCCATCTGCTGGCTGAATTTGGAACTAAATTATTTCGAATGTTTTCTCAAGGAAGTAGAGGAGGGCGGTGAAAATGGCTACAATCTTCAATTTGCTTGTTATTAAGTTTCCAAATTTTGTTAGAACAATTGTATATTTTCAGTAAAACTCAAGATTTATGATGATTCCTAATATTTTTCCTGTGAAGAATTTATAATTATTTTCTCCCTTATGTGCTTTCAAGCAAATAAATAGAAATAAATCAATTAATAATATTAAAAACTGAACAATCAATAAGTTGCTGAAAGTTTTTCCATTCATTGAATACAGTACCTAGTACAGTATTTTCATTTCCAACTTTACCCAACCAGAAATATCCAAGCATCATTTCAATGTGCTATCAATGATAAAGTATGATACAATGCTGTTACAGTTTTGCTCAATGTAGGTAACCTATACTAATTTTTTATTCATTTCTGTTACGCTTTTGCTTATCATGTATTACATGTCCGAATACAAGAGAATACATAATAATAAAAAACAATACATTAGAATAAGAATGTCCCGATAATGCCTTTTTTCCACACAACAAGCAACATTATTGTGATTACAAATGAGTAAACTGTGAAAATGAAAAACAGCTTGAATCATGTTTCGCTTGGAATATAATGTTGGATTGCATCCGTTCGATAATGGGGGGGTGGGCCCAAACATCTTGCACAGGGCGCCAAAACACTACGCGAGGGCCCTGATTTTTAAGCACATGACAGAGGGACAGGCCTACAATTGCACTATTTTGAGAGTCTGGAGAATAATTTAAATTAATAATAGTATTGGAAGAATGAGTAGGGAGGGGGTAAGGCGGTAAGATTGTGGGGGATTAGCATAAGAAAGATAA
This sequence comes from Sogatella furcifera, assembly GCA_017141385.1. Classification (NCBI taxonomy): domain Eukaryota; kingdom Metazoa; phylum Arthropoda; class Insecta; order Hemiptera; family Delphacidae; genus Sogatella; species Sogatella furcifera. The sequence goes on from CM029548.1 coordinate 64,575,738, forward strand.
TTTTGAGTACCGGTAATTTGAGATTTAAACAAACATTATTTTTCACAGGATTGCATCCCGCTGGAAGTTGCAACCAACCTTGAACTACAACACTTTGACAGGGTGTTTGTAGAGCTGGCATCTGGACTCAACAACATTGCAAATTCCACTGGTGACATCATCCTGTTTCTTGGCAACACTGGAGTTGGAAAAAGTTCGTTGGTACACCTGTTGGCCGGTGAGTGGGACAACTTTGTGGCCAGAGAAGATGGAGAAGGTACCAGTAATTTCTACATTGAGGATATTTCTGGAAAATACGTGCATAACACAACAATTGACTCAACAACCACTTATCCTGAAGCTATTGTGGAACCGGAGACTGGTGCCATATTGTATGACACACCAGGATTCCGTGATACACGCAGCAATATTCATGAAATTGTTGCCGCCTATGGATTACACAAAGTTGCCAAGGTATCACAACGTATAAAAATAGCACTACTAGTCAGCGCAAACTCGCTCACAACGATGGGCTCCCGAGATGATTTCACAAACACACTGGAGTCATTCTTCAAAATGTTCAAAAACACTCAAAAATTCCAAGACAGCACGTATCTTATTGCAACCAAAACAGAAAACCGTTTCACTAATATAAAGAAAGGGCCTATGCTAGTTTCTGTTGAGACACACATAGAAACTGTTGTTAAGTTCATCAAAAAGGTTTATGACATGTTAGAGAATCGTAAGGGTAGATATTATGGGGATAAAACATTTATCAGAAATGCACAAGCACTTATTGGTAGTTTGGAAAAGAAGGTTGGTGTCTTCATGAAGCCAGATGAAATTGGACCAGTCTCAAGCTCAATACCTTTAATGCAATCACTCCAATTGATACGTGAAATGCTTCTGGCTGATGATGGATATGTGACAGTAGATAATGGTGATTTAGGTTATACAGTGTCAGACAAAGCCAAGGTGTTCATCAGAAATTTATATGATCAAATGAATAATCAATTAGAAGAAGTAATTACAAATTTCAATGGTAATTTTGTCAAATTTATTATTGGACAGTCTGAAGGTGTCGATAACATTGAAGAAATTCAAAGTAATTTACAACTCATGGATCAAAAAGTTGGAATCTTGATACAAAAAACTAACACATCATCAAGACCTGATCAGTATATTGATGGCATAATTGATCTGACATCCAGTGTGGATACAAAGTTTTGTAGTCTGAATGTTCTGGATGAGATAAAGAGATTAAGTGAATACTTTGATGGTTTAAAGGAATTGATTGACCAAGATTACTATACACCAGGCAAATGGTTAGATTCATTTCATTCACTACACAGTCTGGTACAAAATGAGATTATGTACTACAATATGCTCGAAGATGTGTACAATAAAATCACTGATTACCCAGTAAAGTTTTCAGATCCAACCATTCATGCTATCAGATCTAATAGTGGATTTGGATGGAAAAATGTTGAAGAATTGAAAAAATTTCTTAAACATTTTGGGCTGGGGCACTATGGAAACTTGCCAATAACACCTGAAAAACTGATAGAAATGGGTTCATTCATGAAAAGTGTTGTTGGACAACAGAGCATCACCTGCTTCACATCAGACACTTTGGTGGTAGTGGATACTATTTTGCAGACTAGTATTCTGGATTCAACTTTAATGTCCAGATGCTCACCCACTAAAACAGTTGTGCTTGTTGCAACAAGGAAATTGTACATTGACGCCAGCATCGGGGCTGGTTTGACAAATGGGAAGAATTTGATTGTAATTGCACCAGAGTGGCACACCTTGGGACGTTACACATTGAGTGTTGATGGTGAATCAGTGAAATACCAAAGTCAGGGCAAAGCAGCAACAGGCAAGGAAGGAAAGCAAGGCGAGGCAGGTCAATCTGCGGGACATTTTATTGGTGTGGCACTGAAACATTTCGGAAGTGAACTTTTGACAATCAGTGCTTGTGGAGGTAATGGAAGTCCAGGACAAGATGGAGGTGATGGTCGAGATGGCAGAGATGGCAGGGATGGTACGCAAAGAAATGAAATTGATTCCAGCATTTCCATCAAACCAATTTTAGTTGTCAAAGAGTTCAAGAAAACATATGAGATCAAAGCTGAAGATTATGGCAGTAGCGGTGGTGATGCAGGACCAGGTGGATATGGAGGACCAGGAGGAGCAGCTGGAAGTGTGAAGATGTACACTTTGTCAAGTAGCTCATCAGACCGCAGCACTCATCGTGTAAAGTCAGGTTCCAGTGGACGTAATGGTAACAGTGGTACTCCAGGTAAGGGAGGAATGCGAGGTCGTGATATCATTGAAGAGGAGCGTGAAGATAGATTTCTTATCTTTTTCCCCTTGGGACGTTCAAAGGATAGCAAATACGTGCAGGGGGAAACACGCAACCCTGATGGTGAAATAAAGCCAAGATCACAATCACAGTCTTCTGAGACTATTGCACGTCCACAATCAACTCCCATGGTTTGTGAAGTTTATAGAGCGGTGAAACACCATTTCGATGCATATGATGATATTGTTTCTCATTCCAGTAATGTTGAGTTCCGAGAAGCATTCCACAGAAAGATTGGTTGTTGATATTTTATATCCATTCATAACAGTGGCGAATGAAAAACAATTTAAGTAAGTAAATAATAATAACGGTAAGCTAGTTTGAATAATTCCGAATATACACTCCATAATACATTGTTTCAGTTATCTTGGAGGAAAATTTGCGTTGAATGCTACTTTGAATTCAACTAAATTATTTAGATTTTTAGTTTTAGGTAAGTTAGTTTGAATAATTCCAAGTATACACTCCATAATACATTGTTTCAGTTATTTTGCTGCTCATGATTGGAGGAGAATTTGCGCTGAATGCTACTTTTAATTTAACTAAATTATTAAGATTTTCAAACAAACCTCATCAATTATGAAAAAGATGTCAGTTACTTACTTCAAACACTGGCCAAGGTTTCAACAACGTTTCATGAGAAAACACCTTTTCAAACTGAAAGAATCACATACGCGATTATCGTACATTTTGATTGTGAATATTGTACTGTTTTAGTGCATTTCATTTGAAAAAATGCACTATTGGTCTTGCCCTGACAATCGAAAATTTATGATGTGATATACTTTTTACACATTTCCGAGCCCCTAGAACACGAATCTGATGTCCGTTCAAATTCATATATCTCTATATATATATTTATATATGTACAGTTTCTTGTTAACACGATAACTCCCGAAGGGCTTGTCGGAGAGCAACCAAATTTTGCACAAAAATCATTAGTGTTAATATCTCGGTCAAGTTCGTTAACCAGCCAAATTGGTCCAAGGGTAGGGGGTGAAATTAGGGGATGAAAATTTTGAAAAATCACTACAAATCGACCAATAACGTGATCGTTTTGAAAATTGGAGGGTATAATACCCTTATTATTCCCTACAATTTGAGCCATCAACGAAAAAAATCCAATCAAAAATGGCAGAGAAAATGGCGAATAACACAATGCCAAAAATTGTGTTTTTCGAAAACGGCGCCTTTGAATTCATACCCTGAATAGCTCATTATAAGTCATATGATTTGAGCCATCATAGAATTGCATTTGAAATGCACTCTTTCCGACCGCCAGCTGCCAGAGCGAATTTTTTTTAGAGTGGTTCTAGCCTAAATAAAATAATATTGTCTGATTTTTTCATACTCATATGTGTTAGTTGCCAGGACTTCTATTTTTTTCTATTTGTGTATACAGGCAAATGTGTGTTTTATTAGCTTTTAGATAGCTTTATTAATGAGTAGCATTCAAAAACAGTTCTGAGTATTGTGTTTGAAGAGGAATATTGAAGAAAAGTTTGATTAAAGAGCAAATATTCGAAAAAGCAGCAAAACTTGTTTTATTAATCATTTATTCAACTGAAAATAGAAATAATTCCTGAAAAAAACTCGACATTTTTTTAGACCAGATAGCAACAAAACAAAGTCCAGTTTTGTATAATATTTATTATTTCAGGGGACCCCGTCCCTCACCTTTATATTAAGCCCTGATTGATGAAATAATAACAAAGATCTTACATATTATTAGTACTAAGAGAGTAGTATATGGAGTAGTACCAGTGAATATAAAGAGATCTCTTTATATTCACTGGTAGTACCTATCAATATCGTTTATATAGTAGTTTTAGTAAATAATAGAGTAGTAAGTATAATTAATACATGGAGAAAATTGATTGACGAGAACGTCTTTGTAGTTTTCATTATAATTTTCAGTAAGCATCTCAGGATGATTCAAATTGTTGTAGAAGTGGAAAGATTTAATAGAATTATTATCAGATTTTTGTGTATAGTTTGCAGAGCCCTCGCGTGGTTTTTTGGCGCCATGTGCGAGATTTTGGCAGAATATCCCATCATTACAAGACGAATGTAATCCAACACTATTATGATATATACAAATCCAAATATGATTCAAGCTGCCTTGCGTGTTCACATTTTTCTCATAAGCAATCCCAATGTTGCATGTAGGATGGCAAAAACTTGCCACAGGACTATAGGGACTTGCTTATTGTATCCCAACGTATTGTTTCGTATTTTCATGTATTGGATACCGTACGTGATAAGCAAAAGCCAACATAAATTAATACAAAATAACTAAAGGCTCAATGTAGATTGAGCAAAACTGTCACATTGTACCGTACTTTATCATTAAAATATTGAAATTTTAATTATAGATTAATTTATTTTATTAGTTTGCTTTAAAGCACATAAGGGAGGAAATAATAAATTTTTAACAGGAAAATTTTGGGAATCATCATAAATATTGCATTTCACTGGAAATGAAGATGTGTTAACAAAAAATCGGAAACTAAATAAAAAAAATTTAAGATTTTAGCCATTTTCACTGCTCTACCCAACTTCCTTGAATGACATTCGAAAATAGTTCTTAATTCAGCCAGCAGATGGCAGTAGCAATAGCAGCAATGTACAGTGACTTGATAAAAAGACAGTGTGGCCATTGGACCTATTTTTTCCCGCGGCCGCCATGATGATTCCAGCTCGTTTGAATCTTGTAATGGAGACTATAAGTAAAATCACTCATTCATATTTAATAAAGCATTACTTCTTCAATACAAATGTCGTTACTATTTCTACTAATAATTTTATAATTTAAAAAATTGTTTTGGACCTTAAAGCAGGGAATGGAGCATAATATAAGTGTAATGAAGGGATGCCTATCATAACCTAAAAGGTTCACGTGCAGTAGGTAATGACATTTTAATGCTTACGATTAGCAGATATAAGTGAAATCCGCTCAAGTTGATGTGAATTAGATAATATCATTTTCATAATTATCGAAACATAGTAAATATTGGAATTGGTAGGCTACTCCTTAATATTTTTATCAACAATTTTTGTTCAGTCGACATCTAGCCTACCTCAGTAGGCTAATCTCAAAAAGTCAAGTTACGGTATCACTAAATTTTCAATTAGACATGTCATTTTAATATCCGATATTTCATGAGAAAATATCATATTTTCATACAAAAAATTATATAATTCACGTACAATAGATGGGATAACAATTATAGTTGAGAACCAAAAAGACTGAAGAAAATAGAATCATGATCAAAATCCTAAAATGGTCCGCAGCCATAACCTTCTATCATTCTGAGAAATGATAGATGGTTATGCTACCCAACTTACTCCTACAATTTTATGTGAAATATAGTGAAATGAAATAGGTCTTATAGTTTTATACCTTAGTGTTAGGTACGGAACCAAATATAATTGTAGGCTACAGAATTGTAACAATCTAATATGGATTAAGATTATACCATACATCATATTTTTCCCAGACATGTCCGGTTTATTGGTCATTTGAAAACGTGTGGGCGAATTTTTTAGAAATCCCTTATTTGTCCAGGGTTTTCACGGAAATGGGCAACAAACATATAATATAGTAAATCATACTGGTACGGTAGCCATAAAATAAAGAAAATAGTAAATCATACTTTTTTACTGATTTATCATAATCATAGATTCAAGTCGTCAGAGTTGTTGTGCCAATCCTAAGGTATTGTATTTTTTATCAATAGGCCTATTAATAGCACTTTTAAATTTATAATTTACCTATCTACCGCATCTATAGTTTGTTCTCAAATTAATGATACATAATAAGATTTTTTGTATATTTTTGTATCAATTGTCAATACGGTAGCCTAAACTTATAAATAATGAAGATTTTCAAAATATGATTATTTTATCCTTTCATTGATACCTGTTATCATGAATACCTGTTGTCAGGCATAACATACAACAAACATGCCTGGATATGTTCAGAAAAACTACAGAACATGAAAAATAATTAAGTTACCTACATAATTTAGTAGCTCACAAGTTCCAATGTGAAAATAAAGCCTGCATGGGTAGACCATTTCAATTATTATTTTTAATAAATCTGTTCATTATTCTGAATCAATCACATCATTTAATTGGTGCATTTCATTTGAAAAATGCACTATTGGTCTTGACCGGATAATCGCAAATATACTTTTTACACGTTTCCGAGCCCCCAGAACACGAATCTGATGTTTGTTCAAATTCATATATCTCTAAATATATATATATATATATATATATATATATATATATATATATATATATATATATATATATATATATATATATATATATATATATATATATACATATATACATATACATATACATATATATATATATATATGTACAGATTCTTGTTAACACGATAACTCCGGAAGGGCTTGTCGGAGAGCGACCAAATTTTGCACAAAAATCATTAGTGTTAATATCTCGGTCAAGTTCGTTAACCAGCCAAATTGGTCCAAGGGAAGGGGGTGAAATTAGGGGATGAAAATTTTGAAAAATCACTACAAATTGACCAATGACTTGATCGTTTTGAAAATTGGAGTGTATAATAGCCTTATTATGCCCTACAATTTGAGCCATCAACGGAAAAAATCCAATAAAAAATGGCGGAGAAAAGAATAAAAGACTATGATTTATCAATTTAAAATTTGAAAGGTTGTTATAAAATTTAAGAGAGAATCAGAATTGTATGAAATGTTTTAAAATGATCAATTCTCACTATTGATAATGAAATAACCACATCATAAGAAAGCAAGTATAAGACTTTCATAAATTGCCTTAGAACTGACATATATTAGCCTATTCTAAATCAAAAATAGCTTACCTTACAAGATGATGATTCCAATTTATCAAAATCCCACAATTAAAAGAAGTTTACAATCGGTAAAATACAGAAATTCCAATTTTGCAGCATAAAAATAGCATGGGAGCCATAGGGGATTTGAGTTTGTTTGGAATCATCATGGCGGTTTTGTACCACGTGATCAAGCCAGCCAATCAGAAGCGTGACAGTCAATGGCCACACTGTCTTATCAAGTCACTTCCTTGAATGACATTCGAAAATAGTTCTTAATTCAGCCAGCAGATGGCAGTAGCAATAGCAGCAATGTAGTAGCAATGTAGTAGCAATAGTAGCAATGACTTGCTTCGACTTCCATTGGACATGCCTCTAAGCAACCAAACATCGGTTAGAATTGTTTCCAAATTCAACCAGTAGATGGCAGCAGTTGACAGGTGATGTTTCAGATTTGGCTTGGACACGCCTTCATGCCCCGCCTGCTCTTTTCTTATTGGTTGACAGTGTTTCGTGAGTTCTGTCTTAGAAAATGGCTGCTAGTAAAGAAAATGATGGATGGTTTATAATCACGAAAAATTATGCTTATTTACTATTGACGATCTTGTGCTAATATAATATTTATTTATGTATTCAGGCTGGTAAGATTCTATCAAGTTAGTATTTGAAGAGTTTATTTATGAAATTTAGACTCAGTTTTACTTCTATCGTGTCACTTAGGCCAGTACTAGACCTCAATAGCTGTTTTATTCTGTAGGAAATATATGAGATGAAAATATGATTTCGCACTCCCAACTCATTAATTCTATTTTTTATACAATGAATATAATGAAAAAGAACTGAAACTATTCATAATTCGATACCGACCTCTTGCCAGAAAAAAGTTTGAAAAATTCGGTAATAATATTAGGGAGAAGTTTTTATCGGAAACTGGCTTGTAATAGGTCGGTCGACAGAGTGTAAGGTAGTTGTCAGTCAACAATAGAATCAAATTTAAGAGGGACGTTTCTTGGCTTGCTTAATACATTGATCATTATTTTTCAATTGATTAATTCATTATGATGAATGAGTTTATGCAGAGGGAATAATTTCTAGTGTATTCAAGTTGTTGGTAAAATAAGTTTTTTATCAAGTAGTAAAAAAGTATAATTCCCGTTTTGAATCAGCCGCCATGGCGCCCTGTGCGGTTGCACACTCCGCACACCCCATGCTCTGGTAGTTCGTTGGTAGAAGGCTCTGATAGTTTGTTACATGGCAAACGAAGGTTTCATAGTCATGATTTTGAGTTGTATCAAGTATATTCATTGAAATAGCGAACTATACAGTTCTTCATCCAATACAGTGATTTTCATTCTTGATGACCTCGAAAATATTCCAGATCCTTCTTCTCCTATCCTACTCTATTGAATAGAAAGTGTGCTTTCCGAAACTACGCTGCGCACAGGCATAGAATTCAGATACCGTTCTATACTTTTAAGTGCAAACTGGCTTCTTTTGTAGCCGTACCACTAGATAGCAGCACTAGCACTACCAAACTGTCAGCTGCCGCCTATATCAGAGCATAGTATTTAACTATTTGAACTCTAACGCTTGTGCAAGGCGTAGTTTCAGAAAGCACCCCTTTAGCGAATAATTTCTGTATAGGGGGTCTTAGACAAGACATGTACATTGTACACGTCGCTTTTACTACTCACTTGTACAGTTGGACCAAAATTTCTTTGCACCTCACATTTGAGTGTTAACTTCATTAACTTCATTAACTTCATTAAAAAATTGAGTGCTGCTCTAATCCACCGTCTTATGTGACAATAGTTGCTTAACGGTTCCTGCACTCTGCCCCTTGCCTGGGTCAGTTGGTTCTGGCTGATGCAAAGAAATTTTGGCCCAAATGTACAAGTGAGTAGTAAAAGCGACTTTTACACGTTTCGTCTATGACCCCCTTTAAAGCATAACCGTATATGTATCTAGAAAGTGGCACAGATTGACGATCTCCACGAAATTTGAAATGTAATCTTATTATATTAAGCGTGTAATTTCTGTATTGTATGTATGTATGTATGTATGTATGTATGTATGTATGTATGTATGTATATTTGTATAACCACGGATCTATAAAACGGTTCTTACGATTTCCTCGATATTTGAAATGCCGTGAATAACCGTGATGGAAAAATAAAATTGCATCATTGTATACCAAATTTCAAAGGGATATGTGCATCCATTATCATGTTATGATGTAAAATCATAATATCACAAAATTGCAGATAACTAAGGAAAACTAAGGAGAATTCGGGATTTTTCGCACGACATTTTCTGTTTGTTATAGCTCGAGGACCATCGTGGTGGTACTCGAATCCAGTTCTGTGTAATTCTGCTTGAATAATTTCTGATGACTTCATTTGAAATATAATTTGATAAATTTAGCTACTATTTCAGTATGTTAATTTCGAATAATTCTCTTGTCATATAATACAGAGTATATGCCGAGAAAAGAATTAATATTAAATGAAAATAATTGAGTATACGTTTTGTTAATTTCTTTTCTTGGATCTAAATAATTTCTGCCAGTTATAAATTGCGAATAAATTGACAGAAATTATTATAGAATTGAAGAAATAATTAACCAATAAACAAAAAGTCGTTACAATGTACCTTATCAATTTTTGTTCATATGAGCTACAAAACTCATAGATCGTGATAATAACAGATACAGTATAAAATATACCGGTGCCTTTAATCTTGTCAAGAGAATGATTAACAGTTGAAATCCTTTTAAAAAAATCTTGGCCTTGTTATAACTATATTCTAGAAAGACGAATAATCAAAACGTAATTCATAGAGCAAATCTGCAAAGCTGTGATAACCAGTTTTATTATCCATCATAATAAATGAATGACAAAATAAATTTGAGAAGAATATGAAAATGTTTTCTGAGATTCTAGAATTCTCTTCAAAATTCAAATTAAAAAAAACATTTCAAATATTATTTGAGCTTGAATATTATTCAAATTTTGTTATTGAACATCAATTTCACCTCATGTATGTATGTATGTATGTATGTATGTATGTATTTATGTATGTATGTCTGGCTCAACAGCCCATGAAGGGCCTAGGCCTACCAGCTGGTTGCCAGTTTCAAATTCACTCTACTATACAGCCCGTCCAAGCCAAGAAGACACCCCGGCACGACGGGAAAACGGCCCCAGCCCAGCCAATACCGGCCCAAAAGCCATAAATTCTCAATCAGAACTCACAGCCCCCGAACCAACACTGGCCGAGCCGAAGCCGCCCCCTCCACCCCGCCAGAATCCGCCCCCGGCCGGACAGACCATACAGCAAGCGAATAATCATCAACTAGGATAGAGGTAACTTGTGGTCAGCACGTTGACCCTCTCAACCATAAGCCAGTCTCCGCAACCAATTGGCGGCGCAGAACACCTCTGAATAACATGCAGTTAATCAGTTAGAGTGTAATGCAACAATTACTATTCCTCCAGAGACGGGAAACGACTGACTGTCTTTACTAACGACAGCCAATCTCCCAAAGGAGGGTGGCAATTTCACCTCAAATGATGTCATAATAATTTATGCAATGATGTAATGCCGGGCCGAATTATAGCTATTTTTGAATATTTACTGAATCTTTCTGTTACCAAGTCTAATCTCTTTCGACTTTGGTTGGGAGCTTTGTGAATTCGAAAGATTTACTGTTATATTATTATATTAGCCGGCATCGCCTTCTCCGCCTAGCCAGTATAGACCCTGGACCCCCGACAGCATAGGCAGTGTAAGTGAGTCAAACAGGCTCGCTTCGCTCGCCTGCGGAACCATTGTCAGTGTAAGCTGAGACAAAATGGCTCGCTTCGCTCGCCTGCAAATCTTACAAATTAGTTCATCTATAATCTCGCTGAATCATTGAATTTACAGTAATTGGTCGTTCCAAGGCGGAAGATATGCAACCCGCAATACATTTACAATTTTGAAAAAGTGATTACTGGCGTACTCTTGGACGGATTTTGAAAATATTTCAACACAACATTTCTAGACCTTGTCTGAACCTGCCCACCAAATATCAACATTTTTTACCGATCTCGTAAAAAAATTAATAAAACGCTAAAAAACTCAAATATTTTGCGTATCCTTATGAAGTTTCAAAAATCTTTTATTCTTAGCGCGCGTGTAAAACCTCTGTCAGTGTGAGCTGATTAGCTGGGACAAACAGTTCAGTAGGTCACTGGACACTGGGGCAAATTCCGTTCAGTAGGGATTTGAAATTTATTGAGCACAGCATTTCTAGACCTAATTTGTACCTGTTTACCAAATTGAAACATTTTCTGCCAATTTGTTCTCGAAAAAACTAAGAAAAATTCCGAAAAATAGTAAAACGCTAATATTGAGCGTAACTTTGGGAAGTATATCGGACATAGTTTGAAACTTGATTCAGTATCTTCTAAATTAGTTCATCTATAATCTCGCTGAACTATTGAATTTATAGTGAGGATTGGTCGTATCAAGGCGGAAGATATGCAACCAACAATACATTTACAATTTAAAAAATTTGATTACTTGCGTACTCTTGAACAGATTTAAGAAATATTTCAACACAAAATTTCTAGACTTTATCTGAACCTGCCCACCAAATATCAACATTTTCTACCGATTGGTTCTCGAAAGAATGAGGAAAACGCCGAAAAACTCTAGAAAAACTAAAATATTTGGCGTATCCTTGAAAAGTTTTCAAAATCCTTTCTTAGCGCGCGTCTAAACGTCCAACCGAACATGCCTGCCAAATTTGAACGCATTCGCTCCAGTGGATTTTTAGTTCTGGTGATGAATATGAATCAGTCAGTCAGTGCCATTTCGCTTATATTGATATACGAGTAGATTAATTTTATATTGAATACCTATTTTACACTGGCGGCTCGTGCCCACGAAACAGGTGAAGTGCTCGTATCTTTTACTGTACAGTACTTCACCTGTGTTGTGGGCACGAGCCCAGTGATATTTTAGCAACTAGTAACTTCGTGCCAGGAACTTCAATGAAATAATCAGAATGATTCATGCTCAGGTTTACTATTTCTTGAATTCTTTGAATGTAAAATAAAAAAAATATCCAATCGAAATCATGTTACATATTGAACTTTCAAACAAAACAATGCAATTTCAAAATAAATTAATCTTCAATTCAATCTTTAAAGTATCGAAAAACTGCTATCTTGCGGTTAAATTGAGGAATCGGTCGAAATATTGCTAGATCATAAATATTGAGCTAGACCATTAAACAAAAGTTGGTAGATGGCATTGGCACTCACCATAATAATTATTGGAAACACAAAATACACATACACTTTCATACTCTACCGTACTCAAAACTGAAACTGAGACTCGAATCAAACTCTGGCTTTTTCACTGAAAATTTGCCCCTTCCAACGGCACCCGGCTGGCGTTCAAATTTAGCAGGCATGTTCAGTTGGACGTTTAGACGCGCGATATGAAAAGATTTTTGAAACTTCATAAGGATAAGCAAAATATTTGAGTTTTTCAGCGTTTTCTTAATTTTTTACGAGATCGGTAAAAAATGTTGATATTTGGTGGGCAGGTTCAGACAAGGTCTAGAAATGTTGTGTTAAAATATTTTTGAAATCCGTTCAAGAGTACGCCAGTAATCACTTTTTCAAAATTGTAAATGTATTGCGGGTTGCATATCTTCCGCCTTGAAACGACCAATTACTGTAAATTCAGTGATTCAGCGAGATTATGGATGAACTAATTTGGAAGATATTGAATCAAGTTTCAAACTATGTTCGATATACTTCCCAAATTGCGTTCGATATTAGCGTTTTATTATTTTTCGGAATTTTCGGTGTTTTTCTTGGATTTTTCGTGAACAAATTGGCAGAAAATGTTCAAATTTGGTAAACAGGTCCAGATTAGGTCTAAAAATGCTGTGTTCAATAAATTTCGAATCCCTTCTCAACGGAATTTGCAGGCGAGCGAAGCGAGCCTGTTTGTCTCAGCTTAAAAGCAAAGGTTCTGCAGGTTCTGTTATTATTCAAAGCCAAACATGATTCAAGCTGTCTTGCATGTTCACATTTTCCTCATGACATAAGCAATCCCAATGTTGCATGTGAAGTGGCAAAAAGGATTATAGGAACCTGCTTATTTAAATGTATCCCAACATTGTTTCGTATTTTTATGTATTACATAGGCCTACTTAATAATTAAAAGCCTACAGGAATTGATAAAACATAGCTTCATTGAGAAAAACTGTCACATTGTACCGTACTTTATCATAAAATATTGCATTTTCAATTATTGATTTATTTATTTTTGTAGTATTTGCTTAAAAGCACATAAGGAAGGGAATAATACTTTTCTCACAGAAAAATATTGGATATCATCATAAAAATTTCATTTCACTGGAAATAAAGATGTTTAAACAAAAAAATCGGAAAATCAATATCAAGCAAATTGAACATTTCAGCCATTTTCACTGCTCTACCCAACTTTCTTCAATAACCATTCGAAATAGTTCCGAATTCAGCCAGCAAATGGCAGTAGCAATAGGGTGACTTGATTCGACTTCAATTGGACACGCCTCCAAGCTTCGCATACGATCAAAATGGCCGAATAGGCTACATCGGCTAGGAAAGTTTCCAAATTCAACCAGTAGATGGCAGCAGTTGACAGGTGATGTTTCAGATTTGACTTGGACACGCCTTCATGCCCCTCCTGCTCTTTTCTTATTGGTTGACAGTGTTTCGTGACTTACGTCTTAGAAAATGGTTGCTAGACAAAAAATGGATGGCGTATCAATGTAATGGTGATGCTGGTAAGATTCTATCAAGTTGGTATTTGAAGAATTTATTTCTGAAATTTAGACTCAGTTTTACTTTGTGTAACTCAGTCAGGCCAGTACTAGACTTTAATAGTTTTATGCTGTATGAAATGAGATGAAATTAATTATGATCTCGCACTCCCTTCTTATACTCATTAATTCTATTTTTATACGATCAATATATGGGCTAATGAAATAAAACTTAAACTATTCATGATCTAATATCGACCTCTACCAGAAAAACATTTGGAAAACTACAACAATTTTTTAAAAAATATTAGGGAGCAGTGTTTATTGGAAACTGGCTTGTGATTGGTTGACAGAGTGTAAGGTAGTTGTCAGCCAACAATAGAATTAAATTTGAGTGTGTCGTTTCTTGGCTTGCTTCATTAATTGATTGTGGTTTTTCAATTGATCAATTTATTACTACGAATGAGTTTATGCAGAGGAAATAATTTTTGGTGGATTCAAGTCGTTAGTAAAATAGATATTTTATCGAATAGTGAAAAAATTATTCTAATAGCCCAATTGAAATTTTTAAAAATTCCCGTTTCGCATCAGCCGCCACGGCGCCCTGGAAATATACCCCAATTTTTGACCTAGGGTATTCGTTAAGACTAGTTAACACCCCCATTTTTCGAAAAAAATTGTCCTAACTGCTTCTATTAAATGTGATGTAACTCATAAAGTAACAATAAATCCACTACCCCTTCACCCTAAAAGTTGTGGAGCATGAGAAGTAGAGCCAAAATAATATATCAATATTGATATATTCGACCTATTTTTGGAAGTTTAACAATAACTTATTTTACTGCTCAAATTTGAACTATTTGCAGTAGAAAGGACCCTTCAAGAATAATAATCTAAGGACATCCCTAACTTTCGTAAAAGTGAACGGATCTTAACAAACCATAGCTCATTGTTTTCAGCTTCAAAAGGCGGTTCTATTTCATATACTCTAAATATTTGGACAAAATTGTAGAATTTCATCAACTTTTCTGTACTTTGAAAGGATTAAACGTTCTATCCCATCCTATGCTAACCCCCAGGTTTGGGGGCTTTCAGTATGTCAATCTCCTAACTAGTCTAAACGAATCCCCGAGGTCAAAGATTGGGGCATATATCATTGCTTCATTGACTGGACTATTAATCAATATTCAATTCAAACCATGTTTGGGGGGATGAGACATTTCCATTCTTATTCATATAAGTTCACTAAAGCAGTACATGACTTATCTGTGAAAATGAGAATGAAGACTATGGAACATATAATTACTATTTTATTATTTCTCTATCATACTACACATTTTTGACTCTGATATAATCAACAAGTCAAATTTTTTCCAATATTAGCAACTAAAATATTTCCAAAATGTCTTCTACCCTATTCAAGATAGATATAGTTATACATATACTGTACTAAAATACCAAGTATTATTTTGTTTTATGAAAAGAAATATTCTCTTCTAATGACATATGAACTTTCTGTCGAATGCTTTACGGAACTCAATATTGCTGGAATGTGAAACAATATCATCATATGCTTCAAAATGATGTTTGACTTCTTTAAAAATTTCACAAATCTCGGGAGGTGATGGAGGAAGAGATTTAGACCAAGGAGCCGACTGTGATCGGGACTTTAGTATGCCATCATCATTTTCACGCGTATCACAGTTTACAAACTCACTCTTTTTGCTAGTTTTGGAGCGGAAGAGAACTTGACGGTCGTACACCACTTGAATTTTATCACAACCTCGGTAACCACCTCTTCCTGGACGTCCATTGGAGCCATTGTCTCCCTCTCTACCATTATATGCACGGTGAGTGCTGCGATCTTGTGAGTATTGAGACAAACTGTACATCTTTTGAGATCCTGCATAACCTTTTCGTCCTCCCAATCCACCACGTCCTGCATCACCACCTTTAGTGCCATAATCAGCCTTGTATAGATACCTTGTTTTATACTCTCGATAAAATAAAGAGTATTTAGGAGCGCTGTCATCAAGTAGGGTTTTCCTAGTACCATCCTTGCCATCTCTACCATTTCTACCATGACCTCCATCTTGCCCTGGACTACCATTGCCTCCACTGGTGCTGATTGTCAACAGTTCACTATTGAAGTATTTCAACGCAACACCTACAAAATTTCCCCCATGTTGACCTGCTTTACCATGAAGACCCTCCTTTCCCCTTGCTGCTCTGCTCAAACCGGGATCTTCCGCTGACTCACCATCAAGACTCAGTGTGAACATTCCCATGGTGTGCCATTCTGGGGCTATCACAACAAGATTCCTTCCTTTCATCACATCAGTCCCAATACTGGCATCGATGTATAATTTCCTTGTTGCAACCAGCACAACTGTAGAAGTGGATGAGCATGTGCTGATTTCATACGAACCCAAATCACTAGTTCTCAATACACTATTCACTATCAGCACAGTGTTTGATCTGTAGCAGGTGCGGCTCTGTTGTCCAACAACTTTCTTCACAAACAAAGCAATTTCCACCAGTTTCTCAGGTGTTATCTGCACATTGGCAGGCTGCAACAGCCCCAATTGCTTGAGAAAATTTTTAAATTCTTCCAAATCTTTCCATCTGAATCCACTTGCAGTTTGTATAGCTCGGATGGTTGGATTGGAGAACATCACTCTGTTATCAGTGATTTTGTTGTATAAATTAACAAGCATGCTGTAGTAATTCATCTCATTTTGAACCAAATGTTGTAGAGAATTGAGTGATTCTGTCCATTCACTTGGTGTGTAGTAAACATGGTCTGTTATTTTCTTCAAATCATCTAGGTATGCACTCAATTTCTTAATTTCATCGAAAACATTCTGACTACAAAGTCCCATGTTAACACTAGAAGTCAGATTCTTATAAGCATCAATGTATTCACTGGGAGTGGTTGACGTTTTAGTTTTGTTTATTGAAATTTTGACTTGGTGGTCGAGGTGCTCTAGATTGCGTTGGATTTCTTCAATGTTATCAAAAGTCTTCAACTGCCCAATCATGAATTTCTCAAAAATTCCAATGAAGGATTTACTTACTTCTTTCACATGACTATTCATCAAATCATATAAATTTCTGATGTACACTCTGGCTTTGTCCGATATTGCAAATCCCAGATCCTCTTCACTCACTGTCACATATCCTTCATCAACTAGTAATATGTTACGTATTGTCTGTAGTGATCGTTGTAGAGGTAGTGATCCTAGGATTGGTCCCTCACGATCTGGCTTCATAAAAAGAGCAACTTTCTTCTCTAATCTTGCAATAAGTTTTTGACCATTACTGATGAACACTTCATTACCATATTTACCTTTACGATTTTCTAATGTCTCGGCGGCTCCATTTAAAAACTGATTGATAGCTTTGATAGTAGTCTCTGGCGGAACTGGAACAATCTCACTACCTTGTAAATTGTATCGATTTTCGGTCTTGGTTGCGATTAGATATGTGCTATTTTGGAATTTTTGGGTGTTGTTGAACATGTTGAAGAAACTTTCCAGTGCGTTGGTGAAGTCATCCCGGGAGCCTTGAGGTGTCAGTGAGTTGTAATCGACCAGTAGAGCAATTTTGATGCGATGCGACATACTGGCAACCTTGTGTAAACCATATGTGGCAACGATTTCATGGATGGTACTACGTGTATCCCGGAATCCGGGTGTGTCGACGAATACAGCTCCACTTGTGGCATCCTCAACAGCTTCCGGATAAATGGTTGTTGAGTCAATGGTCGAGTTCTTGACAAATTTTTCAGAAATGTCCTCGATGTAGAAATTGCCTGAATCAACACCATCTTCTTTAGCGACAAAGTTGGCACTCTCACCGGCCAACAGGTGTACCAGCGAGCTTTTTCCAACCCCAGTGTTCCCAAGAAACAGGATGACGTCACCCGTGAAATTATCTGAAATGTTGTTGAGTCCAGATGCCAGCTCTGCAAACGCTGTGCCGAACTCGTGTAGTTGATTGTCGGTCGCAACTTGCAGCTGGAGGCATTCCTGAAGAAAAATGTTTGCTTTTAAACTGTGATCTGTATTATGAATATTTTGAGGCATGACACAATGAATCTCATTTATTGAACTAAAATAAAAATAAGAATATTAGTATTAAATTAGAAGGACTGTCATCCAATTGAATCAAATTACAAAATAGAGGGCAAGCACATGATTTCTATATCACAATAGGAGAATTTCATCAAATAAATACTAAAATATAAAATATCTATCGCACTATGTGGCACTAAAACTTCATGATATGATACAAATTATCCTATATTTTAGTTGTTAATTTCAGCAGTATCCTGTACGTATATTTCCAAATCTGGTAAGTTACTCGAATTATGTAAAAAGTATATAACAATGTTTGTATTCTTATCAAATAAATTGAGTTCAAACCTACGTTATCACTGCTGATAGAGCGCTTCTGTAGAAAAGTAGGGCTTCCCTGTTTGAGTGTCCTAGAACAAAACATTAATAATTATTCATCAATAAAATTATTCTATTAGATAATTTTCTAGTCCAATCCAGAGTATCCTGAAAACTTTTTCAACAGAAATACAGATGGAACATTCTTGATATGGGTTTGATGCGATACATTTGTTTGCTCTGAGGGTGATGTTCACATGAGCTTCAGGCTTGTGCGTGTGAGTTCATTGACACTGTCTTCTCTTGGACAGTCAAGACCTTAACGTCTCGGCTTTCGTCCTTCAACTTAACGTCTCCTCCGATGCAATTGTTAATACAATTAAGTTAATACATTAATACATTACTTGTTTCAACAAGGTTTTTGTTGTTTCAAGCAGTACACAGGAAAACATATAAGAGCTAGAAACATATAAGAAGAATAAGAATAGAATAGAAAACAGATTTGATAGAATTAATGATGAAAGGGAGGCTTTATACATTTATCAATTAATTTTTGAAGAAATTGATGTTTGATCGAAATTCTTATTTCACCAGATAGGAAAAAAGTTCCTGGAGTAAAGTTAGAAAAGTTCTTGTACAATCCAATTGCTTGTCCTTTCCTCTTCAAATACTAGACTTTTCCAATAAAGATATTAAGAAATAGCCGGCAGGCTCGCTTCACTCGCCTCATAGTCATGAGGCTACACCCCCTCTGGACCCCCGTTAGTGAAAATTAGAATAACAGGCTTGCTTAGGAATTCCCCAGCAGTGTTAATAAGACAAACAGGCTCGCTTCGCTCGCCTGCAAACCTCATTCAAACAGATTTTTTTTTTCATAATCAATCAACAGTGTATTCTGAGCTAGTTTTTGGATGTGATTCGAACGTATTCAGTTCAGTCGTTTCTGTGAAATCTGCGAAAGAAAACCTTGGACACCCTGATTAATGACGTGAGGTTATCTCAAAAAGATTTCAAAATCTTTTAAAAACAATAATATTCTAGTAATCTGATCCTACCTACCAAATTAAAACATTTATGTCTGGATGTTCTCGATGAAAAGGAAAGAAATCGGAAAAAAGGATTAACCTAACACACAATGTATGAGGAGTGCCGGTTTTCTTCCACCGAGCTGAAGTCATTTTCTCATTTTGCCAGAGGCTCTTTGCTTGGAAAGACTATACAAACAAGTTTCATTCGATTTCTCAGCTTATTTTACATCATAGTTTACCACTCTAGTACCCTCTCAAGGCCGCTACAAAATTATAAATAGATAAAATTGAAAATTGAGACATAAAATAAGTTTCACACTTTTGTCAGAGATGTTGTGGAACTTATCCATAATTTAGGTAAGAGAAAACAAATGTTGTCAGATCCACAAAGTTTATTTAAAATACTATACTTAAATAGGTATTGAGATTGTTTTTGCAGAATGTAATTTTACTAATCACAGAACAGTATTAATATTCCGTAATATTGCATACTTGAATTGTGCAAATTGAATACAATTAAAGCAATTGAACACCAACTTGGAGCTATTTTCGAGAGCAGCCTATTGCAATTATTCTAGAAAGGATAGAAGTTGATACTCTATTCTCTTCTCTCATGTCATGCACAGTGCCCATTCAATAATGCGAGCATAGTGTTATTGTGAAGCATACAAAACTTTTAAACTGGTAGGCCTAGGCCCTTCATGGGCTGTTAAGCCATTAAGACAGACCGACAGACATTAAACTTTAAAAAGGCGCAGAAAATATCTTCAGTGCCAGGCCGGCGCCCCTCGAAATTTGGCGCTCTAGGCCAGTGCCTAGTTGGCCTATACGTAATTCCGGCCCTGTGTGTGTTACAAGTTTAATCAACTCAATTATTAGGCTACTGGAAAATGAATTCAAAAAAATTAAACACAACATAATTTCCTATGTAAAATCAGCTATGAAATGGAAAAACCGTAAATGAAAGATTGTATCATAGATCGTTCGATTTATAACAAATAGTAATCGTGTTAAGTTGTAGACGCGATTCTATCATTCAATTTAAATCTAAAGCCTTTGGTAATGAATGCTTTTTCGAATATTATTTCAATGGTAAATTCACATTATTTGTTACAAAAACTAAAATTTGCTCAGGTGTAAACGTGGCTTGACAACGCTTGTATGAACGACCTATATCAGTCAATTTATATGAATTATCTGACAATCTCTACGAGAGATACAGAGAGGCCCTCGCGTGATTTTTGTCGCACTGTACGAGATTTTTGCAGGCGCCCTCACCATTATCAGACGAATGCAATCCAACATATTATAATATATTAAAAGCCAAACACGGTTCAAGCTGCCTTGCATGTTCACATTTTTATCACAAGCAATCCCAATGTTGCATGTGGTGTGGCAAAAAGGATTATAGGGACTTGCTTATTTTAATGTATTCCAACGCATTATTTCGTATTTTTATGTATTGGATAGTATACGTGATGAGCAAGAGCCTACAGGAATTGATAAAAAATAACTAAAGGCTATCCACATTGAGCAAAACTATCACATTGTACCGTACTTTATCATTATAATATTAAATTTTCAATTATTGATTAATTTATTTTATTAGTTTGCTTGAAAGCACATAAGGAAGGGAATAAAATATTTCACAGAATAGTATTGGGAATCATCATAAATATTCCATTTCACTGGAAATAAAGATATTTTAACAAAAAATCGGGAACTCAATAACAAGAAATTTCAAGATTTCAGCCATTTTCACTGCTCTACCCAACTTTCTTGGATAGCATTCGAAATAGTTCCAAATTCAGCCAGCAGATGGCAGTAGCAATAGGGTGACTTGCTTCAACTACCATTGAACACGCCTCCAAGCTCCACCTACGATCAAAATGGCCGAAAACATAGGTTAGAAAAGTTTCCAAATTCAACCAGTAGATTGGTCAATGCGTGCTTATGGCGACGACCAATAGCAGAGCGAGGAGAATTTAAAGGCAGTTCTTCCACTACCGTTCTGATTGGTTGAGATTCAGCTCCTGATATGAGCTTGTAAATGGTGGATCTTGTTGGTCTGGAATGATTCAAACTTTGTGACTGTAGATGGCAGCAGTTGATGGGTGTTGTTTCAGTGCCTTCATGCCCCGCCTGCTCTTTTCTTGTTGGTTGACAGTGTTTCATAAGTTTATTCATTGTTTATTGATTTACAATAACAGAATTGTATTGCCAGGTCTAGTAAGACCCATTGCATACATAACATATTACAATATTCTTGATACAAATAGAAATAAATAAATTCAATTACAACAGAGAATAATATTGTTAAATGATGCAGAACTTCTGGAAAAAAGAGATATAGAAAATATAAAGAATATAAAAATAGAAATTTAAAAATATAAAGTAGATATAGAAAAAAGAGAAATAGAAAATATTTATAAAAAAATGGCAATTCAAATCACAAGGTAAATAGATATAAATGATCACATAGCTTATTTAAATGAATAACAAGATGATGAATGATTACTCCTTGATTACACATTAGAATACTAAGGCCTTAACAATCTGTCCCACCAAGAAAGTATTTGAAAAGTCTTTTCTTGAATACATTCAGTGAATTTGAAAACACTATTCTCTCAGGGAGCATATTCTAAAGTCGAGCAGCAGTTACCAAAAATGAGGAATTGAAGGCTGCTGTTCGGTGAATAGGGATCTTTAGGGTATATTCATGTGATCTAGTATTGCGATTTGGGTAGACGTCAATAAGCCGCACAATGTTATCAGCTAAGTAAACAGGACCCGCTTTCAGGAGTTCTGTCTTAGAAAATGGCTGCTAGCAAGAAATTGATGGATGGTGTATCATACACAAAAAATACGTTGATTTAGCCTACCATTAAAGATCTTGTGCTAATATAATATTTATCTATGCTTTCAGGCAGGTAAAATTCTATCAAGTTAGTATTTGAAGAATTGAGATTCAGTTTTACTTTTATCGTGTAACTTAGGCCAGAACTAGTCTTAAATAGTTTTATGCTGTATGAAATGAGATGAAAAAATATGATTTCGCACTTCCATCTTATACTCATTAATTCTATTTTTATACGATGAATATAATGAAATAGAACTCAAACTATTCATGATGTAATACCGACCTCTTGCCATAAAAAAGTTTGGAAAACTACAACAATTCGATAAAAATATAAGGGAGAAGTTTTTATCGGAAACTGGCTCGTGATTGGTCGACAGAGTGTAAGCCATCAAACAATAAACATGATGTACGGAGTACAATATAGTATAGTTATAGTTATAGTATAATTAGAGTTTTAGTATAGTTATGAAGTTATTCATTCTCCTTGAAACTCTGATGCCCGGTTTTTCCAAGCACACTCAAAGTTAAGGGACCCTCAAATTTTGATGAACAGCTTACATTTTCTATGATAAGTATAGGAAATGTAGTAAAGTGTAGTGAACTTGAGGGTCCCTCAAATTTGAGTGTGCTTGGAAAAACCGGGCATGAATATCATTAGAAGCAACTTTGTATAAGCTATAGGAGCGCCAAAAATGAGTGCCAATACTCTGTGACTGAATAACAGTAAGTAGAGTGCATAGTAAGTGAAAAGTAAAATTGGAAATATCTAGTATTTGATTCAAATACGGTAGTATAATAAAGGAATTAGAAATCACAAAGCTGAGGAAAAATTATAAATTGTAGCAAAATTGAAATGGTGAAAATGGTACCTTGAAGTGGTTGAAGCAGTAGACCATAGTCCCATCCCTAGAATTAACAGGAGTAAATCCATGATCTCCATTCTTCTATCCATGATCATAGATGCGGAATAACGAAATTGTGGAAACTACCGTATATCGAATAGCAAGTTGTACGTCCTCTCACAAGGACTAGCGCAAATAATTTTTGAATTGGGGATTTATATACATCAATGAGGAAAAGTGGATACGGAAAACTGAACGGTATAGAACACTGATTACTGAGTGGGTCATAGTTTTCAAGATTAATATTAGAATCAGCATTGCACAATCAAACTTTGGAGACTTTAATGATAGTGTGATAATTGAATGTTTTCTGATCGGCATCAAAATCTGATTGTTTATTAATTCTGATAGCTCGGTCAAATCCACCATACTTTTGTCAACCATTATTTGTTTGATTAATACCATAATATTCCTCGCTCCCTTCAACGGACGTTCTTGGAATCCGACCGCCTATTAGACACTTTGTTTGGCACTTTTTCAATCTGTGGAACCGGGAAAATCAAGGCTTTATTGACCTTATGTGAAGACAATGTAATTGATATAGTCTAATCTCACTGTAATATAAATGATACAAACAGAATAATCTAATTAATCATTTTACAGATTAAATTTACTACTATTATTATAATTTTTTGAACAGTAGTTTGAATAAAAAGGTGACTTGCGATGAGTACACTTGAGGTCAAGCTATATTGTCACGAAATAATTGTTATCAATTATTGATAAATTACATTCATCTTAAAATAAACGTTTTATTGCCTTGCAGTAATGATGCGGGATTACCCATCTCAATTGGATCATTTCCAAATTTACGAAACCTACCTAGTTTCTTTTTCATTCTTAACTAATATGTGCATTTATCATGCATTTCCTCTTGTTCATTAAAGTTTTCGTTGACACGACCGTCAACAGTTCTTGAATGAAAATTCGAATAAAGCGTACGCTTCAAGGATATTTTCACACGGCACCAAACGGAACGAAAAAAAACAAAACGCTCGCTACAAACCGGTTGGAAACTAATTTTACATTGAAGTAGTTGAGAATTGAAAATATTACATATTACATGTATAACCAAAAATATTGTATATAACCAAATATATGTAACCAAATATTGTATAACCAAAAATATTTATTCATCTAACGACAAACATTCACAGTGAAAGAAAGGAAAGGCACAGTATTTAGTGATTCCAGTACAATTTTGATTGAAATATAGTCCAAAGTTTTCAATATTAGCTCTATCCTCTCGGGGGGAAACTAAATGTACACCAGATTGAACGGAACGCAAAAACAATCTCACTTCAAACCATTTTTTAGGACACGAGTTTAGCATTGAAGTATAGTCTGTCCAAGCAAAGAAGAGCCTCTGGCAAGATGAGAGAATAACTCCAGCTGGGTCAATATTGGTTCAAAATTTATTGATTTGGTCTCAATTGTAAGAAACGTTCTGATCTACAATTTGAGACCAAATCAATAATTTTTTCATCAATATGGACCGAGCTGGAGTCATTTTCTCCTCTAGCCAAAGGCTCTTCTTTGCTTGGACTTGGACAGACTAAACATTTAATGATAATTCTCATCAGTTAGAAAAAAAAACTCATGCTTCAGTCCATCAGAGCCCAACCACAAGTTTAGCATTGAACTTCATGAATCTATGTATTATTCAATTTTCGGATTCGATTTTAAATAACTATATCACTATACGTCATTTTTCTGTATTACATATCATATCTTTACTATATTTAAGGACTTAACAGTCTCTTTAAAATCTTCGGTGTGTCTGTCTTAAATATTTTGTCTAATTAGCAAAATAGTTTCTACTGTATTTGGGAAATGTGAGAAGAAAAATAAATAGAACAATAGTACTCAAAAAATGGTGAGTTAATAGTTTATTCGATAAATTTATTAATAGTATTACTAACAGGATAAGTCTACCCTTAGATACAGGATAACAGGATAAGTCCTACAATGCTATTCACGTCACTGGCGGCTCGTGCCCATGAAACAGGTGAAGTGCTGTATAATAAAAGATACGGGCACTTCACCTGTTTATAGCCGCCAGTGAATTTCACGTCTTGTTATCTAGAATGCTTTTTTTAGTAGATACGATGGTTGCCAGTGGACTCTGTTTAGTCAATGGTAGTTCACTGTTATATCTGTATAACGTGAACAACTTTCACACAAGACAATCAAAAAGATGAGCAGTTTGCCTATCCTACGCCTGCAAACTGTCCAGTTTTGTATCTCATACTCGTATCGGTGGCTCAGTTCTCGACCTACACGCGGCCGTATTGAGGGAGTAATGCGCATGCGCTCCAAAGTATTATACAGTATAGTTGAAGTGTGTATTATTGTGTAGTTGAAGCAGTTCTGTTCAGTGTGATGATTGATAGTCTGTTATAGTCTGTCCAAGCAAAGAAGAGACTGTGACAAGATGAGAAAATGACTCCAGCTCGGTCAATATTGGTTAAAAAATCATTGATTTGGTCTCAATCGTAGGAACAATTCTGATCTACAAATTGAGAACAAATCAATATTTTGTAAACCAATATTGACCGTGCTGGAGTCATTTTCTCATCTTGCCAGAGGCTCTTCTTTGCTTGGACAGACGGTACCACAGAGGAGTAAAACATTTCCCTCCTATGTGCTGATACTGTACTGTAATCTGATACTGAGCAATCCTGAGTTTTAGCTCAGATGAACTCTAGTTTTCGGAACTGTGGTTCTCGGCTGTTTGATGATGTTTTCGTCAAAATCGACATAATATCCCTCATACTATGTAGCGAGTTATACCTTATACCTTACTTTATAAGCGGGTTTCTACAGCCTTTGTGGCCGTTTCTCGCACTTAACACGCCATCTGCCTCTATCTGTCCATGAATACTGCTGGATGCCTCTGCTCGCCATGGCCTCTTCTACATTTTGCTGCCAAACCGCTCGTGGCCGTCCTCGCTTCCTCCTCTCCGCCGGAATCCATTCGTACACCTTCTTTGGTATGCGACTGGGGCTCACTCTTCTCATATATGTCCGTACCACTGGAGTTGTTTCACCTCCACCTCATCCAGTCCACCACTGTCCTATCCACTTTCATTCTCCCCCTTATAATCTCACCTCATTCCTCACCCTATCTCTCAAGGTCAACCTGCAACATCTCCTCCAGTAATTCATCTCCATGGCCAATAATCTTTGCTTCATTCTTTTAGTTAGCGTCTATACTTCTGCCCCATATGTCACGCAGCTCATCACAATTGATTTAAAAATCTGTTTCTTTACCATTTCCGATATATCCTCCGTCCAAAGTATTGAATGTAGCTATAGTTATGATTTTATAAAATGAAGCAAAATCATTTTCTGTATTAACATAAGAAAGGCAATTCCTTTGAGGCGCATTTCTTCTTATTTCGAAGCTCACAAACAATCAAAGACTGATTAGTTATTTATACTAGAGTACAACGCATAATAATAGTCCAGTGATACTTAATTCAACATTGCCAATTTCGCTGTTTATGAATGAGAATTTATTCATACTATTTTCATAATACACCTGACAAAATGTCTATCGTCTCTGGGTCGGGGTGGTGAGGGGAGTCTCTGCTGTTCCAGTCTCCATGGATTACTCTCACTCTAATATTATAGTTTTACTCTAATTCAGTTGTTTCCCAAGGGTATTGGTATAGTCTGTCCAAGCAAAGAAGACCCTCTGGCAAGAATGAAAATTCTTTACTATTAATAAACGAAACATTTTTTCAGCTAGTTATCAACTGTTCAATTTTTAGTAATTGATTGATTTGTTTGCTTCAGAGACCCATCACATAATACAAGTAGGCCTATAAGGGAGGAAAATATAAATTCTTGGAGAAAAATCATCAGGAATAAATAAAGAATCATGCATTTCAATGATAATATACATATTTTGATTAAACAAACGGGATCTTGACCACAAGCAATTTTAGCCATTTTCAGTCGTCCTCAACTCTCTTGACAAAAAATTCCAAATAGTTTCAAATCCAGCCAGTAGATGGCAGTAGCAATAGGGTGACAAGCTTCGATTTCGATTGGGCACGCCTCCAAGCTCCGCCTACGCTCTGCTCTGATTGGCCGACAACATCGGTTTGAAAAGTTTCCAAATTTGACCAGTAGATGGCAGCAGTTGTTGGGTGATGTTCCAGATTTGACTTAGACACGCCTTCATGCCCCACCTATCCTTTCCCGATTGGCTGACAGTGTTTCGTGATTTCTGTCCAAGAAAATGGCTGCTAGCGAGAAAATGGTGGATGATATATCATTCACACAAACAGAACGCTGATTTACTATTCAGTATCTTACGCTGAGCTCATTTATTGATTCAAGCTAGAACTGGATGTTTTATTTATTTATAGAATTTAAGATTTGTCAGTGTTACTTTATCGTGTCATGAGGCCAGTGTACTAGTCCAAATTTGACCAGTAGATGGCAGCAGTTGTCGGGTGATGTTTCAGATTTGACTTAAACACGCCTTCATGCCCCACCGGCTGCTCTTTTCTGATTGGCCGACAGTGTTTCGTGAGTTCTGCCTTAGAAAATGGCTGCTAGCAAGAAAATGGTGGATGATATATCATTCACACAAACATAACGCTGATTTACTATTTAGTATCATTTATTTATTCAAGCTAGAACTGAAGGATTTATAATTTTTATTTATAGAATTTAGTTTCAGTGTTACTTCTATCCTGTCACTAAGGCCAGTGGACTAGACTTTAATAGTTTTCTCATATAATATAATAACTCTAGACAGGTCTACTTCATCTAAGGTTTTATGGTGTAAGGTTTTATGCAGGTTTAAGCAGGTTTTATGCTGTATGAAAAAGGATGAAAAAACAATTTCGCTGCCTCATCTCATACTAATTTATTCTCTCTCATCTCATTTCAAATATATATTATATATAGGCTACTCAAACTATTTCTGATCTTATATATAAATTTACCGTCCTAATGCCGGCAAATTGTTTGAAAAACTAGAATTCAGTGGAAATATAAAATTGAGAAGCCAAGTAGTTTCCACTATATTAGTAGTAACTATTCTAATCTCGATAGAATTTAGCTAAAAAATGGATTTTACTTTTTACCTGATGGCAAAAACAATAAACGAAAACCTCCAATGTATTTTAAATAATATTTGTAGTTCTGTCAGTGAATTGTGAATATAAAGAAATATTTCTTTACATCACAGAAAATCTCTTTATTATATTCATTAACTTAACTACAAATATTACCGAAAATACCTTGGAGGATAAGAAAGTTTCTTCAGTACGGTAGTCGTCCTTGACGTTATGCATGTTTTCTACAAATATTCCATACAGGATTACAGAATGGACCCTCATCACCAACAGATACGACTCATATCTTCAAGAGGATTTCAGGATCAAACAAGATTCTGTATAATCATCTCCCAGATGAATATCTGCCCATACGCCTCTATCTATCTATAGATTTCTAGAATCTATCTATCTATAGATAGATTTCTAGAATCTATCTATCTATACATCTCTGACAAAATTAATGAATGATTCTCATGAATGAGCTCACGAACAGACAAAGTCTATATTGAGCTACATGCCTACATGTTCTAAAATATAGCTGACGTAAAAAAGTTGGGCGGTTTCATTTGCTACTTGTGCGCTCCAACAGCTGATGTTATCAAGAGCTAGATCTAGATGAAAATATTCAATAGATGCTTTACATCAGCTGTTAGTAGGTTACATAATCATGTAGAAGTACAACAATAATGCAAGTACACCAGTACTTGGTACAGGTACAGGTACAAGTAAACCAGGCAAAAGTCCACCAAGTACCTACAAGTACACAAAGTGCAAGGTCATCAATTTAATTGCAAGTACACAGAGAAAAAGCATACCACGTACAGGTACAAGAACACCTAACTTTTTAGCGTCAGGTATACTGATACTTAATCTTTCGATGTACTATATTTTTAAAGCGATGTTAAGTGTACAAATTATAGATAAATTTGAATTTGAATTCATCTAATTTTAATCGATTCCAGTTACATTAAGATCGTAATTATAGAAGTATAATAGGATCTAAATAATTGGTTACAGCATGATTTTGAATTAAAAACAATTTCTATTTTATTAGTTGTACAATATTAATATTATTTTATAAATACAAAATTTCTTATAATAATTAGCCTATGTTACAGTATCTGATCGAATATACACAATGAACACTTAACAAATATGTTCACAACCCACATCTAATCTCGACAACATAAATATTAAAGCGTTCTATTCTTACTACAATACAATATACAGGGTGTTTCAGGAGGAATGTGCTATACTTTTCAGGCTGATTTCTTACACCGAGTAGACAAAAAAGTTCCATGGGACCAACCCCCAAAAACGCTTTGTTACCGAGATAACAATGGCGAGAAATTGAGATTTTTCAAAATATATTAATTTTTCTAATTTTATAGAGACTTTAGTGAGGTTCTAAAATAGTAAATTCCTATGTAAAATTAGCTGAGAAATCCAATGAAACCAGTTTCAAGTTTGTAACTTCAACGGTTATTGAGATAATTGGAAAAATATGCTAAAAAACGCCATTTTTCAACAATAAGGATTATAACTAAATAAAAAATCATGAATTTGTATTTTTTATTAATTGAAGTTGAAGAGAGTCGGATTCTGAAAAAAAAGTTAAATGGTGGCGATTGTGCATATCTTACCCAAATCTCAGAAATAGCGATCAAAAATCGAAAAATCGCTTCTATACACAAATTTATCACTTGTGCTACGTTTTGTAAATTTTGCGAGTTTTGATGGCCATTTCTAATATTTGGGTGAGATTTACACAATCGCCGCCATTCAACTTTTTCTCTAGAATCCGACTCTCTTCAACTTCCGTTAATAAAAAATACAATTTTATGATTCCTTATCCAGTTATAACCCTTATTGTTGAAAAATGGCGTTTTCTAGCATATTTTTCCAATTATCTCTATAACCGTTCAAGTTACAAACTTGGAACTGGTTTCATTGAATTCCTCAGCTAATTTTACATAGGAATTAATTATTTTAGAACCTCACTGAAGCCTCTAAAAAATTAGAAAAATTAATATATTTTGAAAAATTTCAATTTTCCGCCATTGTTATCTCGGTAACAAAGCCTTTTTTGGGGGATGGTCCTATGAAACTTTTTTGTCACCTTGGTGTGAGGAATCAGCCTGAGAAGTATAGCACATTCCTCCTGAAACACTCTGTATAATTGTGAACAACAAAATAATATTTTGCAACAAATTATAAGTTATTGCAATGTAGACAATAATAACAAATTGTGAATTATATTTTTATATTATGAATATGGTAGATATTGTGCACTCGCAAATTATTTTGGAATCATTTATAACCAAATAAGAGTGCATGGATCATCTTTGGTGTGTATAGGACATTCTTTGCAGCTATCTAGTTCATAACTTTTTTCAGCGATCCAGGACTTAAAGCTGAATAATTCAATAATTTTAGAAGTTTTTGGCTAACGCCTGATTTTTCTTTCCTTTTATTGTATATTTTATCAATGTAATAAATAAATATTTAATAAGGCCCTCAAGAACGCAATTATAATACGTAACTTGAGCCAAATTTTTTGGGTGCTTGAGATAAAGCCTTAGAAATTTTGACTCTTCTGATAATTGGTTAAAAATCATCATAAATTTTCATCATTTAATACACATGATTAAAATTTTGGACTATATTTGCCTGTTCTTTCTTAACAATGTGTTTCTGCCAATATATAAATAAATAAATAATTAAATGAATTGAACATATTCAACATTTATTTATTTACAGGGATGAAGACAGCATTGGATTGGATTGGATTCCCAATAATTGGACTCCATAAATGGAGTCCTGGATTGGACTCCATAAATTTCTTCCTAACCAAGCAGTAGCCTATGTTTTTGAGTGAAACATTAATCAAATTTCCTCATAAGCCACTCATGTGACTCATTTAGTTGTCAATAATATCAATATTATTCATAATTAATCGGGGATTTCTTTCAATATTTTAACAAGTATTTCTATAAATAACGGTTTGAAAAAGCTGAAGCACGACAATGATGAACATTCAGTCACTCATGACAAAATTTAATTGGAATTTATGTACAGAATTGTACCTACTTGCAACGATAAGATTCAACAAACATCACAACTAACAAGTCCTTCAACTTTTGAACATAAAACAAATAATATCAACGGTCAAATGATGACAAACCCTAAATTATAACAAATATTAAAATTTACATAGGTTATTAACTAGAAATAATGATACAGATAGGTATAATAGAGATTTTATACATGATAGAAAGTTCCAAAACCTATCGAATAATAGAAATTTGTCTCGAAAAGCTGACTTGGTATAGTTTGCGCATGCTGAGAAGACACGCCTTTACAATGTCAAATGTACTGTACCGGCGTGTCTTCTCAGCTTACGAGAAAACACACTCAACTTGTATTTTTATAATACAATAAACGCAACCTTATCAAGCCAGCAGCTCAATTGAAGATTATTCATATAAGCATTTTGTTTTCCTTACCATTATTTTCAAATCACCGTAGACTCAATATTCAACAATGAATAAACACAGTGCTTGGTAAGATAATATTAGTTTATATCTTTAGAATAGTCCATAGATATAAGGGGTAACTAGGTGAGATCAGAAATTAGTTTGATTGTGATTTGAAAATTGGTAAATTATTATAAATCCTTTGGTAGGGAAAAACAATAAAGAGCTCCGTGTACTCATCAAGGTAAAACTAGATATTGTTTGACGATATCTCGTCTTTTCATTTAATTGGATAACTACCACAAGTATAGTCTGTCCTAATAAGAAGAAATTCTGGCAAGATGGAAAAATTACACCTGCTCGGTCAATATTGGTTCAAATGTTATAAATTTGGTCTCAAATTTTAGATAAGAATGTTTCCTACAATTTGAGATCGCATTTATATTTTTTAAACAAATATTTAACCGAGCTGGAGTCATTTTCCCATCTTGCCAGAATGTCTTCTTTGCTTGGACAGACTATACTCAACAAGTAGATATTGGTTATCGAAAAACAATTATTTATGAGATTACATATCCCTTTGCCCTTATCAGTATGTAGTGTATCTCAATAAATAAATTTAGTAGCAATAGAGCTTTTAATAATTGAATTGTTGAATAATTAATGAAACAAAACTCAAAGTATTCAACACAAGACTGAAGACAGCGAAAATTATAGCTGAAAGTGGTTCAAAGAATGCTACTTTATTAAAATATTGTGAGTTAGAAAGAAAGCTGCTCGGGTTATATCTTGCATTTATCAACTACAGTTGTTTCAGGAGGGTTGTGCAACACTTTTCAGTTAGATTCCTTACACAAGCATGATTATAGTCTGTCCAAGCAAAGAAGAGCCTCTGGCAAAATGGGAAAATGACTCCAGCTTGGTAAATATTCGTTCAAGAATTATAAATGTGGTCTTTATAGTAGATAAAAATTTTTCCTACAATTTGAAATCAAATTGATAATTTTTTAACCAATATTGACCGAGCTTGAGTCATTTTCCCATCTTGCCAGAGGGTCTTCTTTGCTTGGACAGACTATAGCATTTTTCTCCTCTTATTTCAATAGCCAATAACCAATACTATCATATCTCACTTGATATACAAATTTCTAACAGTTTTCATTAACATTCTCAGCTAATCTCTCCCAATACTATTACCTATTATCTCAATATACAAACTTCTAACAGGTTTCATTGAATTTCTCACCTAATTTTACACGGGAAACTTCTAACTTCATAGGAACTTATAACAGGTTTCATTGTATTCCTCAGCTAGTTTTAAACATGAAATGGTTATTTTTGTACCTTCATAAAGCCTCCAAGAGAATATAAATTGATAGATGTAAATTTTCCGCCATAGCTTTCCAGGCAACAAGGAATTTTTGAAGGTTGAACATAATATGTGACAACTTTTTACACTAGTTGATGTGAGGAGTATGCCAGAGAAGTATTGCACGTTCCTCCTGGAACAACCTGTATCTGTGTGTGTTCGCTTTGGTGTATCATCTCATCTTCCTGTCATTTCAAATGTTTGTAGAAATTTAGAACTGAATGTTCGGTTCACGTTACGTTTGCACACGTGTGAACATGGACTTATGGTCTGTCCAAGCAAAGAAGACCCTCTGGTAGGATGGGGAAAATGAACCCAGCTCGGTCAATATTGGATCAAAAATTAACAATTTGATCTCAAATTGTAGATCAGAATGTTTTCTACAACTTGAGGCCAAATTTATAATTTTTGAACCGATATTGACCGAGCTGATGTCATTTTCTCAGAGGGTCTTGTTTGCTTGAACAGAATATACCGGCCTCAACCAGTGACGTCATCAAACTACAAAAGTCCTAGTTGGCCGGAAGCCACCGGCCGTTCACCGGCCTTGAGCGGCCTGCGCGGCCAGTCATCCTTGGCCAACAGTCGCTCTTTGGCCTCCCACCACAGCTCCAGTTTCACTTCCAGAGGCCGAATGTGCGTCGCCATCCACTCGTCGTACACGCTGGCGTCGTACACGTCCGCCATCGCCTTCTGCACGTCGCGTCTAATGTAGCTCAGCTCCATCTTGATGCGACCGAGATCAGCGAACGCTTCTTCTATCTGGAAACAGATGTAAAATAGAATAATTTGGGAATATCAGCTGGGTTGATAACTGGAAACATTCTTCCTGATTGATTTTGAATTTATTTCGTCAGTTTTTCTGTTACATGTGAGATTCTATTATTATTTTATGTTCAATTATTGTACTTAATGTATGTATACAGATTTAATGTATGTAAAAATGCAGTGAAATAAACGAATTATTATATTATTATAATTATTATTATTATTATTATTACATGTATTATAGCCTGTCTAAGCAAAGAAGACCCTCTGGCAAGATGAGGAAATGGCTCTAGCTCGGTCAATATCGGTTCACAAAATATTGATTTGGTCTCAAATTGTAGATCAGAATGTTTCCTACGATTGAGACCAAATTGATAATTTTTAAACCAATATTGACCGCGCTGGAGTCATTTTCCCATCTTGCCAGAGGGTCTTCTCTGCTTGGACAGACTATACAATTACCGGCGACTATGTACATTGGGTAAGTCAAAAGCATTAAATTGAAAGCTATAGTAAATTGTTTGGCAATTGCCAGATACACAATAAAAAAACACTCAACTAAACAATCTTTCAATTTTCTTTCAAGTATCACTGTATTATTAATAATTGCGGCATTAGGAGGGACAATATGAATAAGTATGTATTAAAGGGAGCTATGGTAAAGTGTTTAGCAATCGCCAGATGAACAATAAATCCACTCATCAGCTAAGCAGTCTTTCAATCTCCTTTCAAGTATCACTCTGTTATCAATACTTTTAGTTGGGTATGTTTTACTACTTTTAGGTTTATGAAAATTTATGACACGGCCCACTTGAGGTCGTGTTTGAGTCCAGTCAAGATTGCCAACTGGATCAGAAAGATACTTAAAATAAATTGCAAGTAGGAACTAAGCAAATAGAATTTAAGCAAATACAGTAGGAACTAATAATTCGAGCCCTTCTCCTTGTCCCTAGTCTAAACAGGCGGTAGGCAAATAATGCTTCTTCAATAAGTAGTTGCTCTAAAAGATGTAATCGCACTTAAAATCAAAGTTAAAAGAACATTGATGAAAACACTCACATGCGACGGACTGGCAAACACCATCTCATTGTTGTAATCGCTGAACCAGCCGCGAAAGTTGGAGTTTTCGGTCATTTCTTGGTAGCTGTGCCTTAACGTTACGAGCGCATTGACCGCCTCGAACACGGGGGCGCCGGGAAAGGAACAGCGCACCGGCGCACCTAATTTGCGCAAGGCCTCCACGCTGTCGCACTTCAACGCCTGCGTGGCTTTATTGTTCGGCCACGAGCCGCCTGCAAAACGTCGACAAAAATCATAACAATTTTGAGACCTAGTCATAAACCCAGTAGCACAGTTCAGTGAATCTGGGTCTACAGGTTTCAAGAGTCGTTAACTCTATTTTATACACAAATTCTTGGCATGTTGCAAATTTTATTACTCGTAATATCCCACCAGATATTAGAAATCTTAATTGCTCTAAACAAAGTTATAAGTTGGCTGCTAACTTTGATAATCACATAGAACAACAATAACAATGGAATTAAATTTGGTGTCACATGGGGTTGCAAAACCTGTGCGTGTCACCGAGTTCTGATCATTATCAAATAAAATACATTATTGATACCATTAACTTGGGCCTACGCTATATTACTACTTAGAGAAACCTCAATTGCTGAAGGACATTAACTTATAATATCATTATTAATTAACTTTATTATAGCTGGCTCTTTATGAATAATGAGATCCAATGACAAAAATAAAATGGAATACCGTAATCGAATATAATAAATGCAGTTGAAGAATACAAAAATCTGCTATGTCAGATTATACAACAATAGTATAAAGTTGACAGTAACTTGTTAATTTACTATAAATTGAAATAATTAATAGATACCACATGCTCAAAGTGGAATGATGATGTCATTTGATACAACACTGAATAATTTTGAAATTTTGTATTGTTATAGCTTTGTATTGAAATAACATTTTTTCATTAAAACCTACCTGTTTTATTCTATGAATAAGCCTTTCAGCATTATCTATACCTATAGCGATCAATGAAAATTTCTGATTTCTCATCAAGTCGACTTGACACATGTGGTCCAAGACTTCTATCTGGAAATTAAACAAAGACAAAAATTTCGAATGGGCAGCACTTACTTGACAGCCTGGACGAGGACAGGTAGGCGAGGTTGACAGCCAGCGAAGGAAAGCCGGCCGGCAAAAGTTCGCATAGCACTGAGAAGTGGTCATAGCGCTGCCATCCAGTCAGAAATATGCCTTTTACGTTGACCGTGTTGGACAGTGACGTCACAACCTGCATCCACGCCACATGGTTTCTCCAGTGGTAGTCTGTAATATAAGAAAATTCATAGTATAGAATTATGGGACTTTATATAGAATTCAATTTTCATGTAGAAAGTTCATTGAAGCGTCTGAATGTTTAGTTTCTCAAGCAAAGAAGACATTCTGGCAAGATTAGAAATGAATCCAGCTCGGTCAATATTGGTTCAAATATTATAAACGTTGTCTTAAATTGTAGAGCAGAATGTTTCCTATAATTTGGAATAAATTGAGATCACCTCCCATATAGTCTGTCCAAGCGGAGAAGCCATTCTGGCAAGATGTGAAAATGACTTCAGCTCGGTCAATATTTAATCTTTTAAGATTGATCTCTAATTGACTAATCAGCTGTTGGAGTGGAAAAGGAGCAGACGAAACCGCCTAACTTATTGCCGTCAGCAATAGCTAGAAAACTCCAGAGACGTCATTATTTCAACGATATCAGCCAGCTGCTTTAGAGCTGTAGAAAAACCTCTTAATAGAGATTAGGGTAAAAGTATGTCAGAAAGGTGAGGCTGCGGGCTAGGCTGAGGCTGTTGGCTAATACTATACTATGATAGTATAGAAATAAGTATAATATATACTATGTAACAGCCTCAGCCTAACCTACAGCCACACTTTTTTGATATATTTTTACCCTAAAGACTGTTCCACCTCGAACCACATCCTATTCAACACCAACATCAGCTACCGTAATTATTTATTCCTAATCGACACATTAGCTGTTGGAGCACAAAAGTAGCAGACAGCTTAACTGTTAGGCTGCTTTTACAAAGGTGTATTCATAGTTTCCTTTAATAGAAGGCCATGGCCTAAGAATTGACAACTATGTAGAGTAGAAAATTGGGTCCATTTAAAATCATTTTCCAATCAGCTGTTCTAATGGATGCGTTTCTTGTGTATGTTCTCACATTTGACTTGCTACAAATCATAAGCTATTTTAATAAATAACTGTCTATTCTCAATCTTTATTGATGATCTCCATCACAACCTGTTACAAAAAACACAAAAGGAATTCTATACAAAGAGTTTCGTGAACATTTCTCATGGAAATTATGCTCAAAGAGAGAAAAACCAAGTCAACATGCATGATTTGCACCTGTACTAAATGCTTTCATATAAAAAGACTGTGTGTAAGGTGCGACGTTGCCATATTATTAGGGCAGGGCCTTCTATTAAAGGAGGCTATGGGGTATTGTATCAGGTATTGAGCCTATGTTTGAAATTCATTCAAGATCATAATCAACATGTGTTATAATAGGTACAAAATTCAAAACATAAGGCTTGATGGGCTTGATACATAATAAGTTATAACAAATATAATATAAATATATATTTTTCGAAAAAAACAGTCTTTCGCCAAACTCTTATCATGCGGTCAAGCCATTATTCTGGAATTGAAAAAAATTCCAACTTTCGTAAACCTCACCGATATCAGTGGCGATCATATCGGGGCCTGTGGCGCCTTTGAACGCCGACGCAATCCAGATGCTGGGAAACACTTCGGCGTACTTTTCGCTAATGGCTAGCGATAGGTCAACTGGTATGCTGAGTGTGTACTTCCACACAACCGGCTCCACCAGTTTGCCCACGTTGGATGAGAGCAGCTCTTCCAGCGACATTTGTCGGAACTCGTCGTCCCAGGCGAGCACTGTCAGGTTGGGTCTTCTGCCTTTTATGTACCTGAAATAATAAGAAACATGGTGATTAAATGAAAAGACAAGATGTGGAAATATGGGTAACTAACACAATATTACCTTCATAAGTATTCATCAACCTTCAAAATCCAAAATCCTCTGGTAATTATTTTAGCATCAAAATATCTGTGTTTAGAAGATTTCAAGAAACATAACCTTTTCTGGACTCAACTTTTCATCAAAATTGGGATGGAGATAGTGAAGGGCATGTGCCCCTATCATCATTATGATTGTGTGTTAATAAATAAATAACTACTCAGCAAATATACAGTAATTTTTGCTTTTAATGTATTTGAAATAGAAATAAATTTAAATAAAAAGACTCAGATGTTGTCAATGCCACTACTAGGGTGTACCATTTGCACCTTCTTCTTCCTCTTCTTCTTTTTCTTGACCCCCTTCTGCCTTTACAGCGTAGGGGTATAACACTTGAAAATAGTGATTAAACTATGGTATAACTATTTAGTCTGTCCAAGCAAAGAAGAAATTCTGGCAAGATGGGGAAAATTACTCCAGCTCGTTCAAAATTGGTTTAAAAATTATAAATTTGGTCTTAAATTGTAGATCAGAATGTTTCCTACAATTTAAAACCAGATTCATAATTTTTGAACAAATATTGACCGAGCTGGAGTCATTTCCCCATCTAGCCAGAATGTCTTCTTTGCTTGGACAGACTATAACAGACTATCAATCATCACACTAAACGGAACTGCTTCAACATTCTGGTTTCCTACAATTTAAGAATAAATTCATAAAGCTGGAGTCATTTCCCCATCTAGCCAGAATGTCTTCTTTACTCGGACAGTCTATATAATATATAGACTATATATATTAGTATATATATTATATACCACTCAATTTTTCAAAGGCCAGCAGACTCCAGCTAAACCAGGTTTTCACACGACACGACACGACGTTTGGCCCCAAGAGCCGATCACAGCTCTTGTCGTTTAAGCTCAAGGGCAAGACAAGCGGGAATGGAAAACAGATCGTGTCGTGTGTTGGAAAACGAACTTTAAGATAACGTATGTCAACACAGTCTGAAACCGGTTAGCTAGAGCGTTACGGTTCAGGTGAGTTCGCTTTAAACTCGACAAGTCCTTCAAGACCTCTCGTTGACTGTCCTAACAGAGCTAAGCATAATTAATAACTGTAAAATCACTCACCATCCACCAACTTATGGTAGCAATCAGCTATTTGAGGAACAAACTCAATTCAATTCATACTTTAATGTGGTTATTCGAAAACAAAACATATTATTGTTTGATATTCTATGCTTAATATTATAGAGATGGCACATTTTCAGATTTTTCCAGTAAATTATTCAGTTTTTCCATTTGAATATTTAATTAAGGAGCAAATATGTAGTCAATAAATTTCTTTTGTGATACTGACAAATTTGTGCTCCTTAATTATGTACAAATATCACAGCATTTCACCTGGAACTGTGTCTTCAATTTGAATATTTTCTCATCTATTTTGCTTTCCATCACGAACTGCTAAAAAATATTCAACTCTGAACTATTTTACACGACTCTGCAGTCAAGTTTTTTGAATATCAGTTTAAATTAATTTCTACTCAAACATCCGAAAGCGCTCCACATGTGAGTGAGTAGAAGTTTATTTAAACTGATATTCAAAATTTTTTGACTGCAGAGTCGTGTAAAATAGTTCAGAGTTGAATATTTTATTGGATTGCATTATTTTCCCCCACGCAACTGGAATTTCACCAACATTTGTTCCAAGTTAATATTTTTGTCATAACTATTATTAAAGTTTTCTATATTTTATGATGCATTCTTATTATTTTCATTGTATTACATTATTTTTCCAACTGGAAAATACTATTAAATTATTTTCTCAAATGAACTTTTCAAAAGAACTATAACTCAACTATAATTCAAAGAACTATAACTCATATCTCCGTTTGTGGAAAATGAGGTTATCTGGCGAAGTGGAACAACCCTTGGGTCTCCCCACTATTAAAACCCATACGCTAAATAACAATAATACTTTTCCCAACTCTACTTGAGTTTTGTTTAACAAACATGCCTTGAAGTTGATTATTTTCGTCAAAACTATTTTTAAAGTTTTCTATGATTTAGGGTTTATGACGCATTCTTATATTAAAACAAAACTCACTTGGCAACAGTTGTCATATGATTGAGGAACAAGTCACGTTTGTCCCATTTCATTTTTTTGAGTCGCTCCTGGCACTGGCTGCATTCGCCCAGATAGTAGACTTCATCGCTGCCAATGTGAATGTATTTGGAGGCGGGATGCAGCTCTTGCATGTCGTCGATCATTTCTTTCAGCAGAGTGAGCGACGCATTTCTCGATGGACAAATCACCTGTGGATGGAATTAATAATTTATTATTTTCAAACTATTTTAATAAAAAATTCGAATAGCTTTCAATTGTGGGAAGACCCTTACGGGTAGGTTCAAATTCAAAATTCAGATTTGAATTTTTATATTAAAATTCAATATATTCTTCAATTTGAAGAAATCTGAATTTGAATTGTAAGAAGACCTTTACGTGTAGGTACCACCTTGACATTGTGTATTTGGCCAAATACTGGTCACCCATTCAAAAGCAGTCCACAGTGTTCGTAACTCAACTCCACGATCACTAAGAAACCACCCTCACAGAGTGGCCAATATGCAAAACACAATTAAATTGTGTACTGAAGCTTTTTTTTGAAAGGAGTCTGAGTGCAAATCTCACAAGAGATATCAGATACAATTTTAGACGGGTCTCAGTTCAGGTTCCTCAATCTAATTTAACTGTATATCAACATTCTTTTTCCTTCAATTCCCCAAGATTGTTCAATTTAATCTCCCAAAAACTAAATACTTCAGTGCCTTTGCATTCATTTCTAAAAAAATTAAAATTGTATCTTTTCACTTTGAATGAGTGTGAGTCATTTTTAAAAATAGTTGGCTAGTAAGGCTCAGTACTAGTAGAATATCTATGTTTAGATATCAATAAAATTTTATTAGTCTCTTTTTTCAATGTTGGTCCCTAATAAGTTAGATCTAATAGTTATGATTTGATATTCATTTGTTTTGACATTATTCAATTGTAATTTATAATATATCATATCTATTTATTTATTTTCTTATGTTATTCATTTTGTTATTTCAATATCTATTATAATTTATTTTGTTTTTCACTTTACAAAAAACCGTAACACTTCAAGTTATATATTTCATTATTATTATTATGAGTTCATTATGTGTATAGAGTGGGCGGTCCTAATTCTCTGAGTTTATTTTTCTTGTATTTAGGAGAAGTGCACTCCAATCGGGCTGATGCCTATGAGTGTCCATTTTTATTTCACTTTTTTAAGGTACCTATGTTGGTTATTTTCAAACTTATATGATTGAATTTTCAAGGAAATTGTTTTCAGTTCTTATATTATGAGAGATACAATCTGTGTGTATATTCTGTGATGGCCAACATGTTACTATGCAATGTATTTATTGATTCTGTTTTTTGTGAAATAAATTACTTTTTGAATTGAAATTTGTTGTAAATAAATGTACATTTGTTGTTGCAATATAATGTTGTTTTTTTTAATAATACAGTTCCATAGCGGACTCTGGAATACACTTTACTTTGTGTTCAACAAGGGCGATGAACAAATTTTGATTTATCAACTGCAATTGGTGGTTGATAAAAAATATTCGTATGGATTTATAAGTTGGGAAACATCAAAACAGTTGAAACTTTGATGAGAAAGACTTCCATTACAGACGGAAAGTGGCCTTGATTAAAATCTCCTGGTTTGATGATTTTTGATTTGCATTGACCACCCAACTATGAAGTTTCTATGAGTTTCTTTTGCATCTTATGCCCGTGAATTGTAACCGGTAATAACAACGTAAGGGTAAAAACATGTCAAATAAGGTGAGGCTTCGGGTTAGGCTGCGGGTGCTACATAGTATATACATAGTTTATATCTATATCATATGATTCACACATCATAGTATAGTATTAACCTCCAGCCTAATCCTTTTTTTAAACTTTTTTATAAACTATTCTAACCTAACCCGCAGCCTAACCTTTTTGACATGTTCTTATCCTAAATTAAGATTAACCTTACCTGAGGATACCTAGGTTCCTCCCGCAAATTCTTGTACTCCTTCAGCTTCAACATGAACTCCAGATGCCCGAACGTCTGTATCAGCGGTATAACTATCAGCTGATTTTCAGCCGCCAACCGCTGAATCGCCGCAATCTCCGACTTGGTGTAGGCGTTTCTCGCCGTCAGCTCGACGCGTCGATAGGGAAACATGTCTTCGTACTCGATCAGCAGTCCAGTGCCTCCTAGATCTCTAATTAGCGGGAAGATTTCTTCGTAGTAGGCGACGCTGGGCGGTGCGCCCTTCAAGTCCAAATGGACGATGCGGTGGCCTCCAAAGACCGGTGGCAACGACTTGTCAACCAGTTCTACGAAAAGACAACGGATTAGGATTAATACAGTTGGTACAGAAAAATGAAACAAATTCATGAAATGCACTATACCTTATTCACAATAATTATGGGAGCAATTCCTTTGATTATATTAGGAGACATATTTGGGGAAACCCGTTTTCTCAATTTTTAATAAATAAATAAATATATTAAGTAATTATGGGGTAGCCACCTTAACCAAGATAAACCATAACCAATACACGACATAACATAGCATTGCCAATGAATGTTAGTAGAAAATTGACATCACTGCACTCTTTTCATAAAAAATAGGTTAAGGAAAATAAATACAAGTTTTTCATATAAAAAAAACTTCTAAAAAGTGTGGGCTACTGTGATTTCATTTTTTTAAATAACACATATTGATGGCAACCCAACGCCTTAATGCATGTTAGTGAAAAATTGACATCACTGTACTCTTTTCATAAAAAATAGGTACAAAAATAGGTTTAGGAAAATAAATAAATACAAGTTTTTCATATAAAAAACTTCTAAAAGTGTGGGCTACTGTGATTTCATTTTTTAACACATATTTCATTTCATTTTATTTTCATTTCATTTTATTTTTTAACACATATATTTTTTCAACATATATTGATAGCAACCCAACGCCTTAACAGGCACAAATGAGTCAAGGTTATTAGAAAACCTTGTCTCTAATAACCTTGCAAATGAGTTGGATAAAGAAGAAGAACACATTGATAGTAGCCCTAGACAAAAAGTAAGAGTTAGCAATGTGTAAGTGTGTGTTTTGTCGGCAATTTTTTTTGGGGACTGTGTCGTATCATACTTTGTCTCAAGCTATTGTAAATGAGATATAGTTGATAAAGGAGTAGAATTCTGATTCATTTAATACAATAGTTTATTCAAATATTTACTTATGGATTTCTACAGCTGGTGCCAAAAATTAAGGCGGTTAGCGTATGACTGTTATTAATATCCAACACAAACAAGAGAGAATTTTACTCGGTTGAAGAAATGTTGATACGTGACTCTCATCTTTAATATTATGGATTTAATAATTATTATTACGCACAAAAAATAATTATTGATTCTTGTTTCTGTCAGGAGAGTCTGCAGATGTCTTCGAAAGCGAATCAGTGTAGCTGGCAGACAGCTCGGCAACCATCCTGACAGAGTCAAGTAGCATTAAGTGGCTTCGTTGAGTAGACAAATGGAGAGACTACAAATAGAAAGTACGGGTTTCAGTTGAAATGGCAACTAAAAAAATCTATACTAAGAATATTGATAAATTATTAATTTATCCTACTTTGTAAATCTCTCTCAATTTTATATTTCTTTATTGCTGCTACTGTATTTCTATTATTCAATTTCTCGATCATCGACAGAAACTACCTGGTGTCAAGGAGTGAATGTAGCATGAATTTTCAATGCTTAGTCTACAAAAAATATAAAGTAATAGTGAGTTTGAAAAAAAGACTCGAAAAAACATAATATAACATGAAAAGTAGAAAAAACTATGACTATTTTATGCAGTTTTACTGTCTTACGCAAAAAACAAACGATAATGAGGATGAGAGGAATAATTCAAGAGGAAAGAACTATCTATAGGCTATAAAAAGTGATTAATGATAGATAATTAGTGTGCTCTGTGGACATTCCCTTAAATAATAAAATTTCAATACCCAGCAATGGTTGTATCAGCCCAGAATGACAAAATAAGAAGTGATTATGTAGTAACAGGCAAACCAGCGACATACCTTATCATTCGTAAGTTTTGTTTCGTTAAAAAAACCCAGCATGCAGTTACCCAATTCATAATCAGCAAATAAACCGTAATTTCTACCCATCTTGTACAAATACCCAAACCAGCATGCAGTGTATTCAAAATCAGATTCATCTTATTTATA
Organism: Sogatella furcifera; assembly: GCA_017141385.1. Classification (NCBI taxonomy): domain Eukaryota; kingdom Metazoa; phylum Arthropoda; class Insecta; order Hemiptera; family Delphacidae; genus Sogatella; species Sogatella furcifera. The sequence continues at coordinate 64,620,007 of CM029548.1, forward strand.
ATCTTAAAATGAACAGTATTTCCTACATTTCTTCTACAAGTACCAAGAACAGCTTGTAGTTTATTTATGATTAGATTCATAATCAGCAAAGAAACCGAATTTTCCACCTTCCTTCTCCAAATACCAAAACCTCATGCAGTTTATTTATAATCAGATTCATCTAATCCATAATCATCAAAGGAATCGTACTTCCACCTTTCCACCTTTCATCTACAATTACAGTACCCAAAACAGCATGCAGTTTATTTATATTTTATAATTAGATTTGGAATTAGCAAAGAAACCATAATTCCTTTTTTCTTGTTTTATTATTTTTAATAATTATCAAAGTACCCTTTTGAACAATTCCTTCCTTCTCCTACAAATATTTATAATAGCATGCAGTTTATTCAAAATAAGATTTATAATCAACAAAGAAACCGTACTTCCTTCTAAAATATAACGAAAAGCATGCAGTGAATTGGTTAGAATCAGATATCTACTCTGATCACCCCAAACTACAGCATGCAGCTTATTTAAAATCAAATAGGTACCTACTCTCATCACCACACAGTACATCATGCAGTTCATTAATTATAATCCGTTCACCACAAACTACAGCATGCAGCTTATTTGAAATCAGATACCTACTCTGATCACCTACTCTTCTACCCACCGCCCCCAAAATCTGAGCCTGCTCGTTGCCCCCTCTCCCCAGCAATCGCGACTCAATCGCACGCTGCCTACTCATATGCACAGCGCTCTGCGTCAGCTGCATCAACTCGTTGACATTCTCTAAATTATTACTCTGATCGTCCAGCCTGGCGGCACCCCCCTCGGACGACGGATATCTACCAACTCGGTTTTTGTTCGCTTGTAACAGTTTGACGTCATCACTACCTGTCGCCTTGTACACAATGAAGAGCAGTGTCATTGTGATCATCGCCAGCAGAACGGTTTGCGATTTGGCGCGCAGTCGACATAGGTTGGCGCACGGCACAAATTGGTGAAAAGATTTGGCGCCGGCGCGTCGGCCGGTTCTCGACGCTGTGGCCTGCATGATGCCAAACGTTCACTCTGTAACAAGACAATTGAAAATTGTATTAGAATGCGTTCATTATGAATGATGCATAAAGATTGAAGTAAATAATGGTGATCATAAGCTCATAAGAAAATGAAGGCTGATGAAGATTAAAAGAGAAAACCGTCTAAAAACACATAACTAACTGAAAAAATATTTGTTATTCCTCTCTGCATTGCGAGTTACTGATACAATAACCTCCTTTGATATAATATAAATTAGAGGCATGGCCTTAAAACTGACAACTATGTAGAGTAGGAAAATCAGTCCATTTGAAAGCACTGAAATCATTTTTCAATCAGCTGTTTTATCGGAGCGTTCTCTCATTTGACTTGCTATAAATCATATTTATCTTTAGACTTGATAGTTCATTTTCAATCTTTTCTGCTGACACAAAACAGTTGAAAAAACAAAAAAGAAATTCTATACAAAACGTTTCGTGAACCTACTGCATTAAAATTATGCTCAAAAGAGAGAAAAATCAAGTCAACATGCATGATTTTCAACTGCATTCAATGCTCTTATATGGTTAGATTGTGCCTACGATGCGACGTTGCCATATTATTGGGGCAGGGCCTTCTATTAAAGGGAGCTATGCTGATACTCAGTAATCTTTTCTTTGTTTGTCAATGGCCCAACAACCAATGAAGGGCCAAGGCCTACCAGCTGATTGCCAGTTTCATATTCACTCCACTATACAGCAGAGGTGAATAATCATGAACCAGGATAGAGGTAACGTGTGGTTAGCACGTTGATCCTCTCAACCAGTTCCAGTAAACTAGTTTCCGTCGCTAAGTCGTTTCCTAGGTTCCGACGACGCGGAACACTTCTGAATAACATCAAGTTAATCAGTTAGAGTGTAATACAACAATTACTATTTCTCCACTCAGTAGTGATACAGAGTCCAAATTTGATAAGTTACAGGAAAAAGCTCGTTAATACGCTTTGTGCAATGCTCATGTATAGCCGCTATATTGGAAATAAGCTAAATCTATTTCTCAATGGTTGAACATTTTGAGAGCATTGATATTTAATATTGATGAATTTATTATTTTTCTGCTTGCTGTGCAGCTCAGCAAAAAAGCACAATTTTTCTTAAAAGAGTCGCGGATGCGATTCGAAAACGGGTGTTCATCCTCGGCGCTCCTTACTAATAAGGTCTGGGTGCCAATGGGGGTAACCTTTTTTGTGGTATGTCGTTGATTTTTTGATCGATTATGATAGATTTTGATGTGTAGATTCCGAATCCGAGTGATGCCAAGCTGTAAAAGTTGAGCATTTTTTGTAATTCAAGATGGCGGCCAAAATTTCGGTTCCATTTCTAGTCTACCACGATTTACGTCAAAATGAAGCGTCGGACGGAAAAAATCATTTCTATCTTTTTTTTAGTAAATTAAATTTCCAAGAGAATGATACCAATTTCATTCCTCTATCTTAATTAGGAACTGAGTTATGATTTCTCAAAAAAGAGGTTAATTTTCAAGAAAACCGAGAATTTGAGTATTTTTAGTTTTTGTTTGCTTAGATCTTCTGACGTGTTCATTTGAATCGTGTGATTCAAAATACCTCTGGGGATAATTTTGTCCTCTACAATTTGAGACCAAGTAGACCTTTCTTTCTTGTATAGTTTTCGAACTAGGACAGTAAAAAGATATCCTTGTATTTCAAAAAACCTATTTTGGGAAAATTGTCTCAAAAAATTTATACGAGCTTGTATTGAAATTTTCTCTGGTAATAATATCTTTTAGATCAATTACTAGCAGATAAGTCACTTACCGACCTGAATTTCCGTCATGTTCGAAAGTAAGGACCCTTCAAGGATCTCAATCTAAGGATATTTATTGTAAAATTGTAAATTATCTAAGGATAACTATTGTAAAAGTCATCGGATCTCAAAAATCTGTAGCTCATTATTTTCAGCTCATCAAGGCGGTCTGAATTCATATATAATATGTTAAATTCGGTCAAAATTGAGAAAATAATTTCTGAGAGAATATCGCCTTTCCATCATATACGAAAAAACCGTCATTTTTTGCTAATAAATGAGTATATCTACCAAGTCCTTCGAGATAAAAAAATTGAAATTATCATGATAATGTAGAGAAATTCTTCCTCTTTAATCTCCTATGAATAACTGTTATTCCATAGTCATGCCTCGATGATGATTTTAAAATCAAAATATTCAATAAATAATACATCAGCTGTAAATTTCAGGAGACAATTGTCTCGCCGATTGGCATCGAATAAACTAGGCATAAGAAAGTCTTAGCAAGGAGCGCAAATGATGAACACAAGGGTTCGAAACGCGCCCGCGACGAAACTGAGCTGCATAGCAAACAGAAGTGTGGATAACCTGAACAAAAATTGAAACTTAGTTTAGGTATTATCAAGTTGAATTAGGATAATAAAAATTAAACACAAGAAGTTTCAGTTAGTCTGTTAGCCAATAGTAATCTTAAGCAAATTTTTGGCATTGTTAAAGAGCTATCCCACGTTGTAAATGAGCTTCCTTCCTGTACGATTTCGCATCAATTTTGAACTTTTTTACCAATAATTCACTACGCCTTATGAAAATCCGCCTTGTGAAGAGGCTTTGACTCTCGGAGACGTTATAAATAATGAGGAATGAGGATTGCAGTATTTGAGTTAGTCCTACAACTTACCGAACGTTTCTGTAGATTCAACGTATATTAAATTTTATCAGCAGAATAATCTTAGCTCACTCCAAACTATTTGAATTCAACATTGTATCAAATAAAACACTTTTTTCAAAAAGCTATTGTTAATCGAACTTTACTTAAGTTGTGTAAAAGTCTTCATGATGTCAGTAAATTAAATAGCATGATTTAGTGAACCAAATGAGTATTATACTTGACCGTAACGTTAATCCATCAAATGCACTTTATATGAAGAGAATACAAAACATAAAACAGAATGAATAAATAAATGATAATACATGAATAGAAATGGATTTAAAGTCAGCCTCAGCAGGAGCAGAATACGAAAACAAACTCGGCAAAACCCTGTAGATTCTAAGGTTATGTTATTGATGCGCTTCGAGATACTAGCGCTGAACGGCTCAATATTGAAGTGAGTCAATCAAGAAAGAACTATTCTTGAATGAAGAAGCGAAATTTTGTACCAATGACATTGTCTTTAACGACATTCTGTGACACTTGTACTAGAAAAATGGTACAGAATGTTGAGCTTTTCCGACAATTGTACCATTAACGACACGTAGAAAGATAAACAGAATTTCGCCTACGAATCCAATAGCTTCTGATAACTCGTTAAAGTAGTACAATCTGTTGATACCTTATATCGGATGCACACCCCCGACATATTATTGTACAAAGTGGCTGCAGGCCGTCAAGCCGTACGCTGATATAGGTGTCTGTCAAGTATTAATGTTATCAATTTTTACATCCTTAATACTGATATAGTATACCGGTTCTAATATTATTGGTGTAAGCCCTGATGGACGTGCAGCCAGTATGCATGTGTGCATAATCATCTATAGTCTATTCAAGATCACTGAGACAAAATAAATTAGCTACGGTATTTATGTATTAAGAGCGTAATGCGCGACGTTATCGCTCGCGCAAAACGGGTTATCACGCGAGGCGTAGCGGGCGTGATAATTCAAACGAAAAAGGGCATTACGCCGAATTACATACAATTTTTTTTCTACAACTGCACGACCTGTTAATCTACAGTTTTTCAGTCATCAAATACTGCGAGCTATTGAATTACTCGTGTAATTACCGGTACAGGTACAATTAGACATTGTCGACATTTGTTAGGTTATGTTATGACTCAACTGACCTACTTTGGCAAGCCATGATCAGCTGATTAGCAAGCGTGAAGTAACTCTACTGCTCATGCGCAGTTGCTTAGAGAGCGTAAGTAATTCTACTGCGCATGCGCAGATGGTTAGCGAGCGTAATGAACATTCTCCTCAGAAATGGGCTTCTTTACAAGGAGGAATTCAGCTCGTAAAATCTTGTTTTACGGGCAGTTGAAGAAAACGCCTTTTTGCGTGTGTGTGTGTGTGTGTGTGTAGGTGTGTTGTGTGTAATGGTAGGTCTTCTTCTATGCAAAAACGGTCGGCCACAATTGAACATGCCACTCTTGTCTTTGCCGAGATTGGCTACATTCCGCCTTGTCTTGTCCCAAGACTCTTGTTTTTAGCTGCATTGGCTAAAGCTGTTGGACTCAGGCCGACCCTTCTCATAGAAGAAGACCTACCATTATCCCTGCTCCACACGCTGGCCAAGCGCAGGCAATATCAGGGCGAGCGTTGATGGTCCGCTCGCCTGCGATTGTCTCCTGCTCCGCTCGACTGGCCGGCGATCAAAAGGAGGCGAGCGCAAAGCGAGTCGATCCCAAGCCTTCCATCCACACGCTCGCTCTCGATCGTCCCTGGTCACGTGACCTAATACGTCACTATTGTTGATGTTTTTATTTCAACAGCGTCTCATTTTTTTTTATAGTGTTTAGTTTATTTGACGATTTACGATCCACTCAATAGAATTTATCAATGCAATAGCAATAAATTTCTCATCTATCTCATGGAAATATCTTATTAATTTTATTATTTGATTATCTATGATCCAAACATATGAAACTTACACAACCGAGTGACTGACACAACTGGACACACTGACACACTGACACACTGACACACTGACACACTGACAAAAATTCACAGCAAAATGGCTGATTTGAGGGTAGATTTGAGGTCACCAATCGATAGGGCACTGAGTAGGCACAGGGAAAACCTCCAAACTTTGAAAATTTTGCCCCCTCATACCAGGACCCCCTGAATATTTTCTGTCTAGTGAACCGTTGATTTTACAGCAAAGTCATGAGGAAGCTTTTTGTTCAGCATCCCAAAAAACATGGGTTTATGCAAAAATTCCAACCGGATAAAAGGGGGGCCCAGTAGGGGGATTTTCGATTTTTGACCTATTTTCTCAATTCACAGCAAAAACGGTTGATTTTGAGAGTGTCATGAGAGTCACCAATGGATCCGTGGCACAAAAAATAGTACAAGAAAAACCTCTAGACCCTGATAAATTTCTCCCCATCATGGGGTACAAGCCCCAAAATTTTTCAACTTTTTAATTTGACAATTTAGAGCAAAAGTGAAGAGGACCTTTTTGTTCAGAATCACAAGAAACATTGATTCATGCAATAAAATTCTGACCGGGTTGATATGGGGACACAGTAGGGGCAATTTTTGATTTTTGCAAATTTTGCCAGATTTTAGCAAATTTTCAAGGGTCAATTTTGAACAGTAAATGATGTTTTAGCGCGGTTTTCGAGGTCGGAATCATGTTTTTGGTCCTTATAGCCCTAGAATGATGCCATTTGCCCAAAAAAATATTCAGGGGTGCACCAGGGGACATGGGTCAAATTTGGCAAATTTTTGATCCCCTGTAAATTTCTTATTTTCATACCGGCAACTATTGTGTTATAGATCATTGAACTCAGCTCATCGAGATGATTCAGAAACATATACTAAAAGTAAAAATTTGATGAAAACTTTTGAAAACCTCAAGTATGGACTTGTAATATTTTTCATAATTTCTCTTGTACTACATGCTCACTTATACAACATATTAAATGGTTTCCTCAGATGAGATGAATGTATGAGAATGAACAATTTGGAACCATAAAAACTTGCTTATACATTAAAAATAAGAAAAAATTTTGGGAAAAACATATTTTGGGGGTCTTTGAGTCCACCCAAATTTTCTCAACTTTTTAATTTGAATATTTAGAGCATAAGTGAAGAGGACCTTTTTTGTTTAGCACTCCAAAATACATAATAAAATGTGAAAATTCTGAACCCACAAAAATTCCAACCCAGAAAAAAGAAAATGAAAAAATTCATTTAGGAAATTAATGTATTTTAAAGACCCTTTTGTTCAACACCCATAGAAACATGAGGAAATTGAAAAAATTCAAAATGAAAATTCTAATCAAAGAAAAATTCCAACAAAAAAAAATTTCAACACAAAAAAATGTTTCAACCAAAAACATCAGGGGTTCAGGGGGGCGAAGCCCCCTGACGAGCGCAAAGCGCGAGTCTAAATACATGAAACTTACACAACCGAGTGACTGACACACTGACACACTGACACACTGACACACTGACAAAAATTCACAGCCAAAATGGCTTATTTGAGGGTAAATTTGAGGTAACCAATCGATAAAGGGCACTGAGTAGGCACAGGGAAAACCTCCAGACTTTGAAAATTTTGCCCCCTTCATAGAGTGGACCCCTGAATATTTTCTGTCTAGTTAACCGTTGATTTCTCAGAAAATTTGTCCATAAGCTTTTTGTTCAGCATCCCAAAAAACATGGGTTTATGCAAAAAAATTCCAACCGGATAATAGGGGGGGCCCAGTAGGGGGGATTTTCAATTTTTCAACATATTTTCGAATCCACAGCCAAATCGGCTGATTTTAGAGCATAAATGAGGTCAGCAATTGATTCAGGGCATGGAAATAGTACAAGAAAAACCTCTAGACCCTGATAAATTCCTCCCCATCATGGGGTACAGGCCCCCAAAAATTTTCAACTTTTTTATTTGACGATTTAGAGCAAAAGTGAAGAGGACCTTTTTTGTTCAGGATCACGAGAAACGATGATTCATGCAATAAAATCCCTATCGGGTTGATATGGGGACACAGTAGGGGCAATTTTTTATTTTTGCAAATTTTGCCGGATTTTTGAGAATTTTCAAGGGTCAATTTTGAACAGTTAATGATGTATTAGCGCGGTTTTTGAGGTCGGAATCATTTTTCTTGGTCCTTATAGCCCTATAATGATGCATTTTGCCCCAAAATAATATTCAGGGGGGGCACCAGGGGACACAGGTCAAATTTGGCAAATTTTCGATCCCCTGTAAATTTCTTATTTTCATACCGGCAACTATTGTGTTATACATCATTGAACTCAGCTCATCGAGATGATTCAGAAACATATACCAAAAGTGAAAATTTGATGAAAAATTTTTAAACCTCAAGTATGGACTTGTAATATTTTTCATAATTTCTTCTCATACTACATGCTCACTTATAGAACATATCCAATGCTTCCCTCAGATGAGATCAATGTATCAGAATAAACATATTGAAACCATAAAAATTTGCTTATACATTAAAAATCACAAAATCTTGGCCAAACATATTTCAGGGGGCTTGGGGTCCCCCCCAAATTTTTTCAACTTTTTAATTTGAATATTTAGAGCAGAAGTGAAGAGGACCTTTTTTGTTCAGCACTTCAAGAAACATGAGAAAATGAAGAAATTTTGCAACAAAAAAAAATCCTAACCTGAAAAATTTCAAACAAAAAATAATTTCTGACCAAAAAAATTTATGACTAAGAAAATTTCCAACCAAAAAAATATATATTCTCAAAGTGGATTCACCAATACAAAAAAAATTGAACTGAAAAAAAATTTTTGACAAAAAAAAAATTTTTCAACCAAAAAAATCCAGGGGGTTCAGGGGGGCGAAGCCCCCTGACGAGCGCAAAGCGCGAGTCTTTATATATGAAACTTACACGAAAGAGTGATAACACACTGACACACTGACAAAAATTCACAGCCAAAATGGCTAATTTGAGGGTAGATTTGAGGTCACCAATCGATTAGGGGCACTGAGTAGGCACAGGGAAAACCTCCAGACTTTCAAAATTTTGCCCCCTTCATGGGGTACGGACCCCTCAATTTTTGCACATTGTTAACCGTTGATTTCTCAGAAAATTTGTTCAGTAATTTTTTGTTCAGCATCCCAAAAAACATGGGTTTAAGCGAAAAAATTCCAACTGGATAATAGGGGGGGGCCCAGTAGGGGGGATTTTCGATTTTTCAATATTTTTTCCAATTCACAGCAAAAACGGCTGATTTTAGAGTGTAATTAAGGTTACCAATAGATTCAGGACATTCGAATGATACTAGAAAAACCTCTAGACACTGATAAATTTGTCCCTATCATGGGGTACAGGCCCCCCCAAATTTTTGAACTTTTCAATTTGATGATTTAGAGCAGAAGTGAAGAGGACCGATTTTGTTCAGAATCACAAGAAACATCGATTCATGCAATAAAATTCCTATCGGGTTGATATGGGGACCCAGTAGGGGCAATTTTTGATTTTTGCAAATTTTGCCGGATTTTTGAAAATTTTAAAGGGTCAATTTTGACCTGTTAATGATGTTTTAGCGCAGTTTTTGGGGTCGGAATCATTTTTCTTGGTCCTTATAGCCCTAGAATGATGATATTTGGCCAAATGCAATATCTAGGGGGGGCACCAGAGGACACGGGTCAAATTTGGCAAATTTTAAATCCCTTGTAAATCTCTTATTTTCATACCGGCAACTATTGTGTTATACATCATTGAACTCAGCTCATCAAGATGATTCAGAAACATATACTAAAAGTTTCAATTTGACAAATTTTTTGAAAACTTCAAGTATGGACTTGTAAATTTTCTCATAATTTCTCCTCACACTACATGCCCACTTATACAACATATTCAATGCTTCCCTCAGATGAGATGAATGTCTGACAATCAACAAATTGGAACGATAAAAATTCGCTTATACATTAAAAATTTAGAAAAAATAGTAAAACATATTTTTGGGGTCTTAGGGCCCCCCCAAATTTTCTCAACTTTTTTATTTTGATATTTACAGCAAAAGTGAACGGGACCTTTTTTGTTAAGCACTTCAACATACATAATGAAATGTGAAAATTTCTGAATGCAAGAAAATTCCAACCCAGAAAAAATTGAAAATGGAAATTTTTTTGACCAAGGAATTTTTAAAGACCTTTTTTGTTCAACACCCAAAAAAACATTACAGAATGAAAGAATTCCGATTTAATAGAATCTAAATAAAAACTCCAACACAACCGCGAGTCTGAAACACATGAAAACTTACACAAGAGTGACACACTGACACACTGACACACTGACAAAAATTCACAGCCAAAATGGCTTATTTGAGGGTAAATATGAGGTTACCAATCGATAAAGGGCACTGAGTAGGCACAGGGAAAACCTCCAGACTTTGAAAATTTTGCCCCCTAATAGATGCGGACCCCTGAATATTTTCTGTCTAGTGAACCGTTGATTTTACAGCAAAGTCATGAGGAAGCTTTTGTTCAGAATCCCAAAAAACATGGGTTTATGCAAAAAAATTCCAACCGGATAATAGGGGCCCAGTAGAGGATTTTCGATTTTTGACCTATTTTCTCAATTCACAGCAAAAACGGTTGATTTTAGAGTGTCATGAGAGTCACCAATGGATCCGTGGCACAAAAATAGTACAAGAAAAACCTCTAGACCCTGATAAATTTCTCCCAATCATGGGGTACAAGCCCCCCAAAATTTTTCAACTTTTTAATTTGACAATTTAGAGCAAAAGTGAAAAGGATCTTTTTTGTTCAGAATCACAAGGAACATCGATTCATGCAATAAAATTCCTATCGGGTTGATATGGGGACACAGTAGGGGCAATTTTTGATTTTTGCAAATTTTGCCGGATTTTTAAGAATTTTCAAGGGTCAATTTTGAACAGAAAATGATGTTCTAGAGCAGTTTTTGAGGTCGGAATTGTGTTTTTTGGTCCTCATAGCCCTATGTTGATGCTATTTACCCAGATAAAATATCCGGGGGGCACTGGGGGACGGGTCAAATTTGTCAAATTTTTGATCCCTGTAAATTTCTTATTTTCATACCGGCAACTATTGTGTTATACATCATTGAACTCAGCTCATCAAGACGATTCAGAAACATATACCAAAAGTTAAAATTTGATGAAAAATTTTTAAACCTCAAGTATGGACTTGTAATATTTTTCATAATTTCTCCTCATACTACATGCTCACTTATACAACATATTCAATGCTTCCCTCAGATGAGATGAATGTCTGGAATGAACAAATTGGAACCATAAAAATTCGCTTATACATTCAAAATTACAAAATTTTGTAAAAATTTATTTTAGGGGTCTTTGGGTACCCAAATTTTATCAACTTTTTTATTTGAAAATTTAGAGCATAAATGAAAAGGACCTTTTTTTGCTCAGCGCTCCAGATACATATACAAATATGTGGAATGATGATAATTTACTCTTGCAGGGGTTTCTGGGGGACATTTTTCAACTTTCTATATCAGCCAAGACTGTGTCAATATCATTCAAAGGAATCATTTACCTGGTGTAAACTCCAACCTGAAAAGGATTTTCAACCTCTAAATTCACAAATGTGGAAAAAATTCAACCAAAAGAAATTTCTACCAAAAAAAAATTTCCAACCCACGCCAAAAATTGTAGGGTTCAGGAGGCGAAGCCCCCCGGTGGAAAGCGCAAAGCGCGAGTCTTTTTTATACAAAATTCTACCATTTGGTAACATGTACTAAATTCTCCGGTTGTTCAACTCTTTTTCAAATTCAAAAGTTATATTAATAATACTACTAATTAATCATGCAATACATTTGAACTTGAATACTAGATTAAACTAAATACTAAACTTTATACAATATAAATGACAGAAACACTGCAATACTGTTACGGGTTTCCACTATAATAAAAGACTTGAGGCAATTTATACTGATTAACTTTATTAATTACACTGCTTTATAACACACTGGAAAAAGATAAACTATAAACAGAGACAGAAGAAAGATAGCACAAGAGTTTATAACATTTCACAATACAAAAATGACACTAGGCCTAAGTTAATAATGCACTGAATAAGAAATGATGGAATGAATATAACTGTAGAGAGTCTTTCAGGCCTATACAACGTCTGGTTTGTCTATCACACAATACAACTGAAACAATTTGTTTGAATATCGAGTAGGATTCTTTTGACTCTGCAAACATTCCTATCTCTATATAAAGGGTTTGAAATTGCTAGAAGGCACAAGAAATAAATAGAGAGTGCTAGAAAATGCTGGTAGGCCCTAAATGACTTTGAGAGGCTTCCAGATAATAATCGTTTGTTTACAAAACAATGCGATTATTTGTTGACCTAAAAAGCCTGTCCATCCCTTAGCATACCACAGTCTCAGGCCATCAGACACTATTTGAATTCCACTTAACAATACAAAAACAGAAATAATTTTATTATAAAAATATTTTTGTTTTCTGCAATATTACAATATTAATATATTAATAATATTACAATATTATTACAATATTACAATATTAATCTACAATATTAAGATTAAAGTTCAAATCTATTGATATTATCGTGAGCGATTTTAATAATATAATTAGATTTGAAAATAGTAATTAACTGAATGGTATGACATTTTACCAAATGGTAGAATTATAGGTGAAGATTATAGATAAAAATTAGAAGTGTAAGATATTCTCAAAAGATGAATTAGAAATTTGTGTGTATTGTAAATCATCAAACAAACGCAATACTATAGAAGAAAATGTGTTGAGGGTTGATTTCAGCAATCACTTCTATTATAATCATCCAATTAAACCTCAAGTTCAGAGTTTAGTCCTTAATCTTAAGTGTTTTGGTTCCTCCAAAAAATTGAGCTAATTCTAGTTTAAACCATCACTTTGTCCAATTGAAAGTTGAAACACATCTTAATAAATGTGGCCATACACTTTTACATTGATGTTTTAAAATAAAATTTCAGATGAACTCATAAGTAAGTTCTTATAATACAAGAACTGAAAATTTTAAAACAATCATTTAATATTTAGGGTCAGTTTATTTCAGAAATACAGTCCATCTGAAATTTCAGTTTATACTATAAAACTGTAATTATCATAAACTACATAATCTATTATGATGTGTTTTAACTTTCATTGGTTCAGATGATATTTTTCAACTTGAGGGTTCAAACTTGAGAGATTATATTAGAACTAATTGTACTAATCAACCCTCAACCAAATTTTATTAAGAAAAAGCAAACATCACTTGAAACAGCAGTAAGGTCTACAATTTCAAAAACCAAGAAGAATTGTGGGAACCGGCACTCGCCTCAGTGCTCCCTTGCGCTGTCAAAATGGCGCGCTGAAACTCGTGTGGCACTTACATCCTGTGTGGATGGTAGGCTAAACGAGCGTTGAGTCGCTCCAATTGGCCCTCACCCGAGCGTGTGGAGCCACCGTGCACACGACACACACACCAAAAAAGTTTGTTTTATTTCGTCCACTGGCGGCTCGTGCCCACAAAACAGGTGAAAAGCTCATATCTTCTACTGCACAGCACTTCACCTGTTTTGTGGGCATGAGCCTCAATATTTTGTCTCAAGTACTTCTCTTACTTTCAAGCTGAGTCAATAATATTACTTAGGCTGTGATTGGATGTCACCACTTACCCCTAGGGCTCTATAAATACTTTATAGTATTTATTTATAGTATATAAAGTCTTTATAGTTCCCTTACTTACCCCGTGTAAAACCACTTAACCCCATCAAGCGTAGGTCAACTACACATGTTTTTACATAACCTAGCCTTATTGGTACAATTGTCTGCTTAAAGTATTAAAGGTACGTTTTCCTCTAGCTGACATCTTGGCCTGGTAATGTGACACCAATCATTTCAGTATTCCCTATAGTTCGGCCAAAGACAGAAGAATGCTTTAAACATGTAGCTTGCCATTAACTGCTGCAATGTGTTTGAAATGAAAATTGTTCCAACATAACCGAATTTAGGAACAAATAGTACAGGCTCAGACGATTTTTTCTGTCCTAGTTCATAATTTTGTTATGATTTGTGCCATCGCTAAATTATCATTGAACAAATTAATCAACATTACATTTTTTAAATCAATATGGTGCAGATTAGTGTAAAAACGGTGGGTTGGCTGAAGTGATTTTTGCCCTGAAAATATTAGTTCTGTGCGTGCATAGTTACACTCTCCACTTCCCTCCACCATCTTGCAAGAGGCTCTTCTGTTCTTTGGGCCCCAACTATACAAATGACACTGATCAACCACAGCTCTTATTGCTGAGCTCAAGGACAAAGAGCTGTCCAGCTCTGTGACCAACCATCTTGTCGTGTATAGCAAAACGTAGATAAGATGAACAGCGATTATCAATGATATTTCAAATCGAGATACATCAATAGCACAGATGACAAAAACATCAAATATTGTGATGCTCATTGTCGATAATTTCAAGCTGTGTCCACGGATAGATCAATTTCCTTTCCAAAAATCGAAAGATAAGTTCAGATTTCATTCATGGAAAATTTTTAGCAAAGAAGATAATCCTTCAAAATGGACGATTTGGATTAAAACAAAGAGTGAGTACGTATGAACATTTTGTTAACAAATCACTGCTGCTTCTTCATTGAGATATGATGAATGAAACTATTTCCATTTTGACTGCTGTCAACATTGAATAGCTTCCATTTGAAGATCTTCTCTTATGCTTAAAACTAAATACAGTATGCAATGCTCAGGCATATGCTGGGACGCATTCATGCACGCACTAAACCCGGCCAATCACAGCTCTTGTCGCAATCACAGCTCTTGTCTTGTCCTCAACAAAAGAGCTGTGATTGGTGGCTAACGTGTTATGATACATCAGCACTACGCTACTTAAACAACCCGCAAACTAGCCAATCATCGAGCTCTAATTGATGACAAGAAAAGAGCTGTGATTGGCTAACACGTGGAGCCATGTTACGTGCATCCCAGCATACGCCAGGCCAAGGCCTGGCATATGCTAAGGACAATCATCATGCCCCTGCCCTTACAAACCAGCCAATCACGGCTCTTGTCTTGTCCTCAACAAGAGCTGTGATTGCTGAACTACAAGCATGTGCATGAATGCGTCCCAGCATATGCCAGACCTATAAATTAAATAAGCAGCAATTATCAATGTTATTCAATATCAAAAACATCAAAATTTATTATGACAAAAAAATCAATATTTTGAGAACATCAACCATCGATTTCTTATTATTGATAAGAAAGCATACTTTCAAACTGTCAGAGGATAGAAAGATTTCCTTTCAAGAATATAACTTTTATCAAGTTGATTTGATACTATGAATTTTGAATAATAACAAGTATCTTGAAAGGAAATCGTCCCAAATAGGCATACAGACAGATTTGTGTTTGGCATCATTCAATAATGCTTGGGAAAACAGTGTCAGTCAGTGTATCTCAGGAAATATCTCAAGCAAACAAAATTATTTTGTAATTATTAATAACCTATTTGGCAACCTGGAAGCCAATAGGCCTAGGCTACCATACTTACCAGCACACTTTATGCAATATCAACGCAAAACTTCCAAAATTAAGCGAATAAGAAAACTATTTCTCCAGAGACTGAAATAAATTATAAAAAGAAATTACAGTTGATGAGTAAATTCTGGAATGAAGTTGATGAATAAATATCACAAAACAATGAATCCATTTGATATCAATTAGTGGCAGTGTTGAAGTTGTTGAGAAGAAAAAGCAAAATGTCTTATTTTTTATTTATTTGAATAAGAATAATAACAAAATAATCTTTATTCTTTTCATTCATTTATTTGCAATTTGTGATTGAATAACAAACAGAAAAGAATACTTAATAATGGAGAATGAAATAGTTGGAATTGGAAAAACAATTCTTGAATTCTTATCTGAATTCTTTGTCCATTTCTGTGCAGGCTGGGCCAAAATCTTGCAAGGATGACTTGTGTTTTAAGAATTATTTTTTACAATAAGTAATGTAGTCATATTAAAACTGATCATCATTCAAAATAAGTAATCCCGTTCAATTCGGGCCCAGCCCGAATTACTGAATGAGATAAACTCCTGATTGTCAATAATAACTGTATTCAATTACATCATCAAATTTTTAAAGGGGACATGACACCTGGTAATACATAACTCAAAATAAAGTGAAGTAGACATGAAACAAACCTTTCAAAAAATTTCTAGTACTAGAGTCAATTCTAGTATTGTATTGTAATAGTGAGTATTGTACTTTTTGGGTCAAAAATATAATAGATTGGCAGAACATGAACCCGAAGTTACATTTTAAATGGATACAATAGAAATAACAAGAAAATTGACCCAGAAAAGAAATTTGGTGAGAATTGGCGGAACAAGAACCCAAAGTTACACCATGATAAATAAAAAATAACAAAACACGAGCTGAAATAAGAGTTGTTGATTCTCAATATTAATTCAAAGGGTCATGTCCCCTAAATAGAATTTTGGACAGCAATATTTGTTTTTTCAAATACAAAATAGTACTCAGCAATCTTACTCTTCAGTACAATATTACAGAAGATGAAATTTCAATTATTTAAATTTGACTGCTTCTAGGTTCAATATTCTATTTTTTTCATATGAATTACAATAAATTATCTTAGACACTATTGATGGCTTAAACAATTGAGTTACAAAAGATTATGAAACAAAAAAACTGCATGTAGCAGACAGCAAAAGACCTGGTTCATGAGTTTGAAATTACAATAATCAAGAGTTTATATCTTATTGCTGTAGTCTGCAGCCCTATCCATACTCATACAAAATACAATAAAAATTAAACATTTTTGTTTGGATTTAGAAGGAATAGTTGTATTTGAAAGTTATTGATGAATGATTGAGTTTTTGAAAGTAACTTACAGTATCAGAAAATATTCAAGCAAAGAAATAAATCAAGGCCAGTCGATACAGGATTCATAGCCTCTCAGAGGTCGTGTTCTGAAATTTAGTTTAAAAGACACACAAAATAAAACATTTTACAATATTTACAAATAAACATAATTTAAATAGAATAGGAACAGTACTATCATCTATAATTTATGATGGAATAATAATTATGATACAGTCATACAAAATTGATAATGTATGGGAAAATTTGTTACTGGACATTCATAGTGAGAAAGTATTTTGAAGTGAAAATTTTCAATATTAAGTTTCAGAGTGGCTACAAGTGAGTTTGATTTCATTTGCTTATTTGTAGTGAAGTTGAAAATATTGAATCCTTTTGAAATATTCTTAAAGTTTATTTTGGAATTTAAGTGAAGTGAACTTTAATCAAAATTAAAATTTGTTCATAGTGGAAAATTGTAATGTAAACTTGTAGTACTGGAATCGCTCACTGTTGAGCATATTGAACGAATGGAACTGATGATGGAGTAGTTCACTCTATTTGAACTTGGCGCGCTTGGAAAAAGCTTTGATTTCTTCACTTCTTTGTATTTATTTTTAATATTTTAAACTTGATAATTCCTACACAATATATATCAATTTCTGTCTAGTCATCGGCAAATCCAAGAATGACCGGACGCCTAAACTTTCTGGAATAGATGAGGAAAATATAACTCTATTCATTCAATATGCACCAACACTTTTTACCCCGTTAGAGGGTTTTTGTTGTATTATAGCCCAAATAGCACATAAGCTTATTTCAGGCTTAAAATTTAGTGAATTTTGAATTGAAAAGTTACAAATTTTAATCAAACCAGCTCGATTCAAACTTGTAACAGACTGTAAGCAATCAATCCAGGAAGTTTCAATCTTTTGACAAGCTGGAATTTTTCAATCTTAAAATCAACTTTATACGAATGTTCCAGCTACATTCCAGCTTGTTTCATATTCTGTCTCTCCAAAATTAAAATCCCTCTCATCATCCCGTGACTGACATGAGTTCATTTGACTTCCACAAAGTAACGGTGTCACAGAGTTTGAGGTTACCCCTACAACTTTTCAAGTGTTTTGACTGTAGAGGCTAGCCCATTTACAATTCCAACATTTATTGTGTTCTACTGTTATAAGTCACGGTGAAGAATTGTACATTACTTAAAAAACGCAAAGGTAAGTGGAATATATTTATTTGATTTAATTTTACATAGTCCTATGAGGGTCTGACTGATTGAAGGATTGAAGGGAGCTGGCTGATTCTGGCAAATTTGTTTCGGATAGTTTTGATAGTTTTAAAGCGGATATAAGGTGGAATAAAAAACTAATGAATGATTGACTAACGAAAACAAAAAATTGAAAGAAGTGATCATACTTTCTAAAAAACAAAAACTCTAGAAGAATATAGGTACCAGGAGAGAAGAAAATTTATTGTTGACCGGTATACCAGTAACAAAAAACAAAAACATGGACAATCTCCTACAAAAGGTGTGGCTAGTGCTCTCCAAGTGCCCGATTTTCAACAAACGAAATAAGTGTCACTCACAGATTACCATCCAAGTACCAAGAAGACCGCACCGATGATTGTTGTCAGATTTGTGAGACGGAATATTAGAGACAAATTAATTGCAGCTTTCCATAACCAGAGCAGAAGATAGGAACGGCCCGGAATCAGATGTTAAAAGAAATCAACAAAAACACTGCCAAATGGACACTTTAAAGTAATGAATCAGCTGACGGCCAAAGTGCTAAGGAACTGAATGCTGCTCGTGAGTTGGCTAAGAAGAAATAATTTGGAAATTAGTCTGGTTTCGTGGAACACAAATGTGCATTGGGAAAACAGAAATACTCTCCCGTGTTCAAAGTTAAGGTACTGAATCATCTAGAAAAAAATATCAATGGAGAGGAATAAGCTGTGTTTAATACAGGTTTGGCAGAAACAAATCTATTATTAATGATCTCCTTACAATTTGTAAATAATAGACCTATCAATAGTGTCAGGGAATGTGAAAGTTTTGAGGATTTTTCGAACTACGTTCAGTCCTTTATATACGAAATAAATTAATATTTTCAGTTTGAATATGATAAGCTTAAAACATTTTTTGATAAGATATTCTATAATTTGGACAATATGAAAACAAAATTTGAGGTTTTATTTTTTACCAAAACTTGGACTTCGATAAAAAGAATTCACTAATGGACATTAATGAATATAATTTGTATACTATGGAAAATAATTCATTCAATTGTCTAGATAGTATCGTATATGTAGCTAAAATTTACTTTTCTCCTTCTTTATGACTCATGAGTGCGTGCGTGTGTCGTGTGTGTGTGGGATTTTCCTGTGACAGGTTCTAGTCTAGCTTGTATTTTATACTCCTGATTTACCCACTAATTCTTCTGAATCAGTTATGAGTATATACTATTTCACTTATTATGATGAAAGATGAAGAAAATAACTGTGCACTATTGAGTAGTATTGATGAAGTTAATCACTCTCATATTTTGTAAAACAATAATTTGACAGTTCTTCATCAAAACATACAAGGCATAGGCAGAAATTTTGATAAATTTGTTACTTTATCTGAGATAAACCATTTTATGCAAATTTTGAATTTATAGCAATGGTATGTAAAATTTCAAGTCATGATACAAACACTACCTAGTATTTCTCATGAAAACGGCTTAAGGAGTTGATTATAATATTGTTCTCCATTTCTTCCAGGTCTGCTTGCTTTGAGGAGCAAGTGATTATTGTTGGGGTGGAGGATGCGGTGGTGCATTCTGATGATACCAATAAAAAAATTGCCTTATGCAGGCAAACATAAAATCTTGTCTGACAATAGAAAGAACAATTTATTGTATTTTTCTTTCAAGATATACATCAACATTTTGTTCACCATATTCTCTTCTGTATTCAATCACTTTTCCATAATTATTCAATTACTTTTTCATATTAGGAAAAATTAATAAACAGCGGACAATTGACAGCAGAGCAACAAACCACATGACAATGGAAAAATAAGGTTTTATGAGCCTAGGTAATCAATGCAAGACTCTCATTTCTGTAGCAAACAACATGAAAATTCCATCAGGTGTTGGTGATTTGACACTTGATGTAATGGCAAATAATTGCACACAATCTATGTTGGTAAAAGATGTTTTGTATGTACCTAACCTATCCAACAACCTTCTGTCAGTAAGTAAAATAAGTAGTAAAAATCTTAATGTTGTATTTGATAATGAGAAATGTACAATTTATGATAGATCTGACTTCTATATCAGAGGTAGTATTGTAGTAACTGGTTGAAAAATAGAAGAATTATATATCATTAATAGGCCAGATAAACAAGATTCAGTGAGGGCAATGTCTGCTGACAATGATTATCCCTTATCTGAAAATGAATTGTGACATAAACGTCTTGGCCATCTGTCTCTTAAAGCTATGAGACAATTACAAAATGGATTGGTAAGTGAAATAAAATTTGGCAAAGATAATCATCAAGTATGCATTACATGTCTAGAAGGTAAGCAAACTGTCAAACCTTTTTCTCACAAAGGTAAAAGGGCTACAGCTAAATTAGGATTGGTTCACTCTGATGTTTGTGGGCCAATGGATATATCCATCTTGATGTTCCACTTGAGCATTCCCTTACACAAGAAGGCAACATGGAGCTACCTAGGGAAAGGCAAGTGAATCCCAAAGATCACACAAGGTGCAGCTGGAACACATGGAATCCATATGAAAAATCTCTCATAGTGATCCAGTGAAACCAATTCACATTCCGCAAGGAAGAACACTTATGCTACTGTACACTGATGCTACTTATGGCACTGACAGCGTTCATAGCAAAAAAAGGTATGAGTCAGGGCTACATTGGCCTGGGTGGTACTGCAGACAGGTTGCAGCAATCATTGGCGTCACCACAGAAAAACAACTACTTCACAGGAACATACTTGACAAGTTACAGTTCAAATATTTGCCCAAGTATGCCCTTGATGTATTGTGTCTCCCTCACGCCAATGCTGATTGTGAAAGAGTCTTCAGCAAAGTGAAAAATATATAGACAAAATCAAGAAATAAGTTTTTAACCCAATCGGTAATCATAATTTTACTCGCAATTTAAGGTATCAAGTCAAGGGGAGGATGCATTTCATTGCAACTAGAAGAAAACATATATTAAAAAATGACATCAAGTGTTCTCTACAAAGAGAAAATGGCTACATGTGTGGCAGATTCATTGGTCTGGGTGGTACTGCAGACAGATTGCAGCAATCATTGGTGTTGCCACAGAAAAACAATGACTACAAAGACAAAAAACCAGCCACCCAGACGAATGAGAACCAAGCAGTTAAGGAAGAAGGGGATGATGTCATCTTCAACTGAACTTTGTAAGTTTAAAGTGATAACTAATAATTCTTTTACATATTATCTTACAAATAGAATTATTTTCTTGGTTAATGAAGAAAAAGATAGACAAAAGTTACAAGAGGTAGTTCATACAAGGTTAGGCTACTGGTTCAAATATAGCCAATCATAATTTATGTGTTGAGATTTTTCAACTATAATTTAGATTATTCATGTAATTTTTGAGAAAATAGTGAATAGTTACTGTATAATAATTATTTCTCTATATTTTTCAGTTCATTATATTTTTGTTTATGGATATTATATAATCTTCAGCCAAAATGTGTAAGTTTATTGTGACTATATTGAAGTTATTATATTTTTTATATTTCTCATTTTATTTTTCCATTTGAGGTAAATTTTTGTAGTTGTCAAGTACAGTGCTCTTGACATTCTGATTGCTGCTTGCGTTGTGAGCTATAATTTGAACTTGAGACACATATCACCTGCTAGGTAAATGATGTCACAGTTTGACCAAAGCTTGTACAATAATTTTCACTCACCGTAGTATTGATACTACAGTACAATAATGGGAATTTTAAATCTGGCAAAACTGGTCGTTCAGTTCTCAGTCTGGTGGAAGCAGTTGTGCATGGCAAACAAAGATGGCAATATTGTTATCATTCAGAGAGCTGTAGTGAATGGTGGATTTCATTTTGACTGGCACTTGAGCATTCCCTTGGCGTTTACCTACACAAGAAGGCAACATGGAGCTACCTAGTGAAAGGCAAGTGAATGGTGAAGACCTTGCTGATATTGTCAAGCCTGAGCTGCTTGATGAATTACTTGCCATGCCTCCAGCTTCAAACGAGGTGCAGCTGGAACACGCATGGAATCAAGATGAAAAAAAATCTCACTGCCTAGTGATCCAGCGCATTCCGCGAGGACTATGTTATTGCACTGACAGTGTTCATGGCAAAAAAGTGTACAAGTCAGGGCTACATGTGTGGGAGATCCAAGTTACCGGGTTTTGGATTTTTCTAGAAAAAATGAGCTATATGGAAAATAAAAATAAGTGGATCAATGAGGATATATTGAAATTGAGTCAGGATGTAAGAAATGCTTTCTAATTCTAATAAATAATAATTATTATATTTTCAAGGAGAATATCTCATAGATAACAATGCAAAAAATATCTATGATGGTTTGTCAACTTTGAATAAAATGTACATTGAGTTTTTAGAGCATATTCTCTCAACTATTGCTGACATGAACATAAAATTTCAATCAGAGAAGCCCAAGATTCATTGTTTATATGCTAGGATTGGTTGCATATAGAATTATGTTGGATCACTATATTGACCCTTCATACCTGAAAAAACTGACATAGCCAAAATTCAGTAAAAAGATCCAGCTTATTTCACAAAACTGGAAAATGTTTATTTTGGTGCTAAATGTACTGAAAGTTTACTGAATTCAAATCTCACCGTACAAGAAGCTGATAGTTTCAAAGTAAATTGTTTGAATTTTTACTTTGGGAAAAATAATGAATCAGTTCAATGTTAAAAAATTCAAACTTTTTAGACAAGAATAAAATCCCAGGAATTTAATCACTGACTCCAGCAGCAGCAGCATCCTTGCATAACCTCATTGTAGATAGCCTAATCTTGATATTGTAAGTTTGGACAGAGAGTTTGGAGATTCCTTAGAAACACTGAAATTTCAGTTGAAGAAGGAGAAAGTGTTTTAAAATTTTAGAGAGGAGTAAAATGTACAAAAAAGGAGATGATGAGGAATCATTTCCTGTTTTAAATACATTTGTTGAGCATGTATTTACTATTCCGCACAGTACTGCTTGTGTGGAAAGGATTTTTAGTGCAATAAATCTCAATAAAACTAAAATACCAAATAGACTTGACACTAAAACCCTCACTGGTATTTTACATGCAAAAAATGTTTTCAAGAATAATGATAAATGACGTTTTGATTCTCAAAATCGATGGTTGTAAAACATAACAAATCCATGTGTGATAAAGAATAGGATGAGTAAAGTTATTTCTAATTCTCAAGTAGCTTCTAATTGATTTTGAAACAGAATAATAATGCAATTTTCAACAATTTATGTAGATTTTTTAATATATTATGTAGGTAGGGTGGGTAGCCTAGTAGTGTAGTGTAGGACCAAGGTAGAGTAGGGTTCAAGTATGATAGAAATGTATGTGCGGTTTCAAGAGTTTGTGATGACTTATAAGTTAGTGGATGAAGACAGACATTGGGAACCTGCAAACATCATCTTCAAATTTACATCACTTTGTATGTACTGTGTACTGTATCGTTTTCAATTTAAATTTCAACTGTAATAATCACTTCTATACATTATATTTTCAATCTACAAGATATATTGCAGACTTCATTCACATTTAAAATAATTATTATGGAGAATAAATAAACTTGCGTTTTCTTCATAAAATGATTTGCTGGCAACACAAAATGCTGCTAAAATTATACATGCATGACAGTGTAAACTAGTGCTGGTATGAAAATAGTTTTTTTCAAATTCTTAGTGGGTATCTTGTAATGTTTTATCAATTTCCCCCCCCCCACCCCTGGTGGTAACACAACCACCCCCCACCCCTAAACCACTTCTTATGTGGGGAATTAGTTGAGTGGGGAAATTAAAATTAGAATTGAATACGCCAGTCATACAACACAACCACCCCCCACCCCTAAACCACTTCTTATGTGGGGAATTAGTTGAGTGGGGAAATTTTCCATCAATGGCATCTGGCAACACTGTTTTCAGTCTGGAGGAAGAAGTCGTGCATGACAGATGAAAATGGCAATATTGTTATCAGTCAGAGAGCTGTAGTGAATGGTGGATTTCATTTTGACTGGCACTTGAGCATTCCCTTGGCGTTTACCTACACGAGAAGGCAACATGGAGCTACCTAGTGAAAGGCAAGTGAATGGTGAAGACCTTGCTGATATTGTCAAGCCTGAGCAGCTTGATGAATTACTTGCCATGCCTCCAGCTTCAAACAAGGTGCAGCTGGAACACGCATGGAATCAAGATGAGAAAAAATCTCACTGCCTAGTGATCCAGCGCAACTGGTTTGCACTCCGCAAGGAAGAACATTTAAATGTGTTACATTTGTAGTGCAAAGGATGTAGAAAATTAAGAATTTGATACTTTTGTCAATATACATGCCATAGCTCAATTCCTCAATCAACAATCAAATTGTTGACCTCAACCAACCTCAATCAATTGTTGACCTTAACCTCAATCAACTCAAATTGAACCTAAAACGCAGTTTTTTGCAGTTTGAACATAGAAATAATAACTATATTGTTATTGAAATTCCTTACAACTGAATATAATGATGGGCTCAAAAAATTCTTTGCAGGCCCTGTTAAAGAGAGACATTCCAAATTTATTTGTAATGAAATGTATTTGCTATTCATTGGCCTTGTGTGCATCAAATTGAAATTGCCAAACTGTGTTGAAGAATTTGTACAGAATATATATTCCTACTTTCAATATGGTTCCAAAAGACAGCAGGAGTTTAAGACATTTCAAGATTTTGTACAGACAAGACCACATAAATTACTTAGACCATATCAAACAAGGTGGCTTTCACTTTTTGCTTGTGTTAAGAAATGTGGAACAATATCCTGCATTATCATTATTACTATTTCAAGGAGAATATCTCATAGATGATAATGCAAAAATATCTATGATGGTTTAACATCTTTGTATTAAAATGTACCTTGAGTTTTTAGATCATATTCTCCCAACTGAAACTTGAAACTTCATTCAGAGAAGCCAAAGATTCATTTTTTATATGCTAAGATTGGAGCTGCATATAGAACTCTGTTGGATCACTATATTGACCCTTCATACCTAAAAAAACCTGACAAAGCTAAAATTCAGTACAGTACAAAAATCCAACTAATTTAAAAAAACTGAAAAATGTTCATTTTGGAGCCAAGTTCATTTTGCAGTCATTTTACTGCAAGTTTAATGAATTCAAATCTCACCATACAAGAGGCTGATAGTTTTGAAGTAGATAATTTGAATTTTTACTTTGGTGAGTTTGCTCACCAAATATTTAATAGATTCCCTTTTAATAATAAATCAGTTCAATGTTAAAAAATTTAAACTTTTTAGATAAGAAAAAATCCCAGGAATTCAATCACTCATCCTTCCGTAACCTCATTTTAGATAGCCCAATCTCGATATTGTAAGTTTGGACAGAGAGTGGAGACTCCATAGAAACACTAAAATCTCAGTTGAAGAAGAAAGTGTGGAGAGTAGTAAAATGTACAAAAAAGGAGATGATTGGGAAGCATTTGCTGTTTTAAATAAATTTGTTTTACAAATAAATCTATTTTTCAGAATGGAAAACAATACAAAACAAGAATTTTTGGACTAAATTAGTCTTTTTTTTGACAATTTCCTATACTCTTTCAAGAGTCACCAGGAAAAAAATTGAATTGAAGATACATTGGCCTGGGTGGTACCACAGACAGGTTGCAGCAATCATCAGAATCACCACAGAAAAACAACGACTGCACAGTTTCTAGCCCTGAAGGCTTGTTGAAGACTCTCAGTCATTGGGGTGGGTCTTATTGCGGAATAAATTACATCAGAATACAAAATGCAGAGATTATCAAGCATCTCTGCTAGCTCAAGAGAGTTACCACAAAGCAGCTATGGTAGAAGCAGAAGAAAACAGACAATTGAACTAAATTGCTGAAGAGTATGGCTTCTTGTTCAGTCTTGAAAGCAAATTCAAGGAATTATTATATCAATTGTTGTGAATTGGATTATCAAGTAACTTGTCAGTGTGTGGAAAGAAATATTTCTGTAAAAGTTAATTATAAATTTTGTATAAAAGTTATACTGTATAACTACATTGTATCAAAACTCATCATATAAAGACGTAAGATTTTGCTGAGCAGCAGCAGGACCAACTGCAGGGCCAGCTGTTGCAGTTGTTACCATATGAGTAGAATATCAGTTGCCACTTACTAGTAGGCTGAAGGTACAGTCTGTCCAAACAAACAAGGCGTTCTGGGAAAATGACTCTAGCTTGGCTGATATTGGTTCAAACATCATGAATATGGTTTCAAATTCTAGAGCAGAATGTTTTCTACAATTTAGCGCCGTACTTGAAATTTCTGAACCAATATTGATCAAGCTGGAGCCATTTACCCATCTTGCCAGAATGTCTTCTTTGCCTGGACAGACTGGCAGTTGGCAAATGATTGCCACCAATTTTCAGCTCTGTACTAAATTTGTGTTTTGAACGTTTCACATTGATGGCCTGATATTGATTGAATTGATTTGCAGTCAAAATCGGATCGCTGCAATTTCGCTGAGGTTGGCAGAGCTCGTGGGCCAAATTGCCCACGAGCAGGCAGTGGCGGGGCAGCAGAATGTGGAGACGCAGTGGCTCAAAGGCGAAAGGGTCGACCTGGCCAGGCAACTCCACGTCATGAGATTACGGCACATGCCTGGCCAGGCCCCTCTGGAGCTCCGACAGCTCCAGATTACGCAAGAACAACAACGCCTTCGAGCCAGCCGCCGGGCAGCAGAAGATCGAGCTGCGGCGGCTCAGCGCTCTCTGCAGCAGCTGCGGCAGCAGCAGGGAGATCTGAGGGGCCAGCTGGCGCAGTTGTTACCACGTGAGTAGAATATCAGTTGCCACTTACTAGTAGGCTAAAGGTACAGTCTGTTCAAACTAATTCAGCTAATTAGTACCTAGCCTATTATGGTCTGCTGCAAATGGTAATTATATTTTTATTCAATTTCAATCCTTTCCCAGTTTGTTTTCATAACAATCTGTTGGCCATGAGCAGTGTTTAGCCACAAAAACAAATCATGAATGTTTACAAATTAAAGTATCAATTTTCACCACCAGAGAGCACAGACCCCACACAGAAAGTACCATACTGTAATAATATTATGAAATATTGTGTAGCAGGGAAATCATAATCATATTGATTCCACAAATAAATATATATTTAATTCAAGAATATATTATATATTTTATTAAATATATTCAATAATATTTTAATTGTGACAGATGGTGAGATTAGAACAATTTTCATTTGGACTGCTGGCAGCAGTGAATGGCAGCCATGTTGCCAAAGGCTCTTCTGTTCGCGGCACCACTATACTTATAACGTGTATGTTTCCCACTCTTACATACAGTGCACAAACATGGACCTGCAGAACAAGTACAATAGACTCTATTCGTAAAACTCAATTGGCTGTGGAAAGAATCATTCTAAACATTCACTGTATGCAAAGGATTTGTACTTCAACCATCAAGAATAAAGTAACTTGGAAGATGTCACGTTAATTACGAAGTGGAAGTGGGCAGGACACGTTTCTCGACTGAAGATGGACAAAGAAAGTGAGTGTATGGAAGAAAGAGAAGCGTTATGGAAGGATGACATCGTAAGTCTCAGGAAGCAACTGGATGATAGCCGCCAGAGATCGGCAGAGGGGGAACCACCTGGGGGAGGCCTATACTCGGTGACGGACTTGGTTTCCAAAAAAAAGACTATTAGATGATTTTTTTCATTTCTTATTCAAAGTTGATAATTAATTTGAAAATTTGATTTAAAACATCAGTAACCCAAGTATGTTTTGGAGCAAGAATAAAGGCTTTATTCATTTTTTTTATGTCAACCTTCTAACTAGTCTAAACAAATCCCCGAAGTCAAAAATGTGCGCATATTTCATGCACTCTACACCCGTGTGGACAGACTTTATTTACTGGACCATAGTGTTTACATCAATCTCTGATGGCAGATTGTGTGATTGAAGTAACTTATATTCAAAACAAGAGAATCATATCATTTCATTTTCAATATATTGATTTGTTGAACTTTTTTGTACGTGTATTTATTCATTTTTATGAATACATTGGGACTTTTTATGTATTTTTTTCTAGACACAACAGACCTTTCAAGCTTCTATCTACCTATCATTTTTCAGATTCAATACAATCACGTTTTAATACTTTTCATTTTGAAAAAATTCTTATTATCAATTCAAGTGTATTGAAGAATTACATGATTAAGAGAAACAAGTTTCTTAACTGATCATAAATTATGACTTAAAAAAGTCGAATATCATGGAATTATACATGTTTCATTTATTTTTAATAGGGAAAGTCATCAATTTTCGACTCCGCAAGGTTGACTTTAATTAGAGTTGCAGTATTTATTCTATTTGTTCATCAAGCTTTGAAGAAAAGAATATCAGAGTTCACAAGGATTCATTTACAGAGCTGAATGGATTCAAGAAAAACTTTGGAAGAATGATTTGAATTAAATCTGCTTGAATTATTTGAAATTAGGGCTAATTAATAAATCTATATTAAAATGAAAACTTTTCTAATCAGGGGGAGAAGATACAAAAATTCCAAGGGCACAGAAACTTTCATTAAACAGTTCACAAAAATGTTGATAATGATATGTTCAAGTTTCAAAAAATTAGCCTGTAGCTTAATTTAAAAAAATCTATAATATTATTCCCAAACAGAAGATTCAACAGAATATTGCAAGAGTAATCTGGAATTGATCAGAATAATTTTAAAATAACTCAAACTCTATCTTAACAAATGTTGCCTATTTATTTCAGACAAGGAGATATGAGTAGTTGAAGATTATACGTTATGGTGATAATAAACTTTTCCAAACTAACAATACATAGCTTTAAAATTTTGATAGATTTACTATTTCATCAATATTAAATTTTGACTATTTTCTTGAGCAATAACTGAAAAACTGCTTTAAATTTTCAAAGGGGTTTGCTATTTAGTTTTTATTCAATTTCAATAATTTCTTGAATACTAATAATTATTATAGGGTATCAGTTTGTTATATACAGGTATCATAATTATTAGCTTAAAGATGGTAGTTTCCAATGAACAAGAACATGGGAAAGCTATTTGAATCCGGTTTGGCAGCCAATAATTTTTACTTTGCATGGATAATATGCATCAGTTCTCTTTTTCAAAGTATGATTCAAACTCATATCTCAGTAACAATAAGTTTACAACTACGAAAATGTAAAGAAGCGGGGTGTTTTTCAACTAATTGCTCCAATGTAGATAAATGCTTATTTTAGAACGGCATGTAAAACATAGAGTTGTATCAGTGATTTGCTTGACAAGAAATCAGTTAACTATTATTTTCCTTTTTTTGAAGTTTACCAGGCTGGAGATAAGAAGACGACGGTTCGGCCACGCAACAGCTGATGAGATGATGTAGAGAAGGAACTCAGGAGGATGAGAGTTGTAGCATGGAGACGAAGGGCTTGTGAGCAGGCCGTGTTGAGGGCTCTTGTGCGAGAGGCCTCATGCTCACATCCAGCTGTAATACCAGAAGAAAAAATATTGTAGAATGTATCACATTTACATTTGTATCACAAATACATCTCGTATTATATCTCAAACAAAATCGCGCATTATATCCTTTAATGATGTAACTACAAAAAATATTGTAAGCCTACAATTTATATGAAATTTAATTTGATCCCAGCTCTAATAACTTGATCAACTTTCTTAAGCTTGCTTGTTAAGGGAGGAAGTTCCTGATTAATGATTTTCATGTATTTTATCCATCCATTTTGAAGTGTACTTTCAATGTTTAGTAGACTGACCTGCCCATACGGTCCTTCATCAAGATCGGTAGACTCGAACGAGGTGAGCACCACAGGTCCGCTGTCCTCCCTGATTGTGATCGACGTCTGGTACGGCTTCAAGATTATTGGCTTGTTGTTGACATTTTCAACCGACCTGTAGCAACAGGCTTTGAGTGATGAAATTTCCGTCGCCAAAATGGCCGTCAGCACTAGGGCGTACTCGTCTCTCATCTGAATTTGCAACAGAAAACGAAATAGTTTTAAACTCGAATTTCCGTATTATTACAATCATCATCTAGTATGACATTCAATTGTGGGGAGACCCAAGGGTTGTTCCACTTCGCCGTATAACGTCATAGTTGAGAACATGGAGAACCATTAAGGTTTCACTTTAAAACAGTAAATTTGAATTTTTTATTGTTGTTTTTTTTAATGTTTCCATTGTTATGAAACAATGTGTGTGAAAAAGAATCAAAATCAATAAAGTGATTATGCAATTACACAATCAAATAAATGATAACTACAAAATTGAAAGGACTGAATGCTTCAATTTATATAACTTGGTAAATTACTGAAAAAAGTAACAAGTTTTGGTCAATAGTGTTATTTTCAACATTTGTGACCAGAATAGTGGATATTTTTCAATTCCAATGTGGATATTCTCCGAAGTGCGGTCGCACAGACCGCATGGTTCGGATAGTGTAGAAAAAATCATGTTTCGGGTTGAGGGATAAGATGGCATTTTGTCCCTGCCTGGCCTGGTGTGAGATCACCCTTAATTGAAAAATCGACTGAATTTGGACATGGGGAGTATCAATCTGACTTTCCACTAATGTTGATAAGTGAAAGTGATGAACCTATTAACTCTATATTTCATAATACGATGATATGATAGGCATACAGTGATATGGTATGGTAGGTATGTAGGCTAAATAATGTGACGTGACATGTTAAGTTGATGTAAGTTGGCTACCGGCAGTAGGTGGAGCAATAGCCCAATTCCCTTATCCTTATCTTATCATTTCTCAACTTCAAACATAAATTTCATATTCATATTCGTATCGGTATCCATTCAGTCAGCCCTCCATGGTCAGTAAACAAGCTGAAAGGATCCACCAATCATGACAAAACAAAGCAGGAAAAAACGTTTTTATCAGTGAACTAGGCGCTAATTGTTCGTTTCTAGCAGTTGATTTATTGTTTCAGAAAAAGAGTAGTGAAACTCACCCACGGCCGATCCTTTCCCTCCTTGAACTTGAGTACAATTATTTCAGTTTGTCCATCGAAGATGCGGACTGTTGGCAAACAGAAATCAAACGGCCAGACGACAGCGATGAAGAAGCTTTCCATTGTTGCATCTAGATGGCAGCAGCAGCGCTTCACGCTCTCCCGCCGAGCATTTGAACTGATTTCATTCATAAAATGTTCAATCACAAGTTTCGGTCCACTTTTTTGGCATTCTAATACGTTAATGCATCATGGTACCGGATTTCTGAGGGTTGGGAAGTCTCTGTAATAGAAAAGTTATAGTTATCATTCTTATCAATTCCAATTTATTTTTTATTTTATCATCCTCGATTGTACAAGAATACACGTCAAGAAACACAGAAAAACCACGGCAGTAGATGGGAAAATAGTCACCACATAGCACTTTTGGTGAAATTCAGATTATAATAAATCACAATAGAGCCGGTTAAAATCAAAGTGGTGTATGTCACATGAGCGTGATGTTGATTTTCAAGCCTAAAGTTGATATGGCTTTAAAAATTGCATATTGGTAGGTACATTGATTTCAATTATGTTCCAATTTATTCTCAATAAATCAAATTGAATTTGAAACAAATTTTAATGTAATATTATAATGCATGCATATTATAATACCTACACCGCTTTACAAATTAACAATTATGGTTATACACTGACCATTCGTACACTGGTGCAGCTAAATAGCTGACTAGCAATTATTATCAATAATCAAGTATGGCTTAAACAATTAAACAATTTATTGGAATACATAGTTCATAATACAGACAATCAATAGAGTTATTATTAGCGTACTATTTATTGTAATATTGGATGGTCAATCAGATAGATGATTTACCGTAGCCACGTCGTGATACAGATGCAAACAGATCATTGTAACCCGGTGAGAGCTCACTGCGCTCGCCCAATATTTCAGGAAACTTTGCGGGTCTCTGATCGCACAACGGCTTCCATCTCACTCACCTCACTGCAAAAGAACAACAATCAATTGAGTTGACAAATAAATCAATCTTATAAAAGGCATTTTCAGACCACAATTATTTACAATGTCTTTGAAAATTTTCTGTAGCCTAGAATATTTCTCCACATTCAAAAAAAACATTCAACAATCAAGATAGTTAAATCAAATAACTTTTTTTCAACGTATCACTCAGACCTGCTGTACACAGGTATACACTGTACTCAGACCTGCTGTAACAGTGAGTATTAAGTATTATAATATTACATATTAATATAATACTCTTCATATTCTTTGACACACGGTAAGTAGTAGCGGTCAGTCGAACAGCTGTAGTCAATCACAGACTTATGTTATGGGTGATCACCCAAGTTATAAATTTTAAATAATAGAATATGATCTACAATTTGAGACCAATCTTGAACCAATATTGGGCCCACCTGGAGTCATTTTCCAATCTTACCAGAATGTCTTCTCTGCTACACCAGACTAAGTTATAGACGTTGAAAAACGTCTTGCTATGTAGGGCTACACTTTTGCCACAAGCCAAGACTGGAGCTGTTATAGAATTTAAGAATAATAATAATAACGTAATCAATTTTTGTACAATTATTGGAATAATAATAATAATAATCATCATCAGAAGTACCACACATGCAGCTGCTTCTATTCTGTCCTTGAACCGATATTCAACAACAAAGTGAGTGTATGAGAGAGAGAGAGAGAGAGGAACAGATAGGAACCTACGAGAGAGAGAGAGAGAGCCTGAGTGAGCTAGGTTGAGAAATTCCCTACTTCATCAAAAACTAGAAACGCTGAATTGGCGACTCCAGAATAAACGATCAGTTCCTCGAATTAGAAAAAAGTACAGTACAAACAAAATGTAAATTCAATGTAAACTTTTACTAAAAACATACTGGGCTGTAGTCTGTCCAAGCAAAGAGGACATTCTGGCAAGATGAGAGAATAACTTCAGCTCGGTCAATATGTATTCAAAAATTATAAATTTGATTATAAATATTTTCTACACTTTGAGGCCATATTTTTATAATTTTTGAACCAAAATTTACCAAGCAGGAGTCATTTTCTCAACTTGCCAGAATGTCTTCTTTGCTCGACCAGACAACATAATGCACATTATGTTGGTGTGTTAAACGTTTACACTTGAAAACATACCGATATTTGCTTTTACAAGCAATTAAAGGCTCTGAAAAGACTGTCCGTAGGAACTTCTGAGTGGATAATTAGGATAAATCTGAGAGTATAGAAAGAACTGTCTATTCTCACTGGGTTAATAAATCGAGTGAATGATGATGAAGAACATTTTTTAAACTCTTTGAGTAGTTGTGAGATTGATATTGTGGTACTTATCCATAAGTCATTTATTTTTATCATATTATTTTATTATTTCATATTTCTTTTCATTCATTTTTTGAACTACCGGTACCGTGCATAATCTTTTCTGTGCAGTCAACTTCCCTCCTGAGTTGCAGGTTCAACACATAATATTGTAGGATTTGGGAAAATCCACATAAAACATTACAACATACTCGTGAGATAGCCTGAAAGTGGACTGTTTTTTATGCGTTGAGCAATCTCAAGTCCAGGGTATATCAAAAACAGGGGAAAAACAAGGAATTCTTCCCTGTACCTTATTTGATAAAGTTTACATGAATTTTTCAAAGTATAAGCATAAAACAAAAGGTTGGAATATTGAACTCCATATATACGAGTTTAATATTAATTCGATTCAAGTCAGTAATAGCATTTTACCTACCAATATTTCAATTTTAGGATTAATTTACTATCACTGGGTTGACCTAACCGTTAAAAAAGTAGGCTATTCAGATGAGGATCAACTTAGCCTCACTGAAAAAAAGTTGATTCAGAAGCCATATGAGATTAACATATCTAGGCTAATGTAATGTAACAGATCAACAAAGTAATATAACTATTCAAGATGTAAGAAGCGAGAACAATGATCTACATTTTTGCTGGGTTTTGAATCAGCATTGAAATTCTAATACAATAAAATGATTTCAAATAAATACTAACCTAATAAAATCACGAAAAACGATTTCAGAATACCACAAAGGAATTTGTCCTGAAATAAACTTATTATTTGCGATTGAATTTGAAAGAGCTAAATTATTTCATAGAAAGATATAAGCTTCTTCAGAATCAACTGCAAAATAAATGAGAATAAGTTAATCAGCCTTTCCTTGCTGTATTGCGAAACCGAAATACCTAACAGACCAGCGCCAGCCTAATTAAAACTATAAGTGAATGTACAATGGTATCAAATTAAGTGATTTATCTCCTACAAAAACTATAAACCGAAATAAAATTGAGACAATAATGATGGATCAGTTATAAATATTGAAAATAAAACGTAGCTTACCGGTACCTACGTTAATTTTAGGACCACGGATGGAAATCACATTATTTAGCGAACATATTAAAGGTGATAACAATAATTAATACTTCACTTATTATAAACGAGACATTATAACGAAACAACCACTTGCATGTGACGTTTTTGTACAGTTTTTACAGGAAAGAGGATTTTGTTCACTAGTGGACAAACAGAATCGTGCACGTGCAGGCTAGCTTGGCTCCGCTAGACAAAAACAACATACGTCACTGGCCATCCCCACCAGGCGACAGCCAGAACCAATCGGAGAAATGGATTTCGTCACCTTCACAAGCGGTGTTTTCAAAATTCAAAATGGCCAGAGCATTCCAACAATTTCTACAAAATGAATCCTAAAATTATTTCGCGATTTCGAAACATGTTCCCAACCATCTAAATCGTAATTTCAATGATTTACAAATGAAAATCGGAATAATTAAGGATGTCAACAATTCTAATGACTAGGTACCAAAGCTAATCACAATAAAACGATTCCAGAATTCGAAAATATTATTATTTTATTACAATAATGACCTGAGATAGACTCATAATTTTGAAATTGAACTCAATCTGAATATTATCAAAGCTTATCAACTTCAAAATAAATGAGAATAAAGTGATTTGTGAATGAAATCAATACAAATGAAGGGTAGTCTTCTACAAAAACTATCAATTTGATAATACAAAAAATACAATGATAATACAAAATATACAAATATGATACAAATACAATAGGTCTACCGGTAGTGATAGATGAGTGATGAAAATAGGAAATTCAATTTGTAATCTTACCTCATGAGAATTGAAAATCACAAAGATAGTCTAATCACAAATCAACGCGAAGGTAGGCTAACCAATTTTATTGCACGGCTATCTATCACACAAACCCGAAAGGAGTTTGATTCCTGAACATTTACGGTAATAAATTCAATCATTAACACCTTATTTATTAAAAATCAAACAATCGCTAAGGACTTCCACAAAAACTTTGAGTATAATTAGTTCTAACAGGCCGTTCAGAAATGTCAAATCTCTCAGGGCAGGATTGCAGCTCGACTAACACCATCCCCACCCATTTATCATTCCCCTGCAGGTGTATTCAAAATGGCATAAAAAATTCTAGCGAAATTCTCCAAATTATTTACATTACTCTCACAACCCTAAACATACTTCCCCTCGCCCCAGAAACGTTTTCAAATAAAAAATTAATCCTCCAATTATTCTAAAATTTTTAAACACGTCTCCTCCAAACATCTGAATAGTAATTTCAGGCATTTACTAGTGAAAATTGAAATAATTACCGACATCAATCCTTCGTCGACATGTTGAATCGCAGCCGAGGTTGATGAAAATTTCCCATCCCCTTATGACTTCAACGCTACTACTTTACTCAAGATGATTTTTCAAGAAATAATACTCAACACCGTTTAGTGTGTTTACAATAATAATTATTAAGTTCATAATAATCTAAAAAAAGTTTTTTGTGTTAGGGGTGACCCAACACATTTAACTCGGATGTAATAGATAAATAGTAAAGAGGCATACCCTACCTTGCTGGTTAATGATGTTCCTCCTTCATTTCCACTTCCAACCTCTATCACTTCTAATATAGACTAATTGAACACTGGGAATAGACGATATTAATGTTAATACAATGACTCACTACAGATTTATTTGTTAATTTGTTGAAAGATATCAGAAAATGTCGCACCAAAACAAAACAATACACAAGCTGAGAAGCCCACAGAAAGCAGAAACAGAAGTGAATAGAGGATACCCGTTCTCCGTTCAACAGCAACACTGAACTGAACAGCTGAACTACTCAAACAGCTGAGCTGACACCTGTTGGTTCCTAGTTCCAATAATGAGCACTAGAGCAACACTTGATGATTCATGCATAGACCGCTCTCCTTTGAAAACTCCTAAGAGGCCAAATTACAATCTTCCGACTACCTTCTGACAATTTAAAAAATAATTCCAATTAATTTTCAACAACTTTCTCGTTTTTACCACCCACTTATCTCTTCAAACAAGAAAGATTTTTTTGAAACTTTAAAAAATGATTTACAATCATAGTACCCTTTTTAAAAATATTTTTCAAAGTAATCATTTTTAAAGTTTCAAAAAAATACAGTAGCCCTAAAAGAAAAGAAGACAAAGAAGTATTAAAAAATATTTTATAATATATAATTATCGTCGAAAATTTCATGTTTGTGACGTCCACAATCATAATATTATTATGATTTAGAACACATTATTTGGTTGAACAGAGAAAATTAAAAAATCAATAGAGCACACATTTTTATTGTGATTTCGATATAAAAAAACTTACTTCCTACAAAACCCATGATTGTGTGAGAAGTGATATTCCAAAGAAAATAGGATAATGATTTTTCAATAATATCAAATAAATCTAATTTAAACTTTGAATCCTACCTTTCAAGGGTAGGTTTAAGAAATGTTTAGTAAACGGGTGATTATTAATCAATAAACACTTTGAAAGATAATCTTATTTACTGAATCCATTTTTCTAAAATAAATGATAACAAACAGATCTGATCACAGACTGGTGGCAAACATGACCTCCTAAAAATCACCGTCACGGGCTAGAGAAAGAAGATATTGGAGTGAAATTTTGCAGGTATACCAACTAAACCACGTAGATTCCAAAAAAACATTTTACGGAAAAAGGGCAGAACATGGATTACGCCCCTATTCTATCTAGCTCCTCAATTTTTATTGAGTGATGAATGAGAATTGGAATCAGTAAAAGCCTGCTGTACAGTGTGGAACAGTAGTGTCGGCCAGTTCAATATCTGTAGTCAATCACAGCCTTTGTCTTGTCATTGAGTCAAACAGCAACAGCTGTGATTGGCTACAGATATTCAACTGGCCGCCACTACTGTCTCCGTGTACAGCAGGCTCTATGGCATGCTACTTAAGGTACGATTTGGTTGGTGCGGAATGTAACGACCGTCAGCCGCAATGTACGCATACGGCTGCAGCTGAACCATTTTCTTTGGCACGACCCAGTCGCAATGATCTGCCTTCATGATATCCAGATCTACTAGTGAAAAATGAAAATTACTCCATTTTGGTACCATTTGAATCAAAATTTCATTAACTTTGATATCAATATCCCTCAAAATTATCAATATTTCCCTCCTGGTCATCTCAATTATAACTTACTACATCTTATCCAAGTCTCCAAAATATTTGAGGTTAGAATCCACTGCGACTGGTCGCCGCAACACTGCTTCTGGAGGAGTACAGTCGTCATCGGATGCGGCTGTTGGTCGTGGTCGTTGGTGATACGCATGAACGAAATTGGTCCTATGATTTTACACAGAAGCAGTCCGCCATTTTTTTACGCAACGACCGACGGTCGTTACGTTTCGCACCAACCAAATCCTAGCTTTAAGAAGACTATAATAGATAACAGTCTGAGCAAGCTGGAAGAACTTACAGAAAGATTAAACTTATACCGCCGAGATAACTCCAGGAGGGAACAGCCAGTGAAGGCAATGCAACCAGCAATAATCACAGCAAATTCAAGCCAGTTGAAAAATATGACAGATTCCTGAAGCATAGAAAATAGAAATAAATAGTTGAAGTGTTTATAGTTGATAAATAAATGCTGCACTTGTTCACGTTCATTTCTCATTTTCAATTTTATCCGGTTAATCAGGAATAATGGGTTATCCTACATAATAGGGATAAAGTCTCATAGTGGCACATG
The DNA here is from genome assembly GCA_017141385.1 of Sogatella furcifera. Lineage (NCBI taxonomy): Eukaryota > Metazoa > Arthropoda > Insecta > Hemiptera > Delphacidae > Sogatella > Sogatella furcifera. The sequence goes on from CM029548.1 coordinate 64,658,086, forward strand.
TTTCATTATGGTCTATACTAAAAAATAACACTCACCTGCCTACAGTAGCCTACATGTTTGGATACGCTCCAGACATGTTGACCATGGCTTCTTCAAAAATTCTTTGTTTTTGAAAAAGTCTAAACCAGGGTATGTTTGTGAAAAGTCGTGAAGACTCAGTTCTTTATCACAGGAATATTTGTTCAGAGAAATCTAAAAAAAGCAAAGTTGTTTATAAAGTACAGAATTGAATTGAATTATCTTTATTTATGATTATGTACAGGAACATTAAGAACAGTGTCAATATAAACAATTAAATACAACATAAAAGCAGTAAAGGACAGTCATGGAGAACCTATAATAAAGAAGCGTCTTAAATATTGTCAATTCTAAATTAAGAAATTCAACTTATTATCAAGTGCGCTTCTATGACACGATATGAGTTGAAATGTTTCTAAATTGAAAAAGATAATAGATGCTTTATATCAGCTGTTAATGGATTACATCACGTACAAAAGACAGGCAAAACCACCCAACTTTTGGCGTCAGCTATAACGTGGTAATGTGATTTGAAAATACTTCGCCATCCAACTTCACAAATAGTGAACTGCAATACAATCTTAAAATAGAATATCAAATTAACAATAACTTATTAATAAATAAAGTATTGAAATTAATATTATAGATGAATCAACTAACCAGCTTTCGCAAGCATTATTCATTATCCATGTCCGCTTCATTTGCCTTCATCAGCTCCATGTGAAGACCATAATTCTGTAACATTGAAATACATTTTATCAATCAAATATAGCTTTGAAATAGAATAATCATTCGAAATCTATAGATTTATACATTAATCGTTGTAAACATTTAGTTTACAACTAAAATTCCCTTTTGATAACAATTGAGAAGACCTGTAGACCTTAATGGGACATACTTATAGAATGAAATTATTAGTCATGAAAATTTCAAGAGATTATTAAACTTGATATTATTATTAAACTCTCAACAATGAATCAAAATACAATCATGTAATTGAAGCAGTGTACATTGAAAATAAAAATTTATTCCATAGACAAGGAAGTCTATTAATTTACTTCAAAATACAATTAGGTCTATGTAAAATTAATTCTATTTTTAAAAACAAAGAACAAATTACAAATTACATTACTAATCATCCAACAGTACAATTATTGCAGAATCCTTTGGGAGATTGGCTGTCGTTAGTAAAGATAGTCAGTCGTTTCCCGTCTCTGAAGGAATAATAATTGTTGCATTACACTCTAACTGATTAACTGGATGTTATTCAGAGGTGTTCTGCACTGGCACTTGGTTGCGAAGACTGACTTATGGTTGAGAGGATCAACGTGCTGACCACACGTTACCTCTATCCTGGTTGATGATTATTCGCTTGCTGTATGGTCTGTCCGGGTGGGGAGGGGGTGGTTTTTGGCTCGGCCAATGTTGGTTTGGGGACTGTGGGTTCTGTTTGAGAATTTACGGCTTTTGGGCTGAAATCGTTTTCCAGTCTTGCCGGGTTGTCTTCTCTGCTTGGACTGTATAATGTATAGTGGAGTCAATATGAACCTGGCAACCGGCTGCTAGGCCTACGCCCTTCATGTGCTGTTGAACCATTGACAAAAAAATTATTGCAGAATAAAGTAAAACCTGTTGCTAGTTGCTTGAAAACTCATGATTTGAGAATGCCGGTAGACTAAAGTTGGTGCTATATCTGGGTCTTGTAATAGATATACATTGGTAGTAGCTAGCGGTGAACGAGCTGCTGGTCGATGAGCGGTAATGTTGATAAGAAATTATCTGACCCAAATATAGCATAAGTACTTGATGGGTTGATAGAGAGGACCACCGTCATTGTCACAAAAGATGGAAAAAATAAATTTGGTGTGAATGGGAAAATCAAAGACCGAAATACAGATTGAATAATAAGTTATGTATGTAATGAAGTTAAAGACAAATTTGAATTATTAATCACGATGCTGTAATACAGTGAAGTGAACGTCAATAGTTTAGATTTTGGCAGTAAGCTGGATATCATCATGAACGATATCGAAACAATAAAATCCGACGTTGAAACAATTAAAACTAAACAACATGATATGATTTCGTCCATTGAGAACTGTTTTGCTGGGATCAGCAAACTCCATATCAAAGCAGAATAAGATATTGAACTCATGAGTTACAAGTGATATAAGTCTTGCGTCGAATGAGGTTGCTACTTTGAAAAGCCATTACAGTAGCCTAATGTGATGAAAATATGTGAATACTTAAGAATCCTTGATTACCATAAATTATATAAAAAACTGAATAGAGCGGAGAAGGGACTGGTCAATTCACAGTTTGTCTCCTTGTCCTAGGCCCAGTCAAAGCAAAATCCGGTTGAAGAATCATCCCATCTACACTTGGAAGTAGGCCTCACTTACTTACTTGTTACTTGTCGTGGTCCTCTCCATGGTCGTTGACCTGGGAGTCGTCAGATTTCTTCCCAATCAATTGGGATTCACGGTCTTTGGTGCTGGTACATGTGGTCATCTATGTACTCTGTCAAAGTATAGTAGGGCCTCATGGTTATGTATTTTTTTAGGTCCCTGGCAAAGGCACCATAGTCATGTGTTGACTTAATCTCCTTTGGCAGAAGATTAAAGAGTCGGGCCCCAGAGTAGGCTGGCGACCTGCAAAGGCGAGCATATATGTATATGAATCCCAAATGATTATTCAGAATCATCAAATTGAAAACTAAATTAATCATAAAAATGGAAAAGTTCCAATGAATGCAAAAGCACGTGGTCAACAATGTACTGAATGAAATGTTGAGGTAGTAGATACCTGAATATGCACATCCATATATTACGGGCTCGCCCAAAAGATGAAATTTGTACGCGCACGCGCCACCAAACAAAATCCACAGAAAATAAATTTTCTAGATCAAAAACGAAAATTTCAAAACCATGATGATACTACTGTACTTAGAGTACCAGATGCCTTCGAGAGCCATAGCGTTAGCGGTAGAAGGAAGGAAGAGGCCAGCACATGCTGAGCAGAGCCAGCAAACAGGGAACAAGCAGAGCAACAATAGCGCTACAAGCGGTAGAAGATAAAATTATTTATATGAATCACAAGATTGTGACTGTGAGATTCAACAGTTGAGTTTTGGTTTGGTTTGTGCGGACGTAACGACCGTCGGTCGCAGTCGACCAACCGTAGCCATTCACAGCTCTTGTCTCGTCATTTAGCTTTTATAAAAGGGTTTGTTATTGGCTACAGCTGATCGACTGCGGCTGATGGTCGTTACGTTCCGCACAATACCTTTAAAGCTAGGATTTGGTTGGTGTGAAACGTAAGAACGTAACGACCGTCGGTAAAAAAATGGCGGACTGCTTCTGTGTTAAATCATAGGACCGATTTCGTTCATGCGTATCACCAACGACCACGACCAACAGCCGCATCCGATGACGACCGTACTCCTCCAGAAGTAGTGTTGCGGCGACCAGTCGCAGTGGATTCTAACCTCAAATATTTTGGAGACTTGGAGAAGATGGAGTAAGTTATAATTGAGATGACCAGGAGGGAAATATTGATAATTATTAGGGATATTGATATCAAAGTTAATGAAATTTTGATTCAAATAGTACCAAAATGGAGTAATTTTTAATTTTCACTAGTGGATCTGGATATCATGAAGGCAGATCATTGCGACTGGGTCGTGCCAACGAAAATGGTTCAGCCGCAGTCGTATGCGTACATTGCGGCTGACGGTCGTTACGTTCCGCACCAAACAAATCGTACCTTTAGAGGCCAAATTACAATCTCCCGACTACCTTCTGACAATTTAAAAAATAATTCCAATTAATTTTCAACAACTTTCTCGTTTCAACCACCCACTTATCTCTTCGAACAAGAAAGATTTTTTGAAACTTTAAAAAATGATTTACAATCAGAGTACCCTTTTTAAAGATATTTTTCAAAGTGATCATTTTTTAAAGTTTCAAAAAAATACAGTAGCCCTAAAAGAAAAGAAGACAAAGAAGTATTAAAAAATATAAAAAACCAACGAAAATGGTTCAGCCGCAGCCGTATGCCGTATGCGTACATTGCGGCTGACGGTCGTTACGTTCCGCACCAACCAAATCGTACCTTACAAAACGCAATATTGGGATATGTACGACGTACCAACGATTTCCACATAATAAATCATTGACGACCATCAATAATATGGTCCTACCAAATATCATAAAATTGATTCAATTTCAAACTCAAATTAAAGATAAACCAAATTTGTAAGACTTAACTTACGTTTGATAATCACATAGGCTACACAAGCCAACTTTGTTAAAAATAGATCATCATATTATTCTCTAAATAATTGCACTGGAACTCTAAGAAGTATTAGAAAGACTGAATTCAAGTAAATTATTAACGTATTTTAATATCATAATTTCATAATCATGTTCAAAAACAGTTCACATGTCACATCACGAATGGGGATGGCAAATACAAATTTAAATTTGTTTTGAGATGCTAGGCATCAGCTGTTTCGTAGACTTTCAAAACAATCATTGCCAACATTACTGCCAGCAATATCTTTTTGGAGAATACCTGAAAACTGTTGTGGATTGAAATCAATTTTCAAAATATATTTGAATAAATCATATATTCTAGGACATAATGATAAGGATCTCGATTTAAGAGTATTTTGGTTTTCGGACTCAATTAATGTGTAAGTTTTGGGAACCGGTGCATTGTCTCACTGATCCACTGATCCATTGTCCCGCGTCCAATGGGAGCATTTTGACAGTAAATGTTCCAATGGATCAGTGATCGGCAGACGACAAATGTCGTCTGTTCTGCCTCATATCTCGAGGCCGATCCACTGATCAGTGATCACTGATCACTTGGATCAAAGAGCTCTCATTGGTCAAGATCTGCGCATGCGCCGGATGAGTGTTCAGAGCGTCTGCTCATCATAGCATCGATATTCAAAATCAAAACAAGGAAAAACTAACAAGATGTCTTCAAAATTGGAGTTGGTGTATGAATATAAGAATATTCTTTACAAAATTTTTGAAACAGAAGATGTACACATTTCTCTTCGAGGTAGGTGTAATTTATTTTAATTTATTATTTGTGTAAATATTTTAGTAAATGATGTATTTATTTCTTGCAACCAAATTATTATTTGTGTAAATATTTTAGTAAATGATGTATTTAATTATTTCTTGCAACCAAAATGAAGAAAAGGATGTGTAGCACATCAACAATAATGCAGCCCTTGAAAATTATTTCAGCAGTCATTTGTTAGTGGTAGTTAGTAAATTAGTATACAGTATTTAATTTAGCTAGTTAGCTATTTTTGATTGATTTAAATTGTTTAATTCTATGCTCAAACTATTTATTTAGCCTACTTAAAAAAAATATGCATATTTTATGCAGGCTTTCATGGTAGTGAGCTGCAAATAAGGGTAGGTCACACACGCCTTTGTCACATTCTGGTCACCCATCCAAAAGCAGTCCATAGCGTTTGTCAAATTTATTTTGTAATTGAAATTATTATAATAGCCGACAATAGGTTTTCTTCGTATACGCATTCAGTGCGGCATACTCTTTGTAAACTTATTAACTTATGCGCATTAGTTCATTTCCTACACAGTTTAAAATTCGCGCCAAAGTTGTGAACCGAAAACATTCAAAACTGCGTTCAATGGGAACATGGTACATTGCACCAGTCACCTGTTCCAGATCCATTGATCCATGCTCCCAGAACCAACCCAATCACGTCTGCATGCCTTGCCAACCTAGCCAAGGCAGCCTCCAGAGTCCAGAGAGCATGCGCGCAGTCGAGCGTTTGATTCAAAATCAAATCTCCAACTCTAACCTCAATTAATGAGTGTATGGTCTTTGATTTTTGTGTTTTTCTTATGTGTTGATTATCTTTTTTAAAATTCTTATTAATTATTAAAAATTCATCTATGTATTTTCTTGGACGCTGACCTGTTCGATTGATGTCCAACATTATCGACTGTTGACTGTACATTTAGATTAATGTGGTAAGTTGTTGATAGTTTTTCACAGTGTAGCCTACACTAGACTATACAATTTTATTCTATTTTAGATTTGCTTAATTTTTCCCGTACTTTCATGCTATATTCACTGGTAGCCTAACTATAAAACTTTGTTCAAAAATCACTACTTAGAAACATGAATAGTTTTCATTTGAAGTACTTTCATTGGAATTTGCAAAAGTTTTCAGAACATAAACTTACTTATGAAATGCTTAATTATGTGTTTATGGATCTACACATATTTGTGATTCTCAGCTTACCAAATTTGATTCAATCTAGTAAAATTTGAAGACCGTAAAAAAGTTTGACGTCCAAAAATCATTGTGGGCAACGGGAGTGAGTGTGCGTTCACATTCGAGCCAACAAAACAAAATAATTGCTTGGAATGAAAGGAACGGTTAAGAGATTGATGATATTATCAATATTAAGAAAAGACTCAACATAGAAGCATTTTGTATAATTAGATCTATGTTTTTGGGCTGGGTGTGAATTCACCCTGAGAAGTAAGAACTAACTCAAGTTAAGTAAGTCAAGTCCTACAATTTCTCACTTTGATTTTTGAACTTCGATAAAACAATTTTGAATTTCGATGAAAGTCCACTTCTAAGTTCCAGAAATGAATAAGATAAACCATAGGATTTCAATATTATGGATTAACTTTAAAATTTTTCAGCAAAATGAACTGGCTATGGAGGCCTGACAAAATAGTCCAATACTGATCTTATAATTACACTTACTGTAATAATTTGAGCCGATTCTCGACCAAAAATGTTTACAAAACATGATTCTAATTATTATACTTCCAGAGAATGATCCATTTTATAACTTACAAATTTCAGTCTAGAACTTTCTGTAAGATTCTTTCTGTATTACTGTTGATAATTGGCTAAAATCTATAGCTTTTTATTCTGTAAATGACTATTTGGAATATTTCAATGTTTATCCATAGTTTTGATCACTTCATGTAACTTACCTGTGATATATTATTGACAAAGCCTATTAGCCCAATAAAATAGTACTCCCGACCAAACAAAAATCCTGTTAATTGATTTTATTGTCTTAATCGGTCCATTTGGGTATTAGTAAGAGTAATCCATGGTTTTCCACCAAAATATCTGGAGGCATAACTTTTGGGAGCCTAAAAATCACGAAATTTTCGGACTTTTTCAGTTTTTTTACAATATCTCAGAAACCGAATTTTCTATAGATATTTTTATTCAATACTTTTTTGAAGAGCATGAAATTCCCTACAATTTTCATCACCTGAACGTTTTTCTACCTCCAATAGGAAGCGAGTTATAGCTCGTCGAAAATTGCTAATTTTTATCAACTTTGCGAAAACCTGCTAAATCTAGGTATTTTTCCCTCTTTACTTCTTTTCAAGCCGTTTATCGTATTATTTATCGTAATAACACGATTTTCATACGGTAAGTGACAACGTAGAGGATTATAATAATAATGGATGAAAAATGAGAAATAGTTATTTGTTGTATGGTAGCCAGGTCAGTTTGACCACAGGGGTTTCAGAGAAGAACGGCAGAATATGGACTAGGTGTGTGGTTGGATCAGATTTGATTACATTGCTTCATCCAATTACAAATAAATTACTATACCCTATTCATGACCACTTGAGATGAAATAAAGAAACTTTTTGCATGTACAGGTAGCTATTTTGTTTGAGCTTGAGGAAATGCCAAAAACTTTGATTGATTACAGCTGTTCGACTGCGTCCGACCGTCGTATGAAGTAATACCTCCTTTTACCCGCATACAAGCGCAAAAAATTTGTTCATTTCGTCTCAAGTGATCGTGAATAGGGTATAGTATTTAAGCTTGAATTCTTGAATCTAATTATATTAAGTTTGATAGAATTTATTATAGCCTACTTTAAATCCCACAAGTAAGAAACTATTAATTGATTAAATAACTTTTAGTTATTCTAAACTGAATTCAGAATGTTGATGAAATATTTGAAAAATTTATATCAATAGTTTTTATGGTATTTCAGCAAACAACCGTTTGTAATATTAGATGGATATATAGATAGATTGGTAAGGAAAATGGGGGTTATCTCTTAATTTATACACAATACAATTGAATTCATGTTGAAAATGAATATATCCTCTGCGAACACTGTCGCCTTCAACGGTTTAATTCTCCATTCCTTTAAAAAAAGGCATCAGACAATAAAGTGATGAAGTTCCTCTACCTCCTTCAAATTGTACATGAAACAGGTAAAGTTCTTTTTATAATCAATCCATGGCTTATCAGATCTATCAGCTCGCCCCTTTGATTCAAATTCCCATCTCATCACCCACATGTCTAAATTGTTTTTCTTTATTTGTTTCTTCCCACAAAATTGTGATATTTGAGGGATTTGTATGGAGTATGGGAATGCCTCACTTGAGGGTCCTGCAAGAATTCATCCCTATATATTGTGCCAAAGTATGAAATAATTATCTTGGGTAGGAGTATTCACTTGATCAGTGAAGTCGTGGTATTTGTTGAACCGAATCAGTTGCTAATTTTTCCAATGTACAAATATAGCATTGACTCACCAAATATCTCACCACTCACCACTGGTCAAGTGAATAGGTACCCCCACGGATACTAGAATACTAGTATCCGTGGGTACCCCCAATGCACTGGTGGCTCGTGCCCACGAAACAGGTGAAGTGCTGTACAGTAATAGATACGGCGGGTACTTCACCTGTTTCGTGGGCACGAGCAGCCAGTGCCCTAATGTAACACCAAAATTGATCTCGTTATCATAGCTTATGCCACTATCCATTACACAAGTTTCTCAAATCTTTGAACCAGAAAGCTGCTATTTTCTATTACTTTTTGGAATAGAAATTTTGGTAATCTATCTTCTTCCATTCTTATAATCTTTGAAATACAATTGTAATGCAGCCTAAGACAGTACTCGGAAAGAGGTGTTAGTTCAGTTTCAATAATCAACTTGTAGTTTGGCGTACCGTATTTATGGAGAGCGAAAAAACTTTCTTGATGAGAAACCACTAAAATTTTTCCACACTTTCATACGTTACTGCCTTTTACCTGTGCTCCAAAATGATGAGTTGGTGTTGAAACTACACCTAAATATTTAAAGCCGTTCACACATATTCAATTCTTTCATTTTTTAACGTCCATTTCTAACACCTAGTTATTTCACCTTTATTCATAAAACCCATTATCTTCGACTTCTTCTGATTCACATTTCATCCTACATTCGCAGAAGAATTCCTGTTCATTAATTAGCATGTACTGGAGCTCTACTGGTGAATCCGATATCATCAGCGTACAAATACTTATCATTGTTTCCAATAATATATACCATGATAAAAAAGGTAGAACACAATAAGTCTATTCTTGGAAAAAGTTGTGTGGTGAACGTTACGTGGGGAAGGACGAGAAGACCTCTAAGGTGGCTCTCCTAAGCGACGGCTCAAGCTGCGCAGCTGAAGCTGGAGGGCTCTAGCTGCGCATCTCGTGCCGTCTCAGATCTAGTCTTATAACTACAGATACATAATATATATTTATATAAGCCTATATAATTATTATACAATATAATCTGTAATGCTACAGACGTGCAGCTAGAGCTGCGCAGCTCGAGCCGGTGCTTAGGAATGCTGCCCATATGCTGTCGAGCTCCATATAACCCCTTGAAGCCTCAATGCAAATGAAAGGGTTACGACTCTCTTCCCTTACTCTACCATAGAATCTATGTTACAAGTTTACGGAATCATTGGTTGGCGCTAAATCTCGAGTATCATAAATTCAATCACTACCGTTGAATGTACTTTTCTCTTTCCACTAAATCATTGGTGATTGTATCAACACCCTTATCACGATAAATAATACCAAAGACGGACTAAAAATAAGTAAATAGGGAAAAATACATAGATTTAGCGATTTTTTGCAAAGTTGTCAAAAATTAGCAATTTTCGACGAGCTATAACTCGCTTCCTATTGGAGGTAGAAAAACGTTCAGGTGATGAAAATTGTAGGGAATTTCATGCTCTTCAAAAAAGTATTGAATAAAAATATCGATAGAAAATTCGGTTTCTGAGATATTGTAAAAAACTGGAAAAAGTCCGAAAATTTCGTGATTTTTAGGCTCCCAAAAGTTATGCCTCCAGATATTTTGGTGGAAAACCATGGATTACTCTTACTAACACCCAAATGGACCGATTAAGACAATAAAATCAATTAACAGGATTTTTGTTTGGTCGAGGCACAATTTAATGACAATTTGTTTGGGCTTTATTGCTTACGTTTCTGTAATAATGTTTTATGGCTGATAAAATTCTTGATTCTTGATGGCGTCGTCCTTGACTGGGGGTACCAGACATACTGTGTCAAAGGTTTTTGCCAGACTGTGGCAAAGTAAGCTATCAGCGTCCAACGCTCATAAAGTGCAGTACAAATATATAGCTTACTTGTATGAAAATATTTTCAATTTGAGGGTAGAGTGCTCACCACTTTTCAACAATTTTAATATTGTATCTATTTGTTTGTATTAATTCAAGTTTTCTTCACAATTTCAGTCATCAATGTTCTAAATAATGTCAACGCTCACTCCCGAACAACTGAAACGAATAGAAGAAAATCGGCTAGCAGCCATTCGAATTCGAGAGGCGAAATTGAAAAGTCAACAACAAAATGGCGGCAATAGACCTCCTATCCGCGCTGCGCCCAATTCTAGTTTGGCACAAACCAATCCGGTACCGTCTGACATTTCCCGGATTGCCAATGGGATGAAAACTAATTTCTACGGCGGTAATAAAGAAGCGGCCACTAAAAGAAAAATGGACGAGCCATTGGCATCCAGTGCGGTACCTCCTAAAAAGACAAGCGGGTCGTTTGATAACAGGTTTCAACAGTTCAACCCTCAAAAACAAGTGCAGACCGTAGTGACGAACTCGACTGATTTCATGAAAGTTACCGTGGGATTTTGTGAGCTGGTATCGGCTGATCGTTTTAAAGTTCAGATGGAGTATAACCAGAAGGCACTGGATTTATTCAAAACGATTCCCGGGAAAATGTACGGTAAGTTGTTTTTTTTGCAGATCTTGACCAAGGTGTACTGAATTATAGTATGGTACGGCTGGACCGCACGCAGATTTCGATTCCGAAAATCAGCGCGAGAAACTGTCTGACTGTAATAATAGTGATGGCCGATACACAGGCAATTGATTTTCGGGAAATCGCGCTGATTTTCTGAATCGGAATCGGTGTGCACTTTAGCCGTACTGTCAGAGTGGAACAGTTACATATCGAATTTAAAAGCAATGCTGTTATTGACTCAAGACGGATTTGTGAATGTAGATAATTTGCTCTACAGATATTGTACAATAAGTCTACTGTCACTGTAATTCAATCCATCTTTGATCTTACTATGTATAATTTCATCATATTTGAAGGCTAAGCAGTGATTGACTCTGCTGTTGCTGTGAAGTTGGTTTTGTGGTCGACTTGATGAAAAAATTATAGAAAAATGCACGGTATAAGTTATAAGTTACCATTCTCAAGTTGGAGCTGTGAAGTATAAAAATATTTCAACTCGACAGGCTCACATGAGCCTGAAATAAAAATAATAAATGTCTCACCTTTGTTTAATATCAATTCGAATATAAATCTATCTTTTAAAATATGTTGTAATCATTGGTTCAAGCTGCATTTTAATCTATTTTCGTGCAAATTCATTGTATGTGATTATATGTGTAAATAACTTATGTTTTTCTATAACTTATAATTGGAAATTCATTTTCTCAGTACCTAGGATTCATGGCAAACCCTACAGCTAAGGATGTGATAGGTTTTGTCATGAATCCCACGTAATGAATAATCATATAGAATTTTCAATGTGAGTGATATTGATTACTACTCTGTCTTTTTAATTATTTTTGTGCAGTAAATTGATATAGGATAGTGCAACATGAATAGAACTCGCACAACATAAACATTCATATCCTCCACTGTAGCTTATTTCATAAAAATATTGTTCGTTGTGATTTTCAGATGCAAAAAGTAGAGATTGGAATTTTCCGCTAACAGAGTACAAGACTTTGATCTCAAAATGTGATGGATTGCGACCACAAATCGTTATCAATGCTTTGCCTCAATTTATTGTGAAAGTGAGTGTACTTAATACGTTAAAAATTAACTCCAATTTCTAGTGTTGAATATTATTCCTAATAATCGTGATCCAATTTCTAAAAATGTCATATTGCTTGTTTAGTAGTTACTCTTTTTCAAAACCATTACCAATTTTATATTGAAAATAATTTAATAATCCACCATTTCCAGTGTTAAATTATAATTATCATGAGAATAATCTCTCACTATTTGAACTTTTCTTGTCTCCAAGATTTTACAAATATTTCTCCGTTCAAACATATTTCATAATCATTATTTCCAGTGTTAAATTATCAAATGGATGCCCAGAACACGCTGCAAATATGAAATGAAGGCTATTTTTCAAGTATGATATGAAGTAGGAATTTCTCTATAATGTATTCTACTCTAATCAATGTTAAACTCTCCCATGTAATTAGAATAATTGTTTGTCTTTTCAGCACTTTATTTCAAAACGTAGCAACTCAACAGAATCATACAAAGATATTGATATCTCTTCCGTGGAGTCAACACTAAGAAACTACCTCTACCCGTTCCAGATTGAAGGCGTACAGTGAGTAAATACTTATTCAATCATTAAATCAACACTTGTCCTCAAGAATTGACACTACGAGAATTTAGAAAATTTAACAAAATCAAACCAATTTATACCTAAATTTACGTCCCGACCCTGCGATTTTTCATCGCCAAAAATCAAATTAAAATTTTACTAGATTTAACAGAACTTGGCAAGCACATGATGTTTCTCTGTGCACATCATATGTTTGTAAGCTTCATTAAATCTATTGAAATGTATAAAGTATACAATAAACTGGACGTTCAAAAATCGTGTTGTGTAGAACGGATGGTACCAATTATCATAATACGGCCACGAAACATTTCAGAGTTAGATTTCCTGGGTTTCCCTGTATCTTCTTTTATTTTCAATCACAGATTTTCGTTACACAAAACTTGGAATTTGAATTAGCTGAAACGATAATTAATAAATAATGTATGTGTAAAGCTCAATTTTTTGTAGATATGGAGTTTTATATATGGCTATTATTGTTGAAAACTTGAAAATAGTGGAATGCTGAATTCAAGTCTTACTATTTTTCGAAATTTTATAATTTATATACAGCCTTCACCATGTTCACTTGATTTTGAAATGAAAATGAAATGAATAAGTTTTATTCTCAAAAAAAGATGTTACGAACCAATTCAATAATATATAATAATTTCACAGAATGATACTCCTTACCTAGACACAAAGTATGTGTGTGAGGAGGGTCGTCAATATAAATCATCTTGAAAAACACTTGAGAAAATGCATATGTAAACTATCAATACTCATCTGGATAATCACACATAACACATTAATGCCATGTAGGTGAGCAAGTTTGTATATCAATAATAATGATATTGAAAGCAGATCTGTAATTTTTCAACCCTTCAAAATAATGTCATCCAGCAGCATAGGAGTAGAAAGTAAATGATACGAGAAGATAAAGTAGAAACAGTAATTATTAATTTCCTATATATATATATAAGGGTTGATAATAAAACTATTAATAGTTGTTTCAAGAAAATCAATTATTGTCATGTGGTATTGATTTTGAAGCAAATAGACTTGCTAGAATTATACAATTCTATTCAACTCTCAATTATAATAATTCAAAAAAAATTTATTATATTGAAATTTTCAAGTCTTCTATTAATAATTTACATGGGATAGGACTTATTCCCAGTACTTCGAAAGTACTTTGATTTTACCACAAATCATACTCAAAACTCCACAACATCAACATTCAATCAACAAATTTAATTAATTCCTCCCATGTGCTTCCTTGGCACGAACTAGCAGACCATAAATACTCTCAATGTAATTTCTTGTCCGGTAATTTTGTTGTTGGTTTATTTCAGATTTGGAGTGTCAAAAAGTGGAAGATGTCTGATAGCCGATGATATGGGTTTGGGAAAGACAATACAAGCGCTAGGAATTGCCAGCTATTATAGAAACGATTGGCCTTTGCTAATAGTGTGCCCTTCATCTATGAGGTGAATTAATTCATTAGTCGTTTACAGCTACAGTATTTAATTGAGTTTTCTACTATTTTCATAATCATTTTTGTTTTGAAATATAGCTAGTGTCAACAATTAAGGGGGGCGGCAATTGACTGTTATAAATTCTCAGCTCCGTCAGGACAGTCTGTAAGCTGTATGCGAGAGTACATTGAAACGAAAGCAATCCCTGCTATACTGATTCGTTCTCGAAGACAGCTTCAGACTGTCCTGACAGAGCTGAGCATCAATAACAGTCATTCGCCAACCGCCTTAATTGTTGGCACCATAATATTGATGATAGCTTTAATATAGCCTAGTCTGTCCAAGCAAAGAAGACCCTCTGGCAAGATGAGAAAATGACTCTAGCTCGGTCAATATTGGTTCAAAAAATATTGATTTAGACTCAAATTGTAGATCAGAATTTTTCCTAAGATTGAGGCGAAATTAATAATTTTTGAACCAATATTGACCGAGTTGGAGTCATTTTCTTATCTTGCCAGAGGGCCTTCTTTGCTTGGACAGCGTATGTAAGTACTTTATTATCTAAGATAGTTGTTATTTATTAAATAATTTCAATCTATTCAAAAAAATATTTTTTTTCATATTGAATAGTTTTGTAGTAGGTCTATTTGAAAGTTGAACCGTGTGAGAAGGTGTTTACAAATTCATTATCATATTCTACTCTCGTCTATTCGACTCAGGAGAAAACATTCATTCATTTGTAAACACAACCTTCCCACACTTGTTATTCAATATACTGTTGAACAAATGCAGATTGAACTTAATTCTAAACTACTTGAATCAACCAACATTTTTAATTGATAATCGAGTTTAAAAAACCTTTGTGCAACTGGTGCTGCACTCTTTGAGATCAAAAGTTTTCATTTGAAACATTTATTTCATTTCTACAAGTTAGGGAAGCTTCTATAGACCACTGGCAGCTCATGCCGTGGGAAAAGTTGAAGTGTGGTACAGTATAAGATACTGTGCCATAAATTACACTAAACTTCACTCAAACTATCATAGCAAATTTTCGCGTGTTGAAGTTTGTACTCTAGATGTTATCTGTTTGAAAATGGTTGAATGAAACATTCTTAATTTCCAGATATCAATGGTTGGAAGATGTATGTCGACTTCTTCCCAGTGTTCCTATGCACAATATTTTCGTACTGAAAACGGGCAAAGATTACATTGAAGAAGGCCTTGTCAAAGTGCTTATTCTGTCATACGATCTATTAGGGCGTATGGCTAAACTATTGAATAGTGTGAAATTTGGCGTCATAATTTTGGTAGGTTTCATTCTATTTATTCTGGTTTCTCGATTATTTTATTATTCATTTATTAATCTCAATAAAATAATATTCGACAATTCATTCATACTCGTATGAGCGACAATCAGCCGCGGTCGTATCAACAAAAACCTGCCTACCCACCTATTGTCAGTCCAAGCAAAAAAGACCATCTGGCAAGATGGGAAAACGACTCCAGCGTGGTCAACATTTGTTCAAGAATTATAAATGTGGTCTTAATAGTAGATCAAATTGTTCCCTACAATTTGATAACTTATAAACTAAAATTGACCGAGCTTGAGTCATTTTCCCATCTTGCCAGAATGTCCTCTTTGCTTGGACAGACTATACCTGGATTTGGCATTTTCAACAATATTCCTACCCGATTAAGAAAGAAAAGATGCTGGATTCCTCCTATTTCTAGTTCTATCGTTGTTATTCTGAATGATCCAAGCTATGCATCTCATGTCAACCTGCCAGTCGAGTGATCTCATTTAACTATGAACATAGTTGGTTTCTCAATGAAACGATTATGGACTTTGCATTTTCAACAATTTTCATACCTAATTCAATAAGAAAACGAGCATAATTTCTCCTATTTCCATTTCAATCTTTGTCATGCTGCATTATCCTTGCTATGCGAGCCAAGTCAACCTCACTGTCAAGTCATCTCATTCAACCATTTTCTACACAAATGAAGAAAGTGACACGCAGTATTTCTCCTAATCCTAGTTTAATACTTTCTGTGCTGCATCTTGCATCTTATGTGCACAGTCAAGTCATCTTATTCAACTATGAACTTTGTATCCTCTGTAACAATGAAATGATCATGTTTTTGGCATTTTCAACAATATCACTACTCAATTGAATAAGAAAACACGCAGGATTCCTCCTATTCCCAGTCTAATCCCGGCCATGCTGCATCTCATGTCAACCTGGCAGTCAAAATCATCTTATTTTTGAAGATATCACGTGAGTAAATGATGAAGTGATCACAAATACTAATACTTCTCATACAAATACGATATAATCTTTTTTATACTCTTTTCAAAATTGGGAATTAAGAAGTTTTTTGTGTGTTTTTACCAAGTGCTATAGTTATATTTCTTATTAATAAAATGTTGAACTAAATTGTGTGGCTGCACGATATGATTACCTTCAGTGTTATTCTCGCAGTTTGTCATAGATGAAGAATTGCATAACTGAAGTATATTACCATTCTAATGTATCAATCTGTATACAATTATTTTGTGTTGCTAATTAATCGTTCAATTCATAGTGATGTAGGACGAGGGCTGAAAAGTGGCAAAGAAGACATTCTGGCAAGATGGGAAAATTACTCCAGCTCGGACAATATTGGTTCAAAAATTATTAATTTCATCCCAAATTGTAAAACAGAATGTTATCTACAATTTGAGACCAAATGTTTTATTTTTCAATCTATATTGACCGATCTGGAGTCATTCTTCCATTTTGTCAGAATGTCTTCTCTGCTCGACAACACTGTACTAAAATGAAATGTTTCATTTTATTTATTATTTGTATATCATTTTCTGTTGCTAATAATCTTACTTTCAAGTATAATGTAGGACACTCTCTGAAGAGCGGCTCGTTGCAGCATAGCAAGCAACTAAATGTTTTTAAATATCCGGATCAAGAAATTCATAACTTAAATCTATTCTTTTACGTATTCGTTTGTGTAATTATGATTACTTTTTGTTTGTAATAATCGTTCAATGTTTGTTGTTGGACGTGAGTCACTCACTGAAGAGCACCTCGTCGCAGAATAGCAATTTTTGATTTTTTTAAAAACATCTGTATCAATAAATTCATAATTTTTTTTGAGGGTGATGCCCAAATGGGCTCTTGGGCCTGTGCGTGGATAATGGGAAGGATGATGATGATGAGAGATGAATGAACCTTCTGCTTTAGGTGGGTTCCGAACCACCGGGAAGCGATTTTTGAGGCTTATAGATTGAATTCAGAGGAACTGGTCACCAATACAACAGAGGTGGCAAAGGCACGTCGCTTATCTAATCTCACCGATTAGACGCTCTCTACCACTGAGACAAACCGCTTCCCATACTTGAATCTATTCTTTTACGTATCCGTTTGTATATGATTATTTTGTGTACGTAATAATCGTTCAATGTATGTTGTAGGATGAGAGTCACTCGTTGAAAAGTGGTTCGTCGCAGCGTAGCAAAACAGCTCTAGATATGGTGAAGAGTCTGTCGCGAGTGGTGCTGCTCAGCGGGACGCCGGCTCTGTCCCGTCCGGTCGAACTCTACACACAGCTGGTTGCCATGCAGCCAAACTTCTTCGGCAGCTTGTGAGTTCCACTGTAACACTATGTTATCTGCTACTCTACTATTCTATTAATATTCTACTGCTAGTTCATTGGTTTTATTTTAATGAATAAATACAAATCAATTAATAAGGTAAATCAATTAGTTGATGAATAAACTTATTTATTTATTCAATAAGCAAATAAATTAATGATTTAATAAGTAAATGAGTCAATAATTCGATAGATAAATAAATAAGTCAATAAGTATAGTCTGACCAAGCAAAGAAGAGCCTCTGGCAAGATGAGAAAATGACTCCAGCATGGTCAATATTGGTTCAAAAATTATTGATTTGGTCTCAATTGTAGGAAACATTCTGATCTACAACTTCAGACCAAATCAATAATTGTTGAACCAATATTGACCGAGCTGGAGTCATTTTCTCATCTTGTCAGAGGCTCTTCTTTGCTTGGTCAGACTATAATTGAGTGAACAAATTGATGGAAAAAACTAACAAATGAATGATAGAAAATTTAATAAAATACGAGTATTATTATGACTTTCAATGGTGGGCCATAAAGAAAGAACCTTACGAGTAGGTTCCACCTCGCCAATGTGTACTTGTCTAAATACTGTTCACCCATCCAAGTTTTAGTTTAATGTGTTTGTGACTTTGTTTGTAAATTGTTTGTGTTCATAGTTAGTTAGAAAAGAAGATCAAAAGTAAATAAAAAAAAGATGAAACTGAAGGTGTGCATAAGGTTGAGTGGTAGAAAGGACTTCCTAGTCTTTACTCCGCCTAATAAAGGATATTTCATTTCATCTGTGATTGGTGCGTTCCACCTCCATATATTTGACATGGATTTCAAATATAGAGGAAATAAGAGTATTCTATAATATTAAATTGATTGGACCAATTTGTAATTCTGAAATTGGAGACAAATAACTGAAATCAGAATCGATATTCCGATTGTAAAAGTATCCAAATACGAGTTGTGGTATTGAAGGAACTGTACTTTTGTAAATAGTATTCAAATACAAATACTATGTCTGGCTCAACAGCCCATGAAGGGCCTAGGCCTACCAGCTGGTTGCCAGTTTCAAATTCACTCTACTATAAAGCCCGTCCAAGCCAAGAAGAAACCCCGGCACGACGGGAAAACGGCCCCAGCCCGACCAATACCGGCCCAAAAGCCATAAATTCTCAATCAGAACTCACAGTCCCCGAACCAAAACTGGCCGAGCCGAAGCCGCCCCCTCCACCCCGCCAGAGAATACAAATAGTAGTGGTATTAAAAACATCTGTCTTTTATGTTAGATTCCGATAGAAATGTTCGGGTGCACTGTAGGAATAACAGCATTCTTATACACATCACAAAACCTATAAAACCACTTGACCCAATTGTTATCTGACCCAATACACTACTAGACCCAACTACTGTGCTGTTCTCTAGTGACATGCTAGCTTCATGAGAGCAGCGCTATGTAGAAACACACACGTGATAACTCAATAATTCTATTGGGCCAAAACCATATACATACAGGCCGAATCAAAAACATCATTCAATATTTTGGATCATTATTGTTGGACAATAATTGCCTGTGTTTATCCATTAAGTAATCTATTTTGTCTTAGAAATAAATAATTGTTTTCTATTTCTGTTTCAGCCGTGAGTACGCGAAACGTTATTGCGACGCCAAACAGAACCGATTCGGATGGGACAATTCGGGCTCCTCACACGTAGATGAACTAAAAATTGTTCTAGAATCGAAGTTTATGATAAGAAGACTGAAACAAGACGTTCTCACTCAGTTACCTTCAAAAGTTAGGTAAGTTTCAATTAGGTTCACTTATTATCATCATCTACGTACATTGAACATGTACACTTTTCTAACAATGTTCAATTTTATATTTGATGAAGTTAAAATTTGTTCATTTTCAACAATGTTTGATTTTCTTTTTGAAAAATTCCATAAAGTTCCAAAATATTTGATCATCTTTTTTGAAAAATTTTCCAGAAAGTCCTAAAATACTTGTTTGTATTTTTTAACTTTTGTCAAAAATAAATAATAATAATATTCGTGTAACCTGGCTGGCTATTTTTTTGTCAAAAATTTCATTAAGTCCAAACCCATGAATAACTTTATTGATCAGCAACTTTTATTCCATTCCAGACAAGTAATAATACTGAACAGTGATACAATAAAAACCTCGAAAGAAATGAAAAGCTTCCATGAAACTTTAACGCAAGAGAAGCTAACACATTCCGAAAAACGAAGTCAGATGATGCTGTACTATGGTGAAACGGGCAAAAATAAATTGAAAGCTGTTTGGTAAGTTGAAATCTTTCTAAAATAATTGTGATACTTATAATTAAAACATGATCATGTGGATTGAATACAAAATTTAAGATTCTGGAATGATTCTTCATTTATAAAATAATATGTAAATATTCATTATCAGACGGAGTCTCTGGATTATTCTGGTATAGCTCAAGTAAAAACGTTGGTTATCAAAAGTTGCGTCTGTCTCTTGAACTTGATCTAATCTACTAACAGCTGATGTAAAGCATCTATTGACTCTCTCAATTTCAAAGACATCATCCAGGTATAACTAAATAACAATTCTAATTGACAATGCCAACTGTTGGAGCTCACAATGAGCAGATGAAACCGAAATTTTTTTGCGTCAGTTGTTTTTTTAGTAATTTTTTAGCTGTTGGGTGATCTAAGCGTTCTGGGCAGAGATAGAGAGAGAGAATAAATTAGATTCACTGAAAAAATTTAATACCCAATAGAGTTTTGAAGTACCTAAAGTCCTAGGGCTTTCTAATTTTACATAATTGAATTTCTTGTGTCATTTGTTAGTTATTCTTATTTTATTTTTCAGCGAATACATAGAGAAACTTATCGTAGAGAATAAAAAATTTCTCTGCTTTGCTCATCATCGAGAAGTTTTGGATGGTGTCTCCCAGACGTTGATCAAGAAAGGTGTCAAGTGAGTATAACTATTTTCAAATTTTGTTCTTCTGATTTATAACTTACAAAAAAATTGAATTCATATAGTCTGTCCAAGCAAAGAAGACTCTCTGGCAAGATGGGAAAATGACTCAAGCTCGGTCAATATTCACTCTTTGAGTAGTTGTGAAATTGATATTGTGGTAGTTATCCATAATAAATGAAAAGACAAGATGTTGTCAAACCACTGATTTATTAGAAAATCAAGATAATCGATTCCGCTAATCGGGGAGGAGCTTGTCTAGGCCAATGGCAGACGTTCACGGTCATTGGCTCAAGCGTCGACCAATAGCGGTGCTTCACGGTTAGTATAAATACTGCTGCTCTGTCCGTTAAGTTTTAGTTTACCAGAGATTGATAATGGTGTAACAACCGAAACCGGTATCTCGATTTTCTAATAAATCAGTGGTTTGACAACATCTTGTCTTTTCATTTATTTGGTCAATATTGGTTAAAAAATTATCAATTTTATCTCAGATTGTAGTAAACAATATTTGATCTACTATTAAGACCACATTTATAATTTTTGAACAAATATTGACCAAGCTGGAGTCATGTTCCAATCTTGCCAGAGGGTCTTCTTTGCTTGGACTGATTATAGCATAACGTCATTCACATAATACTTATTATAGCCGAATAGAGATAAAAATCTTTATAGTTTGTCCATACTAGGTCTCTTTTAAATCAAGTCGCCTTGATCGAGTAGCTATGTCTAGTAGATGGACAGAGAGGCTGCAAATTGAATCTTGCCGGCCGGGTTGGCCGAGTGGTCTGGGGCGTTACAACCTTCAGTCCGCTAGCGCTACCCGGTCGTGGGTTCGAATCCCACCAGAGACATGGTCGTTTATGCACCTCATAAATCACCCTCGCACACTCCATTACCCATGCACAAGTAAATTAGAATACTTACGTGGGCATCATCCAGTTGAAATGGGAACCGCAAATCATATATATAAGTTACTTGTAACATGATACTGAATATTGATGAATCAGTTCCAAAAATGACTGTTATTAATTATTCTTAGCTCTCTCAGGACAGTCGGCAACCTGTCTGTGAGAGTACATCGGAACGAGAGCGACTCCTGCTATACTAATTCGCTCTCGATAACAGGTTCAGACTGTCCTGTCAGAGGTGAGCATTAGCATAGCTTCCTTTAATAGAAGGCCATGTCCTAATAATATGGCAACGTCGCACTGGAGGTACACATTTTGTAGTATAAGTAGTAATCAGACCAGCTGAAAGCATTGAATCGATTGCCAAGCTGGTGTGTTAGTTTTGTTTTCTTAACTTTGATTTCAGTATTATTAGATAATAATCTTTTTACAGATACAAATCATCCATGTTAACTTTGAGCATAATTTTCATGAAACTCTTCGTATAGAATTCCTTTTGTGTTTTTTTTTGTAATAGGTTGTGTGTGATAGAGATTAGCAAGAAAGATTAAGAATAGACAGTTATTTATTAAAAATATAGTGTAGCAAGTCAAATGGAAGAACGCACACAGGAAACGCATCCGTTAGAACAGCTGATTGGAAAGTGATTTCAATGCTTTTGAATGAACCCAATTTCCTACTCTACATAGTTGTCAATTTTCAGGCCATGACCTTCTATTAAAGGAAGCTATGGCATTAGTGTCCACATCCACTGTCAGTTCCATCGTTCACAACTGATCTTACAACGATCGGCCTGTCGGTTGACAGCCCTTTTAGACTGCCGGTTTTGTCATCATGATACAACTTTTGACCGTCAGAGGTCGAACTGTCAGTGGATGTCGTAGTTACACTCTCCCTTCAATCGGCCGTTTCGAGGGAATGTCTTCTTTGCTCGACAAGACTATACAATTCGTCTTCTTTCCTTATTTTGATGAGAATATTAAATGAAGTAATTATTAAGAATAAAGTATATAAAGCCGATTATAAAGAATAATTATTAGATATTGCTGTACACCAACTGCCATATCTTCATAATAATAATTCATTCCAATCTTCAATTATAGCAATTATTATGGCTTTATTTGGTGGGGAGACCAAAGGGGAGTCTGATCTCACTAGGCGTCCAATGTGTTTGTATATAAGATTGGACAATATAAAAAAATTGAAGCAATATAAGTTTATTAAAAGAACAAAGGATTTCTGCTACTGCAAATATTGACCAAAGTAGCCTACTGAATAGCAGGCGAGATTCGTTGAATGAAACTGTTCTAAAAACTGTGCCCGGACCGGGAATTGAACCCGGTACCTCTTGGTTGCCGGCCGAGCGGCAGAGTGGTAAAGCTCGGCAACCGAAAGGTGCCGGGCTCGATTCCTGGTCCGGGCACAGTTCTTAGAACAGTTTCATTCAACGAATCTCGTCTGCTATACAGTTTATTGGTGAATATTTGCAGTCGTAGTAGTCATTTGTTCTATTTATATTGCTATAATAGGAGTACTTATTTTTCTTAGGGCTACTGTATTTATCAAAACTTTCAATTAACGAAAATCAAAGTACCCTTTTAAATTGAAAAATAAATGAAAATCAAACACCCTTTTAAAAAACTTCAAAATTATTAAAACACAGACATTTTTTGGCCGAAACATGTCTGTGTTTTAATAATTTTAAAGTTTTTAAAAGGTGTTTTATTTTCATTTATTTTTCAATTATTTCAAACAGCCCTAAGTTTTAAAGTTCAGTTACCCTTGTAAAATATTTTTTATTTTGCCTAACATGTTTCGGCGTTTTAACCATTTCCAAATGCAAATAATTTTCTATAATTGGATATACAAATTAATTATTATTAGAAAATGTATGTGATTTTTTGTTTATAGATTTATCAGAATCGACGGCAAAGTGCAGACCGACGAGAGGAAGCGGCTGTGCGACGAATTCCAAATGGACGCCACGTGCCGGACGGCTGTACTGTCCATCAAGGCGGCCAACACGGGCCTCACGCTCACCTCCGCTCAACTAGTTGTCTTTGCGGAACTCTTCTGGAATCCGGGCGTGAGTTTTATAAATTCAGTTTTTTTATTGCAAATGTTGCCCACGTAAGTATTTTATTTTATTTGTACGTGAGTAATGGAAAGTGAGTAGGTGATTTATGAGGTGGTTAAACGACCATGCCTCTGGTGTGATTTGAATCGACGACCGGGTAGCGCTAGTGGATTGAAGGTTGTAACGCCCCAGTCCACTCGGCCAACCCGGTTTATTCAAGGTGACTTATGGGAATCGAACGTTTTTCAATGAAATGATACTCGGCCATTTCTGAAATTATTGCTAATTTTTTACCTGAAATTAAAACTTATTTTATACAATTTTAGTTGACAAAGCTCATTACCTGCAATTTTAGTTATGTGTGAGAAATAATGTCAAAGTGATCTCCATCATTTTGAATGCAGGACTCAACTCTCTTCTCAAAATCTTCAATCACACTCACTAACATTTCTGCAGTGATAACAGCAACGTCTTGAATGATCGCATTCTTCAACTCGTCCAAATTTCGTGGCTTGGAGAATGCAATCATTCAAGAAATGATAATCACATCAGAAATTATGGAAATTGCCTTGACGACATTGTTTTTCACACATAACTAAAATTGTATGTAATGAGCTTTGTCAACTAAAATTTTATAAAATGAGCTTTAATTTCATGTAAAAAATATGAAAAATTTATAAAATGGCCGAGTATTATTTCATTGAAAAACATCCGATTCTCGTAAATCACCCGTCTCTTTGTTTTCGATAAACGGTTTAAATAATATATTTCATGATTTTTCCTTCCTTTCCCAGTCCAAGAGCCTGTCTCATAAATAATTACATGTTACAATCCGTCTATACTTGGTAGTTCCGCAATTGGCGGAAAAGCTAGCTTACATGGGATTGTACAAAGTTAGTCTATGTTCGAAAGATTATAGAATTAACATTTGAAAATGTTGAAGTCGAAATAACAAGTAAATTATCGATTCTATGTATTGAAAGGCTTTTTAAGGGATCAGTCTCTTGAAAGTCTAGTTGCCTGATGCAGCAGAATGGCGATCTTACACGTAACTGACAGATCAGCTTAAGTACCTAACTTATAGTTCAATCTATTTTCTTATTTTAGTACGAGTGTACTCATTCTATTTAAGTTGAACTCCTGAAAATAGTCTAATTGAATTAAATAGACAAAAATGAACCATCCACATACAGTGGACAGAGGATGGGTCAACATTGGATGGATCATATAGTCTGTCCAAGCAAAGAAGAACCTCTGGCAAGATGAGATAATGACTCCAGCTCGGTCAATATTGGTTCGAAAATTGTTGATTTGGTCTCAATTGTAGGAAACATTCTGATCTCCAATTTGAGACCAAATCAGTAATTTTTGAACCAATATTGACCGAGCTGGAGTCATTTTCTCATCTTGCTAGAGGTTCTTCTTTGCTTGGACAGACTATACCAACGAATGATCAAAAGATGTTGATTAAACCAACTTAAGACCTCTAGAGTGAGCTTATAATATTTCCCTGTTTTTAAACACTTAATAGAAAATCTAGATCTGGGGAGTCCGATCCCACTAGACGTCAAACCTGCAATCATAAGATAGTAGATCTGAATCTTTTTTATGGTGGATTACTTCTTTCACTCTCACTTCTTCTGAATATTGTACGGCTATCAATAATTGAGTGTAATTGCATTTGCTATCTGTTTGTTGTGTAGGACCTGTTCCAAGCCGAGGACCGTGTGCACCGTATAGGACAGGCGGACAGTGTCCACATCCAGTACCTGCTAGCCAAGGGCACGTGCGACGACTTCATGTGGCCGTTGATTGAGAGCAAGCTCACGGTGCTCAACAAGGTCGGCCTTACCAGCGACTCGCTCAAGGACACTGCCAATGTTGCCCAAACTGTGCTGCCCACCAAGAAGGTATTTCGTTTTTTGTCATAGTAGTCTACTCGAGAGTAAGCATTAGTAGAACTACACATAATTTATAACCCTCCTCTGAATTAGGTCTCCCTCCTCTGTGGTAGAACTTATACAAACTAGCATCACCAGGTGTGACAAAAAACAATGTTTTCAACGTTATACTCTTTCAAAGAATACAATAATTATTATTTCAGTGGCACGCTTTAAGAGTGGGCAGTAGCAGTCGGCCGGGGTGGCGTCGAAACCCAAAGGTCCCGGGTTCAATCCCAGGTCAGACCAGAAATGTTTCAGGCCACTTCCCGTGTTTCGAATGGACACGTTAAACCGTCGGTCCCGGCTGCCTAAAAACAGTCGTTAGGTCATGTCAGAGGCCCTGAAATTGATCAGGAGCGACTGAAATACACTAGTCCTGAGCCAGCCAGGTTACACGAATATTATATTATTTATTAGTAGTCGGGCATTTGCCAAAAAGCAGAGTCATGTACCTTAAGAACATAGTAATTTTAAGCAATCTCTTGGAGCAAATAGCACCGTTATTTATAGATAAGTATTCAAATTTATGGATTGATATTTCAATTTTTACTTTTCCCCTCTTTTGATTATAATCTTATTACAATAATAAAAGTATGTTAATAAAAAATAGCTAGAAGTAAAATTGAATATTATTGAATAGATTATTTGATTTATATCAATTATTATGAAAAATATTACAAGAATTGAATAGATATTCGTGTATCTTCCAGTGACGTATTCAACATGAATATCTTCCCATATAACTATTTGCTCCTTGCTATTTGCTATTTGCTCCAAGAGATTGATAAAAATTGCAATCTTTGCTATAGTCTGTCCAAGCAAAGAAGACATTCTGGCAAGATGGGAAACTGTCTCCAGCTCGGTCAATATTGGATCAAAAGTTATAAATTTGATCTTGTATTGTAGAAAAACATTCTGTTCTAAAATTTGGGTTTAAATTTGTAATTCTTGAACCAATATTGACAGAGCGGTAGACATTTTCCTATCTTACCAGAATGTATTTTTGCTTCGACAGACTATAGCTAGTATAGCTATATAGCTATATATTCGATCTGGTAGATGTTTGTATTCCATCGAATATCGCTATGAGCGTCTACCGTGCTGCGCTCTGGTGGATTATCGTGTGTACTTTTCTACGCGTTTTAGCATACAAAGCATAACGTTAAATGGGAAAAACGCATTTATAATTAGAATGGTATTATTTGCTGCTTCATGCATTTCTCAGTAATTAGAACATGATATTCAGGATATGAATGTTAGTTATTGATAGTATTATAGCTCATTATACTAGAAAAATCCTAGTTTTCAAGTATTTGAGAGCAGACAACCGCAAACAGATGTATTTGAGATAACAGCTGATAAGTTATCTTACATGAAAATGAAAAATTGGCACAAGCTCACATTTATTTGAAAAATTGAATGATATGAATGTTCCTTATTAAAACATAATTAATAGAGTTTTTGCGTTGATAGTAACAGCTTATTAGATTAACTAACATAAAAGCTATTCATGTACATTACCTCATGTACAGGTTAGAATGGAGCACTCCATGGTTCTACTTGATCGATAAATTCTTTTGCACGTAAACAAAACAATTAGGTTAGCTTCACCTATCAATATTTATTCAATGCAGTGAACCATTCTTTTTATTGATGAAACTTATGTATGGCAACTGGAAAAGTGTAGAACTTGAAATTTCCACTGCGTGTTTTATTTTTACAATCCAGAACACAACAAATTCTCCAGGACATTATTTTAGGTTTAGCCCTATCTCCTCCAATGTTAATTCAGTCAATTTTTCGCCGAAATGATCCGCCAATAGCGCCTTGATCGCCAAAAATATCCTTTCCACCCACTTGCACACAGCGAATTCTAGCTAGGGAAAATTGAGTTGACATCAACAGTTTGCTTGGTTGAACTAACACTCTACTTCTTCAGTGTAGCACCGACTGGTAATTGAAAAAAAATTAGGCAGTTTCGTCTGTCTTGCACATGATGTAATCTACTAAGAGCTGATGTGAAGCATCTATTGTTTTTTATATTTCAGTAACAAAATATAGACAAAACTAAATTACAATACTTCAATTGACAACATCTGCTGTTAAAGTGCACAAGGAGCAGATGAAACCGCCCAACATTTTTGTGCCAGCTTTTAGTGCATTTCATTCGAAAAAATGCACTATTGGTCTTGCCCTGACAATCGAAAATTTATGATGTGATATATTTTTTACACGTTTCCGAGCCCCTAGAACATGAATCTGATGTCCGTTCAAATTCATATATCTATATATATATGTACAGATTCTACAAATCGACCAATTACTTGATCGTTTTGAAAATTGGTGTGTATAATACCCTCATTATGCCCTACAATTTGAGCCATCAGCGGAAAAAATCCAATCAAAAATGGCGGAGAAAATGGCGAATAATATGCCGAAAATTGTGTTTTTCGAAAACGGCACCTTTGAATTCATACCCTGAATAGCTCGTTATAAGTCATATGATTTGAGCCATCATAGAATTGCATTTGAAATGCACTCTTTCCGACCGCCAGCTGCCGGAGCGAATTTTTGTAATAATCGGGACTAGAAAGATTAAATTAATCAAGTTGAGGTGTCCTCATTTTATGTTGTGTTCAGTGGATTAATTTCAATGTTCATTTAGATTAATGAATTATTTTTATTATTTTGTTGCAGCAGCAGCCACATATCACTGATTTCCTGAAAGATATTCGATTTGATGAAGATGATGACGATGACGATCTGTTGAACAGTGTCATGGACAACTTCGATCAGTGTATATAACCTCAAAGTTGTAGTAACTAATTAAATCTCTCAATTTTTTTACCATTGTTATCTCATAATGAATATTGTAAATTAGTGCCTAATTAGCGTAACTGAGAATAAAAGTTATTTTTAATAGTTTTGGAGGAAATAATTTTTCACCAACTTTTACAATATTGACTATTCCAATTTGTCGCTTTCCATATTAATAAGGTAGGATAGCTGACGTCAAAAATTTAGGCGGTTTCGTCTGTCTCTTGTAAGTGATTTAATCTAATAAACAGCTGATGTGAAACATCTATTGATTTCAAAAACGTCATAGCTATATAACAACTCTAATTGACAAAATCAGGTGTGTGAGCGCACAAGGATCAGACGAAACTTTTTGGCGTCAGATATCGTCCGTCCAAGCAAAGAAGAGCCTCTGGCAAGATGAGAAAATAACTTCAGCTCGGTCAATATTAGTTGAAAAATTATTGATTTGGTTCTAATTGTAGAAAATATTCTGATCTACAATTTGAGACCAAATCAATAATTTTTGAACCAATATTGACCGATCTGGAGTCATTTTCTCATCTTGCCAGAGGCTCTTCTTTGCTTGGACAGACTATACCATCAAAGTCGATTGTAGGCTTGGTCATTTGAGGTTTTGTGACTGTTATTTATACTCAGCTCTGTCAGGATAGTGTACGATCTGTCTGCAAGAGCGTATCGAGTCGTGAGCAAACCCATCTGGACATGAACGCGCTCGCTCTGCGCTCGCAGACTTTGAATTGGAGCGCCATAGAGAAGATAGATCTATAATAACTTCTTTTATTAAAATATTTTTAAAAATTGATTGAACCCTAGATTAATTAATGGAAAAATTAAGCACTCTCCTATGATTCAACTTGGGCCGCTATTACACGATAATAGTTCTATGTCATACATCTATTATCAAAGATATTATATGTTCTCTATAGGAGAACCTATGGCGGGTATTACACGATAATAGTTCTATGACATATTTCTATTATCAAACATCTATGATGATGAAATATTACCATGTAATGAGCCAAATATTATAAATGATCATATTCTATATCATATGTTCTCCTATAGAGAACATATTATAATATCTTCGATAATAGATGTATGACATAGAACTATTATCGTGTAATAGCGGCCTATGACATAGAATATGATCATTTATAATATTTGGTTCATTACACGTTGATATTTCATCGTCACAGATGTTTGATAATAGAAATATGTCATAGAACTATTATCGTGTAAGGCCGGTATTACACGATAATATTTCTATGATCATAGTTGATCATATGGAAAGAGACAAAAATATGATTACAATTACACAAAATCATATTTTCATCTCTTTCCATATGATCAACTATGATCATAGAACTATTATCGTGTAATACCGGCCTTAGTCATTGAAAAATTATTTTTGAAACAGTGTTTCATTTCTGAGATTTCAGTTCATCGTAATCATCCTCAGCTAGGATGAGTCAAGCAAGTCTCTACAAGCAAAGAAAAATTCTGGCAAGATGGGGAATATTGATCGGTCAATAAGTTATTGATTTAAAGATTATGAATTCAATCTCAAATTGTGAAAGATATTCTTCTCTACAATTTCAGACCAAATTTATAATTTTCGAATCGATACTGACCGAGCTGGAGTCGCAGTTTCCCAACTTGCCAGAATGCCTTCTTTCCTTGGACAGACTAAAGGCCAAGGTACTTTTTTCTATGAACTATGTTTGAACTTGAACACCATTTTAATCAATATCATTGTTGAAACCGCGCCTATGACTCATCCGGAATTTCTGTACGGTAATTCAAGTTAACAATATTCAATAATTCCTTATAAAGTTCCAACATGAATAACATTCTGAAAAAATACTACAATTATTATTATTAGTTTGTAAACTCCCACTGCTATTATTCATTGTAGGCTATTTGGACACAGGATACGACATCCAGTATATTGATAAATAGAATGAAAAAATCAAATACCCTTTTTTAAAACTTCAAAAGTATTATTATTCACAATTATACTTATAAAGTTGAAAAAAGGGTATTTGATTTTTTCATTTTATTTATCAATTATTATAAATATCCCTTAGTTCAAAATTTATTTGACATACACTACACTAATTAATATGACATCTCCTTTTCCTCAGAGCTACTTATCAAAATTTTCAAAAAAATGTAAATCTCAGTACACTTTTTAAAAATAATTTTTATTTTCACTAATAAATAAGGGTACCGTACTGAAATTTACATTTTTTGAAAACTAATACGACAATTGAATTTTTCCATTACAGATAACAATCATTAACATTTTGATAATTCAATAATTTTTGGCTCACAATATTTAATCGCGATTGCGAGTTTCAAATCAGCTATCAGACAGTATTGTTGAAGCTGTATTTCTGCAATACGAACTTCTAGTTCTCAAGAAGCTTTCTTGCATTAATTTTTTGAATTAATTTTAGAGAATTGACGATGTTGTGTGATAAAAATACGATATCACAATAAAGTCTGTTTGCCTACCAGCTCGAAGTTAGGCCTATACTTCTTTTCAGCATAGAATAATAGATTTTTCAAAGATCTCTAGATTATACTAAAATCCTCTTTCTTGCTTCCAGCAACGCATCTAGTTGGAATGACGGATGACGTCAAACATTTTCTGGGCATTCTGCTTTTTTGCATTTTAGTGAAGATTCGGTGAGTTTGCAAGATAAAAATATAATCTTATTATAATATCTCAAATTAAGTAGTCTTTCCAAGCAAAGAAGACATTCTGGCAAGATGGGAAAATGAATCTAGCTCAGTCAATATTAGTTCAAAAATTATAAATTCAATCTCAAATTGTAGAAAATACTTTGCTCTACAATTCGATACCAAATTTATAATTTTTGAATCAATATTGACCAATCTGGAGTCATTTTCCTATCTTACCAAAAAGTATTCTTCGCTTGGACAGACTAATTGGCAATAGGAACACTGCTACCTTTTTCACTATATTTATTGTATAAAACTGACGGCCTGACTTAAAAAAGTTGGGCGATTGGTGAATGAATGTTGATAATAGGCCTACTCAGCTCTGTCAGGACAGTCTGAAGCTGTCTTCGAGAACAAATTAGTATAGCTGGGGTCGCTCTCGTTTCTATATGTACTCTCGCAGGCAGCTCATAGACTGTCCTGACAGAGCTGAGAATTAATAACAGTCATTCGCCAACCGCCTTTATTTTTGGAGTCAGCTATATTTCATATTATAGGATCATAGTACAATATTATCTTTCATTACGATGAGCTTTTATACATTACTGCAAGTACAACAATATTAAATGACCTATATCATCTTGCATTACGAATTACGAGGTACATCTTCCATGATTCTAAATCTTACCCAAATCTCAGAAATAGCGATCAAAAATATCAAAATCGCTACTAAACACAAATTCATCACTTGTGCTAGGTATGTTTTGTCAATTTTGCGATTTTTGATCGCCATTTCTGAGATTTCGGTAAGATTTACACAATCGCCGCAATCTAACCTTTTCTTTAGAATCCGACTCTCTTCAACTTCCATCAATAAAAAATACAATTTTATGATTCCTTATCCAGTTATAACCTTTATTGTTGAAAAATGGCGTTTTCTAGAATATTTTCCCAATTATCCCAATAACCGTTAAAGTTACAAACTTGGAACTGGTTCCATTGAATTCATCAGCTAGAATCAAGAATCAAGAATCAAGAATTTTATTAGCCATAAAACAATTACAGAAACGTAAGCAATAGGCTTTGTCATTATTATATCATAGGTAAGTTACATAAAGTGATCAAAACTACGGATAAACGTTGAAATATTCCAAATAGTCATTCACAGAGTAAAATGCTACAGACTTTAGCCAGTTATCCACAGTAATACAGAAAGTTCTTAATGGCAACTGTTTGACATCTTCTGGTAATACATTAAACATACGTATCCGCAAATACTTGTGACTCTTCAAAGATTTAGTCAATCTAACTGTAGGTCTAGTTACATCATTCTTATGTCTAGTGTTGTGTGAATGTACAGATATATTTTTATTGAAATTTGACAGATTTTTCTTAACAGAGATTAAATTATAATATATATACAAACAAGGCAAAGTCATAATTTTGTGTTGAACAAAAATTCCTTAACAAGATTCATTGTACTTGAGGCCAAAAATAATTCTAAGTTCTTTTTTTTGCCATATAAAGGCTTTTTTTGAAGAAGATGAGTTGCCCCACAATTTTACTCCATAAATCAAATGAGAATGGAAAAGACCAAAGTATATCATTTTAATTACATCTAGGCTAACACAATATTTCAGTCTTCGCAAGAGAAACAATACTCTAGACAGCTTTTTACATAAATTCTCTAAATGGTAGTCCCAACTGAGTTTACTATCTAGGTACATACCTAGTAGTTTTACAGGTTTGAAGAAATCATCATTCAAGTTCAGATTACCAGTACTTACATTATTGTTGAGAGAAAATATTATTTGCTCTGTTTTGCTCTCGTTCACCTTAAGTAAGTTGGCATTGAACCACACCTTAGACTCATCCATAGCTCTCTTAAGTGAATCCTGAACAGTTCTTACATCAACATCATTATGTACCAAAGTAGTATCATCTGCATATAATATTGAAAAGACAGAAACATTTTTAGCAAAGTCGTTGACAAAAACTAGAAACAAGAAAGGGCCAAGGACTGATCCTTGAGGCACCCCTACAGTCACATCAAGGAAATTTGAGTTTGTACAATTCAGGCTAACCATTTGTTTCCTAATTTCCAAATAACTTTTAATTAGCATGAGCTCCTTATCTATTATACCATACTTTTCCAGTTTTTTGCAAAGTATTGAGTGAGAGACACAATCAAATGCCTTACTTTTAAAATGCCTTAGCTAATTTTTACTTAGGAAATGATTATTTTAGAACCTCACTAAAGCCTCTAAAAATTAGAAAAATTAATATTTTCTGAAAAATCTCAATTTCCCGCCATTGTTATCACGGTAACAAAGCGTTTTTGGGGGTTGATCCCATGGACCTTTTTTGTCTACTTGGTGTAAGGAATCAGCCTGAGAAGTATTGCACATTCCTCCTGAAACACTCTGTATAGGCAACAATATGCCACGATGTCAAAAATATGGCTGATCTCTGTTATGCCACGTTTACTCCGGAATATTAATAAATTTTGTGAATAACGTATATAGACTTATATATTATATAACGTATTATATAAAAGTTATTAACATTCCGGTGTAAACGTGGCTTAACTTATGTTTCTGACACGTAGGCTATCGTTCCCATACTTGGTCCCCTGCCTCTTATCCGTCACCACGTCACCCATAGCCTATATTCTGCAGAAAGCTGGAAAAATCACCATTCAAAAAATTCAACAATAATTCATATTGCCAAAAATGAACATCATTTGCTAGACAATATATTTTTTGTTCGCAAGTGCATAGTGAATGTTATGAATCAACAAGTCACCATGAAATACCTTCATGCATAGCTTCCTTTAATAGAAGCTATTAGCGTCCTTTAAAGGAAGCTATGCTATAAATGCTATAAATATATATTTAAGCTATGCTTAAATAGAAGCTATTAAAGGAAGCTATGCTCCATGACACGCTATGATAGACTTGAATTTGAATAATAACATTTTATTACACACAAATATTTTATTACAGAGTGTCACATGGAAATGTTGGAGCTCAATCCGCAGAATCGTTCGAACCAGTTTTTACGAAGCCAATCAGTGATGCAGGAGATGATATCATTTTAGGAGCAAAGCCTTCTAAAACGTTGAAAGAAATTTTCCCAAACATCGGAACCTCTATAGAGTGAGTTGGCCTAGCTATTTTCCAAACCAAAGCCATTTCAAATAAATGAATAAAAATAAAAAACCAAGTAGCCTACCCTTTTCAAAAAATCATCAGAAATATTGATAATGTATACAGTTGTGCAGCCTCATATTTCATTGAAATAGAGGAAACTACAAAACAAAATATTGAATAAATTAATAATAATCATGTGGATGTCAAGTTAATCTAATATTTTTTGCGGATGATGCCCACACAAGCATTTCAGCTTGTGCGTGAGTAATGCGGAGAATGAGTGCAAAGGTGATTGATGAGGTGAAAACAGCCATGCCCACTGGGTCTCCAACCCTGACCAGGCAGTGCTAGTGGACTGAAGGTTGCGAGTCCACTGCGCCAACCGGGCCGGCACTATACTTACATTACTTTATAAGGTAGGCCTACTATTCTATATTACAGGCTCCTCAAATTTCCTACATTTCATCTCAACTCACTATTATTGAATAAACAATTATAAACTTAATCGAAATAATATAGTTTCAATTATTTTTTTAAAATTCTACAGGTGTAACAGGTTGGATAACACCAAGAATTATAGGGATGAATTTCAAACCAAAGTTCAAAATCGAACCAGAAACAGTTTTGAAGTGTCAACAAACGAGCCCACACAAGAGGTTCATATATTTAAGTATTTTTTACAATTCAGAGAAGATGTTTGGATTTGCAGAAAGAGGCCTAGTGGAATTCAAATGGTAAACAATTTGAACGTTGTCTCTCATTTCTACATTGAAATTATTCCATACTTTCAAACATTGAAAATATTTATTTGTTTATATATATATATGATGTAGATGTTTATTTGGCAATGAAAATCTTTAAATTCAATCAGCTCGTAGTGGGCTGTGCCACATCCACATATGTACCGCTTTACTCAAATATTCATTCAATAATAAATAGACAAAATTATTCAATAATCATCTATCATGTGCAGCGTTTGGTTTCACTTACAGTGACTATATCTTATTACATTATAGGTTCACTTGTCATTATCTTATATATTGTAGTTTCACTTGAATTCATCAACAGAAACTGTTTAGCCGGTAGGATACACACAGTGTCTCTCTGTAACTTTATCATACTGTACCACTATTTCATCATTAAATTTAATTACAGAAAAGTGATAAGGACTGGTTCTATAAAATAATAAATGGCTTGAGAAACAAAATATTGCTACGTAGTATACGATACTATAGTGGGATTGAAGTATCAATGATTGATTGTGGACACGACACTGGAGAATGTGTGAAAGTCATAGAAACCAAGTGTCTTGCAGAAGAAAATAATAAATTCATTCAATTCCAATGTGGTAAGTAGCCTATTTTAGTGTAGCTCATACTAAAAAATCTAATCTTTTCTCAATTATATTTATTGGTTATAAAATATATCTACAGTTTAACAAGTTGGAGTAAGTTATTCCAGTAATAAATCACATACTCAGTTCGTCAGTGTATTTCTGCTCAAGGCTTATCGTTAGGCTATATAGGATTACCGCTAGCCTACCCAACTTACAGCAAACATTTATAAGCACTTCAATTTTCAACTTCCTCAGTGTTGGAAAAGTGGAATAGAGATTTCTCAACCAATCACAGAGCTTCACCGTGGTCAAAGCAGACTAATCCATTTTGTCTTCAAAATCAGCCATATTCTTGGTCTATTAAGATAGTTGGTAGTAGCAGTAGATTGTCGAACAGCAGAATCATAAGAACTGTAACAACTCAAACCTCCCGCTTCAAATAATAGAAACGCATAGTCATCACCCTGGCCTAAGGAACTATAAAGATTTTATTTATAGAGCCCTACCCTGGCCATCGAATTCGACTGTTGAACCGATGAGCTGGAGGTGATGACCAGAACGGGTAGAGCAGTGGAACAGTGAGGTGGTTTTTTAGAAGGTATACTAGAGAGAGAGAGTGGTGTCATTTTTATAATATAATTGATAGTATTTAAAAGGTGCGCAAGTGTTTTATTTTATTTATCACAACTGAAATAAACAGGGCCCAGGACCCTTTAAACCTGGTGGTGGCAGCGAATTTAAGGGACCGCTGTCAGGCTCGCCACGCGCGCCACAGAACAATAGGTATAGTCTGCCCACACGAAGAAAACCCTCTGGCAAGATGAAAAATGACTCCAGCTCGGTCAATATTGGTTCAAAAATTATTGATTTGGTCTCAATCGTAGGAAACATTCTACAATTGAGACCAAATCAATATTTTTTGAACCAATATTGACCGAGCTGGAGTCATTTTCTCATCTTGCCAGAGGGTCTTCTTTGTTTGGACAGACTATAATTCATAAATTTCTTGGAGCATATAAATAATGGTACTTTATAATGAAACTCACTAGGGAAGATAATTCAATTCTCCAGGCGCTCGCTACTCCTCACTTCTCTATCATTTGAAAAATATAAGTAGCCTACAGTATTTTTAATAGAGTAAAAAATAATGTTTCAAATTTTAGTCATCAAAATAATAGACTATTATAATCTATAACCAAAAAAGTGAATGGTCTAGCCGTCTAGAGCGCTAGGAGAATGTTTTTTACAACTTAAAAAAGCGGGTTCTTTTAGTCTTTCAAGTCGATTCTACTTAGAATCGATCTCTTATATGTTTGAGCATAGCCACCTATACCATCTTCATTCAAGGCGGCTATGGTTTGAGCCGTAATTGTTGAATGCTATGCTCCTTACAACTAAGGGTTTAGGGTTTATTGAAAATGTATGTTTTATGTTCACTGGCGGCTCTTACCCACGAAACAGGTGGAGTGCCCGTATCTTTTACTGTACAGCACTTCACCTGTTTTGTGTGCACGAGCCGCCAGTGGTTATGTTATCTGGTCCGCTAGATGTGAATAACATGGACGGAGTTTGTAAACAATATTTGGGAGGGAAGCTACCTCATTTATTCATTATTATTTACAATTCAAGCTTTGAAAATTAAAATAATTTGGGAATCTTTGCCCCCCCCCCATCTCATTTCAAACGCCCCTTGTGAATAAACCATCAAAGTGATCTAGAAGTTTAGAGTTATGTATTTTTTTTATAGAAATGTATTTTTGTACTTTTGTCATTCATTTCTGTTTATCCTGTTCAATCCTATTATATTAAGCGAGCAATTTCTGTATGTATGTATGTATGTTAGAAAACGGCTCTAACGATTTCCTTGAAATTTGAAATATAATATAACCATGATGGAAAAATAAGATTGCACCAGGTCTCATGACCGGGAAAACTCTCTGACAGGATTAATAAAAGAATTGAATATTCCTTCCTGAATAGTCTCAAGTAAGTTACTGCGTATAATCAGGACCACCTGAATAGGTATTTAGGTGGTCCTGGTATAATGGCTGTTATCGTTAGCTAACCAACGCTATCCAGCTGGAGTAAATGGAGTTACATTCAAGCCTATAACACATGTTCATGTCAAAAAATTGTGAGAGGTGATCATATCAATTTTGAATTTATTTTTTACAATAACACATTCATGTAATTCAACAGTTCTGCCGCATACAGCTTCAGAGCGCAGCTCGGTACCAGATATTTTAAATTATAACTGATAGTGCATTTCATTCGAAAAAATGCACTATTGGTCTTGCCCTGACAATCGAAAATTTATGATATGATGTATTTTTTACACGTTTCCAAGCCCCTAGAACACGAATTTGATGTCCGTTCAAATTCATATATGTATGAATTTTAAATTATATATATATATATATATATATATATATATATATATATTTATATATGTACAGATTCTTGCTAACACGATAACTCCCGAAGGGCTTGTCGGAGAGCGACCAAATTTTGCACAAAAATCATTAGTGTTAATATCTTGGTCAAGTTTGTTAACGAGCCAAATTGGTCCAAGGGAAGGGGGTGAAATTAGGGGATGAAATTTTTGAAAAATCACTACAAATCGACCAATAACTTGATCGTTTTGAAAACTGGTGTGTATAATACCCTTATTATGCCCTACAATTTGAGCCATCAACAAAAAAAATCCAATTAAAAACGGCGGAGAAAATGGCGAATAATGTGCCAAAAATGGTCTTTTTCAAAAACGGCACCTTTGAATTCATACCCTGAATAGCTCATTATAAGTCATATGATTCGAGCCATCATAGAATTGCATTATTTGAAATGCACTCTTTCCGACCGCCAGCTGCCGGAGCGAATTTTCTGTTGAATTTATAGTTTTGAGTTATGATTAATTTCAATTTATAAATAAATCAAACTGTTTATTTTCAGAGCAATGGAAAGACAACCCTCCTTCGTTTAGTGACATTGCATTGTGAGTTCAATTATTATTAAATAATCATATCGCTCATAATAATGAGCAAGTTCATAAATGAATATGGAGGAAAATTTTTATTGTAATACAGGGCGCGGCAGAGAAGATGGACGTTTTTGAGAAGGGCATTACTTATTTCCTCCGTCACCGAGAGTGGTGAGGATGGTGGCGTTAGACTCGTGTAATCTTACCATTTTTTGTATTCTAGTTCTAGTGGTCGCCATGGAGCGTTGGACGATGGAAAAAAGCGTTTTGCCTATGATTGTTTTTTCCAAATAATGAGTCAGTTATCGTCGTAAAGCTTAAATTTCGACACCATTCATCGAAATCCATCAACATTCATCGAGTAGGGCTGTTCCTTCTCAAAACAACATCCTATACGATTCATCCATCCCCAAACTCTAAACAAAAATAAGGACGAGTTGCCCAAGTTGAGAAAGCGATGTTTTAAAAATTTAAAAATGATTTCTTGTTGATGGTAATAATGTTCCAGCCCTCAATATGTAATAAGAAACGTGTAAAAATTGAACTTCAAAACAAATCCCGTTTACTTGAAGTTTTTATCACTGATGATTCCCGCTCTTTGAACGCTTGTATGGAATGCGGCATCCACCATTTTGAATCTGCCATTACGTGATCCAGTCGTGAATCTAGAGTAGCATCAAGTGGTTATGATATCCTTAGATACTCTAGATAACGAAATATTTTGTTCTGCTGCTTTCTTCACTAACCTTGTCACGGAAATAAACAAGGAACAATACTATTGAAGATTGTACAAAAAGGGCAAGAATGCAAGGACGCACTGTATCAACGATTTCGGCCATCACATGATGATGTGATGTAATTTTTCATTCTCAATTTTCTCAAATGGTATTCCCATGCGAGTATTTTGACACCAATAAATTTGTTCTTGAATGGAAACTAACAAATTCATGATATTTTAAAAATCGTTCATCTTTACTGCCGCACCCGGTATGTATTAGCAGGTTTTAAAGTAATATTGTTCTTTCGGAATGAGTGCTCCTGAATAAAATTATACAAATAGACATTAGTTTCTTATCGAGGTATAGCATTTACAAAATAGGGAATATATACTGATACGAAAGATATTTGCTTCTAACAAAGAATACAGTGTTCATAATCATATTTTTAAAATTATCATTAATCAACCAATGAATGATAAGGTGGATCAATGAAGCAGCTTCTTTGAAGAAATACTGTCTTATAATATATAATAATATGATATGATAATATAATAATATCATATCAATATAATAATAATAATATGATAATATATGAACTATATTGAACCAATTATAGGCTATACTATAATTATACAATCTCTCTAATATCAATAACGGTTTATCATAGTTCCAGTTTACAGCATACAAAGTAAATATATTCGAGAAGATAACCACTTTATACAAAATCATAATATTTCCTTCATCTTAGGGCTACTTTTATCACTGGGCCAAATAAAAATCGCAGTACGGATCCTTTTCAATTATATAGATGGAAAGATCTCTATTCATAATAACTGTCACGAAAAATTTATTTCAATATCTTACAGAAAAATACAAATACAAGATAACTCGCACCTGCCAATTATTAGAATGCTTCTTGGAAGTAGACTTTATAAATATTCGTTTATTATTTGACCATTCTTGTTAGTTGGTTTAGTCTTCCGTGATTAGTCAATTCTTATGTGTATATCGGTATTTTAATCCTAAAATTATAGTTATTTATTGTAGAGAAGAGTAATTTGCATTTGAGAATATAATTTATGATTGTGTACCGTATTTTAAAATAATTTAGAAGTGAAAGTAATAAGTAGCTACTGAATAAGATGATTCTCGAATGACAGTTATAATGATTTTGTTTGTAGTCTAGTTTCATCTTGGAGATATCTGAAAAACTACACTTTTGAATCTATAGGTTAACGATTTCTCTTATAATATTCAGTATTGAAAAGGTACTTTCTTTACAAAAATAGCGTTTATTAGCCCCTTCAACCCCTTGCTATCCAACAATCCAAGGGGCCAATCAGCCAAAACTTATAAGAACGAACAAATCACACTTCCGTATCATTTGTTTATTATCAATACGTTTATTATTATTATTATTATCAATACGTACTTTTTCACTATTTTTGGGGGTCGTTATACTACCATTTCATCTGATAGTGTATTATAATTGAAAATTTAAATTGTATTCTATCATAGCCTCCTTGAACATATTATGGAAGGAAGCTATGATTTTATTCATAGATCAGCAGGATTGTCAATTTTGCATCAAGTCTCACTGCCGGTCTATTTTTATGCGTTCAACTCTTGTACTGAATTGAATTTGTACACTTTATTAGAAATTCAATTACTTTTTTGAACAGCTAATTATGACTTATTCAATTAATTAGTTGATTAAATGTATGACTATAATCTACAGAGAGGAGCAGAAAACCTTATTGTTTTATAATGTAAATAAATCAAAGGTTTAAAGTGATAAGAGTTTTATTACAGATTTTAGATTCGTTTTTATGTAAATTTATTAAAATAAAAAAAGAGAGATATTTGATCGGTTTGAGATTTGAACATAACGTCTTTCAAAAGATGACCGAATTGGGCATCTCTCGATAACGTTTCAAGTCATCTCCCGGAAAGCGAGATTATAGAGACTGGATAGTCATACACGTGAGATGACTCGGCCACGAGACTTGCTTCTGAACGGCCCATTCTGATCGAGCGTCGTAACCCAATAAGTAATAATAGGCCGATAATATAATTTCATAACAATCATTAGTATGGAAAATTTTTATTTAAAAAATTGGAAGAGTTGGCTTGAATCTCTTGCAATT
Organism: Sogatella furcifera; assembly: GCA_017141385.1. Taxonomy (NCBI): domain Eukaryota; kingdom Metazoa; phylum Arthropoda; class Insecta; order Hemiptera; family Delphacidae; genus Sogatella; species Sogatella furcifera. The sequence continues at coordinate 64,699,676 of CM029548.1, forward strand.
CACTAAAAATTGCGATATCGTTTCAGAAGTAGTGTCGAGCATTTTAGGGTATTGTTCTTTGGTAAAAAACATACCTAAATATCATCTTTGAAATGCCTGAAAGTCCTCAATCACTCACACAGCCGCCATTATTGTTTTCTCATTTTCATCTAATCTTTCAATTTCATAATTTTGTAGTGGCCTCGAGAGGGTACTATAGTGGTCAATTATCGAGTGAAATCAGCTGAGAAATCGAATAAAACCAGTTAGAAGTTCGCAAATTTGATGGTTATTGAGATAATTAGCAAAATAAGCTAAAAACCTAAATGTTTCTACTTTAACGGGATATAAGAAGGATATTTAATTGTTGGCCAGTATTTTCGATTATTTTATAATGTAGGAAATTCAATTCTGAAGAAAAAATATCGTCTGAAACGCACCCAAACCTCACAAATCAGGATTAATCAGGATATAAGGAAGCCAAAACAGCAATCTTTTCATACCTGCTCTTTTTGCCTGTTTGTCTTCTTTAAATCCTGATTTATGAGGTTTGGGTGCGTTTTAGACAAGACTGTGACTGATCATTTTTTCTTCAAAATCAAATTTTCTACAATATAAAATAATCGAAAATACTGGCCAACAATCAAATATCCTATTTCTATCCCTTTTAAGTTGTAAAATGTAGTTTTTCAGCTTATTTTGCTAATTATCTCAATAACCATCAAAGTTACGAACTTCTAACTGATTTTATTCGATTTTACATAATAATTGACCAATATAGTATCCTCTCAAGGCCACTACAAAATTTAAAAAATTAAAGATTAGATGAAAATGAGAAAACGAAAATGGCGGCTGTGTGAGTAATTGATGACTTTCAGGCATTTCAAAGATGATATTTAGGTATGTTTTTTACCAAGGAACAATACCCCAAACTACTCCTGAAACACTCTATACTTTCTCTGATCAGAAGAATACTTTCATTGCAAAAGCTACTCAGCTGCGATCTACCAGTCAATAATGGTACTACGTCAACCACTTTGGCTCTCCCATGATAATCATTAGCTAAGCATTATTATTAATGCTAATCATGATATCATTATCATGATAATCATTAGCTAAGCTGTGCCTGAGGTGTGCCACAGAGGAGGTAAGAAGGATTCTATAAGATCCATTCTAGACGAGCGTCGAAAACGCGCGCTCGACAGAAACCATTGTGGTTTCTGTCGAGCGCGCGTTTCCGACGCATCCGCGTTTTTGACGCTCGTCTAGAATGGGCCTAAGAAGTTCAATACCTGCCGGTTAGTGTATTATATTTACAATATCATCGTTTTTATTGACTTTTTCCAACTAGCAACTGGCTGTGTGGGCAGTTGCCCCGTCCTGCTGAAACCGAATTCTGTTGCGGTTTAAGCAATTTCTGTTTGGGAATGTGGAAGTTTTTCAACATAGTCAGGTATTGTATCGTTATGAATTAACGATTACTGTTCGACGTTTTAGAAAGACATTATATATTCAAATTTTTAACTGATCGAATAATCATTTTTTTGGTTAATTTTATAAATTTACATGACTACTAATCTGAAATCTGCTATAAAACACTTTTGTACTACTTTTAACGTTTGAGTTATTCACATTATAAACCATAAGATTTTTTGCCGCTCTCTGTATAAGAAGATATTATAATCTCATAATATTTCGCAGTTTGGAAAATGCACTTTTTTCCCTTAAACCATTACCAGTACCCAAAACTGATGGTTATTACAAGTATGAATGGGCAACAGACGTTTTCACCAGCTGGGAAATCTGTAAGGAAGGAGAAAGATCATTCAAGATAGGCTCAGCTCCGTCAACTCATATCGTTCAGGAAATCAAGTGAGTAATTTTATTAACGTTAAATGGAAAGTTTGTAAACGGCTTAATAGTTGTTAATCGATGGCAATTATTTGACGGTCGATCCCTTATACTATAATCTTACTATAATCGAAAGTTCTACTCAACTGTGACATTAAAAATTTTGTCCACCATATTGAATCCAAGTTCGTTTTTGTAAATGGGGAGGTGGTCATGTTTTACTTTACGCGAGTTTGATGCAGATTTTCAAGATAGGGTAGGTGGGGGCAAACCCCTGCATTTTTTGGGTTTTGTATTGTTATGAGCATCTACCAACTGATCTCTCAAAATTTATATGCTCAAGTCTTATATTGAACTCTTTCCTTCAACAATTATGGATAAAGAAATCCCTCCAATCATGCAGAGCTTTGCCCCAGCTATTCTAAATTGAATGTCGAAAATACTTTTGAAATTATAATTTCGAGCCACACTTCCAATCGTTTGAGCCGTGATATAAGAATTTATTCAGACGTGTAGAAGAGAAAGAATTTCTTTATCCCAATAATGTAGTGTGCAAGAAATGCTCTTTCTTCTTTTCATTTGATGATATTTTTTGTTTTCAATTATTTTTTCAAGTTGTGGAGCTCCTTTGATGGCAAAAGGAAAATTCTTTCCGGAGATTCATCAGTTGATTGATATTGGCATGGGGCAGGAAAAGTATGCTTTGCTCTCAATTGAAAAATTCTTTGGAATGTTCGATATTGTTGACAAGCATGTTCAAGTTTGTGTCACGAAATCGGTAAGACATTAAAATGGCTTATTACCATTCATTAAATAGAAAAAATAAAATAGCTTGAGATTTTCTCCAATAAAGAACTACTTCTAATTACAGTATTTCAAGTTTTAATAATATTTTGAACAAGCGGCTACTTGTAAGGTCACTTGGATTGCTACCGCTTTGTGAGTTGGACGGATTATGACATCAGAACCTCAGTAGGCGAGGTTTAGGTCTAAACACTCTGTGGCTAGAGTATAGAATGATGATAATTATTTCCTCACACATACCACGGAGCAAAGGTTTATGTGAGAATATATATTCATATTTCCTGTATGTATATGTACATTGAATCATAATCATTTTCTCTATTTTGTTGATGAAAATGAAACTGAATTTAATTTATTTACAATTTGATTCTATTCATAGGAAAAAATAATTTATCGTGTGAAGCACACCATAGTTGGCCGAGTTGCGGTGAAGAACATTGAGTATGGACGAGGTATTGCCGAATTATATTCTACAATACTAGAGGGCGAAAAAAGATCGATAACATATACAGAAATCAAGTATTTTGATGCCACTACAAGAGAACCAATCAACGATGGTAAGTTTCACCGATACTATAGTCTGCCCAACATAAGATAGAAAGTTGGTTATTGAGAGATTCACCCGCGAAGTGTTGTCACATTGTGCGAAATTGAAACTTCTTCCAATGCAAACACATCATAGATAAGTCGCTGAATAAAGAAAATGACAGCGCAGCTCCAGAAAAATCAAGCAGTGTTGTGGAACTGCCTATTTATAGTCTGTCCAAGCAAAGAAGACCCTCGGGCAAGATGGGAAAATTAGGGTACTCCAGCTTGGTAAATATTTGTTCAAGAATTATAAATGTGGTCTTAATAGTAAATGAAATTGTTTCCAACAATTTTATAATTTTTGAACCAATATTAAAGTTTGTCAACTATTTTTTGGCTTTAAAATTTTAAGTGGGGATTGATAATTTCAAATCATTCTAGATATTTTCGATGCTGTTTTGAATCATTCACCAACTTTTCAAATTTTAAATTAATAAATCATGCTTTTTATTCTTGTGAGTTGAAATTTGTGAGCATAGTGAAAGTGGACATTGTGGATAGACATATAACCTACATCTTAAACCTTCATCATCATCATTCATCATCACTCATTCATCCTTTGCTTAAAATACTTGGAAACCAAGTCGCAATTGTAAAGAAAGATTAAAGATTAAAGATTAAAGAGCTTGAGTCATTTTCCAATCTTGCCAGAGGGTCTTCTTTGCTTGAACAGACTATACAAATAGCAGGTGTTCGCAGCTCAAATATTTGAGTCGAATTGCTTCGTTCTAATTATATTTATATGTAACTTACATTTATATTCACTGTACATTCCTGAATACACTGTACATTCTATAGATACTTTACAACTAAAGCTGAAATAATAGCTGTTTCTTTTGCTGAATTATGTCGAATGTTGAAGCGTGTTTCAAACTCAAATGTTTAGATAAATATGTTAAAAAAATTTAAATTTTCCTCCCACTTCTACACGCCTTCAAACATTGACATTTTGATCACCCGTTAGTAGAACATTAATACGTAAATATTGATGTTAAATACGAATATTTCAAGTAGGCTTTCCATATTCTTTGCTTTAGCGTAACTTACAATAATAATTCATGACTGTATATACCGCTCTCTTTATTTTGAACCTCCTGAGAGGCAAAATTACAATCTTCCTACTAATTCTGACATTTTAAAAAAAAGCTTCAATTCATTTTGAACACCTTACTCGCTTTCACGGACCACATTGTCATGATATGAAAAAACTTACTACCAACAAGAACTCATGATTTTGAAATTGTAATGTGTCTAAGAAAATAACATTTTAATGTTTTAATTTTTTCAAAAATCTAGTTTTCTTCGAATCCTTCATAACCAGAAACCTATCAAATACTACTGGCATATCGAGGATAAAATTCTTCTTATAGATGTGGTACAATTCTTCTGTAGATATGGGGTCAAATTGGGAATTTGGAAAGTTCTAATTTCACATAATAATCTGACCTATTTTGCGGGTGAAGGGCTCCAATAACTTATGTTGCGCAAACTACATAACACTTGGTAGGGATCATGAGTGTGATGCGTAGGTAGCGCAGTAAATTAACTAATTATTATGATTTATGTGATTTTTTCATGGACCCACTATACTAAGAGATTAATTGTTTGTTTGTTTGTTTGTTTATGAGGGTGAAGCCCACATGAGCTCATAGGCTTGTGCGTGGGTAATGAAATGGATGATAGATGACGACTACTTTTTTTTTAATGTAGTCGGGACCGACGGCTTATCGTCTCCTCCGAAAGACGGGGTGGCCGCATTTATGTGATTGTGCTGTGGTCAAAAATTGTTTCCTCGCTTGGGACTTGAACCAGGGTCCACCTGGTTATCAGACCGGCGCTTTATCACTAGTGTCGTATAGTTGTGTATGAGCAGGGTAATCAGCTGATAATAAGTTTTCAGACTTTTTATACGTTTTTATGGATTCAAGATACTTTAGAACTATAGTCTGTGCAAGCAAAGAAGATGGGAAAATGACTCAAAATCGGTCAATATTGGTTCAAAAATTATCAATTTGATCTCAACTTGTAGGAAACAATTTGATCTAAAATTTGAGACCAAATCAATATCTTTCGAACCAATATTAACCGAGCTGTAGACATTCTGCCATCTTGCCAGAGGGTCTTGCTTGGACATAGCTGTTAGTGCATTTCATTCGAAAAATGCGCCCTGACAATTGAAAATTCATGATGTGAGGTATTTTTTACACGTTTGAGCCCCTAGAACACGAATTTGATTTCATATCCCTCTCACTCTCTCTCTCTCTCTCTATATATATATATATATATATATATATATATATATATATATATATATATATATATATATTTAGACTAGCCGGCAGGCTCGCTTTGCACGCCTTCTCCGCCTGGACCCCCGACAGTATCAGCAGTGTCAGTGAGTCAAACAGGCTCGCTTCGCTCGCCTGCATAACCTCTGTCAGTGTAAGCTGAGAAAAACAGGCTCGCTTTGCTCGCCTGCAAATTCCGTTCAGAAGGGATTCAAAACTTATTGAATACAGCATTTCTAGACCTAATCTAAACCTGTTCACCAAATTTCTGGTGATGAATGAATGAATGAATGAATCAGTCAGTCAGTCAGTCAGTCAGTGCCATTTCGCTTTTATAGATATAGATATGTACAGATTCTTGTTAACACGATAACCCCCGAAGGGCTTGTCGGAGAGCAACCAAATTTTGCACAAAAATCATTAGTGTTAATATCTCAGTCAAGTTCGTTAACCAGCCGAATTGGTCCAAGGGAAGGGGGCGAAATTAGTGGATGAAAATTTCGAAAAATCACTACAAATCGACCAATACTTTGATCGTTTTGAAAAGTGGTGTGAATAATACCCTTATTATGCCCTACAATTTGAGCCATCAACGAAAAAAATCCAATAAAAAATGGCGGAAAGAATGGCGAATAATATCCCAAAAATGGTGTTTTTCATGGGGTTTTCAAAAAACGGCACCTTTGAATTCATACCCTGAATAGTTCATTATGAGTCATATGATTCGAGCCATCATAGAATTGAATTTGAAATGCACTCTTTCTGACCGCCAGCTGCCGGAGCGAATTTTTTTCTTTTGCTGAATTCAGTTAATAATTATAACGATAGATTAGTTATACACGCTCTATACAGTCTATACAATAAATTAAAATAACTGTCCAAAGACAGCTATATAGTCAACAATAACAATGCTATTTAGTTTTTGAAAAATCTCATTATTGTTTAGTTGAATAAATTATCTAGATCTATCATTAGTGGGTGGAATTCTGATGAAATCGCCCTAAAAGTTCAGCAATCACTGCATCAGGAAGAAATCAGAGAAAACATATTTGACAAACTATAAAGCACACAGCAAGAAATGAGGGAGTAAGAGTATAATTCTATTAATATTGTTTTTCAGAAATCCATTACAAGGAAACCCGTGAAATTAGTAGAAAACCTTCTAACTATAAGATTAATAAGAGGTAAATACAATTCATATAATTTCTGTTCATTGCGTGCTATTTTAAATGTTCTGTCCAATTTATTTGGACTAAGGTAAAAGCACCAGTAGTGGCCATGTTTAAGGAATTTTCCATAGTTTTTGCAGAATTGTGAGTCCATTCCATCATTTTATCTCATCTTAAACTCAATTAACATGTAGCCCAGATCCTTCTTGATTGACTCATTCCTTCAAAGAAGAATTATTAAACTTTTCGTGGAAGTCGATTTTGATTCTAAAGTGGCCACTATGATTCAATAGTGGCCAGGTACTGATTCTCTAGTGGCCACATGATTTTCTATGCTTATTTACAATTCAATTTCTCAAGCTGCTTGTTGCAATCATTCAAGTAACCTAATTTTACATTCCAGAACGTGATAATACTGCCAGAAATAATAATAGGTTATATTAAAATGAGTTGAATTGGTAATACATTGTAGGCCACTGTTGGTTACAAGCCACTAGAAAAGTGAGGTTAAACCATAAAATAGACGTTTTAAAGTTAATTTTCCTCTATAACCTATTCGAAACAGTCTTAGGAGAACATAAATTTAATTAACATAAACTTTCACAACAATATCTACAACTTCTTAGACAATATCTATTGGGTGGCCACTACTAGATTATTCACTGTCTCTTGCTCCAGTAGTGGCCAGTCTGCTTTTACGATAAAATATAAGCTGTATTTGGCTAGAAACCTTCGGAACAACATCTTGACATTCAAGGGAATGATTATAACACCAGAAATAGCGGAATTTACACACCTCCTAGTCATTGTCGATATATAACCTACATCGTAAACCTTCATCATCACTCATCCATCCTTTGCTTAAAATACTTGGAAACCAAGTCGCAATTGTGAAGAAAGAATAATACAGCAATTTGTATACATGCCTTCCCACCGAAACGTCTAAGAGAAAACTGAACTTCTTTCTGAAAACACGTATTCGAATGAAATGGCAACAATAAATTTCTCTCAAAAATTTCTGATGATACTCTGCAAGCTCCTACTTGAACTATTTAGCTGCTAAATAGCATAAGCTGAGTCTCTAGAAGGTTTAGAACCCATTTGAAGGCATCATTTTAAAAAAACCATTCAAGTGGCCACTACTGGTGCTTTTTCCTTATATAAATGTTACTTCCTATTGTCTATCACTGTAGAAATATACATGCATAAAATGACTAGAAATAATCCGTAGGTCTTCATTTTGAGTTTAGGATTGATAGATTTTCATTTAATCTTGGAATTATATTTTCGGGTTCTAGAATAACGTCTGAACGTACGATTCTTGGAAATCGTACCTTAAGCTTTATTGTAATTGAATGACTCGATTAGCTTCCTGTTTAAATTTCTGAGTTGATATACTCGTGTTCATGTGTTGAAAATAGGTATAATTGCAGGTTTACATCTTGAAATGCTAAGGGAATGTTTCGTGTGGCTTCTGATTTCACACACGTTTATGAAGAGAATCAGAAGCTCTAGTACTGCTCGTATACGATTCGAAAAACTCATATACATCCCGATTCAATTACTATAACTATATTTTTGAATACCGTATTTAATGAATAGCACAGGTACTTGCACTGTGTACTAGCAGCGGATTATTCCCCATCTATATACAGGGTGTTTCAGGAGGAATGTGCAATAATTCTCAGGCTGATTCCTCACACCAAGTAGACAGAAAAGTTCCATGGGACCATCCCCCAAAAACGTTTTGTTACCGAGATAACAATGGCGGAAAATTGAGATTTTTCAAAACATATAAATTTTTCTAATTTTTTAGTGGCTATACTCGGGTTCTAAAATAATCAATTCCTATGTACAATTAGCTGAGGAATTCAATGGAACCAATTTCAAGTCTGTAACTTCAACGGTTATTTAGATAATTGGAAAAATATGCTAAAAAACGTCATTTTTCAACAATAAGAGTTATAACTGAATAAGGAATCATAAATTTGTATTTTTTATTAATGTAAGTTGAAGAGAGTTGGATTCTAAAGAAAAAGTTAAATGATGGCGATTGTGTAAATCTTACCCAAATCTCAGAAATAGCGGTCGAAAATCGAAAAATTGACAAAACATAGCACAAGTGATAAATTTGTGTTTATTAGCGATTTTGCGATTTTTGATCGCTATTTCTAAGATTTCGGTAAGATTTACACAATTGCCGCCACTTGACTGTTACTTTAGAATCCGACTCTCTTCAACTTCCATTAATAAAAAATACAATTTTATGATTCCTTATCAAGTTATAACCCTTATTGTTGAAAAAATGACGTTTTTTCAGCATATTTTTCCAATTATCTAAATAACCGTTGAAGTTACACACTTGAAATTGGTTCCATTGAATTCCTCAGCTAATTTTACATTATAATTGGTTATTTTAAACCCGAGTAAAGCCTCTAAAAGATTAGAAAAATTAATATGTTTTGAAAAATTCTATTTTCCGCCATTGTTATCTCAGTAACAAAGCGTTTTTGGGGGTTGGTCCCATGGAACTTTTTTGTATACTTGGTGTAAGGAATCAGCCTGGGAAGTATTGCACATTCCTCCTGAAACACCCTGTATAATCCGCCCTTATCTATATAATTTATTTAATATGCTATAGATTATAATTATAATCTATATAATCCGTCTGCGGTTATCTACGGTACGTCCATCTGTTGCAGTGTGAATCTCTACTTAAGGCACTGGCGGCTCGTGCCCACGAAACAGGTGAAGTGCTGCGTAGTAAAAGATACGTGCACTTCACCTGTTTCGTGGGTACGAGCCGCCAGTGACTTTAAGGTGTTTGAAAACCAAATAACACTAGTGCAGTGCTGTATTAATGTGAATGGAGACCATTCCCAACATATTTTATAACCCATAAAAGTAGAAAAACAAATTGTACTATTCAAGTAAGTATATTTTAAAATTTTCATAGATTTATTCAATTCATTCCCATAATTTAAGCGCACAGTGACTTTCTAAGCACTCATAATCATGATCCTCTTGTTCTGTATTTATCTCTTTCTCTGGCGTTTTTCCTAGTGACCATGGGTATGACATTTTGTACAAACTATTACCCGGGAGAATCTTCAATACATTCGTCAGTCCTCATGGATACAATCTACGAGTCGGTTCTGAACCTATCTATGATATGAACAAAGGAAATAATATTATTATGACGTGAGTAAACTATTAATTTTTGTCAGTACCTACAATGAATTCAATACTTAAGATGGATCAGTGGCGTAACGTTTCCAAACCGGGACCCCCCCCCCTCCCCCGGAAAATAAAAAAATCCGGAATCATATCCCTTTCACCCCTATTCTCAACCCTTTTTCACTCTTAATTTCAATATTTTAACTTTCTGAAAATGAAAAACGTACATTTTTTATGTTTGAAAGACATAGACAACCTAAGTAAACAAGTTTTTTGAATTAGCCTATGCAATATTTATAAAGATGCAATATATATGAAGAATCATGTTCTAAGGAAGGAGAATAGGAACAAGGATTAAACTTCAGGATCAAGTTAGTCTCCAGTCTTTGGATTAAGAAAATTTATTGAGAAGAAATGGTACCTTTCAAATCTACTCAAATGGGATAGGGCTTTATTATAGTTCTATCGAATAAAATATAGTTCTAGAAAGTAATCTAGAAAGAATGAAGATAATAATTTGTAAAAACCTTATATTTGAGGTCCTCTACACTCTACAGGCCTCCAAGATGATCAATCAATGCTTTCTGAATTCCATGTTAACACCTTGTCACCATTCTTCCGGGAATCTAATTTCTTACGTGTATTTCCATTGCTTGCTCGCGAACTTGTATTGAGTAATTGACTTGAGCTTTAAATATACAGTATTTTCAAGGTTATTATTTTAATAATAGGCATATTATTCAAAAGTTATATTATTGATAAAGAAAATTTATTGAGAAGAAATGGTACCTTTCAAATCTACTCAAATGGGGTAGGGCTTTATTATAATTCTATCGAATAAAATATAGTTCTTCAAAAGATTACTTGAACTTAATAGGAACAACTGATAGGGAGTAGCAAGTATGACAAAGGCAGTACCGTAACTTGAAGTTACTGAATAATTGGAATCGCAATTGAAATACGTAATGAATTGAGTATGCTATATTCACTTTATAATTTATTTCGAAATTTAATGGTGACTCTGCCACACTATACGCTGAGGAATTCAATGGGAAAGTACTTTATTTCCTCTTATATTTACTCAAAGGAATGAATGAAAAGATAACGAGCTCCTCTAAGAATAACTGAATCAAAAAAATGATTTGCAGACCTCCTCTAAGTGCATATTGAAGTTGAATTTGTTAAGATATGTGTTTTGGAAATAAATTGAATTATTTTTGAAAAGTGATTCGTTTGATACCAAACTATAAATTATATAGATGGATGATAATTATTATCTCTTTTGAATATTATTAGAAAATAATTTCTAGAAACTAAGCTCACTATACAACTGCTATAAAAGAGATATCGTATTACCGAACTCATATTGTGTAATTATCAATTATCAATTATCAATTACCAATTACCAATTACCAATTATCAATTTGCAAATAAATTATCAAAATTTGGTTAGTTTTGATAATGTAATATTAATATTGAACTATGTTTGTGTGAATATACTAACATACTTACACGTACACTTATATTGTACTATGAATACGATAATGTTATTTGATATTGAATAATGAATATTAGTAAGCCTATTACTTATAAAATTATCACAAAAAATTGGGCCAGTCAACCCACATTTTTTAAACTTTCAACAAACAAACGACTGAATATCCTTGATGTACAGTTTCAGAAATGACCTTTATTAAGAGTCTTAATCGTGATGAAAAATAATTAATACTTCTTGTTTCTTATATTATCTGTGATGTACGTAGGTGAAGAAAATAACATCACAATAATATTAATTTAAATTGTTAAAATATTAATTCGTTTTATTTCTAGTCTTCCAAACGGATTGAATGAATCACTCTTACAAAAATGTTTTGGAATCGAAATTTTTGTTTTGTTTTTTCATTAATTGCTTTTTAACGAGTTGAAAAGTTTTACAAAACGATCATTACAGGTGTACCCAAAGCGAGTATTTGGATGCATATAGAACCGAAATCAAAATAAGCACTCATGATTATGGGGATAATTATCCAGATTTCGGTAGAAGCATGTATTTTATTCTACCCACTGATGATGAAAGAATCACCACGGAGTATATTAGCCAAGAAGCTTGGTTGTGTGAAAGCAATGACAATAAAGTTTCTAAGGTTAGTGATAAATACAGTGGAACGTCGATAATCCGGACGTCGAAAATCCGGACTGTCGATAATCCGGATTCATCTCCAGCAAGAAATAGAATTATTTGTACCGTCTCCCTTCGCACTAAGCTCTTTCCTAGCGATGAGAGAATACATAGGCTACTGTATAGTGTTTATCGAAGCGGAAGAGATAATTTTCTAACATTTCCTAAAAGAAAATATACTATTTTAAAACATTTTTTTCTCAAATAGAGCCTGCTAGTCCTTTTTGAAAGGTAATTTCGATTATCCGGATAATTTGATAATCCGCATGGGGTCCGGTCCCAATTAATCCGGATTATCGACGTTCTACTGTACCTAGCTTCAAAAATTGAACATATTCTAATAATATGGTACTGGCCGGCAGCCTCGCTCCGCTCGCCCCATCCGTCAAAGGGCTCCGCCCCCTGGACCCCCGGCAGTGTCAAAACGACATACTTAAAAAATAAAAAACAGCCTCACCTCGCTCGCCTGCGAATTCCATTCGAACGAATTTGTTTCGATTATCATATCACTACGAAGTGGTGGCTACTTTATCTATTATATTTTCAATTTAGGTCAAATATTGTTTTATCGAAATCTAAAAAAGTGCAAAGAAAACTTTTAAGAACCTGATAACATTAAAAAATTGAATTGAAACAGACATAAACGCAGACAATACATTTCTAGACCTAATCTGTACCTGTTTAAATTAATCTGTATTAAATTTCAACATTTCTGCCAATCAGGCCTACTTCAGCTCCTTAATAAAGCTAAGAAAAACTTAAATATTGTGCTTATTCCTGAGTAATTTCGAAAATCTCTTCTTAGTTCGCGTCTAAAGGTCCAACCGAACACGCCATGATTGAACACTGCAATTCCGCTTTTATTGAATGGCTAAGTCGCAAGATATGCAACCCGCGATACATCAACAACTTTCAAATTTGAACGCATTCGGTTCAGTGGATTTTTAGTTCTGGTGATGGATGAATCAGTCAGTCAGTGTCATTTCGCTCTTATAGATATAGATTATTTAGGAAGCTTATCTCTACTATCAATAATCATCATTCCTTTGTTATAATCATGTACAATAATATAATTTCTATCAGATTATTAAAGAAAATTGAGAATTAAAAAGACAATCGAAACATTCTTGACAAGTTTATCTGGTTTTTGAAACCTTAAATACTAGTAGAATTGAAGTAGTAGAATTGAAAAAATAGAATAATAGAATTCTATAGTAGAATTGAAGAAATCAAAGTGCGTTAGCGGATTTTCAAAGGGAAGATACTTATTGCGGGAAAAATCATTTTATGGTACCACAGTGTAGGACTGCATTGGAATGTGAAATAATTCTAGTTCCAGTAAACCCGAAGAGAATAACTCAGATACCAGGTTTCATTATAGGTATTGATTTTCAACTCTATAGCCACAACCAGGGCCCTTGTGTGGTGTTTCGGCGCCCTGTGCGAGATTTCTAAGGTGCCCCCATTATCCATTATACAAGGTGCATCCCCATTAATAGACGGATGCATTCCAACATATAATATATTCAAAGCCAAACATGATTTAAGCTGTCTTTCATTTTCACAGTTTACTCATTTGTAATAGCAAAGTTGCTTGTTGTTTGGCAAAAAAGTATTATCGGGACTTTCTTATTCTAATCATCTAATATGTATTGTTTTGTATTTTCATGTATGTACATGACATGTGTACATGTGATACGTGATAGACAAAACTATAACAGAAATGATTAAGAAATAAGTATAGTCTACCTACATTGAGCAAAACTGTAACCGTACTTTATCATTGAGAGCACTTGAAAATTAAAAATGATGCTTGGATATTTCTGATTTATTTCTAGATGGGATAAGTTGGAAAAATGAAAATACTGTACTAGGTGCTATACTTTTGAACGGAAAATTTTTCTGCAACTTATTGATTATAATAATTTAATCGATTCATTTCTATTTGTTTGCTTGAAAGCACATAAGGGAGATGATAAATTCCTTACAGAAAAAATATTGGGAGTCATCATAAATACCGTATTGAGTTTCACTGAAAATTTACTTGTCCTAACAAAAAGATTGGAAACTTAATAACAAGCAAATTGAAGATTGTAGCCATTTTCACTGCCCTTCCCAGCAACGTTCTTGAGAAAACATTCGAAATAAGTTCGTTTCGAATTCAGCCAACAGATGGCAATAGCAATAGGGTGATTCGCTTTGAATCCTATTAGACACGCCTTCAAGCTCCGCCTATGCTAGGTCATGATGACGTAATGGCATCAGCCAATGAGAGGGCGTTGTGGGCGTGGACTTGGTCAACAGAGTGGAGGGAGTTGTCAGCCACCAATAGAATTGAGTTTAAGAGGGGCGTTTCTCGGCTTATATTGAGTGGTGTGAGGTGGTCAGTCACCAATTAAATTCTATGATGTTGTAATGTAGGTAGTGGTGACGCGAAAAGTCGGGCACTTTCATCTGTCTCTTGTAAAATGTACATTTAAGATGCTACCTACTAACAGGTTCTGTAAAGCATCTATTATTTCTTTAATAATAATTTCAAAAATATAATTTAAGCATTCTGAGATATGTTTTTATTATTTGAACAATTATTGTGTCTAGGAGGATAAATTAATGATGAGGATAGTGAACAGACTAAAGTTTTCTGTGTCAGTTCACATGATTGAGTCATACGATGGAATTGAGATCATGTTGAAACCTCACAGCAGTGACGGAGAAAGCACTTACGTGGAGATTTTCGAAGTCAAATATTTGAATAATGGAAGAGCTACGCGTTTTGGTGAGTTCGACGACATGTCTCCACAGAAAATGACTTTCTCCCTTCCAGGGTAGAAAGGAGTTATTCTCTGTGGCGTCTCTTATATTAATTCTGCGCAAACTATGATGGTTGGATAATAATTAGAATAGAATAGTTTATTAACCATCAGGCTACAAATAAAGAGCAATAGGCAAGTCATACAACACAATAATGTTATAGTCTGTTCAAGCAAAGAAGACACTCTGGCAAGATGGGGAAATGAATCCCTAAATCCCTAAATCTAGGTCAATTTTTATTAAAAAATTATAAATTTGATCTCAAATTGTAGGAAACAATTAGATCTACTATTAAGACCACATTTATGATTCTTGAACAAATATTGACCAAGCTGGAGTCATTTTCCCATCTTGTCAGAGGGTCTTCTCTGCTTGGACAGACTTTACAGAGATGACGTGAGTCTCCATGATCTATCACAGGTAGGGCTCTATAAAAAGGCCCTTTTTATAGAGCCCTAATACATACAGTACAACAATTCCAAAAACTTCCATGAATCACTAACATGCGTAGCTGATATAAGCTAGAAGATCAATCATGTACATATACTTATATACATGCGTTTTAAGTCTGAGACGTATAATGATAAAATTGGTGACAAAAGATATTTATGAATTCAATACTTGAAAAGATTTAAAAACGGATTTATTATTTTTTCTTTTAGTCGGATTTTGAAATGTGTGTTTTTGGAAGTTTTATAAATAGATTTATATCTATAGATTCTATCTTCATATGAATGCACTATAAATGGATCCTTATAGCGATGCTAAAAAACTAAAAAAAAATGCTAGGAGATTTTTTATAGAAGATCTGTTTATTAAATGGGCATACATTTTTTAAAATGTAGTACTGTATTTGTGAACTAACATGAGTGAGAACAGTTTATGATTGTAACTTTCTCAGACATATTTGCAAGCGGGTGGAGTTTTAACAGAGAGAGCACCGCATTCAAAAAATATCAGAATTTTTTTCGAATTCCAATTATTCAATTCACGCTCCCAACTATGAATAACGATAATTCATTTTGTTACAGGGGGTACCATCAAGTTCACGTCAGCAATAGAGACAGCTTTTTCAGTTAGGTAATAAAGCAAAATGGTTTTTCCACACATATCTCATCTTCAATCTAACTAGAATTCTATTGTAATGAGACAATTACAATACAAGTACCCTTGCAGCATAAAGTCGTTAGCTTATTGTGTGTAGCCTAGTTCAGTATCGTAAATGATGTTTGTCCACACGAGTGTAGAAATATGCGACAATTTTTCTGTAGTCTGCCCAAGCAAAGAAGATGTTCTAGCTGGATGGAAAATGACTCCAGCTTGGTCAAAATTGGTTCAAAAATTATAAATTTGGTATTAAATTGTAGATCAGAATGTTATCTACAATGTGAGACGAAATGTATGATTTTTAGACCAATATTGACTGAACTGGAGTCATTTTCCCATCTTGCCAGAATGTCTTCTTTGCTTTGCTGCAGTAACTGATGTCTAGTCTAGATGTAAAGTGGGTGTTGTAAAACAGGAAACTGATCAGAGATGATCAATTATTGTTTTTTCTAAGTGCTTGAAACTGTCTGTGAATTACAACCAAAAATTTTTGTTTTCAAAAAAAGTCAGAATCGTTACACTCTCAGCAAAATTGAAATCTATCCACGTCCTATAAATGAGGTGCCAAGATGGGAATATAATAGGAAGGATTACTATTGGGATGGCAGTAAATATGAGGAATTCATTATTGCACAAGGAAGGAGAGAAACAATGAATATCACTGTGCCTGTGGAATACAAAATAACATATGAAATGCTGCCCTCTATATTCGTGTGAGTAGCAATAACGCACTGGCGGCTCGTGCCCACGAAACAGGTGAAGTGCTGTACAGTAAAAGATACGGGCACTTCACCTGTTTTGTTGGCACGAGCCGCCAGTGGCAATAAGTGTTGTCTATTTTCTGTATCCTAGACTCTGGTGTTACTGACAGAGGAGTAATTTCAATACACTTTAACCCCGTTTCTAGAGTTAATTCAAAAAATAACATTTCACGGTGAATTTTTTACCTGTGATTCTCAAAAATTCAGTTATTATATTGTAACACAATATGCTCAACAAACGAATTCGGCGAATTTTCATGTCATCTGTTGAATTAAAAAAATTTTCTGTCATGGTAGTACCTTACGTAATCACAAACTTTTCTAGCAATATTCTCGATTAGTAAATTTATGTTAACAGCGGAAATCAAACAGCTTTTCTTTAGGCCTACCCAGCGAGAATAGAATATATGGTTATTATATTCTCCTGAGCTTACCGCACAGAATGCGGTAACATTCATTGGGCATGAGCATACTTAGTTTAAGATAGTACAGTATAGTGTCATACTACTAATAGTACAGGCGCTGGCTTACATTGAGCATGCACGAGAGAGGCAGATAATTTGACTTCGGATTATTGTTTAGGGGTGTCTAGTGTATATGAAACCCGATGTCGTCATGTCCTAGGGTGGTCGACAACCTGGGGGGGAGGGGGGTATGTTGTAAAAAACGGGCGCTCATAAAATCGCCTGTTCTGGGGTTACTATTCATAATAGACCTTTGAATTTATTTTTAAAATTTGCATTATATATTTGGCTTTCATAATGCTCCTCTTCATTTTTACGGTAAACTGCATAGTTCTTCCGTAAAAAAATAAATTATCTCAAAAAATTCCTTTTTTGGTTTGCAATTTTTTCTTATTTCTCAAATATTGAAGTCGTAACCTGACTTAGTGAAAAAATGGTTCCTATAAACGTTGTAGGCCTTTTCTCTCTGAATCCATTGATGTATATAGTTAAGTGGTTACGATCGTGAATGCGGCTGCGGGAGGGGGATAAGGAGCGCTCTTACGCTGCGCCGCGGTCCCCGCACGTGTTAAACACCCGCAGTAGGCATACCTATTGCGACTCTTCTACAAGATTATGTCTTCAAATGATGTATTTTGATAGTATACTTATGTTTTTTCAGTCGCTGAATTCGATTTTCGAACTCTCATGCTCATAGAACAGCTAATTTTCATCGTATTTTCAAATTAAGGCATAAATGTTTAATTTCGACTAGTTTTCAAGGGTTGAAAATCTTTCTGTTACCTATATCCACTAGTTTAGTATATTTTCACCAAAAACTCATAATTTGAAAGTCAATTCAACTCTATGATGGAGTTTGCAGGAATGGATATCCCAGAAATAAATATTAAAATAATATTTTCAACTTAATATTTTTATTGCTCTTTTAATAAAACAATTCAGCCGTCATTTACAATTATATATTCATCATTATTTATATATCTAATCATGTATTTATAGAATATATCTATAACTTGATTGAAAATCTCTCTTATGAATATACAACCATATAACTTGATAATATTGAAATATAACAATCATCGGAAGGCCAATATATTGATCAATAAATTCCTCATCAAACACTATAAAGATCTGATTCTATTCCTGCAAAGTCTTTGATAAGTGATGTATCAAGAATCGAAATTCATTCTAATTATTGAATAATAACGTACCCGTATCATTTTTACTGTAACTGTGGGGGATGTAGTATATTTCCAGCTAGGTACTTAACAAACGAATAATTCATATTAATAGAGAAACTGCATGTCTCAAAATAATAATATAAAATTTTTATCAGGATAGCAGGGTGTTCTGATCGCATGGATGTTCTTGCTTTAAAGTTAAAAAATCGTTAATGCTGCGATTCCTACATTAATGCGAAATTTTATTCATTGATTCATTCACTCTCTTCAACAGAACTGGAAATTCAATAAATCAATAATCATTATTGAATACGGCAGACATGTTGAATTTTCATTAGTAAATATTTTTAGTTCTCAACTTCTGATTCCTATTCAAATTTTTCCACATAATATGAGGTCAAAACTTTCATTCCATGAAGTAGACCTATATTTATTATGAATCTTGTGACTATACTTGGAACTTCAAACGCACAACCTTTTGAAACCTATTTTACTTGATAAAACAATAAAAGTAGAATCAACTTTTTGCATAATTATTATTTTATGTATTATGATTATGTCAATCTTCAATGATCATTTCAATATACTGTATCAAGAAATCCGTCGATACACTGTGTAATAAATTAATTTGGGAAGATTCAACTGAGGTCGGAGATTAATCTCAATGGATTTTTCAAAAAGCTCTAACATTAGACATATAATAAATTTATATTCTATGGCTGTGAAGATTAAAATTAGTAAAAATATATTCTGTGGCTGATAACAGTATTTCACCTGATATGATTTCTTTGTTGAAAGTTGTTTATTCAAGTACTAAGCATATTGCTAGAGATGGATTTGCACCAACACAAGCAGTACCTGCCAACTACATTCACAGTGTATATTGGAAATTTACTAATAAATAATTTGTATCAGTATAAATGCTGATATGGTGCTAATCGGAACCGTTTATGACCTCTCCTGTATTATGATGAATTGTTTCATGATAGTAAATTCAGGTACGGTACAATGAAGCGAGCTCAGTAACCATTATGTACGACCATGAGAAATCCATCTAACAAAATATAATTATTTGAATATAAGTGGAATAATTGACCATTCCTCTTGACAGAGTTACAATACATGCAGAGAACACAATACTAGATATATTAATTGAATAGACCATAATACAATCGAGGCGCAGATCCCATAATCTTATGCTGTATTTATAAGACAATTATGAGAATCCAAAAGAAAATTCTTGGTCCCATTCAATAGCTTCTCAAAGAGAAACCAATTGGCTTATTAAAGAGAAATTGTAATCAGACTGATCTGCACTGGAAGGGACCATGGAAAGCTATATATTGAAGATTTTCAAGCAAATATTTGTAATTATTTTGTATCAATCAGTATATATTATATTACATGAATAATTTTCCCACTCAATGTAGACCTACTGTCATCTGGTAAATTTAATGATAATTACAATCTCATGGGATGATGACTTGTTTGAAATATTCAAGACAAGGCATCCAATGAGGTGATCAATAATATCGTCTCTAGTTGAAGTACTGTATCTTCTCTATTGCATATTAATGCATTGTCGATTATATTATGGAAGAAAATGATACAGTGGAATTATTTTAGAAAATATTGTTTCTATATCAATATGAGTGATTCGTTTGTAGCAAATGCATTGGTCTGATAAGGGGCTTCTCATGTTGGAAGAGTCAATTTTCATTCCTTGCTTAAATTGGTTGATTAAATTTACAAATGAATCATATATTGTTGAAACAGTCTGAGGAAATATATTTTTCACAGGTACGATATAATTTAATAATTATAATAAATTCTGATTCTTGGACAACACTTATCAAAGACTTTGCAAAGATAGAATCAGATCTTTATAGTGTTTGATGAGGAATTTATTGATCAATATATTGGCCTTCCGATGATTGTTATATTTCAATATTATCAAGTTATATGCTTGTATATTCATGAGAGAGATTTTCAATCAAGTTATGGATATATTCTATAAATGAAAATTGTAAATGACTGCTAAATTGTTTTATCAAAAGAGCAATAAAAATATTAAGTTGAAAATATTATTTTAATATTTATTTCTGGGATATCTATTCCTGCAAACTCCATCATAGAGTTGAATTGACTCTCAAATTATGAGTTTTTGGTGAAAATATACTAAACTAGTGGATATAGGTAACAGAAAGATTTTCAACCCTTGAAAACTAGTCGAAATTAAACATTTATGCCTTAATTTGAAAATACGATGAGAATTAGCTGTTCTATGAGCATGAGAGTTCAAAATCGAATTCAGCAACTGAAAAAACATAAGTATACAGTATCAAAATACATTATTTGAAGACATAATCTTGTAGAAGAGTCGCAATAGGTATGCCTACTGCGGGTGTTTAACACGTGCGGGGACCGCGGCGCAGCGTAAGAGCGCTCCTTATCCCCCTCCCGCAGCCGCATTCACGATCGTAACCACTTAACTATATACATCAATGGATTCAGAGAGAAAAGGCCTACAACGTTTATAGGAACTATTTTTTCACTATGTCAGGTTACGACTTCAATATTTGAGAAATAAGAAAAAATTGCAAACCAAAAAAGGAATTTTTTGAGATAATTTATTTTTTTACGGAAGAACTATGCAGTTTACCGTAAGAATGAAGAGGAGCATTATGAAAGCCAAATATATAATGCAAATTTTAAAAATAAATTCAAAGGTCTACTATGAATAGTAACCCCAGAACAGGCGATTTTATGAGCGCCCGTTTTTTACAACATACCCCCCTCCCCCCCAGGTTGTCGACCACCCTAGGACATGACGATATCGGGTTTCATATACACCAGACACCCCTAAACAATAATCCGAAGTCAAATTCTCTGCCTCTCTCGTGCATGCTCAATGTAAGCCAGCGCTTGGACTATAAGTAAAGGCTATTCCCCGCGAAATACATAAAGACATGAAGCAATATCATGCAACCAAAGAGTGGCCTAGCGTGCCATAGGCTTCTATTGGATGACTTACTGCTGATTGATGTCTTACACTTGTCTTACAAAATTAATCAATATTTTTTTTGTAAAAAATTCATTTTTTTCAGCTGTGGTATGATGGATGACAACAAGAAAGAATTTCCAAACTATTTTTCTATTTCAATAGAGGGCGCAAAAGTAGCCGATTCTGTTATAAACTCAGAATATCAATCTACTTATTTCCAAGAAAATACTGTGCAAAAGTACAAATGTTACTCAAAGATGCTAGTAGGTGATCCGGTAAGCCAACTGTTCTATTTTTTCATATTCTCAATATTTTTCAGATTATATTTTTATATGCAGTCGTTCTGGACCTACGGCTCAATGTCTCCTATCAGAGTATCTGCTTCTTTTTTTGAAACCTCAGTTCAGTATATCATCGCCTACTTAAATATCTCAACATCTTTTATACACTCACAACATCTGAATCATTCACCCTCCATCAGGGGCGGATCCAGAAGTGACTTTTGAGGAGGAAACTTCATCTTTTATAAGTTGTAGGTGGGAGTTAGATGGAGTGGAGAAAGTGGTGTCACAGTATTTGGGACGAGTAGTGTTTCGGACGAGTAGTTTTTCGGACAAGTAGTGTTTCAGCCAATTTGATCAGGTAGGAAGTGAGATCAAAAGTTTTTCAAGTTTCATTAGAAAAAAACAGTATTCCACAGCAATTTTTCACGTCGTAATCCTCGATTTAAATGTAACTATTTCCACCTTAAATCTACATTTTTCTACCGGAAGTTTTCTTATTCTGTTTAAAAACAAGATCCGCAACAATGATTTTGGAAAATGACATTCACAAGAGCATCTCCAGCAGTTGCAAGGTTCTAATTTTCTGATCTGTTCAAATCACAAAGGATGAAATCCCCTTCTCACCACTTTTATTAAAAGGTTTCTCATTCAATTTATTTGAGACTACTGTCAGGGGGGGGGGGATTTTTAGCCTATATTGATCAATTATTGATCAAGAGTTTGGCAACTCTTCCAAAATGCATTATCCTATCTAGTGTATGATGAAGACTGATTTGGGAGAATTTTACCCTTCCCCTCATATAGGATTTCTGTTGAGAGAAGCAATAATTTGAGATCATGCCTCAATTTTTGACAATAATAATGTTATATTTTTCAGCCGGGCATTTTAGTTCTATATAGAGTGATGACCCATCAGGAACTGGATAAAACAGCTCTGAATAGAATTACGGCAATCCGCCATTCATCCATGGATAAGGTTTGGTTTGAGATGCCTTATAAAGAAGACGAATTTGAGCTTCGACTCGAACAAATCAGATTCTACACTCTTTCAGGCGCTGTCGTCCATTTTGGTAAGTATTGGGTTCGGGATGGATGGGTATTGGAAGACAATAAACATCAATGTCTTTTAATCTGTAAGTTATGGCAAAATTGTGATGTGAAAATTTCGTGCTCTAAATTCTTTTAAAATTCAATAATTTCCGATCGCGGATTAGTGCTTCAAGTGTTATTTTTGTGTTTGGCTCTATGGAATTTGAAGAAATTCACAAAAATAAGAATTCCAATAACTTTGTTCAATATTAGGAACTACCACAATAATTTCCCATTATGGGAAATTGTGGTTATGTCGGCTGTGAAACTTCTTTTTCTTCTTCTTCTTCTTCTGCATCCTGTATTTTAATTTATCCCTTTAATAAGAATATTTTTAAAATTTTAATTCAAACTGCATAATTAATAATACATATAATTATCATGGATAAATTGTATGAGTATCAATATAATACTTAACGTAGCTCCATACATAACTATCTAATCGTATTTCTACTCACTGAATATATTTCTTCTATCGTTATCACTTTCATTATTTTCATTTTGATAAAAATCAATCATTCTATTGTTGAATTTTATCTCCATCCATATGAATTACAGTCTTAAATTATTTTCCACTTATTAGTACTGTACTTGCTTTTACTAGTTGTAAAACTTAGTTCCTCAGTAGCTATCACTACAGTAGCGTTGATTAATACACAAGTCATGTGAGTACAAACATAGTGCAACCGAGTGACGTTTGTACTTCCTTCATTGGTTGATCTGATAGTTTTTAAACTTCATTACCCTCTTGTCCTCTAATTCACTTATATATTAAAATGTTTTTCATGAATGTGAATTGTGTGTTTGTTTTTATTTATTTGTCGGGTTGGTTTAGGGTGGGATGCCTTGTTTCTGTGTTCTTTGTCCCTGCCACCCGCCAGCATAGTGGCCGATAGCGGCTCGCGCGCCCCGCTCTCCACTCATCAGTTACTGGGCGATGCAATCTCTGAATATGACAGAATGTTCAAGGTCTCACATGTTAATTCCCAATCTCTTTGTGCTCATGTGAATGATTTCAAGGAATAATTTTCTTCTCAACTCTTTGATGCCATATTGGTGAGTGAGTCTTGGCTTGCACCAGACGTACCGGATTCTGAGGTAAAGATGACTGGCTATAATATCATTAGGAATGATCGGGAGGTTAAGAGGGGTGGAGGGGTCGCTATTTATCTGAAATCTCATTATTTATATAGAGTTCTAGCTGCCTCACCAGGTCAATATTCTAAAAAACCAGAATATCTTTTTATTGAAGTTAGAATAAATAATACTAAATTGTTGCTTAGTGTGTTACAGGCCGCCAAGAATAGGTTTCATCAATGAGTTAGAAAATGATCTTATAAATCTTTTACCTACATATAAATATGTTGTAATAATGGGGGATTTTAATACAGACTTACAAAAAACCAGTACTTTTGAATATTCTCAACTCACCAATATTTTCAACTCATGCAATCTTAGTATACTTCCACTTGATCCCAATCATCATACTCATACAACTCTTCTTTTAATAATAGGCCTACGGTAGTGAATGATCTATCAATTGTAGCCCATCATGGCCAGTTGCCTGCTCCAGGACTCTCATCTCACGATCTTATTTATTGTGTATTTTCTCTTCAGTGTCCACGACCAGTTGATGCTAGGACTATGCAATACAGAGATTTAAATAGAATAAATTTAAGACAATTTATAGCTGATGCACAAAATCTTCATGGGACACAATCTATTATTTGGTAGAGAAATTGAATGAACTTATGTTATCATTGTATGTTATAAGCACGCACCAGTGATCACCAGGAGAGTAAGAAGAAAACCAGCACCGTGGATTATCCCAGCTATTCGTAAATTAATGAATAGTAGAGATGCAGCCAAGCGGAAATTCAGGAGATTTAATAATCCTAACGACCTTAATCTATTCAGGAGATTAAGAAATAAGGTGAAACAGGAGCTGCAAAATGCTAGGAATCGCTACACGTATAATTCTCTAGTGCAACAGAATTCATTTCGTAATAAATGGAAAATAGTCAAGTACTTGGGAATTGGTAAGAATGACATTCATGAACCCATTAATTTTGATTTGAATGAGCTAAATGATTTCTTTGTCACACCTCCTAGAGATGTTACTCTTGCTGCTCAATACACAGATACACTTAATAACACTGACACTGATATGCCAGTCTTGGATCAGTTTAATTTTTCACCAGTTGATCACTTGCAGGTTCTGTAGGTGATAGGCTAAGTTGTGTGACTTCTTATGCTACGGGGTTTGATTCCATACCAATTCGTTTCATTGTTCGTCACTCTTCCTATTATTACATACATCTATAATCAATCCTTTCTCACATCTACCTTTCCATCGACATGGAAGTCATCACTGATCACGCCTCTAAAAAATCTCCTCATCCCACAACTGCTTCAGATTTTAGACCAATCTCCATCATTTCCACTTTATCAAAAGGTCAAGAGTGCTTGGCATTGGAACAGGTCAATCAGTATCTGAGAGAAAATGATATTTTGAATAAGTTGTAATGGGTAGGGTTCGATCAGCCCAGTGTTCGTTCAATAAGTCCAGTTTTTCAAATATATAAGTTGTTTTGTTATTTAAGATGAGAGTGGTTCGATTAGTCCAGTTTTTCCTGTATCAATCGAGGCAGTGTATTTCAATTAGTCCAGAGGCTCGATTAGTACAGTAAAGTTGTTTTATTAGTCAGGATGTGCAAGTAACTCGATTAGTCCAGTTTAGCCAATTCATGCGACCCGCTGAACCAGCTATAATATGTGGAATCAACTATATCACTCTCTCAGCGTTACACTTTAACTATAGCGTTTACATATTCCATGAACTTGTATTCAAGAATTGAATATTTTTCCGGAGACAAAGGAATTCTCGTTTTGACGCTGCCACAGTCGCCGACGGCAAAAGTTATCGATCAGTTCAAGTAGCTTGCAAACTCTGACGTCGGGGCTGTTATGATAGCCCAGTAAAATAATGGTAGTTTTGTCAGGCAAGTGGTGCAAGAGTTTTTTTTTCAATTGTTTTATATTATGACTGTATTCCAGTGCGCTGAATCCGGAATTGAAGTTTTCTGCCGTCCTAGGGTACGGCTTTACCCTTAAAAATTGAAAAAAACCCTTAAATTTCGGTAACTTTTTGTTTCTGATTTTCCAATTTATATTGTTTATTCATGGAAAAATATTCAGTTATAGACTATAGTCAATAAAAGTACTTGGGAAATTTGAGGTCACACGTTGAATTTTGATCTATTATTTTAGAGCTGATACGTACCAAAAAGGGGTGGATTAATTCAGTCTTTGAAAATTGAAGTTTAAACCTTTGGATTTCACAAGTAGGCTTACATGGAATATAGGCTTAATTAATGTGCTCTTGTGAAAACTCTTGTATAATAGGAATGTATAATCAATTTCATATAAATTACATTCTCAATTTCATAAATTGGAGGACGGGGAGGGGGTTACCAGTAGGAAAATAGCCACGGGAGAATAACACTGTAGACTACATTTAAATATAAGATCGAAATAATATAGCTGACGCCAAATAGTTAGGCGGTTGGCGAATGACTATTATCAATTCTCAGCTCTCTCAGGACAATCGACGAGCTGTCTGAGAAAGTACATAGAAAAGAGAGTGACCTCGTCTATACTTATTCGCCTTTGAAGACAGCTTCGTACTGTCCTGGTAGAGGTGAGTATTGATAACAGTCATTCGCCAACTGCCCAACTATTTGGCGTTAACTGTACTGTAGACTACGCTATTAAATAATAAGTCATGATTCCATTCAAAATTATTACAAAATATTATCGTAATCATATTGTTATCGACTGAGTTATATTTTTCATTATTGTATAATATATGACCATATTTTATACAATTATGATATAATTGTATAAAATATGGACAATATGGACAAAATATGGACCATATTTTATACAATTATGATATAATTGTATAAAATATGGACATACAGGTGTTTCAGGAGGAATGTGCAATACTTCTCAGGCTGATTCCTTACACCAAGTAGACAAAAAAGTTCCACAGGACAACCCCAAAACGCTTTGTTACTGAGATAACAATGGCGGAAAATTGAGATTTTTCAAAATATATTAATTTTTCTAATTTTTTAGAGGCTTTAGTGAGGTTCCAAAATAAGCAATTTCTATGTAAAATTAGCTGAGGAATTCAATGAAACCAGTTTCAAGTTTGTTACTTTAACGGTTATTGAGATAATTGGAAAAATATGCTAAAAAACGCCATTTTTCAACAATAAGCGTTATAACTGGATAAGAAATAATAAAATTGGATTTTTTATTAATGGAAGTTGAAGAGAGCCGGATTCTTAAGAAAACGTCAAATGGCGGTGATTGTGTAAATCTTACCTAATCCCAGAAATGGCGATCAAAAATCGCAAAATCGCTACTATACACAAATTTATCACTTGTGCTATGTTTTGTCAATTTTTCGATTTTCGATTGCTATTTCTGAAATTTGGGTGAGGTTTACACAATCGCCGCCATTTAACTTTTTCTTTAGAATCCGACTCTCTTCAACCTCTATTGATGAAAAATACAAATTTATGAATCCTTATTTAGTTATAACCCTTATTGTTGGAAAATGGCGGTTTTTTAGCATATCTTTCCAATTATCTCAATAACCGTTGAAGTTACAAACTTGAAACTGGTTCCATTGAATTCCGCAGCTAATTTTACATAGGAATTGGTTATTTTAGACCCTGAGTGAAGCCTCTAAAAATTAGAAAAATTAATATGTTTTAAAAAATATTAAAATTCCGCCATTGTTATCTCGGTAACAATGTGTTTTTGGGGGTTGGTCCATGGAACTTTTTTGTCTACTTGGTGTAAGGAATCAGCCTGAGAAGTATTGCAAATTCCTCCTGAAACACCCTGTATATGTCCCCACTTGCACTCGAGTCGCAACGAATGCTTTTATAATGCTTCTATAGACTTTTATTGAATGAATGAAGAGATAGAGGGAGTAAAATGGGAGAAGAGATAGAAAGATGAGGATCGAGGGGGTAAAAAGTAAAGAGAGAAGAGGATGAAATGAGTAAAATAAGAGAAATGATAGAGAGAAGTAGAGAGAAGAGAGAGTAAAATGAGAGAAGAACAGGGAAAGCAGAGGATAAAGAGAGTAAATGAGATAAAAGATAGAGAGAATAGTAAAATGAGAAAAGAGATAGGAAAAAGTGGATTGGAAAGTGAATGAGGGAATGAAATGATTGAAAAGAATGCGAGAGAAGGATAAAGAGAATAAAACGAGAGAGGAGATAGAGAGGAGAGGTTAAAGAGAGCCAAAGAGAGAGTAAAATGAGAGAAGGTGAATAGAATAACTTTATCCATGTACATTAATTATAGATAACTAGCCGGCAGGCTCGCTTCGCTCGCCTTCTCCGCTAATATTGAGCGTAGCCTTGGGAATTGTTTGAAACTTGTAACATTGTTTGAAACTTGATTCGATATCTTCTTAATTACTCCATCTATAATCTCGCTGAATCATTGAATTCACACTAAGGATTGGTCATATCAAGGCGGAAGATATGCAACCCGCAATACATCTAAAATTTTGAAAACCTGATTACTGGCGTAGTCTTGAACGAATTTCAAAAATATTTTAACACAACATTTCTAGACCTTATCTGAACCTGCCAACCAAATATCAACATTTTCTACCGATTGGTTCTCGAAAAATTGAGAAAACGCAGAAAAACGATAGAAAAACTCCATTGACAAACATTGACAAAACTACCATTATTCTACTGGGCTATCATAACAGCCCCGACGTCAGAGTTTGCAAGGTACTTGAACTGATCGATAACTTTTGCCGTCGGCGACTGTGGCAGCGTCAAAACGAGAATTCCTTTGTCTCCGGAAAAATATTCAATTCTTGAATACAAGTTCATGGAATATGTAAACGCTATAGTAATAGTGTAACGCTGAGAGAGTGATAACAGATACCAGACACATACACACACATGCTACCAGATGCTACCAGATAACATAAAATTGTTGAGTGGTAGGGCTGGGTTTGCTCGTGCGGTTGTTGTTTGGTTATTGGGTGGTGGTGGTGGGCTTATTTGAGCTCAAGAACTGGCATCCATTCTTTTCCTTATTCCTGAGCATTTGGAATGCTTCAAACGTGGGTTGACATGTGTGTGTATGTTTTTTCTTTCTTTTACATTTTTCCCTTTTACATTTGTTTTAAATCATTCCATTTTCTCACTATCAATACATTTATTTTATTCTATTTATTTTTTTTAAACGTCCTCAATGAATTATTAATTTATTCTGTACCTCTGTTATTCCAGCAGTTTTTCTTTTCTTTTTGTTTATCACTAGAATCTTAATTATTCTATTTTTTGGTTTAGTTATTTATTTGTTGAATTTGAAACTCATTTGATTTCTACTTGTAATTTCTTCTTATATTTATACTTTTGATTTTTATTGCATTTATTTATTTTTTCACTTTGCATATTTATATTATTTTGTATTTTGCTGGTGACATGGTCAAGTGGTAGAGTGGACATTACTGTCCAAACTTTGCCACATCATTAAAATATAGAAGTCATTCTATTCTATATTCCTCTTCTTCTTCTTCTTCTTCTTCTTCTTCTCTCCTCCTTCTTCTTCTTCTTTTTCTTCTTCTTCTTCTCCTTCTTCTTCTCCTTCTTCTTCTTCTTCTTCTTCTCCTTCTTCTTCTTCTTCTTCTTCTTCTTCTTCTCCTTCTTCTTCTCCTTCTTCTTCTTCTTCTTCTTCTTCTTCTTCTTCTTCTTCTTCTTCTTCTTCTTCTTCTTCTTCTTCTTCTTCTTCTTCTTCTTCTTCTTCTTCTTCTTCTTCTTCTTCTTCTTCTTCTTCTTCTTCTTCTTCTTCTTCTTCTTCTTCTCTTCTTCTTCTTCTCCTTCTTCTTCTTCTTCTTCTTCTCCTTCTTCTTCTTCTTCTTCTTCTTCTTCGTCTCCTTCTTCTTCTCCTTCTCCTCCTTCTTCTTCTTCTTCTCCTTCTTCTCCTTCTTCTTCTTCTCCTTCTTCTTTCTCCTTCTTCTTCTTCTCCTTCTTCTTCTTCTTCTTCTTCTTCTTCTTCTTCTTCTTCTTCTTCTTCTTCTTCTTCTTCTTCTTCTTCTTCTTCTTCTTCTTCTTCTTCTTCTTCTTCTTCTTCTTCTTCTTCTTCTTCTTCTTCTTCTTCTTCTTCTTCTTCTTCTTCTTCTTCTTCTTCTTCTTCTTCTTCTTCTTCTTCTTCTTCTTCTTCTTCTTCTTCTTCTTCTTCTTCTTCTTCTTCTTCATATATGTGGTTTCTACTCAAATTCCTTATGCAGTCCAAAAGCTCCACAACACAGGCATAGAAATTGAAAATGCTAGCAGCTAGACCAGATAACTTACTATACTAGCTTTGGCTGAGCTGAATCTGGAGTAGGCCAAACTGCTAAGTATTGCAAGTTTGCATCACAAGTTTATTGATTTAATCAATTGAATATTACACAATAACTATCAGAATACTCGATTTTCTTAGTACAGAAAAGTTCAAGCCCATGATAGTTTTTGTACAATCATCCTAAATTGCACAATAGCAATAAAAGTTTCTTGTTTTTGACCAATTTCTGGCAGCTTTACAGAAAGAGATGGTCTTTGTAGTTGCATTTTCTCCTGCTAGATGGCGCCAGCTGTCCATGCATGGAAAGAGCTTGGAACAATTGCTCCTTGCATGATAAGAGGCTCTTACTGCTCAAGGACAACAGCTGATTGATTACACATGTAAATGATGACTTCCTAGTCTACATAGGGACCAGTAAGGAGCTTCTTTCCATGATGTGTAGTGAAAATATTTTTTTCTACAATTGAGCGTGAAACAAGATTTTACAAGCTGAATTCTCCTTGTAAAGAAGCCCATTTCTGAGGAGAATCTTTATTACGCTTGCTAACCATCTGTGCATGCGCAGTAGAATTACTTCACGCTTGCTAAGCAACTGCGCATGAGCGGTAGAGTTACTTTATGCTCACTAATCAGCTGATCATGACTCGCCAGAAGTTGGCCATAACATAACCTAACAAAAGTTGACAATGTCTGATTGTACCTGTACCGGTAATTACACAAGAGTAATTTAATAGTTCGCAGTATTTGAGGACTGATAAAACTGTAGATTAACAGGTTTGTACAGTTGTAGAGAAAATATTGTATGTAATTTGTGCATAATGCTTCTTTATTGCTCTTGCAAAATTATCACGCTCCACTACGCGTTGTGTGATAACTGTTTTGCATGAGCGATACGTTGCGCATTACGCTCTTAATACATAAATAGCTATTTCCCTACACTTATCAGAAATAAGCTGCTTACCTGTCACTATGTGGAAGTTGTCATTTACATACATAATCAATCAGCTGTTGTCCTTGAGTGGAAAGAGATCCTTTCCATACAAGGACTATCTCTTCCCAAGCGTGGACAGCTGGCGCCATTTAGTGAGAGAAAATGCAACTACAAAGACTTTCTGTAAAGCTGCCAGAAATTGGTCAAAAACAAGAAACTTTGTATTGCTAGTGTGCAATTTAGGATGATAGTACAAAAACTATCATGGGCTTAAACGTTTCTGGACTAAGAAAATTGAGTATTCTGATAGTTATTAAGTAATATTCAATTGATTAAATCAATAAACTTGTGATGCAAACTTTTAATACTTAGCAGTTTAGCCTACTCCAGATTCAGCTCAGCCAAAGCTAGTATTCAGACATTCTTTATTCAGACATCAATACAACTATTTTAATTGGGAGGGAAAACAGCCTGTGCTATTCCTCTCCCAAAAATTTTATAATAAAGTCAATATTCTCCAAAATGAGGTTATATGATATAATAGTACTGAGTAAACACATAATTTTCAATCCAGGAATAGCACTGAAATTTTGAATTTGGAATGTTGATGGCCGGAATTAAATAAATAGAATGCACCAAATAAAACAATATTGAAAATTAGAAAAATATTGTACAAATTTGAAAGATTTCAAGCCAAAAAATCACTAAACTACTCACTAAGAGCACAGTAGTATAGTAAGTTATCTGGTCTAGCTGTTCTTAGATCTCATTAATCCTATTTGTTTTGTTCATTCTTGTAATTAGATTGATAAGATTTATTTGAAGTGTAGCGAAAAAATTATACACAACTCGCCCAGGAAGTTTTTTATGGTATTTGGAATTATTCCCAGGCTCGGCAAGCCTTGCCCAGGAAACCATCCCCATACCGTAAACTTTCCCTTCCCGGGCTTGTGGCGTAATGCACTATTAACAAAGCAATACCGTGTTACACTTTCACACATTTTATCAATGCTTTTTTCAATTTGCAGATTCTTATCTCATATATCATGATGTCTACAGATTAGGAGTATGGAGGAGCGGAACGGAATCTTTTGGAGAAAAATATGTTGAATCCAAACTGTAAGATAATCAAACATTGAGTTTTCAGTATGAACTTTCTAAATAATAGGTACTCAAATATTCCTAATAGCAATCTTTGTCCTGGGCGGGAAATACATTATTATTGTGCGTAAAGCTTCATCAAATTTATTCATGATCCTTCTGTTTGTGTTTGCAGTTGGAAGAGTCTTCAAAATTATTCGTAGTTTGTTTATTTCAAGGTTGTGGAACGAAATCCATGATAAGATAAACAGTTTTTGAAATTCTCTATTCCACTTTATTTACATTCATTGTTACTGGACCGCGGTTTCGTGACCTAATACTGTTCACATTTTCAACAGTACTGAGTAATGAGTACTGAGTACTGAGTAATGAGTAAGCACCCGGCCGGCTCCACGAGCAAAATTTTCATTTGAACCAAAAAAATTCCCAAGAGTTCAATGTTCGTGCAATTCTCAGTACAGTATATCTTTTCAACATTAAATCGAAACAGATACTCGAAAAAACACGAAAATTGCACTATTTCAGACACATAAGCAGTGATTTAGCAATTTAAATCTCTATCTATAAAAGCTAAATGGCACTGACTGATTCATTCATCACCAGAACTAAAAATCCACTGAAGTGAATGCGTTCAAATTTGGCAGTCATGTTCAGTTGGACGTTTAGACGCGCGCTAAGAAAGGATTTTAAAAACTTTTCAAGGATACGCCAAATATTTAGGTTTTTCTATAGTTTTCCGGCGTTTTCTCAATTTTTTCGAGAACCAATCGGTTGAAAATGTTGATATTTGGTAGGTGGGTTCAGATAAGGTCTAGAAATGTTGTGTCAAAATATTTTTGAATTCCGTTCAAGATTACGCCAGTAATCAGGTTGCATATCTTTCGCCTTGATACGACCAATCCTAACTGTAAATTCAATGGTTCAGTGAGATTATAGATAAACTAATTTGGAAGATATTGAATCAAGTTTCAAACTATGTCCGATATAGTTCCCAAGGTTACGCTCAATATTAGCGTTTTACTATTTTTCGGAATTTTCAGAGTTTTTCTTGGATTTTTCGAGAATAAATTGGTAGAAAATGTCGAAATTTGGTGAACAGGTCCAGATTAGGTCTAGAAATGCTTTTCTCAGCTTACACTGACAGAGGTTATGCAGGCGAGCGAAGCGAGCCTGTTTGACTCACTGGAACTGCTGATACTGTCGGGGGTCCAGCTAGGCGGTGAAGGCGAGCGAAGCAAGCCTGCCGGCTAGTAGGACATAATTAACTCTCACAGTACAATATTACTTCAAAAATCAAAGTTCATTTTCATAATTTCTAAATGATTTCAAACAGTTCAATAGCCTGAAAAATATATATAGAACACACAAAAATTTCAGTTTTCACACTATTACACTACCCCGTCCCCTAAAAAAGACCATATCACTCAGATTTTTTCACATTCAAACTTGATTTTTCTCTTCACTGAACACTGGACACTTAAAACTTATCTGTGGTCGCCGTCATCATCTGTCCCTGGAGCACTGAACATTCCCTGGATGTGGATGAGGTGGTTGAGAAGTGCACCATTGCACCAGATGGTAGTGGCTCCCACCTCCGCCTGAAATTGACCTCCGCCGGAACGACTGCCAGTCAGCTGATGTTGGATGCGCTTGCTTCAGCGCCATCTTGACGGTCCGCCCTCTGCCCCAATGCAGGACGGGAATGCAGGAATGATATTATCATCGGGAAATGGAATAGACCCATCTCATTCCTTACACAGCCCCTTGATGATCAGCCATAATATCGCAGTGAACACTTTCACTCTTTCCCCCCAACAGGAACCTTTTCTACTGTTGTCATTCAAAATTTATTAATTTGCAAATAACAACTTCCACTTTTATTTGGGATGTGCCAGTCCTAGGCCCACCCCTCACGCTACGATCGGTCGCAGCGATTTGGTCTTCGAAGATCGATCGAAATTGGCTCTGAGATTTGGTCGCATCTGCGATCTCCCCACTCACGTAGCGATCGGTCTCTCGATCAAGAGAGATCAAGTGGTTCTCTCTTACGGCAAAAACTGAAAGCACAGGCTGAGTCATGGGGTGGGTGAGTCACGTGGTGACTGAAAATATGGTGGTGGGGGAAGAAATCTGACAGAAGATCTGCAGATCACACCACTCACGTAGCGATTTGTCTGCGCAGATCAAGATCCGCAGATCAGATCTCACTTGTTTCAAGTGAGATCGATCGAGAGATCTGAGAGATCGAAAGATCTGATTTTGATCTTGAGATTACCCCATTCACGTAGCGATCGGTCGTTTAACCAATTTCGATCGGTCGCCGGCGATCAAATCGCTGCGATCGATCGTAGCGTGAGTGGGCGGCCTAAAGCCGCCTGCGACGTCAAAATGGGGGAGGAGCTTAGGTCCGAACACTCGGTGGACAGAGTATAGCTTCATCGGTTGGGAAGCCACACACGCTATTAGGGGACCATTTAAACAGTATTACAGCACACTTTAGAGTCAGCGGGTCTCTCAATAGGATGAGGAATTGAAAAAATCACGCAACCAGATGTAGTCTTGATCGGATATGGATCCATAATGGCGGGTGTGGCTTCCCGACAGATTAAGCTCCATAAAACGAGCTACGATGCAGCGTTGTAATTTTTAGGTGGAACAAAATACCATTATATCACTTAACTGTGATTTAATTATTGTTTTATACTTCTCAGAAACTACAATCTTTTCGACTGGAGCTCAGATAAAATTACTCAATCTGCAAATTTGGATGCAAAAGGTTCTACCATTGAAGTTTTATCAACAATTCATGATAAATTGATTGAGAGCAACGAAGTTGTGTGAGTATTGCATTGTGTGAGCCTTTTTGCTAAAATATGGATTACCCTCTCTTGTTTCATTAATTCACGTGAATATTAAATATTCAACTACAAGTATTGAATATTCAATATACAAATTTTGAGAAAAAAGACAAATCTACCAAGTCTCTACGGTATTATTCTAACAATGAATCGATTTTGAAACGTTTCCCGTTTCTGGAGGAATATAAATTGTTGCATTACACTCAAACTGATTAACTGCATGTTATTCAGAGGTGTTCCGCATCTTCACTTGGTTGTCAAGACTGGCTTATGGTTGAGAGAATCGACGTGCTAACCACACGTTACCTCTATCCTGGTTGATGATTATTCGCCTGCTGTATTGCCTGTCCGGGCCGGAAGGGCATTCTGGCGGGGTGGGGGTGGCTTCGGCTCGGTCGGTGTTGGTTCGGGGGCTGTGGGTTCTGTTCGAGAATTTATGGCTTTTGGGCCGGTATTGGCCGGGATGGAGTCATTTTCCCGTCGTGCCGGGGTGTCTTCTTTGCTTGGACGGGTTGCATAGTGGAGTGAATATGAAACTGGCAACCAGCTGGTAGGCCTAGGCCCTTCATAGAGAAACAAATCGCCATTGACAAACAAATCGATTTTGTCCACTATGAATTGCTACTGTCTGAAGTAATGGCGGACTTAATGTGAGAGGCGTTTTATGAGAAAAATTTGAACGGTGCGGTGATTCCCGTTTCAGACACAATTTTTAGAATTACAGCTTTTCTGTTTACTTTTTGAATTTTACATGATTGAATGAAGCTTGCAAACATTATAAGCGACCTGCGAAATCATTACTAGTAGAAATAGAATTTTTAAAGAACTTGGTCTCTTGATATTTTTGGCTAAAATGCCTTTTTTTGATGGCAATCTTTTTTATCATTATCATTTTCCTGCAATCTGGTTTTATATATTTAATTCCAATTAAATATTTGAATAGGCCTACTATCATATTATTATTTTACCTACATAACTTATAAGGGGAAAATATATTCTCCGGATAACTTACTTGTAGGCTATGTGTTTCCCCTGATAACAAAATTTGTTGGCGTAAATATTAAATATCTGGTACCGAAGCTTCGCTCTGCTCTGAAGCTGCAGCCAAACTGTCGAATTACATAAATATGTTATTGTAAAAGATGAATTCAAAATTGATATGATCACCTCTCACAATTTTTTGACAGTCATGAACATGTGTTATAGACTTGAATGTAACTCCAGCTGGATAGCGTTGGTCAGCTAACGATAACAGCCATTATACGCAGTACTTGGGATTATGCCTGAATAAGGAATATTTTATTCTTTTATTAATCCTGACAGAGAGTTTTCCCAGACATGAGACCTGGTTTAATCTTATTTTTCCATCACGGTTATATTACATTTCAAATTTCAAGAAAATCGTTAGAGCCGTTTTCTAGATCCGTGGTTCCACATACAAACATACAAACATACATACATACATACATACATACATACATACATACATACATACATACATACATACATACATACAGAAATTACTCGCTACTTACAGAAATTATAATAGGATACTTACATACATACAGAAATTACTTTCTTAATATAATAGGATACATTAATGCAGTTTCCCCTAATACCAAAATTTGTTGGCGTGAATATTAATGCATTTTCGTCTTCTGTTCTTTGTACGTTCCGACAACAATGTTGTCTGCAGTAACAATAGTCTGCGTAACTAACCGTACCAGACCAAATGACTAGAGAATAAAGTCAATAATATACTCCAGATTATATATTCTCTATACAAGAATATAGATGGTAATTAGCCAGTTATTGGAACGTACAAATAACTGACGAAACCGCCTTAATTTTGGCATCAGCTACACAATGTGCTCGTTATGCTGTTCCCCTACTATGCTCATCCAATTAATCAGATTTCCTTGGAAAATTGGGAAAGTCTACTCCACTTAGGCCTATTCTGTAAAATCAATTCACTTTTCCTTTTCTCAATTTTATTCCTGAATTAATTTTCAGAACATGCTCGAAATTTGAAGATTTTCCTTTTGTGAAGTATAACGACTACCAGACTATTATACAAAAACTCCCTCCATCAAAACAAACTTCAAGCGAGACTCAACAGGAAGAGGAGTTATTTGAATATAAATCACAGGAGGTCTGGCAGTGTAGGGATTCCACTAAGGTGAGAGTTGAAAATTCCATCTGGAACAAAAGATCTCAATTTTTCAAAACAAGCTATATAGTTCAGTCACCCGCCCCATTTGGGTGAGACTATCATCGAAGAGGATCTAAGAGAGAGGTCTATTATTCTATGCTATCATATAGACCAAGGTGTATAGAATAGTAGAGGTGGAGCAGAGTGAAGCAGCTGACTATGATACTGACGTCACGGAGTTCCTCTAGTCTGAAATCTAGCATTAATTTCCCTATCCTTGACGAAAAATCGTACGCCTTTTTCCAATTTACAAAATACAGAATTGTTTAGTGGATAAATTCCTTATATGAGCTTGTAGAGAATTTCAAGACCTACATTTTCAGTGATTTGAATCTATATTTTACTCTAATTTAACATGAGGAAAAGTCCGTTAACGTGTCTCGGGAATACTCTGCAGCTGGGCTAATGCAAATTATGTAAAGCAATGCTATCGAATGCAATTTTCTTATAATAACATTGCGACTCTTAATCGTATTAGCTCAGCTGCAGAGTATTCCCGAGACACGTTAACGGACTTTTCTTTATGTTAAAAATGAGTAAAATATAGATTTAATTCATTCAAAATGTAGGTCTTGAAATCCTCTACAAGCTCATACAAGAAATTTATCTATTAAACAATTCTGTATTTCGTGAATTGGAAAAAAGCGTAAGTTACGATTTTTTGTCAAGTATAGGGAAATCAATGCTAAATTTTTGACTAGAGGAACTCCGCGACGTCAGTATCATAGCTTTCCCAGCCAGCTGCTTCACTCTGCCCCACCTCTACTATTCTATACCCCTTGCCCCACTCTTACTCCTCCCTTTTGCTTTTCCCCCAAAACCACTGGCGGCTTGTACTCACGAAACAGGTGAAGTGCCCGTATTTTTTACTGTACAGCACATCACCTGTTTCGTGGGCACGAGCCGCCAGTGCCCAACACCCCTTCAAGCCATTATTTGCAGGGTCTCTTATATACAGGATGAGCCAGAGAAACTTACTTATTTGAAAGGCCAATAAAAACAATAGTACTTTGAATATTGTTCTAATTTTCATTTTATTTGAGAATTCAATATCCCAATTTTTGTTTTCATGCAGTCTTGAAAATGCCATCAGATGAATGGCGATATTGCACATACGCTGAAGTCGATTTTTGAAATTCGTCACCACTCTTTGCAGCATTTGAATTGGTATGTTGGCAATGGCGTCGCGAATTTTGTTCTTGAGGTGTGCTGTGGTCCGTGGTCGATCGACATAGACCAAAGATTCCAAATAACTCCATAAAAAAATCACATGGTGTCAAATCTGGAGAACATGCCGGCCATTGGAAATCGCCCCTGAGAGAGATAAGCCACATGAATTTTGATGAGCAATGAAATCGCGTTCAGTTAATTCTTGCACAACAGCCAATTTATAGGGATGGAATTGAAGGTCTTCATGGAGAATTCGTCGAACAGTGGTGACAGAAATTCCCATAGCAGCTGCGTGTTTCTGACCCGAACGCCGGGGAGAACGCTCAACTGACTGCCTAAGTCGATATTTTCCGAAGTTCTGATGGTCCATTGAAGTCTATTTCTGGGTTCAGTGACAATTTCAAAATGAGTTGATACACAACAGAATCTAATTACGGCCAGGAACGAGTCTGTGAGGAGGAATTTCAAAGCGAGCGCAGAAGGCACGTCGCGTAGTGGCCATTAGAAAATAAGCTATCGACTGGGAAGGCCCGTTGCTCTCTAGACTGAGCATGATGGCATCTGGCTTGAAGGAGAAACAAACTTGGTAACTTCCCTTTTCAGTTGCACCCTCTCACGCCACTCTACCAGTCCAATTCACCGGGTGGGAATTTTTTCAAATAAGTAAGTTTCTCTGGCTCACCTTGTATTATTTTAATCTCAGCTCACAATCAAGACAAATAAATTCGTTTGTAATTTTCTTAATCCATCTCATTATGTACTATTTTAATCCAGCTCTGATATAATTTAGAGGTTATAAGTTGAAGAATGAAGGAAACCCCTGAATTTTTGTCTAATAGCATTATCTTTTAAATGAAATTTTTGCATTTGAATTTTCTCAATTTTCTAAACTTGTTAAGCTTTTTGAGATCTACAATTTAAATAGTGAAAAACTAAATTTTATTTGATTTGAACGTAAGAATGACTCCCTCAATAAGTGCTATGCAATATCTTTGAACTGCTCGGCGGCTGTTTTTTAAGTTTGAGAACTTCTTATCTATAAGTTCGTAGTTCTTATTCACTAGGATAAATTACCGACAAATGCAGTCACGGTTTTTTATAGAAAGAAACTGTTAGATTACCTTTCTGGAGTGGAGGCCTCTCGTGTTCCACGAACACATTGTCAATACTGAAGAACTCCAGTGAAGCAATCCAACCGTTTCTTGTTTCACCCTAGTGAA
Organism: Sogatella furcifera; assembly: GCA_017141385.1. Taxonomy (NCBI): domain Eukaryota; kingdom Metazoa; phylum Arthropoda; class Insecta; order Hemiptera; family Delphacidae; genus Sogatella; species Sogatella furcifera. Next base: position 64,739,299 of record CM029548.1, read on the forward strand.
TATTAACACGTAGCAGCTCGTCATGAATCAAGAAATCACCTTCTTCTAAGTTATATCCGTTTCAAATACTAGGCAGGAGTGTTTTCTAATAGTTGTGAATTGAAAATTATTAGCATCTCTGCCCATTATTGTTTCAAATGACCAGAACAAGATGGTTTCATTGAATTTCCATCTCATCATTTAAAATAGAAAATTATCATTTTCATGCATTGTTGATAGCCCTATACCATCCTTATTGTTCAGGCTATTTTTATACCTTGCCTGATAAATCAGTCTGAGAAGTTTGGCACATTCCTCCTGAACACTCTGTTTATACTCTGCGACTATAAGTTCTGCTTGTGAAAATTTTTCTATCAAAATTGGGAATCGTTTTTGCAGAAAATCATATTTAAAAGAATAGTAAATAAGCTGATCACAACGAAAACAGACGTACGCGTCCATCACCCCGATGGAGTGCAAGTTGGAACTCTAATTCTACCCAGCCAAGAAAAATGTATACAAATTACTCAAGTGAAGTTTGTGAAGGAAGAAGGAAACACTTTCAAACATATTCAATATGGTAAGTGAGAGAAAGCTTTATTAAAATTTCAAATTCATTAGTTCAATTCTAATATATATGAATATGATATGATTTATCTATGATCATACAATATTATTTTATATTATAAAGGGTCCGAAACAAGAGATGAACGTTTTTGAGAAAGGTGCTACTCATTTCTTCCATCATCGAGAGTGGCATAAGACTCGTGTAATCTTACCATTTTTTTATTCTAGTTCCAGTTGTCGCCATGGAGCATGGAGCGTTGGACGATGAAAACCCGCGTTTTTGCCTAGGATTGTTTTTTTTTTTTAAGAATGAGTCAGTTGCCGTCGTACAGCTTGAATTTCGATACCATCCTCACCATTCCTCAAACCATCACCGACACCATTCCTCAAACCATCACCGACACCATTCCTCAAACCATCACCGACACCATTCCTCAAAATCCATCAACATTTACTCCAACATTCATTGAGTAGAGCTGTTCCTTCTCAAAACATAATCCTATATGACAACAAGCCCCGAACTCTGGACGAAATTGAGGACGAAATTCGCGTGGAAGCCACCAATCCTAGTTGGAAGACCAACGTTTTAAAAATTAAAAAAATAGTTCTTGTTGGTAGAAATTATGTTTCAGCCCTCAATATGTAATAATGTAATAAAGAACGTGTCAAATTTCCAAACAATTCCCGTTTACTGTTGAAGTTTTTATCACTGATGGTTCCTGTTCTTTGAACGCTTCTATATGGAATAAGGTATCCATCATTTTAAACATTTAAAATCTGCCATTACGTGACCCAAGCGTAAATCTAGAGTAGCAACAAGTTGTTCTGATATCCTTAGAGACCCTAGATAACGAAATATTTGGTTTTGCTGCTTTCTTCACGAACCTGCTCACGGAAATACTCAAGGAACCCTATCATTGAAGAGTCTAAAAAAAGGGCAAAGTATCACGATTTCGGCCACCACATGCCTAATGTGATTTTCCATTCTTGATTTTCTTAAAAAGTATTTCCATGCGAACATTTTGACACCAATAAATTTGTTTTTCTACAACTGCGCGTAAAACAAGATTTTACAAGCTGAATTCTCCTCGTAAAGAAGCCCACTTCTGAGGAGAATTACAATCGCTATCTGCGCATGCACAGTAGAATTACTTTATGCTCGCTAAGCAACTGCGCATGAGCAGTAGAGTTACTTTACGCTCGCTAATCAGCTGATCATGGCTCGCCAAAAGTAGGTCAGGTGGAGTCATAACATAACCTAACAAACGTCGACAATGTCTGACTGTACCTGTACCGGTAATTACACAAGAGTAATTTAATAGTTTGCAGTATTTGAGGACTGAAAAAACTGTAGATTAACAGGTTCGTGCAGTTGTAGAAAAAATATTGTATGTAATTCGCGCGTAATGCTTCTTCATCGCTCTTGCAAAATTATCACGCTCCGCTACGCGTCGCGTGATAACTGTTTTGCGCGAGCGATAAAGTCGCGCATTACGCTCTTAATACATAAATAGCTATTTTGGATGGAAACTAACAAATTTATGATGTTTCAAAAATCGTTCATCTTCACTGCCGGACTCCATACTAGTGGGCACGTATCATCAACCTTGATGAAAATTATTGATAAAAGAGAATCATCAATGTTGTGTTATTCCATTGTAGTCAGTTAGAAAAGGGAGAATAGTTGGCAATTTATCAAACAGTCAACTAAGACGTGGTTATTGAAATCACTGAGTTTTTAAGGTTGAATGAGTACCGTAATGTTTGATGAAAAAATATATTTTAAAAAAGTAGGTCATAAACAATCCATAGCATAATCAAAAATAATCTGTGTGAAAAGTTTAAAGTTTGTACCTTTTCTAAGAATTGATTTTCAGCTGTTACATCCGTGTAACAGGTAGGCTATAAGGTAGTAATTTCGTAAAACAATTTATTATTAAGTAGTCCAAATTATTAACTGAAATACTTACATTTTTTTCATCATTGATCACTTGATAGGCTCATGAATCAATAACATACAGTAGGCTATAAGATATAGAAATAGTAAGTGAAAGAGGAAAAATGAGTAGAAAAATATAGAGAGAAAGAATGGAAATTTGTACTAAAAGATGATTGATCGTATTGGCTCTGGCATTGACATAGTTAATGTTATTGGTTTCTTATTGGCTGGGATTGACAGCTTATATGGCTGGTACCAGAAATTAAGTCGATTTCGTCTGTTCCTTGTGCGTTCCACCAGCTGATGTTGTCTGCAAATATTCTGCTCAAGTGTACCGGACCAGCTAAAAAGAGAATATAGTTACGAATACTCTATATCTATATACAGTGGTTGCGAGCCAGAATTGGACCGTATAGGCTGTCCAAGCAAAGAAGAGCCTCTGGCAAGATGAGGAAATGACTCCAACTCGGTCAATATTGGTTCTAAAATTATTGATTTGGTCTCAAATTGTAGATCAGAATGTTTCCTACAATTGAGAGCAAATCAATAATTTGAACCAATAATGACTGAGCTGGAGTCATTTTCTCATCTTGTCAGAGGGTCTTCTTTGGTTTGACAGACTATACAAGGTCTTAACTCTTGGCATGCACTTTATCTTTAAAGTTAAATTCCCATTAAAAAGATTTGCGTCTTGCCTAACGTATTCTCAGTAGGCTACCCTGGGCTGACTAGAGATCAGCACTTGCTGGTATATTAAAAACTTTTATAATAAAATTTAAATCATAATAGAATTATACATATGTATTTATAATAAAATTATTTTATAGATTATAATATAATAGTCAAATTGGCGACTATATATTAGAGTATTTATTCAATATTTAGAGTATAAATTCAATAGGCCTACATTAAGAGATTCAAATTCAGAGAGAAAACGTATTTACTTTTTCTTAGTCGGATTTGAATACGTTGGCTTTTTTAATATACTGTATTTATTTCATTAGAATACAGTGGAAGCCCGGTTATCCGAGCCGCTAGGTTAACCGAGCCAATTTTTAAAAGCATTAGAAAATTTTTTAAATAAGATTTGGACTATTTTTCCGATAAAAAACTACGATTGTAAACAAATTACAATCACGGAAGTAATTGTAAGTAATGTATATAATTTTATTTAATCAAAAATCGCTTTTACTGTTTTATTAATTATTGTATTATTCAGATCCAATACGATCTAATTATTAATTCAAACTTCTTTCCTCCATCTCCGTGTTAACGTTATCCGAGCTGGTTCCGGTCCCGTTCAGCTCGGATAACCGGACTTCTTATCTACACTGTAAACAGTTACTGGATTTTCTTTTTTGCATTTCAGTAGCTTTCATGACATTTATTGAACTTTGCTATCTGGTATGTCATTTTCTTTTATAACAAACTTAATTCAAGATCAATGGAGCAATGGAGGAGATAGATGCACTGGAAATCCAATTTGAGGTTTCAAGTTCTTGTGTTTATGAAAATTTGCTCTTATATTTTATAGACAGGCTACGTTTTATTTTTGAATTTTCTTTCTTGAATTTCACGCATATTTTTCAGTTGGGAAATTGAGACTGGTCACAGGAGTTTTGATAGGAGCTGAGAAATTTATCACGACTACCAACTTGTATAAGGTGCCTGGGTGAGTTAAATTAAGATCAAACATTTTATAATCTTACTGTTAACCTCACTTACATACTAGGCTATTCACTTCAATTATAAAGTCATGTGTCATGGTCTCTAATAATCAATTATTCAATTAGCTTTCATGTTCCACCTCCTCTGCTCGGTGTTGAAATAGTAAATGCGTGATGCACTGGCGGCTCGTGCCCACGAAACAGGTGAAGTGCCCATATCTTTTACAAGTGAGAAATTATAATATCAAGTGAAAGTGGACATTGTGGATAGACATATAACCTACCTTCATCATCATCATCATCATCATCATCATCACTCATTCATCCTTTGCTTAAAATACTTGGAAACCAAGTCGCAATTGTTAAGAAAGAATAAAGAAAGGACAGAACTTCACCTGTTTCGTGGGTACGAACCGCCAGTGGCGTGATATCTGCTCCAATCGTAGAGATTAATTTAAATTATTGTAGGCTCCGTCATTTTTTCTATAGAAAGCCATATTCTTGATCTCAACAAGCAGGGCCCTCGTGTGGTGTTTCGGCGCCCTGTGCGAGATTTCTGCAGACCCCCCCATAAATAGACGGATGCAATCCAACATAATATTATAATACTATATTCTAAGCCAAACATTATTTAATATCAAACAAGAAAGCTGCCTTCTAGTTTCACAGTCTTCTCATTTGTAATCACAATGTTGCTTGTTGTGTGACAGAAAAGAGTTATTGGGACTTTCTCATTCTAATATTTTGTTTGTTGCTAATGTTATGTATTTTTATGTATTCTCATGTATGCAGACATGAATAAAATTTCAAGTATAGGCTACATAGATTAATTAAGCAAAACCAAACCGTGACCGTACTTTATCATTGAGAGCACTTAAAAATGATGCTTGGATATTTCTGGTTGGGAAAATACTGTGCTATAGGTACTGTGCTATTGAACGGAAAATTTTTTCAGTGACTTATTGATTATTCAATTTTAATTGATTTATTTCTATTTGTTTGCTTGAAAGCACATAAGAGGTATTTTAAATTCCTCACAGAAAAAATATTGGGAGTCATCATAAATCTTGAGTTTCACTAAAAATATACTTGTCCTAACAAAAAATTGGAAACTTAATAACAAGCAAATTGAAGATTGTAGCCATTTTCACTGCCCTTCCCAACTTTCTTGAGAAAACATTCGAAATAAGCTCGTTCCGAACTCAGCCAGCAGATGGCAATAGTAATAGGGTGATTCGCTTCAACTCCTATTAGACACGCCTTTAAGCTCCGCCTATGCTAGGCCATGATGACGTAATGGCATCAGCCAATGAGAGGGCGTTGTGGGCGTAGACTTGTACTGGCTTGTGATTGGTCGACAGAGTGGAGGGAGTTATCAGCCACCAATAGAATTGAATTTAAGAGGGGCTCACATTGAGTAGAATTCTCAGCTCACATTGAGTAGTGTGAGGTGGACAGTCACCAATATGATTAAATTTAAAGGTACGATTTCCAAGCGACATCTAGAGTCGCACAGCTTGATCTACTTGGCTCTAAATTTGCTGCTAGAGCTGCCCAGCTCTAGCTGCACTGCACTGGCCATCACAACTCTATTCACATAACTTTATATTATAGATGTCTACTCTGTTATTAGGTCCACTAATGTATACTGAATCAATAAATAGTGAAATTCATTTGGAAATAACTCAAAAAGTGTGAAAGTGTGTGTAGAACCAGGCATTGGGAATCGTACCTTGAGAGGGGCGTTTCTCAGCTTCCATTGATCGCGTTTTCTCAATTCATAATGATGAATAAGTAAATGCAGAGAGATGATACAGAGAAAATAATTACTTGTGATTTTAAGTTGTGGTTATTAAGTTACTTATGATATAATAACAAGTTGTTGGTGGAAAAATTTTGTTTCAAATAGTAGAAAAAATATTCAAATAACTCAATTGAAATTTTTTAAATTCCTGTTTTGCTTCGGTCGCCCTTAGCCATCACCGTTATATCACATTACAAATTCCGAGGAAATCGTTGGAGCCGTTTTGTAGATCCGTGGTTATACATACATACAAAAATACATACAAACATACAAAAATTACTTGCTTAATATAATAGGATATTGAATAAACTAAATGGAAATTGTCAAAATCACAGATTTATTAGAATATTGAGTTCGGTTGTTATATCATTATCAATCTGGTAAAACAGACTTTATCAATCTTAGAGGGTAGGTCACACCAAGCTCGCTCCCTCTGCGGTAGCAAAGTTAAATAAACTCGCTTTCCATGTTATTAAATTGACCACCTAGTTCGCTCCCGCGGAGGGAGTACCTTGACGGTAGTTTCACTTCGTCCTGCTAGGCGAACTTTTGAAACGTCTGCTAGCGGTAGTACCGCTTCGGTAGCGAGCTCGGTCTGACCTAGCTAATTTAATAACGTTGAAAGCAAGTTTTGAAACTTCGCTATCGGTATTCCGGATAGCGGTATCGGGAATCGTTTTCTGGTGTGGCCTGGCTTGCAGAAAAACTACCGCCGCGGAGCGAGCTCACTACCACTGGTAGACGTTGGTATGGTAAGCCCTTAAGTTTATCGAAGATACTTAAACCGATATTGAGTATTTTCATAAATCTGTGGTTATGACAATTCGTGATCTTTTCACTCAATGGTGCTAAAGTATCAACCAACATTTTTCAGAAAAATCTATGAAACAGCCGGAGAAGGACTACAGGGAACATTGGAAAGTATGAGAATGTATGCTCATTTGAAGCTTGATTGTATTGAAACTGAGAAAATAGAGGATGTAGCTTTCATTGAAACACTGGACACTGAACTAGTGAATGTAAAAGGAGATCGGTTGTACCAAATAGGACGAGCTTGGGACGATAAAACAGCAATCAGAAGAGGAGATCTGACGTGAGTTCTTTCTGTTTAGGCTCATAAAACGTTTTTGTTCATTAGAAAGTAGTCTCGATCAGCTTTCATCAACATAGTGCGGAATGAATGGCTTATAACTTTGGTCTTATAGCAGTAGGCTTACAGTACAAGATAGGTTAGTAATAATTTTATGGTAAATTACACAACGAGAGTGGAAGGTCGTGTTTACAAACTGAATAAAGGTTTCACCCAAGTCGAATATATACGTGTTTGAAATATGGTAATGAGTTTTTTAAACACCTCCCCACACAAGTTTTTCATATTTCTCAACAAAATATAAAAACAAATAATAAGTTCAAATGAGGAACGATAATCATGCTCTCCAAACATAATCTCAAAACTGTTTGAACTCCTGCACTTGATAGGAAGTAGCCACTTTCGATCAATTTGCCATAAATTTTAAGTCTCTATTTTCCGCATCAATACTTTGCCTTGAAATTTCGCAATGGAATCAAGTGCACTATTGCATCACCTCCTTATAAATTTGAAAAAAAATATTGAAAATATTTGGATAACCGAGATTGCGTTCTCACTATTTTTGAATCTTCAGATAATAGTACATTTTGTACATGTATGTTATACTACATGTTTCCAATACGTAATTCCATACCAAGGCAAAATCAAGGTTGAAGACCGCATTGCTGCTGGTGCTGGGTGAATAAATAGAATAGAATAGAATGGCTTCTTTATTTTAATGACGTGGCGAAGTTTGGACAGTAATGTCCACTAAAAACAATATAAATATGCAAAGTGAAAAAATAGAGGATATATGCAATAAAAATCAAAATTGTAAATACAAGTAGAAATAAAATAAGTTTCATATTTAACAAATAAATAAATAAACGAAATAATAGAATAATAAAGATTTCAGTAATAAGCAAAAAGAAAAGAAAAACTGCTAGAATAACAAGCTGTGAGGTACAGAATAAATCAATAATTCATTGATGCAGTTTAAAAAGAAGAAAAATAAATAAATAAGAGTTTTGATAGTGAAGAGCGGATAGCATATGGAAGGTGATGGTTTATGGAACATACAACATTCATAATGATGAGTCATCACTATGATTGAAATCATGGCATACTGCAATATGGATATTTTAGAATTTCAATATGGCGGCTGAACACTATCCAGACCGTCCAGCCTATCCACGCTCCATACTATATTCATCCACCATTAGCTTTATGGAGCACTTCTTTACAGCTTCACATAAATGGCCACATTATGGTTAGAGTTACATAGTCACACTAGCCGGCAGGCTCGCTTCGCTCGCCTTCTCTGCCTAGCCAGGGATCTCCGCCCCCTGGCCCCCCGACAGTATCAGCAGTGTCAGTGAGTCAAACCGGCTCGCTTCGCTCGCCTGCAAAACCTCTGTCAGTGGTCGGAGACAAACAGGCTCGCTTCGCTCGCCTGCAAAATGGATTTGCTTTGATAATCATATCACTTAAATGGATTCTTCTGGGTAATCGTTCAGAATTAGCTGTTCTAATACATCAGCTCAACCTGGGATTATGATTTGAACGTATTTAGTTCAGTAGTTTCCGTGAAATAAACAAAAATGCAGACTCCAAACATTGGAAAATCTTGTAACAGGTGTAACCTCGGAAGGGTTCCGAAATTGATTGAACACAGTATTTCTAGACCCAATCTGTACCTGTTTACCAAATTTGAACATTTTATGCCGATTTGTTCTCGAAAAACCCAAGAAAAACTCCGAAAAATAGTAGAACGCTAATATTGAGCGTAACCTTGGGAAGTATATCGGACATTGTTTGAAACATGATCTTCCAAATTAGTTTATTCTTGCTGGACCATTGAATTTACTGTAAGGATTATCAAGGCGGAAGATATGCAACCCGCAATACATCTACAATCTCGAGCATAAAATTTCTAGATTAAGATGAACCTCTCCACAAAATTTCAGAATTTTCTACCGATTGGTTCTCGAAAAAATTAAGAAAATGCCGAAAAACTATTGGTAAACTCAAACATTTGGCGTATCCTTATTAAGTTTTAAAAATCCTTCCTTAGTACGCGTCTAGAGGTCCAACTGAACATGTCTGCCAAATTTGAACGCATTCGGTTCGGTAGATTTTTAGTTCTGCTGATGATTGAATGAATGAATGAGTGCCAATTCTCTCTTATATAATTATGTAGATAACAGTAACGAAATTCCATTTGCAGGTGTTTGCCGTTATGGGAACCTAATTCCATCTTATACATTCCATGGGCTGCCCAATACGTTGACAGAGCCCTGCACTTACTTACTGAGAGTGAATTTCTAATGGACTTTGAAATTCTTGAGACAAACGTTTGGCTATGTACCAATAAAATTGTAAGATGCTAGTTTATTCGAAAGTATATACTTTGAGCTATTGATTTTTTTTAAAAATATGGTGTGATTCATTAATAAGAGCTTATTATGAATTGAAAAAGGACAGATGCCAAGGCATGATGGTGTTGCGAATTGCCTACTGCAGCCTGCCTTACTTATTGTTTCCATTCTATTTAGTACTGTAACATTATGTTATTCATTATATTCAAGTCTATTTGTAAAAATAGTACCATAGAATAATAGATCTCTCTAGATCTCTCTTTATACTAGGATCCCCTTTGATGATACAAAATAAAAAATTGTTGACGACATCGACAGCTAGTTTTACCGATACCAACAAAATTTATAACTGGTGAATTCATTGGCGGATCCAGAGGGGGAAATGGGGGCTGCAGTCCCCTCTTTGGATCCGGGAAGATTTACTGCCCTACTTGGTCTTAAATTATGCAGGAAAAAATTCTCCACAGAGGGATTTTCAACTGCATATTTCTAAGGAATCGGATGAAAGATGTAAACAATAAAAACTGAGAATGATAGAAAAATTCTTTAAAAGATACAGCTTTTTAAAAGATTATAACTTGGCTGGTGCTTGTCACAGAGGATTGAGTTTGATACCAAACGCTTTAAAATCTTGTTTACCACAAAAAAGCTTGATACATAATTATATTTGCTGTTTAACGCTCAGTTGTGACGTGAATTGCTGTAAACTAGAATCGGAACAATATTTTTGTAATTTTTCGGGCACCCTCTATTACGCAGCACTCAGAAAGCATCGAAAACTCATTTATTAGACTTATTTGGAATGATCACAGTGGTTGCTGAAGACCATTTCCAGCCATCCATCATGAGCTTCCCCCAAGATGGCGGAGGGAAGAGAGAGTGTAACTTCGCATGCGCAGATCTGAAAATTTTAGTGTAAAATCACTTCAGCCAACCTACCGTTTTTGCACTATATTTGGTTCCGGGAGGCTGAATCAACAAAGCACACATCGCAAATGTTCCAAAGAAATCGTAATCATATTGATTTTATGAATGGAAATAAATTTTATGTAAGAATATTATTTCATAACTTTTTTGTTTGTGACAAAAAAGTAAGGGTAGAACAATTTTCATTTAAACTGCTGGCAGCATTGAACGTCAGACATCTTGCGAAAGTGCCTTCTTTGCTTGAATGGTTAATGTATCCTTCTCAATGCTTATAGTTACTAAAATAGTTTATCGATTATCATGAATTAATAAACCTCTTGTTCCTCGCTGATTTCCAGGAAGAACTTCTTAAAGTACAAATACGTTATAAAACAAACTTGAAGCATGTATTTTCTGTGAGATTTCAAGGAAGAGTACAATTAAAGTACCCAGATAAAATTACAATTGAGAATAACCCTGGAATAAATTATTTAGAAATAAGTGAGACGGTATACATGGATGTGATGGCATCAAAGGTCTTCAGACATGGTAAGTGATTTTATTTATTCACTAGCCGACACTGGCGGCCCGTGCCCAATAAACAGGTGAAGTACTGTACAGTAAAAGATACGGGCACTTCACCTGTTTCGTGGGTACAAGCCGCCAGTGCTAGCCGACAGACTCACTTATAATTTAACTCATTAAATTAGATATTCTATTACCTCAGCTTAACCTTGAGCATAATTATAAACTGGATATTGTATGTGATTTGGACGCGTTTATTTCAGTCGTTTCTGTGAAAACTAAAAAAATTCTCAGAAAACATTTGAAACCATGAGTGCTCGCATATTCTCAAGATGATTTCAAAAACAACATTTCTGTAACCTAATCTGAACCTGTCATCTGGATATTTCACAATTTTCTGATAATTGGTTCTTGAAAAAGCAAATGAAAAGTAGAAAAACTTGAATATTGGGCGTAGGTTATTCTTGGGAAATTAATCTGTTTTTATATTGTTCAGTGTGCTTAGTGTCCATTAGTGTCTAACGGTCCAACCTCACATGCTATGAATCAGTACCATTTCACGTTTATTAAATAGATGAATTCATTGGATATGCAACTCGCAATGCATCTGCAACTTTCAAAAATCTTATTAATGGCATAATTTTAAAAGGATTAAAAAAATTCAACACAACATTTCTAGACCTAATCTGAACCTGTCCACCAGATTTCAACATTTCTGCCGATTGGTTTTTGGAAAATCTAAGAAATCGCTGAAAAACTCAAATATTGGGCCTGTCCTTGGGAAGTTGAAAAACGCCGCTCTTACGTTGCGATCCAAGTGAATATGCCTGCAAGATTTGAACGCATTTGGTTAGGTAGATTTTCAGTTCTGCTGATGAGTGAATGAATGAGTGCCATTTCGCTTTTATATAAAGATTCCATTTTATTACTAATACAATATCAAGGAATGAAAAACAGGCATTCGACCAGAACTTCTTAAATTCTTATTTAGATAAAAATGTCAATTTTCAACCATCTTTCTAAAGTTTCTATTGTCATGACAAAATGAAACATTTCAATCAATTTTACGGATGAAATTATTGGATTTAGTTAAGTGCAAAAATATTTAGATTAGGCTACTGCACACGTAAATATAGTAGGGCTACTGATCGAAAGTTACTGGGAATCTCAACAACAATAAGGCTGACGCCAAAACGTTAGGCGGTTTCGTCTGTCTCTTCTACGTGATTAAACCTACTAACTTATGATTTAAATTTAAAGCGTCTACTGTCTCTTTTGATTTCCAAAACATTGTCTAGAGTCGAAATCAAATGTTTTGGTTTGATAAGAATTTGTATCATTACAAAAATGTAGAGCTTCAAATTCTGAAGAGAATGATGCCTTCGATTATAAATAACTGAGATATAACGATTTTAGTTTTTATTTTCGTGAATTTACGCCCGACAAGTCTGACTTACGGTATTTATAGAGGCTTGGTTCGGAATAAAAATGGCTGTATTTCGGCTATTTATTATTGTATTTAGATGAACCAGGCACCATTTTCTTCAGAATTTGAAGCTCTACATTTTTGTAACGGTATAAAGTTTCATAAAACCATTCTTTTCAACAGTAAATTCAAAATTAAAATTTCAGTCTTATACCAAGTAAATATTGGCTTTTGAAACAATTGGTATTCTCAAAACTCACTATGTATCCTAAGTAGAACCTATCAGAATGATTGCCAACTTATTTATAGCCAATATCTTTTTTAGATTTTATATTTATTTTGAGTGTAGAGTTTTACCTGTTTTTCTTTTAATTAAAAATCTTGAACAAACAGTTTTAAGAATATTAATTACCATTGAGTTAGGAATTTATTTTTCAATCTGATTGATAGAGAGGGGCTTGAGCATATTATCAGAGGAATATAACCGGAAATATTATATTTATACTCTAAACTTATCAAGTATGTGTACTTGAGGCTGAGTACCTTACTCTACTAACTAATAAACAAATTACTGTACTTTTGAAACACCTATTTTAGATATTTTTTGTTAATTTGTTCTCTTTTCAGATGGAAAACTGGTACTAGAGAAAATAGAAAAGAAGACAGAAGATAAATCAGAAGAGAAGTAAGTCAGTTCTCTTGAGAATAATGAATGACATAATGAATTTTTTATTGAAAATAATCTTGAGGCCTCTTTACCCGGCGTCTTTCTAATACCATAAAGAAATAATATAATACTATATTATTCCTCTATGCTATAGTAGGCATAATCTTAGTTGACGATTTTATTCTCCACCCGAGAAATAGCAGCGTTGTTAGATTTTGTGAAATTGGAACTTCTTCTAATGCAAAAACATGTGAATGAATCGAGGAAATGACAGCGCAGCTTCGGGAAAATCAAGCTGTTTGCAGCTCAGATAATCTGAGTTCAACAACTCCAATCTTTAACATACATTGATTCATACTTAGGGCTGTTTAAAATAATTGAAAAATAAATAAAAATCAAACACCCTTTTTTGAAAAACTTTAAAATTATAAAAACACAGACATGTTTCGGCACATTAGCCCATTATCAATGTGGATAAAAATAGTAATCCTACTATTTTATAATTAATAATAGTAATAGTAATAGTAATATTATAAATTAATAATAGTAATCTGTCTGTGTTTTTATAATTTTAAAGTTTTTCAAAAAAAGGTGTTTGATTTTTATTTATTTTTCAATTGATTCATACATATACCGCTCTCCTTACTTTAAAACTCCTGAGATGCCAAATATTACAATCCTCCAACTATTTGATATTTGGAAAAATAATTTCAATTGTTTTGAACAACTTTCTCGCTTTCACCATCCACTTATCTTTTCAAAGAAAAAAGTTTCTAGATCGTCGAAAATTTCATGTTTTCTACTCGAGCTGCCTCGACATTGACAAACATATTCATGGATTGAAAAATAATCGTAGGTCAGGTATAGAAAATTAAAACAACAATAGGAAGCACGAATTCTCCTTGTCTTTCTGATATAAAAGAACTCTCTCTTCACTACCATCCATAGTTGTGAGAGAGCAGGGAAGTGATATTCAAATAAATAATAGTTTCGTGTTTTTTCAAAATTGGAAAAAAGTTATTAATTTTAGCTTTAGGCCTATTTGAATTCGTTCAAGAAAATATCTGATTTCCTTCGAATCCTTCCATCCAGGAACTTTTTTAATACTATTACCATATTGAGGATGAAATTGTACATACGGCCCTATTTCACAACGTAACAAGTCTTGTCACTAACCATGATTTATAACAAATTTACTAATCCAGCTGATTACAGGCGTTTCACGAACGCACAATTGTAGACTTGTGATAACAAGTGAATTTTAACAATTTTACAAGCGTTCCGCCGGTTATGAAAAGTGTTTCACGAACGTTGGCATGGTAACGAACAAGTCTTGTCAAAAAAACTTGTAATTAACCATGAAATTTCTACCTATGAATAGACCTAAGTAAGTAAGTTACAAGTGTTAATAAAGATGCTTTTCAAGGCTTCAATATTATTTTCAATGATTAGAACTATTTTATATTGTTTCTTCGTATATTTTATTGTGCCGAATATGAGTCTAGAAATCTAATTTAATAAATTAGAAAAATCGTCAGTACCAGTAGAATATATAGGCTATGTTTATAACATGTGAGATGATGGGAGACCACTCCAAGCTCACTATAGTATTTTTTTATTCAAGAAATGGATCTAATAAATGGATTGAAAATGTCTTATTAATTTATTATTTTTTTCATTCCAAATAACATGAGGGTTGAGCGATTTGGATTTCTGATGATTGATTTATTTTCAAAATCAATTTTATCAATCTATCTTTACCACAAATAATTCAAATTTCAACCAAAACTATATCAGTGAAACTAAAGAAAGTATCGAAAACCAAAACAGATGGCACTGATGGGTGGGAACACTTGTCAAATTGTAGAATTGTAAACTTGTAGCTCATTCCGTTTGTGAAACGCCTGTAATTAACAACTTGTTATCACAAGTACTTGTCAGTAACCATGGTTAATAACAAGACTTGTTGCTTTGTGAAATTGGGCCCTCAGGTATTCATATATTTATAATTATAGAGGCTGTATTATAATTATTATACATTCTCTTTGGTTATAATCATAAAGCTGGCCCTGTTGGCGCAGTGGGCTGGGGCGTCACAACCTTCAGAACCTTCAATCCGCTAGCACTGCCTGGTCAGGGTTCGAGACCCAGATAGTAGGCATGACTGTTTTTCCCCTCATCAATCACCTTTACACTCATTATCTATCAAGGGGGTCTTAGACGAGACGTGTACAAGTCGCTTTTTACTTACCAGCTTCTACTTACTTACCTTGGAGGCGCTTGTGGACGTTTATTCGGATTATTAAGAAGTCACTTTTAAATGTCAGCTTGTCGCAACAGCTGTTGCAATAATCTATTTATTTTCAAGAGAAATCTCAAACAATTATGCCCAGTTTTTCAAAGCACACTCAAAGTTGAGGGACTCTCAAATTTTGATGAACAGCTAACATTTTCTATGATAAGTATAGTAAATGTAGTGAAGTGTAGTAAACTTGAGGGTCCCTCAAATTTGAGTGTGCTTGGAAAAACCGGGCATTAAAATACTTAGAGTAATAGAGTACATAGTCAATGGCTGTAGTAAGTAGGTTTAAAAACGTTTCTCTAGGAGCGCTGTAGTAAAAAGGTTTCAAATCAAGGTCTATAGACCTTGATTTCAAATTTGTCACTATGAGCGCTGTAGACTGTCACGTGACCTCCTACAAGCTGGTAAGTTCACAAGTCACTTTCTACATTCTGAACACGTTCAGAATGTAGCTGTCCCGTGACTTGTTACTTACCTGAGGCTTGCTACTGCCCTATAACCTGGCTTGTTGGTGTTTAAACGAGAAGCGGCTTGCTACACGTCTTGTCTACGACCCCCTTTACCCATGCACAAGCTGAAATGCTTATGTGGGCATTAGCCGCAATATGATTGATTAGTATTAATTTTGATAAAATATGAATTCATGATGAACAAATTCTTGAACAAATGAACAAATGGTTCACATCTTGACAAAATAGGAAGAATTGTTTTGAAATATTTCAATAATTTTTACTTCTATTTTTTCAGAGAAAAGAAGGGCGGCTTCTGGAGAAGATTTATTCCGTGTAAATAGTGTAATAAATTTGAAATTCAGGAACTTGAATGATGGTTTAACAGTGCATTATACTGACAAGGCTTTTGGATAACAAGAGTTCAAAAATCTGTAAAAAGAAATTTTCAAGAAATAGTTCCAATACAAAACATTTGGAGATATGCACCTGTTAATAGTGCATGTCAGTTAATAATATAGCATTAATAATATGAATTATAGTTATGATAGTTGGTTTTGATATTCAATCGTGAATGAAACAGAGAAGTATAAGAAAATTAAAATTTGAAGTTAGGGCTATTCGAAATAATTGATGAATAAAATGGAAAAATCAAATACCCTTTTTTTTAAGTATTATTATTCACAGATATGTTTCGGGACTAAGCCCATTTTCAATGTGACTAGAATAATACTCATTTTATTTTTTCATTCTATTTATCAAGTATAAGAAACTATTAATTACGAATTTAGATCATCCATTGTATACCTTTCCAACAGGTATTATTCACTGGATATTTTAGTCCGTACAAGCAAAGAAGACATTCTGGCAAGATAGGAAAATGAATCCAGCACGGTCAATATTGGTCTGAAAATTATGAATTTAATCTCAATTGTAGCAAACATTTCTTTTCTTTTCTAAGACCAAATTAATAATTTCCAGACCAATATTGACCGAGCTGGAGTCATTTTCCCATCCTGCCAGAATGTATTCTTTGCTTAAAACAGACTACATCAACATAATATTGCTAGTTACATCTAGTTGTACTGAAAAGTTGTTATGGGAACTTATTGATAGAAAATTTTTTAATCAATGAATGAAATAATAATTTTGTTAAAATAAAATCTCCTCAAAAGCACCTCAGCGCTTGGTCGCTGGCGCTTCTCTATTTTGTTCCTCTCTCATTCTCTTCGAGTTCCTTAGCATCCTTTTTCTAATCCCTCGAATCGAACTATATCATTTAAAATTCAAGCAGTGAATCGTGTCGAGGCCTCAATTATTGAATTTCAATTACACTCTTCGTTCTGTATTCAATTATTGGCTGTTTCTAGCGTTCTCAAGCCTGTATTTACAATAAAAGTTTAACTATAATTTTAGTTTGTATATTATACTCAGTTTGAACCATCTTTTGACTTAAATGAAACATATTACGATATAATAAATGGGGAGACCGATCTCACTATACGTCAAATCTGCCAAGAAAAGCAATCCAATAGAAAAATAACCATAGTCTGATTTGGCCATGGATCAATATTTTTTGTTTAAACCCAGAAGGGCCGAGCTCCTATGTAAATAAGGTAGTATTTCAAGTAGAGATTGTAAAACTATATCAAAACTACAATACATTATTATATTTTGTGTAGGAGTGGGATGGGGCTTTTACTATCAAACTGTCAACTAAATTGATGCTGGAGATGACAGAGAAAAAAGTCATGCCTCGTCCCAGAATTTTGGCAAGCTCATTTTTGTGAAATTTTATGCTTAGTTTTTCAATAATTCAATCAACATTATACACTTCAATGAAGAGAATTCATTATTGTTAATAACCACAAGTTTACCTCATTAAAAATATCAAGTCTCTCCGCTCATTATTCAATATTAGCTGTATTCATTCAGGCACAGATCAGAGAATTATTTTATTATCCTATGAAGCTTATAGTAACTATTAAATAACTGTTATTTCTGTTATTGTTTATTCATATTTTCTCACTAATATTTTAAATAAAAAAATATAGAAACTTTGCAGTGGAATTATGTTGTCATGTTTTTGGCGCGACAGTTGAGTCGATGTTGAACATTATCTAGCGGGTTGGACACTACTTTGGTAGTTGATTACTTTGATAATTAACCATACTTTAAATTATTTACAGTAGTTATCGATACTCTATATTTTATTCATTGTACTCTTTATTTCATATTAGTAGTTCAAGCAGAGAAACCGATTTAGAATGAGAATGAGAATCAAGACAAGACACCATACTCCATAAAGTTTAGAAAAAATCTTTAAAAAAGTGTTATTATTCTTTGAACACTGCTTGGATTGCATTTTACATCATTTTCTATAGGAGAGACGGGTCACAGGTTTCCTAAAAAATATCGAAAAACTTAATTCAAGCAGGGTATAACTGACGTCGAAAGTGAGGTGGTCTCATCTGCTCCTATTGCGCTTTAACAGCTGATATTGTCAATTAGAATTGCCATTTAGCTATGCCTAGATGATGTTTTTGAAATTAAAAGATGCCTAAATCACGTACAAGAGACAGACGAAACCGCCTAACTTTTTGGTGTCAGCTATACGAATAATTATTACAACTTCAAGATTGAATTTTGGCTGAGCTGGTTGAGTTTTCTCTTATATCAGTTAAGTAATAATTTTGTGGGATTCAATAATGTAGTTTGAGTACTTATTCGAATTGGTACCGTATTGTTTTAAATAGTAATTGATAACCTTGTACGATATTCGATTGTTTTGTTATCATAATTATTTATTAAATTTTCTGTCTGCACATAAATAGTGTAATTTATTTTTCCCTTATCTTCATAAATTTATCATTAGGCATTCCTTCTTCATCCTTGTTATTCTCTTAATAAATAAAAATATTCTTGATAAAAGAATATTCTCTTATAGAGAATATTTCTTTCCTCAAATATTCAGCTCAGGAAAAACGAACTGATCTGTTGAACAGTCTGGATTCTGTTGTATATATTATAATAAACTAGCCGGCAGGCTCGCTTCACTCGCCTTCTCCGCCTAAACTCTCTGGACCCCCTACAGTATCGGCAGTTACTATACTTACTATACTTCGCTCGCTGCAAAATCACTGTCAGTGTCAACTGAGTCAAACAGGCTCGCTTCGCTCGCCTGCAATTTCCGTTAGGAAGGATTTGCATTGATCATCATATCACTTAACAGGGCTCTTTTGAGTAATCGTTCTGAATTAGTTGTTCTATTACCTCAGCTCAACCTAGGTATATGATTTATTTGAACGTATTTATTTAGTAGTTTCCGTGAGAACAAAAGTGCAGATTCCAAACATTGGAAAACCTTATTACAGGCGTAACCTCAGAAGAGATTCGAAATTTATTGAACACAGCATTTCAAGAGCATTCAAATTGCTTTTCTAAAATTTTTGAAAAAATTTTGCAATCAAATATATTCAAACAAATTAAGACTATCATCTCAGATGAGCAACATGGATTTTTGCCAGGTTGCTCAACAGTGACCAATCTCATGACCTTCAGTAATAAAGTTTCTCAGATAATGGATAAAGGAGGCCGGGTTGATGTAATCTTAACAGATTTGTCAAAGGCGTTTGATACTATCAGCCATAGGCTATTGTTGAAGAAACTTGGTCAGATTGGATTCTGTGATGGTTTAGTAAACCTTCTGAAGAGCTATTTACAATCAAGAATGCAGTTTGTCAAAATTGAAAATTTTAAATCAAGAGCATTTCGGTGTGCATCTGGGGTACCTCAGGGCTCCAATCTTGGACCTTTATTGTTCCTCCTCTACATAAATGATGTCCCATCTGTTATAAAGAATTCATCCTGCTTTATGTATGCAGACGATGTAAAGTTGTTCAGGGAGATCAGGAATGTGGATGATACACTTATTTTACAGAGTGATATTGATAATTTTTCTCATTGGTGTGGATATAATGGGCTTAAAATTTATGTTCTAAAATGTAAACTTCTTAGCTTCAATCGTCAATTAAATCCACGGAGAAGTGTGTATCATGTGAATAATAGGCCATTGGAACAGGTGATGCATTTCAAAGACCTTGGTGTAACGTTTGCCTCAGATTTCTCCTTCAATTTGCATATTGAATCAGTGGCTACTAGAGCTAATCAGCAAATTGGATTTATTCTAAGGACCTGCTCGCCCTTTGGTGATGTGGTGCCATTGATTTTAATTTACAAATCACTAGTAAGAAGTCTTCTAGAGTATGCTTCAGAAATATGGAATCCTTATCATACAGATAGAATAGGTTTACTGGAGCGATTACAAAATAAATTTTTAAGGTTTATGTATTATAAGAAATTTAATCATTATTGTCCATTTGATTTCCCTACAGAGTCATTGAGAAATCTGTTTCATATGTCGTCATTGAGAGCAAGGCGGGAAGTCAGATCACTTATTTTCCTCTTTGATCTTTTCAATAATATAATAGATTCACCATATTTGCTCTCAAGGATGAACAATTATATGTCTCGCCTGTGGCTCGACGCTCTGAATTTTCATTTCTGGTTTCTCGTTCTAGAACACTTAGAATCTACAACTCTCCTCTTAATAGGATGCAGAGAAGCTATAATAGTCTGTCGGGGTACCTAGATATCTTCTGGTTCTCTCGCGCTAAATTCCGGAGGGCGATTTTTGATAATCTGGTTTGAGTGTTGGTTCAATTGATTTGATGTGTATGTTTGCATGTGGGACCTCTCTCGAGGTTCAGTTATATGTGATTAATAATATGTAATTTTGATAGTATATTCAACTTTAATTTTATTCTATCTTGAATTTTTTTTCCTCAAATCTTCATAAGTATTTAAATTAATTGTATGTTTATTTTGTACTTTTCTCATGTAATAATTTCACTATTCCTTTGTATAACTTATATTGCAATGTTGAGGAGACATATTTGGGGAAACCCGTTGCCTCCAATATAAATAAATAAATAAAGACCTAACCTGGACCTGTTTTCCAAATTTCAACATTTTCTGCCAATTAGTTCTCGAAAAATCCAAGAAAAACTCCGAAAAATAGTAAAACGCTAATATTTAGCGTAACCTTGTGACATAGTAGCTTCATTCAATATCTTCCAAAGCAGCATCTATAATCTCGCTGAACCATTGAATTTACAGTAAGGATTGGTCGTATCACGGCGGAAGATATGCAACCCGCAACACATCTACAATTTTGAAAAACTTATTAATGGCGTAATCTTGTACGGATTTCAATAGTTATTAATTTGTGCATCTAGGGACTAATGTTTAACTTTTTCTTCCTGAGGGAAAGTGTTGGTGCCCGAGGCATAGCCGAGGGAGACAATTTCCCAAGGGAGAAAAAGTAATTTAGTCCCGAGATCCACACAACATTTTTCCTCCACCTACAACAATAAATACTATAAGAATTTTATAAATAAGTGTAATCTACCATACTGTCGTACAGATGATACAACCTCACAATCGAAAAGCCGCAGCTATTTCCTGTTCATAAACATGTCAAAAAAGCTAGGATGAGATACTCTGCAATAGCAGCCATTATGTTTTACGAATATGCACTTATTCTAAGTACATGTAAACTAGTATAAAAAGTTGAACCGTTGTAGCAGGTAGTCTGTACAAGCAAAGAAGACATTCTGGCAAGATGGGGAAAAGACTCCAGTGCGTTCAATATTATTAATATTATTGCGATCAATATTCAAAATTTATAGATTTGGTCTCAAATTTTAAACCAGAATGTTTCCTACAATTTGAAAACAAATTTATATTTTTTAAACCAATATTGACCGCACTGGAGTATTTACCTCATCTTGCCAGAATTCCTTCTTTACTTGGACAGACTATATAAGTTAGGTCTACTTTTTTCTATTAAAGGGAACTATGGTTGAACTTGTTAATAAATATCATTGTTGAAACCGCGCCCATGACTCATCCAGAATTTCTGTAAGTTACGCTATTTCAAGTGAAGAATATTCAATTATCTTTTACAAAGTTCCAACATGAATTACATTCTGAAAAAATACTACAATTATTATTAGTTTATAGACTCCAATAATTGTTGTTCAATAATTATTATTATTTACAGTAGGCTATTCATAGCTAATAAGACATCTCCTTTTGCGTAGGGGTTGGGGCTACTTAACAAAGTTTTCAAAAAATGTAAATCTCAGTACCCTTTTTTTAATAATTTTCATTCCCACCAATAAAGGTTACTGAGATTTACATTTTATAAAACTAATATGACATCGTATAAGACCTGAGTAGAAACTTTAATAGTAATTTTTGGAATAATTTTGACTTGAAAAATTCGATTAAACATTCACAGTGACGTTAAAATTGGATTTTTCATTACAGATAATAATCATTATAATTTTGATAATTCAATAATTTTTGGCTCACAATATTTAATCGCGATTGCGAGTTTCAAATCAGCTATTTAGACATAGACAATATTGTTGAAGCTGTATTTTTGCAATACCCTACGAACTTCTTGTTCTCAAGAAGCTTTGTTGCATTAATTTTTTGAATTAATTTTAGAGGATTGATGCTCTAGTGTGATAAAAATACGATATCACAGAATAGTCTTTTTGCCTACCAGCTCGAAGTTTGACCTGTACTTCTTTTCAGCATAGAATAATAGATTAATCATATTATACTTTATTTTCAACAAAAGTATTTCTCTAAGCTCTCTACATTATACTAAAATCCTCTTCATTTCCAGCAACGCATCTGGTTGGAATGACGAATGAAGTCAAACATTTTCTGGGCATTCTGCTTTTTTGCATTTTAGTGGAGAATCGGTGAGTAGATAAGTTTAACTAGTTTTGCAGGATAAAAATATAATCTTTTAATGATATCTCAAATTAAGTTACTCTTTCCAAGAAAAGAAAACATTTTCGCAAGATGGGAAAATGACTCGGTCAATATTGGTTCAAAAATTATAAATTTGATCTCAAATCGTGGGTAACAATCTTTATCTACTATCAAGACCACATTTATAATTCTTGAACAAATATTGACCAAGCTGGAGTCATTTTCCCATCTTGCCAGAGGGTCTTCTTTGCTTGGACAAGACGAATTATAGGAGCAAAGCCATCCGCAACGTTGAAATACATTTTTCCAAGTATTGGATCTTCTATTATAGAGTAAGTAGATTGATGAAAAGATTCTGCAAGTATCTTAGAAAAGTTTATACCCTTCAAAAAATTCAACTATAATATATTGCTCGAAATGGACACCACCGAGAAGTAGCCGACTTAAATTTTGGCTTTGAAATTTGAAGAAAAATTTTTATTGTTCCACGTATATTTTTGACTATCCTTTTTAAGTAGGCTAATTTCCTAGTGAATTTCACGTAAAAAAGGGTTTTTATCATTATTAATTTATTATATTTGAGTTACATCAGTAGCTTAAATAGCAGAGTGAACATTACTACTAGTTATGTGAATGGAGTGTTGTAATGGTTAGAGCAGCATAACTCAAGCTGTCGCTTGGGAACGCTAACTTGAAGTTCATTGTTCTTCCTGAATTAAATGAACAAATCAGTTTTTACACATATCTTTATTGTTTGTTTCCTAGTGCATGGAAATTTTATGATTCACCATCACTCTTTCTGTAGAAATAGAACGTTTTAAAAGCAAGTATTGAATGTTTCATGTCTTATTCTGAAACGTCCGTAATATTTTTATTATACAGGGTGTTTCAGGAGGAATGTGCAATACTTCTCAGGCTGATTCCTTACACCAAGTAGACAACAAAGTTCCATGGGACCAACCCCAAAAACGCTTTGTTACCGAGATAACAATGGCGAAAAATTGAGATTTTTCAAAAAATATTCATTTTTCTAATTTTTTAGAGGCTTTACTGTGGTTCTAAAATAATCAATTCCTATGTAAAATTAGCTGAGCAATTCAATGAAACCAGTCTGAAGTCTGTAACTTCAACGGTTATTGAAATAATTGGAAAAATATGCTTAAAAAACGCCATTTTTCAACAATAAGGGTTATAACTGGATAAGGAATAATAAATTTGTATTTTTCATTAATGGAAGTTGAAGAGAGTCGGATTCTGAAGAAAAAGTTGAATGGCAGCGATTGTGTAAATCTTACCCAAATCTCAGAAATAGCGATCAAAAATCGCAAAATCGCTACTAAATACAAATTTATCACTTGTGCTATGTTTTGTCGACAGACTTCAGACTGGTTTCATTGAATTCCTCAGCTAATTTTACATAGGAATTGATTATTTTAGAACCACAGTAAAGCCTCTAAAAAATTAGAAAAATGAATATTTTTTGAAAAATTTCAATTTTACGTCATTGTTATCTCGGTAACAAAGCGTTTTTGGGGGTTGGTCCCATGGAACTTTTTTGTCTACTTGGTGTAAGGAATCAGCCTGAGAAGTATTGCACATTCCTCCTGAAACACCCTGTATACGCCATGATAGACTTGATAAATTTGAATGAGTTCTTATTACAGAGAGTCACATGGAAATGATGAGTTCAAATCCAAAGGAATTAAAGAAGAATATTTTGAGCCAGTTTTCACAAAGCCACTCGGTCATGCTGAGGGACACAGGATAATTATAGGAGCAAAGCCTTCTGGAACGTTGAAAGACATTTTTCCAAATATTGAAACTTCTATTATAGAGTAAGTACGCCTCTTTTTCAAACTAAAACCACTTTAAATGCCACTGTGAAGTTTAGAAATTGAAGCTCTACACAACACAAATTGAATAAATTAATTATATCGATGTGTAGATATATTCTATCACCATAGCTTCCTTTAATAAAAGGCCATGCCCTAATAATATGGCAACGTCGCCCCGTAGTCACAGTCTTTTCATATGAAAGCATTTAGTTCAGATACAAATCATGCATGTTGACTTGGTTTTTCTCTCTTTGAGCACAATTTCCATGAAAAATGTTCATGAAACTCTTCGTATAGACTTCCTTTTTTGTTTTTTGTAATAGGTTGTGATAAAGATTAGCAAGAAAGATTAAGAATAGACCGTTATTTATTAAAATAGCTTATGATTTGTAGCAAGTCAAATGGGAGAACGCACACAAGAAACGCATCCATTAGAACAGCTGATTGGAAAATGAATTCAATGCTTTTAAATAAACCCAATTTCCTACTCTACATAGTTGTCAATTTTTAGGCCATGGCCTTCTATTAAAGGAAGCTATGCTATCACCCAATACGTAGGCACCTACAGTCAAATGGTGTAACTTTAGCCCTTGAGAACGATTTTTTGTCCTAATTAGAAGTAGTGTTGACCTCAAATAATTCATTTATTCAATTATTTAAATTTGGTCTAAAGCTGACACTTGTTGTAGGCCTATTTATAAAATACTTCAATTTCAATTTATTTTTATAAATGTCATTTGCCATACATAAGTTGGCATTGACAATAGTCATATATATTTCATTATTCATACATATTACCTTTTAACATGTAGACAATACATATCACCTAAATATGTATAATATATATGTATATGTATATTACCTAAAAACTAACAATGATTATGCAAAATAAAGTTCCAAACTTAGGTAATATAAACAATTTTTTTATCTATTGCAATAATTACAATTAGTCTAGGGTCTCACTTACTCATAACTTCCGTATAATAAATCATGTTTTTTATGGCACTGGTCAATCATAAGTTACTCATACAGTACATATAAATTCACTTTTATCACAAAGCCTATATTTAGTCCATTCTTTCAATATAAGGTCTTAGCTAATTCACCCTTATAAAGGATAAAGTTATTACATTGACCGGTAATGTATTCTATCAGGTAATGCTCATCAAGTTCTCTATGTTTTCTTTCAACTCAATTAGCCTATTAAACAGTATAAACTTGATCGAAATAGAATAGTATTCACTTGAATTTATATCAGTAGGCTATTCAATTTTAATATATTACAGGTGTAGCAGGCTCGCTAAAAACGAGTATAAAAAAAAATATGAGATGAAAATTCAAATTCGAACCAGTGACAGTTTTGAAGTGTCAACAAACGAGCCCACACAACAGGCTGACTTGTCAGCGCACTTTGTACAATTCAGAGCAGAGGTTTGGTCTTGTGGACCACGAGAGGTGAAGCTTTCGTTTTCTCTTATTTCCACTGGCGGCTCGTACCCACTGAACAGGTGAAGTGCCCGTATCTTTTACTGCACAGCACTTCACCTGATAAATTAAATGAAAAATCGAATACCCTTTTAAAAAAACTTTAGAATTATTTTAAAAAGGGTATTCGATTTTTCATTTAATTTATCAATTATTTTGAATAGCCCCAAGTTTAAAGTTTAATTAGCACTTCACCTGTTTCGTGGGCACGAGCCGCCAGTGCTTATTTCTACATAAATAGGAACTATTTCGTACCACTAATAAGCTCGCAGATGGCAGAGCAATGTGCCACTTTTTTCAAATAGTCATTCAATTATTATTATAACACACACGAATAGTCTAATCGCACCCGAGGCAAATTGCCACACAAACGTAATAAACCCAGGTCAGACCAGAAATTTTTCTCAGGCCACTTTCCCGTGTTTCGGATGGACACGTTAAGCCGTCGATCCCGGCTGCCTAAAAACAGTCGTTAAGTCATGTCAGAGGCCCTGAAATCGATCAGGAGCGACCTGAAAACTCTGACACCAGACCTGAGCTAGCCAGGTTACACGATTATTATTATTATTATTATTATTATTATTATTATTATTATTATTATTATTATTATTATTATTATTATTATTATTATTATTATTATTATTATTATTATTATTATTATTATTATTATTATTATTATTATTATTAGTCTCTAGCAGGTTGAGAACTCATTTGAAGGCATCAAATTCGTATTTTAAAGAAAAAACCATTCAAGTGGCCACTACTGGTGCCTCTCCCTTATATTATTCAATAACTTTTTTTTGTGCACTAACGACGTTTAGTCCCGGTTTCACCAACTGTAGGCTACACACATTCTCTTTAACTCAAATTAAAATTCAAATAAATTTATTTCCCAAATAATAATACAAAAAAGTTTGAAAATACATACATAAAATATAATATAAGGAATCCCCCTACAAGACTATACGTCTGTGTGTAGGGGGGAGTTCATTTACAGCATTTGCTTATATTATGTAGAGCGATAAAGACAGGAAATCATAATTGGTTATGTACTCTATACCGATCTTAAATTTATTGCAGATAACAACTTCCGGGGGAAAAACTGAATCACACCGGTTCTTCAAAATAATGAATGGCTTGAGAATCAACACAGGTTTTATACTACATAGTATAAAATACTATAGTGGGATTGAAGTATCAACGATGGATTGTGGACATTATACTGAAGAATGTGTGAAAGTCGTAGAAACTAAGTGTCTTGCAAAAGAAGATTATCAATTGATCCAATTTCAATGTGGTAAGTATGTGAGTGTAGCTCATAGAAAAAAATCAATATTTTCCCAATTATATTTGGTCTCAAAATAAATCTGCAGTTCAACAAGTAGGCCTAGGAGTATTTCAGTAATCCACTTATTTTGTTCGTCAATGTATCCGAACAGCAGTGCGTGATATGGAATGAGGAGGAGCCGATTCTGCCAGTGATGCCAACATGATTTCAAGAGCATAATAGACATTTCTGACTAGGAACGTTTCTCAAAACTTTGTTCAAGGCTATCCAAACAACAGTAGCAATAATTTGATTATAAGATAGAATATTTAATAATTAAAATAAAAATTTTCAATAATATTTATTAATTTGACTAGCCGGGAGGCTCGCTTCGCTCGCCTTCTCCGCCTAGCAAGGGGGCTCCGCCCCCTGGACCCCCGACAGTATAGGCAGTGAAAGTGAGTCAAACAGGCTCGCTTCGCTCGCCTGCAAAACCTCTGTCAGTGTCATCTGAGGCTCGCCTGCAAATTCCGTTGAGAAGGGATTCGAAATTTATTGAGCACAGCATTTCTACACCTAAACTGGACCTGTTTACCTAATTTCAACATTTTCTGCCAATTTGTTCTACAAAAATCTAAGAAAAACTCCGAAAATTACAAAAAATAGTAAAACGCTAATATTAAGCGTAACCTTGTAAGTATATCGGAAATAGTTTGAAAATTGATTCAATATCTTCCAAATTATGCAACCCGCAACACATCTACAATTTTTAAAAACTGATTACTGGCGTAATCTTGAACGGATTGCAAAAATATTTTAACACAACATTTCTAGACCTTATCTGAACCTGCCCACCAAATATCAACATTTTCTACCGATTGGTTCTATAAAAAATGAGGAAAGCGCTGAAAAACTCTAGAAAAACTAAAATATTTGGCGTATCCTTGAAAAGTTTTTGAAATCCGTTCTTAGCGCGCGTCTAAACGTCCAACTAAACACGCCTGCCTAATTTGAACGTATTCGGTTCAGTGGATTTCTAGTTCTGGTGATGAATGAATGAATGAATCAGTGCCATTTCGCTTCCATATATAGAGATTATTAAAAAGAATTAATAATTTAATTGACATCAATCTCTTGGAGCACATAGCATCTGTATACTTATAAGTATTAGAAGTTCATTATTAAAATGTCATTGAAAAGAGAATCTCCAGGCGCTCCACTTTTGACATTTTTCTATTATAATACACTATTTCAAAAATATAGGTGTAATGTATCAAATTTTAATAAACGAAATAATATTCTAATAAAAAAGTGATGAGTTTGAATTTAGAGATTTAAATTTGAAATTGAATAGAACATGGATTCAACCAATCTAAGTGTTCTAGAAGTTGAGTGTTATGAAAAAATATAACGTTATTTATTTCTATTTAGTTTGTTGAATTCAAATTGAAACTGTTAGATTCATAGTTTCGTTATAATATAATTTTGATTCATGATTCACTGCAATTTA